>CM035784.1:29233301-29250801 GCA_020466265.1 Siphamia tubifer
GATCACTTTTACATATGGATCACTTTTACATATGGATCACTTTTATATCTGGATCAGTTTTATATCTGGATCAGTTTTATATCTGGATCAGTTTTATATCTGGATCAGTTTTATATATGGATCAGTTTTACATATGGATCAGTTTTATATATGGATCAGTTTTACATATGGATCAGTTTTATATATGGATCACTTTTACATATGGATCACTTTTACATATGGATCACTTTTACATATGGATCAGTTTTATATCTGGATCAGTTTTATATCTGGATCAGTTTTATATCTGGATCAGTTTTATATATGGATCACTTTTACATATGGATCAGTTTTATATCTGGATCAGTTTTATATATGGATCACTTTTACATATGGATCAGTTTTATATATGGATCAGTTTTATATATGGATCAGTTTTACATATGGATCAGTTTTATATCTGGATCAGTTTTATATATGGATCAGTTTTATATCTGGATCAGTTTTACATATGGATCAGTTTTATATATGGATCAGTTTTACATATGGATCAGTTTTATATATGGATCAGTTTTATATATGGATCACTTTTACATATGGATCACTTTTACATATGGATCAGTTTTATAACTGGATCACTTTTACATCTGGATCAGTTTTATATCTGGATCAGTTTTATATCTGGATCAGTTTTATATATGGATCAGTTTTACATATGGATCACTTTTACATATGGATCAGTTTTATAACTGGATCACTTTTACATATGGATCAATAATATGGAATCAATACGTCGATCGTCTCCTTCATAAACACAATGAACACAAATCTGTGGATTTTCTGACTTATTCAGAGGTCAAAGGTCACACCTATAACTGTTCACAGCTAAAGTAGGCGGAGCTTGAGTGGCTCTTCAGAAAAAGCTAAAGCACATGGGGGCGGGGCCATCAGGGGGCGGGGCCATCACAGGTGCTCATGTCAGTATTTTCTATTTTCCACATTTTTAAAAGTTCTTTTTATTTTTCTGCAGTAAAACTCTACTGTTTACAAACTTCCAAAGTCTATATATATATTTATGCTGTGTTTGTCTTACATTCACTCTGCTTCCATATTGTTTTTTGTTTGGCATTTCAGAATAAAAGCATGTGTGACACTTTTATTTTTACACGTCAGGTTGTTGAAAACGTTCTGTGAAAGGTTTTGGACTAAAGGATGTTTTTAAGGACGTTATCATTTGAAATATTCTACGTGTAGCATCACAGGCTTTGACAGATGCTTTTATTTTGTTAACTTTATTCACCGTAAGAGTTGGAAGTGAATACAAACAAAACTAAACATTACTGTCACCTTTTAAACCAATGATCTTTTTGAAACATTTGGATCTTTTTTACAAAGTAAAATCATTTTTAGCGTCTATAATCACTTGTAAACAGAACCGACTGCGTAGATGGGCTAATGTTTATGCTAGCAAAACACAACATGCTAATATCAACTTCAAAACTATAAAAGGCAACATAATTCAAAGTTGGTGTTAAATCTTACATTGAATTAAATAATTAGGAACCTTGTCCCATGTTCATCTACACACACTCTTATCAACCCTGTTTATTCTGATACGGGAGGTGCTTTCAAAATAAAAGTGGTGTCAAACATAAGTAGTGAAAAAACAGAACTTTAAGGAAATAAAACGTGTGTACTTTAACACATTAAATGTCATTTACACTATTTTTTTTAAACTCATATTAGTTCCAGTCTGATAATTATCATCATCATCAGTATCATCATCAGTATCGGTATCATCATCAGTATCAGTATCATCATCAGTATCGGTATCATCATCAGTATCATCATCAGTATCAGTATCATCATCAGTATCGGTATCATCATCAGTATCAGTATCATCATCAGTATCGGTATCATCATCAGTATCAGTATCATCATCAGTATCGGTATCATCATTAGTATCAGTATCATCATCAGTATCGGTATCATCATCAGTATCAGTATCATCATCAGTATCGGTATCATCATCAGTATCATCATCAGTATCAGTATCATCATCAGTATCATCATCAGTATCAGTATCATCATCAGTATCAGTATCATCATCAGTATCATCATCAGTATCGGTATCATCATCAGTATCGGTATCATCATCAGTATCATCATCAGTATCGGTATCATCATCAGTATCATCATCAGTATCGGTGTCATCATCAGTATCATCATCATCATCAGTATCATCATCAGTATCAGTATCATCATCATCAGTATCATCATCAGTATCATCATCAGTATCGGTATCATCATCAGTATCAGTATCATCATCAGTATCAGTATCATCATCAGTATCGGTATCATCATCAGTATCATCATCATCATCAGTATCATCATCATCATCAGTATCATCAACACCCGCCCCTCCTGGACCCCAGCAGTGTTCTGCCCAGTACTCACCATCCTTACGGTGGTAAATGATCTCCACCTTGCGCTCCTCGGACCCCAGCAGGGCCTGGGCCACCTGGGCCACAGCGTGACGGCTGGTCAGCTGACCGTGCAGGAAGTCACATGTGCAGGGTTTCTGCATGACGTCCGGTCTGGAAAAGCCCGTCATCTCACAGAAGGCGTCATTACAGTAGATAATCGCACAGTTCTGAACCCGCGCGTTGGCGATGAGGAACTTTTTATCTGGAACAAAGTGAAGGAAGGAAAAGTGGGTTTTAACATCAACATGTTTTTATAGAAACAGATGTTTTCATTTGTTTGACTGTTAGTGTCACCACCAACAAATGATTAAATGTTGATCCGGAACAGATCCTGGATCAGTTTGAAATGTTACAACGTAGTAAATGCAGAATATGGGTCAGTTTTATCCCTGATACTAAACCCTCTTAACTAAGTCTTCAGGTCTATGTGATGGGACACCCCTTAAATGTTGTCCCTTACATTAACCAGGGCCCTGGTTGTCTCTGTAGTCCCTAAAATAAAAGTAACTTTATTATGTTTTTAATATTTACACTGTTATTTACACTGTTTAATCATAAACACAAACACAGCTATCATCCACTGCTCCATGGTTTGAAATGATTGTTATCTGGATAAAACAATTACATTAACACCACCAAAAATGACCGTTTTTTTAACGTTAGCTAATTTCAACGATAGCTAGCTTGTCCGCACAAGCCACTATTGACAAAAGATCGTAAAATAAAAAATACATGTTATGCAACAATGAGGAACAATCCATAAAATGGGCCTAAACTAAGATAATACAATGATTTTACTATTTTTATATCTACATTAACAAAGAAAATACTGCATTCTGGGTAACTCTTGGTCCCAAACGTTCTTAGAATTGAGATCACACTTATACTTTGTGGTAGCGAACATTTAGAGATTGAGGTTTGAGGAGAGACATGAAAAGTTAAAATAATGAGATAAAAAGTTAAAATAATGAGATAAAAAGTTAAAATAATGAGATAAAAAGTTAAAATAATGAGATAAAAAGTTAAAATAATGAGATAAAAAGTTAAAATAATGAGATAAAAAGTTAAAATAATGAGATAAAAAGTTAAAATAATGAGATAAAAAGTTAAAATAATGAGATAAAAAGTTAAAATAATGAGATAAAAAGTTAAAATAATGAGATAAAAAGTTAAAATAATGAGATAAAAAGTTAAAATAATGAGATAAAAAGTTAAAATAATGAGATAAAAAGTTAAAATAATGAGATAAAAGTAAAAATAATGAGATAAAAGTAAAAAATAATGAGATAAAAAGTCAAAATAATGAGATAAAAAGTTAAAATAATGAGATAAAAGTAAAAAATAATGAGATAAAACTTAAAATAATGAAATAAAATTAAAATAATGAGATAAAAGTAAAAAATAATGAGATAAAAAGTTAAAATAATACGATAAAAAGTTAAAATAATGAGATAAAAATTAAAATAATGAGATAAAAGTTAAAATAATGAGATAAAAATTAAAATAATGAGATAAAAAGTTAAAATAATGAGATAAAAGTTAAAATAATGAGATAAAAAGTTAAAATAATACGATAAAAAGTTAAAATAATGAGATAAAAATTAAAATAATGAGATAAAAGTTAAAATAATGAGATAAAAATTAAAATAATGAGATAAAAAGTTAAAATAATGAGATAAAAGTTAAAATAATGAGATAAAAAGTTAAAATAATACGATAAAAAGTTAAAATAATGAGATAAAAATTAAAATAATGAGATAAAAGTTAAAATAATGAGATAAAAATTAAAATAATGAGATAAAAAGTTAAAATAATAAGATAAAAAGTTAAAATAATGAGATAAAAGTTAAAATAATAAGATAAAAGTTAAAATAATGAGATAAAAGTTAAAATAATGAGATAAAAATTAAAATAATGAGATAAAAAGTTAAAATAATGAGATAAAAAGTTAAAATAATGAGATAAAAGTTAAAATAATAAGATAAAAAGTTAAAATAATAAGATAAAAAGTTAAAATAATGAGATAAAAGTTAAAATAATAAGATAAAAGTTAAAATAATAAGATAAAAGTTAAAATAATGAGATAAAAGTTAAAATAATGAGATAAAAGTTAAAATAATAAGATAAAAGTTAAAATAATAAGATAAAAGTTAAAATAATGAGATAAAAAGTTAAAATTCGCAGTCACGCATTAATGTAAAATTTGACTTACTTTAAATATTCAGAAAATTTTTGCCGTTTTTTTGTTTTTACTGTTTTATTGATTTTTTAGAGAACTGATGTATTTAAAAACAGAAAAACTAAAAATACTTGTCATTAACTTCATTTTTATTTATTTATTTATTATTGTTGACTTTTGTTTATTTTATTTAATCACTTCATTCATTCTGTTGCTTATTTTATTCATTTTTTTATATTTTACTGTAAAACTGATAAAGTGACAGAATTTAATGGTTAACATTGAATTCCAGGATAAATGCACTTTCTATCTTTTAAAAAACATTTTTTCTCATTATTTATTATTTTCCAAGTATTTATTCAGGTTTTTTTTTGGTAATTTTGTTGGTTATTTTGTGTGTTTTTCTGTATTTAGTTTTTTTATGTCATTATTTTTTTCATTTTTGTTCCATTTGTGATTTTCTTGGTTGATTATGTGTTGGTTTTATTGATAAATTTCACAGTTTTTCTTTATTTTCTTGCTTATTTTATTTTACTGCAGAACTGCTAAAGTCATAGAAAACATGCACTTTTTTCAGGATATTCTCTTTTCTTTTTTTTTTCATTTTGGTTCTGGTTTTTTTTTCCAAATATTGTCAAGTTATTTATTCATTAATTTTTCATTTTTGTCCATTTTGTTGATTATTTTGTATCTTTTTTCTACATTTTGTTTTTATTTCATTATTTTTCTTCACTTTTGTTCCATTTATATCTTACTTTGTTCACGCTACTTATATATTTTTTTTTACTTTATTAATCATTTTTATTCTTTTTATTGACCAATTTGTCAGTTTTTCTTCATTTTTCTTCTCATTTTTTCTTTGTATTTTACTGCAGAGCTTAGAGTTGACTGACAGAATGCATGCACTTTTAGCCATAATATTATTCTCTTTTGCTTTTCCCATTTTTCCAGTAGTACCTGCACTCGGAACACAAAAGGATGGCAGTAAAACACAAACGCCCCCCCCCCCACCACACACCACACACACACGCAGACGCGCGCGCGCACACACGCACACACACCGGGTACAGAGGTACTCACTTTGTCCTTCGAATTTCCGAATAATTATTCCCAAAAATGTATTTTGTGGCGCAACATGACCCCTCCGCACAGGCATGGTTCCCTTCCAAAAAAAAAAAATCAAATGAATGTAAAAATAAAAACACTAATAATTCTCGGGCTGTTCCGTTCCTCCCGTTAATGCCTTCCGTTAAGTTGTGACACCAGAGGCTTTTTCTTTGTCACCACTCAGTCATCCTCGGAAGAAGAAGAACAAATACAAATCTGCCTCTCTGCTTTTCCTTTTCTCGACACCTCCGTCTTTTTTCTCCCTCCTTATTTCAACTCCGACGCGCGTGAGTCTGAGCGCATCGCAGACGCTTCCGCGCGCTTCGAGCGGAAAAGAAGGGAGTCGTTAAAGCGCAGCGGCAGAAACATTTCACCGTCCGCTCCTCGAAAGCAGCAGCAGTCACACTTGTGCCGTCGGTAACAGTACGTGTATGCGCGTGCGTCTGTGTGAGTGTGTGCGCGCGTGGGGGTCTATTGTTGTGAAAGGCAAGACTGATGGTCCGCGAGGCCAATGGCTGTGAGGCTGCGCGAGCGCAGACACCGCGAAAGGGAAAACCCACATGGATGCGCAGACAAAAGCTGCACGAGGAGAAATAGTGAGAGGAAGATTACTGACTGGATTACTGACTGGATCACTGACTGGATTACTGACTGGATTACTGACTGGATTACTGACTGGATTACTGACTGGATTACTGACTGGATCACTGACTGGATTACTGACTGGATTACTGACTGGATTACTGACTGGATTACTGACTGGATCACTGACTGGATTACTGACTGGATTACTGACTGGATTACTGACTGGATTACTGACTGGGTTACTGACTGGATTACTGACTGGATCACTGACTGGATTACTGACTGGATTACTGACTGGATTACTGACTGGATTACTGACTGGATCACTGACTGGATTACTGACTGGGTTACTGACTGGGTTACTGACTGGATTACTGACTGGATTACTGACTGGGTTACTGACTGGGTTACTGACTGGATTACTGACTGGATTACTGACTGGGTTACTGACTGGATTACTGACTGGGTTACTGACTGGATTACTGACTGGGTTACTGACTGGATTACTGACTGGATTACTGACTAGGTTACTGACTGGGTTACTGACTGGATTACTGACTGGATTACTGACTGGATTACTGACTGGGTTACTGACTGGATTACTGACTGGATCACTGACTGGATTACTGACTGGATTGCTGACTGGGTTACTGACTGGATTACTGACTGGGTTACTGACTGGATTACTGACTGGGTTACTGACTGGATTACTGACTGGATTACTGACTAGGTTACTGACTGGGTTACTGACTGGATTACTGACTGGATTACTGACTGGGTTACTGACTGGGTTACTGACTGGATCACTGACTGGGTTACTGACTGGGTTACTGACTGGGTTACTGACTGGATTACTGACTGGATTACTGACTGGATTACTGACTGGGTTACTGACTGGATTACTGACTAGGTTACTGACTGGATTACTGACTATGTTACTGACTGGGTCACTGACTGGGTTACTGACTGGATTACTGACTGGATTACTGACTGGGTTACTGACTGGGTTACTGACTGGATTACTGACTGGATTACTGACTGGGTTACTGACTGGATTACTGACTGGATTACTGACTAGGTTACTGACTGGATTACTGACTGGGTTACTGACTGGATTACTGACTGGATTACTGACTAGATTACTGACTGGATTACTGACTGGATTACTGACTGGGTTACTGACTGGATTACTGACTGGATTATTGACTGGATTACTGACTGGGTTACTGACTGGATTACTGACTAGATTACTGACTGGATTACTGACTGGATTACTGACTGGATTACTGACTAGATTACTGACTGGATTACTGACTGGATTACTGACTGGGTTACTGACTGGGTTACTGACTGGATTACTGACTAGATTACTGACTGGGTTACTGACTGGGTTACTGACTGGATTACTGACTGGATTACTGACTAGATTACTGACTGGGTTACTGACTGGGTTACTGACTGGATTACTGACTGGATTACTGACTGGGTTACTGACTGGATTACTGACTGGATTACTGACTGGGTTACTGACTGGATTACTGACTGGGTCACTGACTGGGTTACTGACTGGGTTACTGACTGGATTACTGACTGGATTACTGACTGGATTACTGACTGGGTTACTGACTGGATTACTGACTGGGTTACTGACTGGATTACTGACTGGATTACTGACTGGATTACTGACTGGGTTACTGACTGGGTTACTGACTGGATTACTGACTAGATTACTGACTGGATTACTGACTGGATTACTGACTGGATTACTGACTGGGTTACTGACTGGATTACTGACTGGGTTACTGACTGGATTACTGACTGGGTTACTGACTGGATTACTGACTGGATTACTGACTGGGTTACTGACTGGATTACTGACTGGATTACTGACTGGATTACTGACTGGGTTACTGACTGGGTTACTGACTGGATTACTGACTAGATTACTGACTGGATTACTGACTGGGTTACTGACTGGGTTACTGACTGGATTACTGACTGGATTACTGACAGTAACATATTACTATAGTAACACGTTACAGTGTAGTATTAAT
This sequence comes from Siphamia tubifer, assembly GCA_020466265.1. Classification (NCBI taxonomy): domain Eukaryota; kingdom Metazoa; phylum Chordata; class Actinopteri; order Kurtiformes; family Apogonidae; genus Siphamia; species Siphamia tubifer. Next base: position 29,241,692 of record CM035784.1, read on the forward strand.
TCATTAGTTTACTAAAGTTCACTACTAAATTATTGTTATTACTCCACCTTTAATGCTTGGATGTAATAATAATAATAATAATAATAATAATAATAATAATAATAATAATAATAATAATAATAATAATAATAATAATAATAATAATAATAATAATAAGATAGTGTATTTTCTATAAGGTGAACTGAAAAGACTTTAATTTCATGACAGTGAAACTGATATATGGATTAAATCTGTTAATATTTAATGACTGGAATTTAGACATTTATGTAATAATTTATACATTTATGTAATAATTTATACATTTATCTAATAATTTATACATTTATCTAATAATTTATACATTTATCTAATAATTTAGACATTTATCTAATAATTTAGACATTTATCTAATAATTTAGACATTTATCTAATAATTTAGACATTTATCTAATAATTTATACATTTATCTAATAATTTATACATTTATCTAATAATTTATACATTTATCTAATAATTTATACATTTATCTAATAATTTAGACATTTATCTAATAATTTAGACATTTATCTAATAATTTAGACATTTTAATTACATAATTTGGACTTATCTCAATTTACACTTTTTTAAAGTTTGATTTACTAGAATCAGAGTGTTTTGTCCCGTGTTCCAACTCACCAATGTTTATAGTTATTGTTAGTGTTTATCTTCACTTAATGTTCCTTATAATCCAGTTCACCTTATAGTGTGAAAATATAGTAAATAAATCATTAAAGTTAACATTGACACTGATTATTCATGGACACTCAGTACGTACTCCATCACATGTAGGACACTATGTTTACACATGATCATTTACAATTACACTAAAAGGAAAGAGGGGTGTTGGCCTAGTGTTGGCCTAGTGTTGGCCTAGTGTTGGCCTAGTGTTGGCCTAGTGTTGGCCTAGTGTTGGTCTCATGTTGGTCTACTGTTGACCTAGTGTTGGCCTAGTGTTGGCCTAGTGTTGGTCTCATGTTGGTCTAGTGTTGACCTAGTGTTGGCCTAGTGTTGGCCTAGTGTTGATTTAGTGTTGACCTAGTGTTGACCTCGTGTTGACCTAGTGTTGACCTAGTGTTGGTCTAGTGTTGACCTAGTGTTGGTCTCATGTTGGTCTAGTGTTGACCTAGTGTTGGCCTAGTGTTGATTTAGTGTTGGCCTAGTGTTGGTCTAGTGTTGACCTAGTGTTGGTCTCATGTTGGTCTAGTGTTGACCTAGTGTTGGCCTAGTGTTGATTTAGTGTTGGCCTAGTGTTGGTCTAGTGTTGGTCTAGTGTTGGTCTAGTGTTGACCTAGTGTTGGCCTAGTGTTGGCCTAGTGTTGGTCTAGTGTTGGTCTAGTGTTGGTCTAGTGTTGACCTAGTGTTGGTCTAGTGTTGGCCTAGTGTTGGTCTCATGTTGTCCTGACCAGTACCAGGAAACTGGACCACATCACACCCGTCCTCAAATCCTTACATGTTCTTCCTGTGGGTCAAAGGTTAGAATTCAAAATCTTACTCCTGGTCTATAAAGAACTAAACGGCCTTGGACCCAAATACATCCTAGACCTACTGGTTCCCTATGAAGCATCCAGAGCCCTGAGGTCATAGGTCATCAGGAACAGGTTTACTGTGTGTTCCAAAGATAAGAACGAAACAAAGTGAAGCATCATTCTGTTACTCTGCTCCTAAACTGTGGAACAAACTACCTGGATACCTGAGGTCTGACAACAACTGTTAACTAGTGTTAACTACTGTTAACTACTGTTAATACCTGAGGTCTGACAACAACTGTTAACTACTGTTAACTACTGTTAACTAGTGTTAATACCTGAGGTCTGAGAACAACTGTTAACTACTGTTAACTAGTGTTAACTACTATTAACTAGTGTTAATACCTGAGGTCTGAGAACAACTGTTAACTACTGTTAACTAGTGTTAACTACTGTTAACTAGTGTTAATACCTGAGGTCTGAGAACAACTGTTAACTACTGTTAACTAGTGTTAACTAGTGTTAATACCTGAGGTCTGAGAACAACTGTTAACTACTGTTAACTAGTGTTAACTACTGTTAACTAGTGTTAATACCTGAGGTCTGAGAACAACTGTTAACTACTGTTAACTACTGTTAACTACTGTTAACTAGTGTTAATACCTGAGGTCTGAGAACAACTGTTAACTACTGTTAACTACTGTTAACTACTGTTAACTAGTGTTAATACCTGAGGTCTGAGAACAACTGTTAACTACTGTTAACTACTGTTAACTACTGTTAACTAGTGTTAATACCTGAGGTCTGAGAACAACTGTTAACTACTGTTAACTACTGTTAACTAGTGTTAATACCTGAGGTCTGACAACAACTGTTAACTACTGTTAACTACTGTTAACTAGTGTTAATACCTGAGGTCTGACAACAACTGTTAACTACTGTTAACTACTGTTAACTAGTGTTAATACCTGAGGTCTGACAACAACTGTTAACTACTGTTAACTACTGTTAACTAGTGTTAATACCTGAGGTCTGAGAACAACTATTAACTAGTGTTAACTAGTGTTAACTAGTGTTAATACCTGAGGTCTGAGAACAACTGTTAACTACTGTTAATACCTGAGGTCTGAGAACAACTGTTAACTAGTGTTAACTAGTGTTAACTAGTGTTAATACCTGAGGTCTGAGAACAACTGTTAACTACTGTTAACTAGTGTTAACTAGTGTTAACTAGTGTTAATATCTGAGGTCTGAGAACAACTGTCAGTTCATTTAAATCAGATGAAAACATTATTGTTCACTGGAGCTTTTACTTAGATTATTATTTGCTTTAAAATGTTTTTATGTCTTGATTTTAATTGTCTTTTAATGAATCTTTATCATTTTAATTTTCTTCTGTTTCTATTTTTGTATAAAGAACTTTCAGTTGTCCTGTACATGAAATGTGATATACAAATACCTTTGCCTTGCCTAGTGTTGGCTTGTTTATTTGTTTGGATGTTTGTGTAGCGTATGTGTGTGGTTGTTGTTGCTCAGAACCCCCCCACACACACACAGACCCTAGCTCCGCCCCCCAGAGACCCTAGCTCCGCCCTTGTACCAGTGACAGTTCCTCAGGTGTAACGTCATGGTTTAATCACAACAAGTGGATCATGTCTGTTTAATGGAGCCTTTGGCCACAATTACTACTGGACACTAGTGTTATAATGACACTAGTGTTATAATGACACTGGTGTTTTAATGACACTAGTGTTATAATGACACTAGTGTTATAATGACACTGGTGTTTTAATGACACTAGTGTTATAATGACACTAGTGTTATAATGACACTGGTGTTTTAATGACACTAGTGTTATAATGACACTAGTGTTATAATGACACTAGTGTTATAATGACACTAGTGTTATAATGACACTAGTGTTATAATTACACTAGTGTTATAATGACACTGGTGTTTTAATGACACTAGTGTTATAATGACACTAGTGTTATAATGACACTGGTGTTTTAATGACACTAGTGTTATAATGACACTAGTGTTATAATGACACTAGTGTTATAATAACACTGGTGTTTTAATGACACTAGTGTTATAATGACACTAGTGTTATAATGACACTAGTGTTATAATAACACTGGTGTTTTAATGACACTAGTGTTATAATGACACTAGTGTTATAATGACACTGGTGTTTTAATGACACTAGTGTTATAATGACACTAGTGTTATAATGACACTGGTGTTTTAATGACACTAGTGTTATAATGACACTAGTGTTATAATGACACTGGTGTTTTAATGACACTAGTGTTATAATGACACTAGTGTTATAATGACACTGGTGTTATAATGACACTAGTGTTATAATGACACTGGTGTTATAATAACACTGGTGTTATAATGACACTGGTGTTATAATGACACGGGTGTGTTAATTACACTGGTGTTATAATGACACTAGTGTTTTAATGACACTGGTGTTATAATGACACTGGTGTGTTAATGACACTGTTCCTGGAGTTTCTTTTTTCTTTCCACAGTGTTGACTTTAACTCAGCAGACAGAGGAGCTGACCGTGGTTCTGATCCGATACTGTCTTTATTAAAGGTGAATAAACACATTAATATTAATACATGAGGAAAAGCAGCCAATGGTTCAATTCAATCATGTGGATTTTTATGGTCACATAAAAATATAGTATAGTGAACCAAATTAAATGACAGTGTTAGGGTTATTTTAATTTAATTTAATTTAATTTAATTCACTCAACTAGATGTTTTTATATGTGAACGATTTCAAAGTCAACGAAAAAGACAAAAGATCAAGTCTAATATTTTTAAATTCATTCAAGATTTAGGGATTTAAGGGATTTAAAGGAGACCCTCCCCCTGTCCTTAGAACCTCCCCCTGTCCTTAGAACCTCCCCCTGTCCTTAGACCCTCCTTCTGTCCTTAGACCCTCCCTCTGTCCTTAGACCCTCCCCCTGTCCTTAGACCCTCCCTCTGTCCTTAGACCCTCCCTCTGTCCTTAGACCCTCCCCCTGTCCTTAGACCCTCCCTCTGTCCTTAGACCCTCCCTCTGTCCTTAGACCCTCCCTCTGTCCTTAGACCCTCCCCCTGTCCTTAGACCCTCCCTCTGTCCTTAGACCCTCCCTCTGTCCTTAGACCCTCCCTCTGTCCTTAGACCCTCCCTCTGTCCTTAGACCCTCCCTCTGTCCTTAGACCCTCCCCCTGTCCTTAGACCCTCCCCCTGTCCTTAGACCCTCCCTCTGTCCTTAGACCCTCCCTCTGTCCTTAGACCCTCCCTCTGTCCTTAGAACCTCCCCCTGTCCTTAGACCCTCCTTCTGTCCTTAGACCCTCCCTCTGTCCTTAGACCCTCCCTCTGTCCTTAGACCCTCCCTCTGTCCTTAGACCCTCCCTCTGTCCTTAGACCCTCCCCCTGTCCTTAGACCCTCCCCCTGTCCTTAGACCCTCCCTCTGTCCTTAGACCCTCCCTCCGTCCAAACCCCAGTGGTAAAAACCAGACTTTGTCATTTGATTGTAGATTGCTGGGACATGGACACAGTGGTTGGATGTTTATGAAACTGTTTCAATGTTTAAACTTCACTAAAGCATTTAACACTGACATCAGCTGGTCTGCAGGAGCCATTTGGACTTTTTATCTCATAATCTGGACTGAACCTTATATATGAAAAACTTTCATTGACAGTTCACCTTATAGTCCAGTCCACCTTATAGTCCAGTCCACCTTATAGTCCAGTTCACTTTATAGTCCAGTTCACCTTATAGTCCAGTCCACCTTATAGTCCAGTTCACTTTATAGTCCAGTTCACCTTATAGTCCAGTCCACCTTATAGTCCAGTTCACTTTATAGTCCAGTTCACCTGATAGTCCAGTCCACCTTATAGTCCAGTTCACTTTATAGTCCAGTTCACCTTATAGTCCAGTCTACCTTATAGTCCAGTCCACCTTATAGTCCAGTTCACCTTATAGTCCAGTTCACCTTATAGTCCAGTCCACCTTATAGTCCAGTTCACCTTATAGTCCAGTCCACCTTATAGTCCAGTTCACCTTATAGTCCAGTTCACCTTATAGTCCAGTCCACCTTATAGTGTTTTCCACCTTATAGTCCAGTCCACCTTATAGTCCAGTCTACCTTATAGTCCAGTCCACCTTATAGTCCAGTCCACCTTATACTCCAGTTCACCTTATAGTCCAGTCCACCTTATAGTCCAGTTCACCTTATAGTCCAGTCCACCTTATAGTCCAGTTCACCTTATAGTCCAGTCCACCTTATATTCCAGTCCACTTTATAGTCCAGTTCACCTTATAATCCAGTCCACCTTATAGTGTTTTCCACCTTATAGTCCAGTCCACCTTATAGTCCAGTTCACCTTATAGTCCAGTCCACCTTATAGTGTTTTCCACCTTATAGTCCAGTTCACCTTATAGTCCAGTCTACCTTATAGTCCAGTCCACCTTATAGTCCAGTCCACCTTATAGTCCAGTTCACCTTATAGTCCAGTCCACCTTATAGTCCAGTTCACCTTATAGTCCAGTCCACCTTATAGTCCAGTTCACCTTATAGTCCAGTTCACCTTATAGTCCAGTCCACCTTATAGTGTTTTCCACCTTATAGTCCAGTTCACCTTATAGTCCAGTCTACCTTATAGTCCAGTCCACCTTATAGTCCAGTCCACCTTATAGTCCAGTCCACCTTATACTCCAGTTCACCTTATAGTCCAGTTCACCTTATAGTCCAGTCCACCTTATACTCCAGTTCACCTTATAGTCCAGTCCACCTTATATTCCAGTCCACCTTATAGTCCAGTCCACCTTATAGTCCAGTCCACCTTATAGTCCAGTTCACCTTATAGTCCAGTCCACTTTATATTCCAGTCCACCTTATAGTCCAGTCCACCTTATAGTCCAGTCCACTTTATAGTCCAGTTCACCTTATAGTCCAGTCTACTTTATAGTCCAGTCCACCCCGTAGTCCAGTCCACCTTATAGTCCAGTCCACCTTATAATGTTTTCCACCTTATAGTCCAGTCCACCTCATAGTCCAGTCCACCTCATAGTCCAGTTCACCTTATAGTCCAGTCCACCTTATAGTCCAGTTCACCTTATAGTCCAGTCCACTTTATAGTCCAGTTCACCTTATAGTCCAGTCCACTTTATAGTCCAGTCCACCTCGTAGTCCAGTCCACCTTATAGTCCAGTCCACCTTATAGTGTTTTCCACCTTATAGTCCAGTCCACCTTATAGTCCAGTCCACCTCATAGTCCAGTCCACCTCATAGTCCAGTTCACCTTATAGTCCAGTCCACCTTATAGTCCAGTCCACCTTATAGTCCAGACATTTGAGATTAAATATTTTATTACATAATAAAGAATGATTTAAATGTTGCAAAAACACAATAACTCATCTTCACTAAAGTTACTGTGTTTATAATTTGTAGGACAGAATGTTGTACAGACTAGGAGGGGTCATGTGGGTCATGTGTGGATTCCACTATAGACAGAAGGGAAATCAAACAGCATAGACTTTACCTTTCACACCAGCAGCTGCTCCTCAGCTCAGGGACATTCCAGATCAATCTTCTTCTTCTTCAGTGGTGTTTGTTAAACCATCTATAGGTTCATTACTGCCACCAACTGGACCAGAGATGAGACACAACTAACAACAACCTTAACTTTAACCCAACTGGACCAGAGATGAGACACAACTAACAACAACCTTAACCTTAACCCAACTGGACCAGAGACGAGACACAACTAACAACAACCTTAACCTTAACCCAACTGGACCAGAGACGAGACACAACTAACAACAACCTTAACCTTAACCCAACTGGACCAGAGACGAGACACAACTAACAACAACCTTAACCCAACTGGACCAGAGATGAGACACAACTAACAACAACCTTAACCCAACTGGACCAGAGATGAGACACAACTAACAACAACCTTAACCCAACTGGACCAGAGATGAGACACAACTAACAACAACCTTAACCCAACTGGACCAGAGATGAGACACAACTAACAACAACCTTAACCCAACTGGACCAGAGATGAGACACAACTAACAACAACCTTAACTTTAACCCAACTGGACCAGAGATGAGACACAACTACCAACAACCTTAACCTTAACCCAACTGGACCAGAGACAAGACACAACTAACAACAACCTGAACCCAACTGGATCAGAGATGAGACACAACTAACAACAACCTTAACCTTAACCCAACTGGACCAGAGATGAGACACAACTACCAACAACCTTAACCTTAACCCAACTGGACCAGAGACAAGACACAACTAACAACAACCTGAACCCAACTGGATCAGAGATGAGACACAACTAACAACAACCTTAACCTTAACCCAACTGGATCAGAGATGAGACACAACTAACAACAACCTTAACCCAACTGGACCAGAGACGAGACACAACTAACAACAACCTTAACCTTAACCCAACTGGATCAGAGACGAGACACAACTAACAACAACCTTAACCCAACTGGACCAGAGATGAGACACAACTAACAACAACCTTAACCCAACTGGACCAGAGATGAGACACAACTAACAACAACCTTAACCTTAACCCAACTGGACCAGAGACGAGACACAACTAACAACAACCTTAACTTTAACCCAACTGGACCAGAGACGAGACACAACTAACAACAACCTTAACCTTAACCCAACTGGATCAGAGACGAGACACAACTAACAACAACCTTAACCCAACTGGATCAGAGATGAGACACAACTAACAACAACCTTAACCCAACTGGACCAGAGATGAGACACAACTAACAACAACCTTAACCCAACTGGACCAGAGATGAGACACAACTAACAACAACCTTAACCCAACTGGACCAGAGATGAGACACAACTAACAACAACCTTAACCCAACTGGACCAGAGATGAGACACAACTAACAACAACCTTAACCCAACTGGACCAGAGATGAGACACAACTAACAACAACCTTAACTTTAACCCAACTGGACCAGAGATGAGACACAACTACCAACAACCTTAACCTTAACCCAACTGGACCAGAGACAAGACACAACTAACAACAACCTGAACCCAACTGGATCAGAGATGAGACACAACTAACAACAACCTTAACCTTAACCCAACTGGACCAGAGATGAGACACAACTACCAACAACCTTAACCTTAACCCAACTGGACCAGAGACAAGACACAACTAACAACAACCTGAACCCAACTGGATCAGAGATGAGACACAACTAACAAACACCTTAACCTTAACCCAACTGGACCAGAGATGAGACACAACTAACAACAACCTTAACCCAACTGGACCAGAGACGAGACACAACTAACAACAACCTTAACCCATGTCATCATTTAATGATGTAATATTATGTGGAGCAGACTGACCTAACGTCCTTTCCTTCTTTAGTTTCTTCTTCTAATTTATCCACATGTTCCACTGGTTCTAATGAGAACAAAAAAAGTCAATGTTCTGTTTTAAAATACAGGCTCCACCCACCCAAAATAAACCTTTATTATAAGTTTATTTTATTTGAAATGCTCTTCTCCACCTGCAGGTTTGAACAATCA
>CM035784.1:29263375-29273375 GCA_020466265.1 Siphamia tubifer
TTTATTCTTTTTTTTTCTCTTAGAATGAACTTTTTTCTCTCTGAATTTTCCCGCTTCCTTCAGAATTCTGACTTTTCCTCAGAATTATCTCTTTAAACTCAGAATAATTCATTTTTTTCTCAGAATTCCAACTATTTTTCCTCATAATTAGGAATATTTGTTCAGCCATTTGTCCAGTTTTTCTTCATATTCCTTCCTTTATTTCCCTCAGAATATTCCGTCTTTCTTCCCACTCGTACCATCTTGTGTTTTTTTGGTTCAGTTCTGACAGTTTTGCTTCAGAACTTTTCCATCCAGAACACTCAGCACAGTTTTATCAGGAGGTCAAAGGTTAACTGCCTTTGCTCTGGTGTCTACATCAGTGTAAACTCCAATATTTTTGGGGACATTTATCTTATTTTCAGGTTTTGGGAGTTAGTTGGAAGTGAATTAGTAATAAGTACAAATTCAAACACTTGGCAGATTGTGCAAGTTGTTTTGAAATAAAAAAAAAAACAAAGTGTAGTGAAGCTGTAAGGCACCGGTGTCAAACTCCAGTCCACGAGGGCCGCTGTCCTGCATGTTTTAGAGTGTGATTGACTTTAACCCTTTAACTCCTGACATTTTAGCAATTAGTAAAAAAAGTACAAAATAAAATAACATCAAATGAGCATCAACACAAACAAAAAATAAATAATAAACTAACAAAATAATTGTTATTATTGTTATTATAATAATAATAACATGAGCAAAGTACGACACAAATGACAGTTAAAAAAAAATAAATGAAGAAAAATAAACAAAATTAGCAAAAAAATTAACAAAAAACTAATACATATTTACAAAATGAAAAAATAATGTAGAACATTTTGAAAAAAAACAAACTATTATTAAAATTTGGTCCCAGCAGTTTTAATTTTGCCTTTAATTTCTTTTTGAATTAAAAAATTTTTGCTTTTTTAAAACCTTTTCCATCCACAAAACTAAAAGGAAAATGGTTGAATTTTTCAGAATATTTGAACTCAATCATCCATTCAGAATTCATCAGCGCTGACACTTAAAGAGTTCATAATCAGCTCCTCATTAGTTCTGCACAACAATGATAATGATGCAATGGAAGAGGGGAACGTCTAAAACATGCAGGACCCCGGCCCTCGAGGACCCCTGCTCTAACACAGGGGTCCTCAAACTTTTTTAACCCAGGTCCCCCTTGGAGGGGTGACATTTTTCCATGTCCCCCCTCATCCTGGCGATACTGAAAATGATAAAAAACCACTTCAACAATGATTATTATGAAACAATGATAACCTTTTTTAATAGTGCTTTTGTGCAAACCAGCCACATTTTCAGGTATTATAATATAAATGAACACTTCACAAACAACAATTTTAAATAATTTTAAAATAATAAACTCAATATAACTATCAATGTACTTTCTCTTTTTAGGGTTAGGGCGTTTGTTTTTGTCATTGTCATTTTCATTGTCATTTCTTTTACCACTTCTTGAGGAACTTGGCGGACACAAAAATCCATCCATGTTCGCTGCAGGGTGGCTAAAAATAGCCTGTGACTCACTCCGTCTCAATTTAGTCAAGCTGGCGTCAAACAGCGCTGTTACTTCCGCCCGCTCGCTACAAAATAAAACTTCCGCATTTCAAAATAAAACAGCAAAAAACAAAAAAAACAAAACAAAACTGTGAATAATTTCGTGTACCCCCTGGACATACGCCACGTCCCCCTAGGGGTCCGCGGACCCCAGTTTGAGAACCGTGGCTCTAAGGTATGGATGGTGTTAATGGAACTAAAACAAAACACTTTTTTTATTCAAGTCTGGACCAAATGGGTGGAGTTTATTCAGCCTTTACAATTAGATTTAGTAGAAGTGACTTTAACGTTTATTCTAGTTTGTAACTTCATCTAATGAAGTCATTTCATTTATTCTTTTATGAACTAGAAGGAAAAACTCAACTACTTTAATTTACTCCAAAAATAACACTGTTGGATATATGGATTCATTCTGCTGGTGATTAATGACTGAGAATTTAGACGTTTTTGAATTGACTGAATTCATTTATTCTGTACAAATTATATAAACAAATATTATATGAATCATTATATTTCAAGCTTTTATTTCTTTTAATTTTGCTGATTAGGAAGTAAAATAGTCAATGCTAATTAATTAGACTCTAGTTAATAAAAGATAGATATTTTTCTGGGGGTTTGTTGCATATTTGCAACAGTAGGTTTTAACCCATTAATAATAATACATTCTTAATTTAGTGTAAATAATTATTTAACTGGAGAATAAACTGTATTTTCTTTTTTATACAAAGATGCAGATGTTCAGTCAATAAAAACAATACAATAAAAACTACTAAGAACTATCAATGCAAAGAAGAATACAGTACGACTGATGATATCAGTAGTGTGTGTGTTGATATCAGTAGTGTGTGTTGATATCAGTAGTGTGTGTTGATATCACTAGTGTGTGTTGATATCAGTAGTGTGTGTTGATATCAGTAGTGTGTGTTGATATCAGTAGTGTGTGTGTTGATATCAGTAGTGTGTGTGTTGATATCAGTAGTGTGTGTGTTGATATCAGTAGTGTGTGTGTTGATATCAGTAGTGTGTGTGTTGATATCAGTAGTGTGTGTGTTGATATCAGTAGTGTGTGTGTTGATATCAGTAGTGTGTGTTGATATCAGTAGTATGTGTTGATATCAGTAGTGTGTGTGTTGATATCAGTAGTGTGTGTTGATATCAGTAGTGTGTGTGTTGATATCAGTAGTGTGTGTGTTGATATCAGTAGTGTGTGTTGATATCAGTAGTATGTGTTGATATCAGTAGTGTGTGTGTTGATATCAGTAGTGTGTGTGTTGATATCAGTAGTGTGTGTGTTGATATCAGTAGTGTGTGTGTTGATATCAGTAGTGTGTGTTGATATCAGTAGTATGTGTTGATATCAGTAGTGTGTGTGTTGATATCAGTAGTGTGTGTGTTGATATCAGTAGTGTGTGTGTTGATATCAGTAGTGTGTGTTGATATCAGTAGTGTGTGTGTTGATATCAGTAGTGTGTGTGTTGATATCAGTAGTGTGTGTGTTGATATCAGTAGTGTGTGTTGATATCAGTAGTGTGTGTTGATATCAGTAGTGTGTGTGTTGATATCAGTAGTGTGTGTTGATATCAGTAGTGTGTGTGTTGATATCAGTAGTGTGTGTGTTGATATCAGTAGTGTGTGTTGATATCAGTAGTGTGTGTTGATATCAGTAGTGTGTGTGTTGATATCAGTAGTGTGTGTTGATATCAGTAGTGTGTGTTGATATCAGTAGTGTGTGTGTTGATATCAGTAGTGTGTGTGTTGATATCAGTAGTGTGTGTTGATATCAGTAGTGTGTGTTGATATCAGTAGTGTGTGTGTTGATATCAGTAGTGTGTGTGTTGATATCAGTAGTGTGTGTGTTGATATCAGTAGTGTGTGTGTTGATATCAGTAGTGTGTGTTGATATCAGTAGTGTGTGTTGTTATCAGTAGTGTGTGTGTTGATATCAGTAGTGTGTGTGTGTTGATATCAGTAGTGTGTGTTGATATCAGTAGTGTGTGTTGATATCAGTAGTGTGTGTTGATATCAGTAGTGTGTGTGTTGATATCAGTAGTGTGTGATGATATCAGTAGTGTGTGTGTTGATATCAGTAGTGTGTGTTGATATCAGTAGTGTGTGTTGTTATCAGTAGTGTGTGTGTTGATATCAGTAGTGTGTGTGTGTTGATATCAGTAGTGTGTGTGTTGATATCAGTAGTGTGTGTTGATATCAGTAGTGTGTGTGTTGATATCAGTAGTGTGTGTTGATATCAGTAGTATGTGTTGATATCAGTAGTGTGTGTGTTGATATCAGTAGTGTGTGTTGATATCAGTAGTGTGTGTGTTGATATCAGTAGTGTGTGTGTTGATATCAGTAGTGTGTGTTGATATCAGTAGTGTGTGTTGATATCAGTAGTGTGTGTGTTGATATCAGTAGTGTGTGTTGATATCAGTAGTGTGTGTTGATATCAGTAGTGTGTGTGTTGATATCAGTAGTGTGTGTGTTGATATCAGTAGTGTGTGTTGATATCAGTAGTGTGTGTGTTGATATCAGTAGTGTGTGTGTTGATATCAGTAGTGTGTGTGTTGATATCAGTAGTGTGTGTGTTGATATCAGTAGTGTGTGTTGATATCAGTAGTGTGTGTTGATATCAGTAGTGTGTGTGTGTTGATATCAGTAGTGTGTGTTGATATCAGTAGTGTGTGTTGATATCAGTAGTGTGTGTTGATATCAGTAGTGTGTGTGTTGATATCAGTAGTGTGTGATGATATCAGTAGTGTGTGTGTTGATATCAGTAGTGTGTGTTGATATCAGTAGTGTGTGTTGTTATCAGTAGTGTGTGTGTTGATATCAGTAGTGTGTGTGTGTTGATATCAGTAGTGTGTGTTGATATCAGTAGTGTGTGTTGATATCAGTAGTGTGTGTTGATATCAGTAGTGTGTGTGTTGATATCAGTAGTGTGTGTTGATATCAGTAGTGTGTGTGTTGATATCAGTAGTGTGTGATGATATCAGTAGTGTGTGTGTGTTGATATCAGTAGTGTGTGTTGATATCAGTAGTGTGTGTGTGTTGATATCAGTAGTGTGTGTTGATATCAGTAGTGTGTGTTGATATCAGTAGTGTGTGTTGATATCAGTAGTGTGTGTTGATATCAGTAGTGTGTGTGTTGATATCAGTAGTGTGTGATGATATCAGTAGTGTGTGTGTGTTGTTATCAGTAGTGTGTGTGTTGATATCAGTAGTGTGTGTGTGTTGATATCAGTAGTGTGTGTTGATATCAGTAGTGTGTGTTGATATCAGTAGTGTGTGTGTGTTGATATCAGTAGTGTGTGTTGATATCAGTAGTGTGTGTGTGTTGATATCAGTAGTGTGTGTGTGTTGATATCAGTAGTGTGTGTTGATATCAGTAGTGTGTGTGTTGATATCAGTAGTGTGTGTGTTGATATCAGTAGTGTGTGTGTTGATATCAGTAGTGTGTGTGTTGATATCAGTAGTGTGTGATGATATCAGTAGTGTGTGTGTGTTGTTATCAGTAGTGTGTGTGTTGATATCAGTAGTGTGTGTGTGTTGATATCAGTAGTGTGTGTTGATATCAGTAGTGTGTGTTGATATCAGTAGTGTGTGTGTGTTGATATCAGTAGTGTGTGTTGATATCAGTAGTGTGTGTGTGTTGATATCAGTAGTGTGTGTGTGTTGATATCAGTAGTGTGTGTTGATATCAGTAGTGTGTGTGTTGATATCAGTAGTGTGTGTGTTGATATCAGTAGTGTGTGTGTTGATATCAGTAGTGTGTGTGTTGATATCAGTAGTGTGTGTTGATATCAGTAGTGTGTGTTGATATCAGTAGTGTGTGTGTTGATATAAGTAGTGTGTGTTGATATCAGTAGTGTGTGTTGATATCAGTAGTGTGTGTTGATATCAGTAGTGTGTCTGATGATATCAGTAGTGTGTGTGTTGATATCAGTAGTGTGTGTGTTGATATCAGTAGTGTGTGTGTTGATATCAGTAGTGTGTCTGATGATATCAGTAGTGTGTGTGTTGATATCAGTAGTGTGTGTGTTGATATCAGTAGTGTGTGTTGATATCAGTAGTGTGTGTGTTGATATCAGTAGTGTGTGTGTTGATATCAGTAGTGTGTGTGTTGATATCAGTAGTGTGTGTGTTGATATCAGTAGTGTGTGTTGATATCAGTAGTGTGTGTTGTTATCAGTAGTGTGTGTGTTGTTATCAGTAGTGTGTGTGTTGATATCAGTAGTGTGTGTGTGTTGATATCAGTAGTGTGTGTTGATATCAGTAGTGTGTGTTGATATCAGTAGTGTGTGTTGATATCAGTAGTGTGTGTGTTGATATCAGTAGTGTGTGATGATATCAGTAGTGTGTGTGTTGATATCAGTAGTGTGTGTTGATATCAGTAGTGTGTGTTGTTATCAGTAGTGTGTGTGTTGATATCAGTAGTGTGTGTGTGTTGATATCAGTAGTGTGTGTGTTGATATCAGTAGTGTGTGTGTTGATATCAGTAGTGTGTGTGTTGATATCAGTAGTGTGTGTTGATATCAGTAGTATGTGTTGATATCAGTAGTGTGTGTGTTGATATCAGTAGTGTGTGTGTTGATATCAGTAGTGTGTGTTGATATCAGTAGTGTGGTGTTGATATCAGTAGTGTTGTGTTGATATCAGTAGTGTGTGTTGATATCAGTAGTGTGTGTGTTGATATCAGTAGTGTGTGTTGATTATCAGTAGTGTGTGTGTTGATATCAGTAGTGTGTGTTGACTATCCAAGTAGTGTGTGTGTTGGATATCCAGTAGTGTGTGCCAGTAGTGTGTGTGTTGATATCAGTAGTGTGTGTTGATATCAGTAGTGTGTGTTGATATCAGTAGTGTGTGTGTGTTGATATCAGTAGTGTGTGTTGATATCAGTAGTGTGTGTTGATATCAGTAGTGTGTGTTGATATCAGTAGTGTGTGTGTTGATATCAGTAGTGTGTGATGATATCAGTAGTGTGTGTGTTGATATATCAGTAGTGTGTGATGATATCAGTAGTGTGTGTGTTGATATCAGTAGTGTGTGTTGATATCAGTAGTGTGTGTTGTTATCAGTAGTGTGTGTGTTGATATCAGTAGTGTGTGTGTGTTGATATCAGTAGTGTGTGTTGATATCAGTAGTGTGTGTGTTGATATCAGTAGTGTGTGTTGATATCAGTAGTGTGTGTGTTGATATCAGTAGTGTGTGATGATATCAGTAGTGTGTGTGTGTTGATATCAGTAGTGTGTGTTGATATCAGTAGTGTGTGTGTGTTGATATCAGTAGTGTGTGTTGATATCAGTAGTGTGTGTTGATATCAGTAGTGTGTGTTGATATCAGTAGTGTGTGTTGATATCAGTAGTGTGTGTGTTGATATCAGTAGTGTGTGATGATATCAGTAGTGTGTGTGTGTTGTTATCAGTAGTGTGTGTGTTGATATCAGTAGTGTGTGTGTGTTGATATCAGTAGTGTGTGTTGATATCAGTAGTGTGTGTTGATATCAGTAGTGTGTGTGTGTTGATATCAGTAGTGTGTGTTGATATCAGTAGTGTGTGTGTGTTGATATCAGTAGTGTGTGTGTGTTGATATCAGTAGTGTGTGTTGATATCAGTAGTGTGTGTGTTGATATCAGTAGTGTGTGTGTTGATATCAGTAGTGTGTGTGTTGATATCAGTAGTGTGTGATGATATCAGTAGTGTGTGTGTGTTGTTATCAGTAGTGTGTGTGTTGATATCAGTAGTGTGTGTGTGTTGATATCAGTAGTGTGTGTTGATATCAGTAGTGTGTGTTGATATCAGTAGTGTGTGTGTGTTGATATCAGTAGTGTGTGTTGATATCAGTAGTGTGTGTGTGTTGATATCAGTAGTGTGTGTGTGTTGATATCAGTAGTGTGTGTTGATATCAGTAGTGTGTGTGTTGATATCAGTAGTGTGTGTGTTGATATCAGTAGTGTGTGTGTTGATATCAGTAGTGTGTGTGTTGATATCAGTAGTGTGTGTTGATATCAGTAGTGTGTGTTGATATCAGTAGTGTGTGTGTTGATATAAGTAGTGTGTGTTGATATCAGTAGTGTGTGTTGATATCAGTAGTGTGTGTTGATATCAGTAGTGTGTCTGATGATATCAGTAGTGTGTGTGTTGATATCAGTAGTGTGTGTGTTGATATCAGTAGTGTGTGTGTTGATATCAGTAGTGTGTGTTGATATCAGTAGTGTGTGTTGATATCAGTAGTGTGTGTTGATATCAGTAGTGTGTGTGTACAAACTCACTTTGTCCAAATTTCCTTTTACTAGACAGACTATTGAAGGGGGGTTAAATGGGGAGGGCGTCGTTAAACAAATGCTCCGGATCAAGGAAATTGTGCGTGGCTTCTTTTGTCATTCAGAGGAAATTGAGAGATATTCGTTTGGGGGGTGGGTGGGTGGGTGGGGGTGTGTGTGTGTGTGGGGGGGGTGTAGCCTCAGCGGCGGCGCTAACGCACAGTATTCATCTATAATACACTCTGCCTGTCTGTCACATACTCCATTTACTGTGACTATTACAGCATAGTTAATCACCCCTGACTGCACTAACACTGCATACACACACATTTATATACACACATTTATACACACACATTTATATACACACATTTATATACACACATTTATATACACACATTTATATACACACATTTATATACACATTTATATACACACATTTATATAAACACATTTATATACACACATTTATATACACACATTTATATACACACATTTATACACACACATTTATATACACACATTTATACACACACATTTATACACACACATTTATATACACACATTTATACACACATTTATATACACACATTTATATACACACATTTATACACACACATTTATATACACACATTTATACACACACATTTATATACACACATTTATATACACACATTTATACACACACATTTATATACACACATTTATATACACACATTTATATACACACATTTATATACACACATTTATATACACACATTTATACACACACATTTATATACACACATTTATACACACACATTTATATACACACATTTATATACACACATTTATATACACACATTTATACACACACATTTATATACACACATTTATATACACACATTTATACACACACATTTATATACACACATTTATATACACACATTTATACACACACATTTATATACACACATTTATATACACACATTTATACACACATTTATACACACACATTTATATACACACATTTATATACACACATTTATACACACACATTTATATACACACATTTATATACACACATTTATACACACACATTTATATACACACATTTATATACACACATTTATACACACATTTACATACACATTTATATACACACATTTATATACACACATTTATATACACACATTTATACACACACATTTATATACACACATTTATATACACACATTTATACACACACATTTATATACACACATTTATATACACACATTTATACACACACATTTATATACACACATTTATATACACACATTTATACACACACATTTATATACACACATTTATATACACACATTTATACACACATTTATACACACACATTTATATACACACATTTATATACACACATTTATACACACACATTTATATACACACATTTATATACACACATTTATACACACACATTTATATACACACATTTATATACACACATTTATACACACATTTACATACACATTTATATACACACATTTATATACACACATTTATACACACATTTATATACACACATTTATATACACACATTTATATACACACATTTATATACACACATTTATATACACACATTTATATACACACATTTATATACACACATTTATATACACACATTTATATACACACATTTATATACACACATTTATACACACACATTTATATACACACATTTATATACACATTTATACACACACATTTATATACACACATTTATATACACACATTTATATACACACATTTATATACACACATTTATACACACACATTTATACACACATTTATACACACACATTTATATACACATTTATACACACACATTTATATACACACATTTATATACACACATTTATATACACACATTTATACACACACATTTATACACACATTTATATACACACATTTATATACACACATTTATACACACATTTATATACACACATTTATACACACATTTATACACACACATTTATATACACACATTTATACACACACATTTATACACACATTTATATACACATTTATATACACATTTATATACACACATTTATATACACACATTTATACACACATTTATATACACATTTATATACACATTTATATACACACATTTATATACAC
>CM035784.1:29285875-29288375 GCA_020466265.1 Siphamia tubifer
TCAGAGAGAAAAAAGTTCATTCTAAGAGAAAAATAAAGGAATAAATATGAAGAAAAAGTCATTATTTAAAGTCAGTCGTTCTAAGGAAAAATAGTCAGAATTCTGAGGAAATAAAAATGAATCATTTAATTTAAAGACAGAATTGTTACGATAAAAAAAAGACATTTCTGACTAAAATCAGAATGAAACGTCTCTGGACAGAATAAGACGTTGGACAGGACTGTTGACATTTGAGACACATTTCAAATACATGTCCTGGACGACCTTTGACCCCAGTCTGGGAACTCACAGGAAACTCTTGTGTGAATATTTCATCGAAGATTCTGCTCAAATCTGCCGACACTCGAACTATGTCCCAAAAAGACAACGACAGGAAAAGATTCTGATATTTGATGAATAGACAAAAAATTATGACACAAGTTTTCAGACCCATGTCATTACAGAAAACGCTTCCTTTGGTTACTTTGGTTTCTTCGCTTCCTTGGCTTCCTTGTAGTGTTGCGCGGGCTACCCACTGGCCAGCGGATATCCGCGGGTGACCCGCGAGTTGGGCGGGCTGGGTCGCAGTATTAATACATATTGCGGATGCGGGTGGGGCGGGTCAGGGACGATCAATACCCGCTGAGGTGTGTGTGTGTGTGTGTGTGTGTGTGTGTGTGTGTGCTCGGCTCGCGCATGTGCAAGCCCGTCACTTCCTGTTTTGAATACTTTTTTATCCCACCTTTTTGTTATTTGTTATTAGCGCCAAATCTCCCTGAACACTCAGAGATAAGAGTGAAAATGTGGGACTTGATCAGGGAGAAGATTAAAACAGGCGATGCGAAGGTTGTACGGAAACGTTGTATGTGTTGTCTTTATAGAGTGATGATGTGGGTGGAGTCTATTTTATGTGCTGGAGTGCATATTGAGACGTTAGAAAGGAGGCAAAAATGATGCTTCATGACTTTTAACATTAGAAGCACAAGGTAAAGATGCTGCGAATGTACTATGTGAGTTTAGAGACAAATTTAAGCTCGCGGGTTGATAGCGGGCGGGTTGGGTTTATCCATACGTGACATCATGCGGGTTGGGCGGGGCGGGCCTAGCCACGTCTTGGGTTTGGGCGGGGCGGATTTCTGTAAAACCCCCTAACCGTGCATCGCTACTTCCTTGGGTTCCTTCGCTTCCTTGGGTTCCTTGGGTTCCTTCACTTCCTTGGGTTCCTTTGGTTCCTTGGGTTCCTTCGCTTCCTTGGGTTGCTTGGGTTCCTTCGCTTCCTTGGGTTCCTTTGGTTCCTTGGGTTCCTTCGCTTCCTTCGCTTCCTTGGGTTCCTTGGGTTCCTTGGGTTCCTTCGCTTCCTTGGGTTCCTTGGGTTCCTTCGCTTCCTTGGGTTCCGTCGCTTCCTTCGCTTCCTTGGGTTCCTTCGCTTCCTTGGGTTCCTTCACTTCCTTGGGTTCCTTGGGTTCCTTTGGTTCCTTGGGTTCCTTGGGTTCCTTGGGTTCCTTCGCTTCCTTGGGTTGCTTGGGTTCCTTCGCTTCCTTGGGTTCCTTTGGTTCCTTGGGTTCCTTCGCTTCCTTTGCTTCCTTGGGTTCCTTCGCTTCCTTGGGTTGCTTGGGTTCCTTCGCTTTCTTGGTTTCCTTTGCTTCCTTGGGTTCCTTCGCTTCCTTGGGTTGCTTGGGTTCCTTCGCTTCCTTGGGTTCCTTTGGTTCCTTGGGTTCCTTTGCTTCCTTTGGTTCCTTGGGTTCCTTCGCTTTCTTGGTTTCCTTTGCTTCCTTGGGTTCCTTCGCTTCCTTGGGTTCCTTCGCTTTCTTGGTTTCCTTTGCTTCCTTGGGTTGCTTGGGTTCCTTCGCTTCCTTGGGTTCCTTTGGTTCCTTGGGTTCCTTCGCTTCCTTGGGTTCCTTTGGTTCCTTGGGTTCCTTCACTTTCTTGGTTTCCTTTGGTTCCTTGGGTTCCTTCGCTTCCTTGGGTTGCTTGGGTTCCTTCGCTTCCTTGGTTTCCTTTGGTTCCTTGGGTTCCTTCGCTTTCTTGGTTTCCTTTGCTTCCTTGGGTTCCTTCGCTTCCTTGGGTTGCTTGGGTTCCTTCGCTTCCTTGGTTTCCTTTGGTTCCTTGGGTTCCTTCGCTTTCTTGGTTTCCTTTGCTTCCTTGGGTTCCTTCGCTTCCTTGGGTTGCTTGGGTTCCTTCGCTTCCTTGGTTTCCTTTGGTTCCTTGGGTTCCTTCGCTTTCTTGGTTTCCTTTGCTTCCTTGGGTTCCTTCGCTTTCTTGGTTTCCTTTGCTTCCTTGGGTTCCTTCGCTTCCTTGGGTTCCTTGGGTTCCTTCGCTTTCTTGGTTTCCTTTGCTTCCTTGGGTTCCTTCGCTTTCTTGGTTTCCTTTGCTTCCTTGGGTTCCTTCGCTTCCTTGGGTTCCTTTGGTTTCTTGGGTTCCTTCGCTTCCTTGGGTTCCTTTGGTTCCTTGGGTTCCTTCGCTTTCTTGGTTTCCTTTGCTTCCTTGGGTTCCTTCGCTTCCTTGGGTTGCTTGGGTTCCT
>CM035784.1:29298375-29300875 GCA_020466265.1 Siphamia tubifer
AGAAGGTGGAGCTAAGGGCAGAAGGTGGAGCTCAGGGTAGAAGGTGGAGCTAAGGGCAGAAGGTGGAGCTAAGGGTAGAAGGTGGAGCTAAGGGCAGAAGGTGGGGCTAAGGGCAGAAGGTGGAGCTAAGGGTAGAAGGTGGAGCTAAGGGTAGAAGGTGGAGCTAAGGGTAGAAGGTGGAGCTAAGGGCAGAAGGTGGAGCTAAGGGTAGAAGGTGGAGCTAAGGGCAGAAGGTGGAGCTAAGGGTAGAAGGTGGAGCTAAGGGCAGAAGGTGGAGCTAAGGGTAGAAGGTGGAGCTAAGGGCAGAAGGTGGAGCTAAGGGTAGAAGGTGGAGCTAAGTGTAGCAAAAGGCATGACAGGGAGTTAAGCCTAATCTTTTTTTCCATCTGTTAATTACGGAAGGCGACGGATGACGATGGATGACGACGGATGATGACGGACGACGACGGATGATGATGGATGGTGACGGATGACGATGGACGACGACGGATGACGATGGACGACGACGGATGATGATGGACGACGATGGATGACAATGGATGGTGACGGATAATGACGGATGATGATGGATGATGATGGACGACGACGGATGACGATGGACGACGACGGATGATGATGGACGACGACGGATGACGATGGACGACGACGGATGATGATGGACAACGACTGATGACGATGGATGGTGATGGATGACGACGGATGACGACGGATGATGATGGACAACGACTGATGACGATGGATGGTGATGGATGACGACGGATGATGATGGATGATGATGGACGACGATGGACGAAGACAGATGATGATGGACGACGACGGATGATGATGGACGACGATGGATGACAATGGATGGTGACGGATAATGACGGATGATGATGGATGATGATGGACGACGACGGATGATGATGGACGACGACGGATGATGATGGACGACGACGGATGACGATGGACGACGACGGATGAACCTCCAGACTGTTACGTATCGCACTGTTTAATAATCTTTTTTTAAAATTGCAGTTTCGTGAATATTTATATAATTTAATTTGTTGTGTAATTTATTTCATATCTTAATAAAAGACAAAATCAAACTAATCTCGAGTTACTTTATTTTTCAGTACAGATGCATTAGTTTAAAAAGAGTATTTAAAACAAAATCATGATAATAATCGAGATCAGATGAAATAAGAAAAGGAATCATGATCATTTCATTCACGCAAAAGTAAAAGTTAAGTTAAAATGTTAAATGAATCATATATTTATGTTTATACTAATGTTTAGATGGTTCTAAAATGTTTATATTATTTAAATAATAATGACATTTGTGAAACTAAAGGTTCAAGTATTTACTAGAATATAAGGTGACACTGAAAAGACTTTAAAACAAAAACCACAGTGTGACTAATATATGGATTAACTCTGGACGTGTCTAATAACTGGAATTAAACTTTTATTTTAATAATATTGACTTGACTTAATGTTCTTTATAATCCACTTCACCTTATATATAAACAATCTATAAAATAATCCATTCATTAACAGTGTGTCTTATAGTGACTAAATATTATCATTAATGAACCTTTATCATGTGACATAAACTAAACTAGACGTAAATGTGGGTCTAATGACGATAACTATAATTAAATATATAATGTAGTTATAGATGAACAATAAAAAAAGACTAAATGTGGATTAAAAAATAAAAAAAAACATTCGTAAAATGTGTCTTTATTATTTTTTTAGCTGTCTTCTTATTTATTATTTAACTTTTTTTTTTAGTTATTGTCGCTGTGTCTCGTGAGGACGTCCTCATATAATGTCCCCACCAGTCATGGTTACTGCAGCGTGGCATTAATGTTGCATATTTGTCCAAAGTGGGTGTTCGTCCCCTAAAATCCAAACAGTGGGACAATAAGGGACCACACACAGTTGAAGCTACAGTTGTCCGTGTGTCCGGCAGAGGACGGACAATAATTCCACATTCTCCACAGTTTTCACACATGTCACTGTCCCACTTGATAAGCATGAAAATCCATTTATCTACAAAGGGAGTGGACGGGACCATACTGGACAATGTCTCTTTCATGGTCCCTTTTACTGTCCACAAAGCCGTCCAACTGACTCCACCACGTCCGTAATAGGACACATTCATTTGATACAGATACATCAAGGAGCCGACGGCGGCGGTTTTTTACTGTGACATCAACAAAAGTGGAAACTGGTTCAGAGAGAAGAAACACATGTGTGAAGATAAAAGAATAAAAAACAGTGGACATCACACAGTATACACACATTTACTACAGAGGAGGAGGAGAAGGAGGAGGAGGAGGAGGAGGAGGAGGAGGAGGAGGAGGAGGAGGAGGAGGGAGGAGGAGAAGGAGGAGGAGGAGGAGGAAGAGCAGGAAGAGGAGGAAGAGGAGGAAGAGGAGGAAGAGGAGGAGGAGGAGGAAGAGGAGGAGGAGGAGGAAGAGGAGGAAGAGGAGGAGGAGGAGGAAGAGGAGGA
>CM035784.1:29303375-29305875 GCA_020466265.1 Siphamia tubifer
ATTACTGTCCCGTGCAGCCAAACAATAAATTTGATCAGCCTCTCAGGCGCAGATCCAGGCTGTGTTTGATTATTACTGGGTTGCATGCATGACATAAAAAGACACCATGACATTGTCTTAAAGCCTTTGACGAACACCCAGTAAAGGTTGACACTACCCCCCACCCCCCCCCCCCCATACTAACCCCCCTGTTTTAACCCCATAATAAAAACACATGCAAATAAAGACAAAGTGTTTATAAACACACTTTTAGCTATTTAAGCCTTTACTGCCTACAGTTATAAATATATATAAAAATACACAAAACATCTGGAATGATGTTTTTATTGTTTTTTAAGAGTCTTAATGGTTGTGGTTCTGTGAAGTATATATAAACTATAGAACAGTCCAAAGACACTGTTCATATTATTATTATTATTATTATTATTATTATTATTATTAATTATTATTATTATTATTATTATTATTATTATTATTATTAAACTATAGAACAGTCAAATCCAAAGACACTGTTCACATTATTATTATTATTATTCATAATAATAATTAATAATAATAATAATAATAATAATAATAATAATAATAATAATGTATATTCAATAGAAACATCATCACGTCTCTGTTGGTCTTAAATGTTTCAGTCTTTTCACCACACAAGAAGACTGTCTGAAGGCTGCCCCCCCCCCCCCCCCCCCCAACCCCCTCCTCCTAATTTCCCAACGTCCTTTTCTACACTTGCACAATTCAAAAACCTGTTACAATCCCATCCTTGTTGGAGAAATAATTTAGCGTTGTTGAGCCAACAATATGGATCTGGGTGATTCTCCTAAATATGAATGGTCCATTCAACCGCCCTCCATGGAGTCGCTTTGGCAGTGCCCCCCCCCCCATCCCCCCTCCTCCATACTCAAACAATATTCAGCGCAGCAGTCTTGGCACTTTTCCCTGAAATCAACAAAGAGGAACTCGAAGCTGTCCCTGAAACCCTCAAAAGCATTAAGCCTCTGTGAGATGCAAGTACTTGGCACAAGCAAAGTGATTTAAGGACAATGAACAAATCATACAGAGCTTTGTGAGATTTAAAGGATACAATAGGACGGCGTTTCCAAAGCACACATTAGTAAGCATGTCAGTGGACCCCCCTGGGGGTCTGAGCAGCCCAGAGGACTGTGTCATGAAGAGGATAAATATATGTTAGTGGGCAAGAAGATGGAGCGCTGCCAACGTACTGAGGATGATGACGATGAAGAACACCTTCACACTAACTCAACCCATTTGGCTGGTTAAATGTAAACAACAACAACATACATACATTTACCACCATTTAGCGAGAGCTCAAAAGGTGCACATGAGGAGAAATTATTTAGAATAATTCAGCATTTTGACTGTTTATCGCAAAATTTGGACTTTTTATCAGATAATTTTGACTGTTTATCGCAAAATTTGGACTTTTTATCAGATAATTTTGACTGTTTATCGCATAATTTGGACTTTTTCTCAGATAATTTTGACTGTTTATCGCAAAATTTGGACTTTTTATCAGATAATTTTGGACTGTTTTATCGGAAAATTTGGACTTTTTATCAGATAATTTTTACTGTTTATCGCATAATTTGGACTTTTTCTCAGATAATTTTGACTGTTTATCGCATAATTTGGACTTTTTATCAGATAACTTTTACTGTTTATCGCAAAATTTGGACTTTTTATCAGATAATTTTGACTGTTTATCGCAAAATTTGGACTTTTTATCAGATAAATTTTGACTGTTTATCGCATAATTTTGACTTTTTATCAGATAATTTTGACTGTTTATCGCAAAAATTTGGACTTTTTATCAGATAATTTTGACTGTTTATCGCATAATTTGGACTTTTTCTCAGATATTTTTGACTGTTTATCGCAAAATTTGGACTTTTTATCAGATAATTTTTGACTGTTTATCGGAAAATTTGGACTTTTTATCAGATAATTTTGACTGTTTATCGCATAATTTGGACTTTTTATCAGATAACTTTTACTGTTTATCGCAAAATTTGGACTTTTTATCAGATAATTTTGACTGTTTATCGCAAAATTTGGACTTTTTACCAGATAATTTTGACTGTTTATCGCAAAATTTGGACTTTTTATCAGATAATTTTGACTGTTTATCGCAAAATTTGGACTTTTTATCAGATAATTTTGACTGTTTATCGCATAATTTTGACTTTTTTATCAGATAATTTTGACTGTTTATTGCAAAATTTGGACTTTTTATCAGATAATTTTGACTGTTTATTGCAAAATTTGGACTTTTTATCAGATAATTTTGACTGTTTATCGCAAAATTTGGACTTTTTATCAGATAACTTTTACTGTTTATCGTAAATTTGGACTTTTCATCAAATAATTTTGACTGTTTATTGTAAAATTTGGACTTTTTATCAGATAATTTAGACTTTATGTCGCAAAATTTTGTCATTTTATCTCTTTTAAAGTTTGATTGAGCAGAATAAGA
>CM035784.1:29309758-29317258 GCA_020466265.1 Siphamia tubifer
GCGAGGTGGAGGTGACGTGGAGGTGAGGTGGAGGTGAGGTGGAGGCGACGTGGAAGCGATGAGGAGGCGAAGTGGAGGTGAGGTGGAGGCGAGGTGGAGGCGACGTGAAGGCGACGTGGAGGCGAGATGGAGGCGAGGTGGAGGCGAGGTGGAGGAGACGTGGAGGCGAGGTGGAGGAGACGTGGAGGCGAGGTGGAGGAGACGTGGAGGCGACGTGGAAGCGACGTGGAGGCGACGTGGAGGCGAGGTGGAGGCGATGTGGAGGCGACGTGGAGGCGACGTGGAGGCGACGTGGAGGAGAGGTGGAGGCGACGTGGAAGCGACGAGGAGGCGAAGTGGAGGTGAGGTGGAGGCGAGGTGGAGGCGACGTGAAGGCGACGTGGAGGCGAGATGGAGGTGAGGTGGAGGCAAGGTGGAGGCGAGGTGGAGGCGAGGTGGAGGCGAGGTGGAGGCGATGTGGAGGCGAGGTGGAGGAGACGTGGAGGCGACGTGGAGGCGAGGTGGAGGGGACGAGGAGGCGAGGTGGAGGAGAGGTGGAGGCGACGTGGAAGCGACGTGGAAGCAACGAGGAGGCGACGTGGAAGCAACGAGGAGGCGACGTGGAGGCGACGTGGAGGCGAGGTGGAGGGGATGAGGAGGCGAGGTGGAGGAGAGGTGGAGGAGAGGTGGAGGCGACGTGGAGGCGACGAGGAGGTGAGGTGGAGGCGACGTGGAGGCGAGGTGGAGGAGACGTGGAGGCGACGTGGAAGCGACGAGGAGGCGAGGTGGAGGAGAGGTGGAGGCGAGGTGGAGGCGAGGTTGAGGCGACGTGGAGGCGACGTGGAGGCGACGAGGAGGTGAGGTGGAGGCGACGTGGAGGCGAGGTGGAGGAGACGTGGAGGCGAGGTGGAGGCGAGGTGGAGGAGACGTGGAGGCGACGTGGAAGCGACGAGGAGGCGAGGTGGAGGCGAGGTGGAGGCGACGTGGAAGCGACGAGGAGGCGAGGTGGAGGCGAGGTGGAGGAGAGGTGGAGGCGAGGTGGAGGCGAGGTGGAGGCGGCGTGGAGGCGACGTGGAGGCGAGGTGGAGGCGAGGTGGAGGCGAGGTGGAGGCGGCGTGGAGGCGAGGTGGAGGCGAGGTGGAGGCGAGGTGGAGGCGAGGTGGAGGCGAGGTGGAGGCGACGTGGAGGCAAGGTGGAGGAGACGTGGAGGCGACGTGGAAGCGACGTGGAAGCGACGAGGAGGCGACGTGGAGGCGAGGTGGAGGCGAGGTGGAGGCGAGGTGGAGGCGAGGTGGAGGCGAGGTGGAGGCGACGTGGAGGCGAGGTGGAGGAGACGTGGAGGCGAGGTGGAGGAGACGTGGAGGCGACGTGGAGGCGACGTGGAAGCGACGTGGAGGCGACGTGGAGGCGACGTGGAGGCGACGTGGAGGCGACGTGGAGGCGACGTGGAGGCGACGTGGAGGAGAGGTGGAGGAGAGGTGGAGGTGAGGTGGAGGCGACGTGGAAGCGACGAGGAGGCGAGGTGGAGGTGACGTGGAGGTGAGGTGGAGGTGAGGTGGAGGCGACGTGGAAGCGATGAGGAGGCGAAGTGGAGGTGAGGTGGAGGCGAGGTGGAGGCGACGTGAAGGCGACGTGGAGGCGAGATGGAGGTGAGGTGGAGGCGAGGTGGAGGAGACGTGGAGGCGAGGTGGAGGAGACGTGGAGGCGACGTGGAAGCGACGTGGAGGCGACGTGGAGGCGAGGTGGAGGCGACGTGGAGGCGACGTGGAGGCGATGTGGAGGAGAGGTGGAGGTGAGGTGGAGGCGACGTGGAAGCGACGAGGAGGCGAGGTGGAGGAGAGGTGGAGGTGAGGTGGAGGCGACGTGGAAGCGACGAGGAGGCGAGGTGGAGGTGACGTGGAGGTGAGGTGGAGGTGAGGTGGAGGCGACGTGGAAGCGATGAGGAGGCGAAGTGGAGGTGAGGTGGAGGCGAGGTGGAGGCGACGTGAAGGCGACGTGGAGGCGAGATGGAGGCGAGGTGGAGGCGAGGTGGAGGCGAGGTGGAGGCGACGTGGAGGCGAGGTGGAGGCGAGGTGGAGGCGACGTGGAGGCGAGGTGGAGGCGAGGTGGAGGCGACGTGGAGGCGAGGTGGAGGCGAGGTGGAGGCGACGTGGAGGCGAGGTGGAGGAGACGTGGAGGCGACGTGGAAGCGACGTGGAAGCGACGAGGAGGCGACGTGGAAGCGAGGTGGAGGCGAGGTGGAGGCGAGGTGGAGGCGACGTGGAGGCGAGGTGGAGGAGACGTGGAGGCGAGGTGGAGGAGACGTGGAGGCGAGGTGGAGGAGACGTGGAGGCGACGTGGAAGCGACGTGGAGGCGACGTGGAGGCGACGTGGAGGCGACGTGGAGGCGATGTGGAGGAGAGGTGGAGGTGAGGTGGAGGCGACGTGGAAGCGACGAGGAGGCGAGGTGGAGGTGACGTGGAGGTGAGGTGGAGGTGAGGTGGAGGCGACGTGGAAGCGATGAGGAGGCGAAGTGGAGGTGAGGTGGAGGCGAGGTGGAGGCGACGTGAAGGCGACGTGGAGGCGAGATGGAGGCGAGGTGGAGGCGAGGTGGAGGAGACGTGGAGGCGAGGTGGAGGAGACGTGGAGGCGAGGTGGAGGAGACGTGGAGGCGACGTGGAAGCGACGTGGAGGCGACGTGGAGGCGAGGTGGAGGCGATGTGGAGGCGACGTGGAGGCGACGTGGAGGCGACGTGGAGGAGAGGTGGAGGCGACGTGGAAGCGACGAGGAGGCGAAGTGGAGGTGAGGTGGAGGCGAGGTGGAGGCGACGTGAAGGCGACGTGGAGGCGAGATGGAGGTGAGGTGGAGGCAAGGTGGAGGCGAGGTGGAGGCGAGGTGGAGGCGAGGTGGAGGCGATGTGGAGGCGAGGTGGAGGAGACGTGGAGGCGACGTGGAGGCGAGGTGGAGGGGACGAGGAGGCGAGGTGGAGGAGAGGTGGAGGCGACGTGGAAGCGACGTGGAAGCAACGAGGAGGCGACGTGGAAGCAACGAGGAGGCGACGTGGAGGCGACGTGGAGGCGAGGTGGAGGGGATGAGGAGGCGAGGTGGAGGAGAGGTGGAGGAGAGGTGGAGGCGACGTGGAGGCGACGAGGAGGTGAGGTGGAGGCGACGTGGAGGCGAGGTGGAGGAGACGTGGAGGCGACGTGGAAGCGACGAGGAGGCGAGGTGGAGGAGAGGTGGAGGCGAGGTGGAGGCGAGGTTGAGGCGACGTGGAGGCGACGTGGAGGCGACGAGGAGGTGAGGTGGAGGCGACGTGGAGGCGAGGTGGAGGAGACGTGGAGGCGAGGTGGAGGCGAGGTGGAGGAGACGTGGAGGCGACGTGGAAGCGACGAGGAGGCGAGGTGGAGGCGAGGTGGAGGCGACGTGGAAGCGACGAGGAGGCGAGGTGGAGGCGAGGTGGAGGAGAGGTGGAGGCGAGGTGGAGGCGACGTGGAAGCGACGAGGAGGCGAGGTGGAGGCGAGGTGGAGGCGACGTGGAGGCGACGAGGAGGCGAGGTGGAAGCGACGAGGAGGCGAGGTGGAGGCGAGGTGGAGGCGACGTGGAGGCGACGTGGAAGCGACGTGGAAGCGACGTGGAGGCAACGTGGAGGCGAGGTGGAGGCGAGGTGGAGGCGAAGTGGAGGCGAGGTGGAGGCGTGGTGGAGGTGTGGTTGAGGAGAGCAGCCACGTTGACAACAACATTTTTTATTTGTATTTTTTTATCCAAGGCCCAAAGACAAAGACAGCAGGAGAAGAGGAAGGACGAGGCTTTAATCTCTTCTCTTTCTGGCTCTGGTTGAATGATCTGATTTTGTTAACAGTGAGCCTTGGTCAGAGAGTGGCCGTCTGCCCCCAACACCCCCACCCCACCCCCACCCCCTCCCATCTGCAGCTCACTTTAAACATCTTGATTAGCGAAGCATCTTAGCAAAGAGCCACCGTCGTCTCTGTCGAGTAAGTCGGGACACTTTTGTCGGCGAAGACGTGTTTGTGCGTTAACCAACAATAGGAGGGGGATAGTTTACATGTGTGTGTGTGTGTGTGTGTGTGTGTGTGTGTGTGAGTGTGTGTGTGTGTGTGTGTGTGTGTGTGTGTGTGTGTGTGTGTGTGTGTGTGTGAGCTTGGCAGGCTGCCAACAGATGGACACAAAGGAAGTTGAGTGTCTGGGCGTGTGGCACAGCTTCACTCCAGGACATGGACACAAACTGGGAGAGAGAGAGGGAGTGGGACTGAGTTATGGCTGAAACACGTCAACATTTAAACATTTAGTGTGAACAGGGAATGTTCTAGAGCGTATCGTTAACCAGGACGTCCCGACACTCTGCACATGTGCAGTAGGCATCATTAAATGTTCGGAGCGGTCGTCCCACATGTCAGCCAATGAGGGTCACTACTGTTCACTTGGGTGAGGGTCTGTCACTCAATAAATGATCCTATTCAAATGTCGACTCACAGACTATGATCCGATTCAGGAGTCAATGATTCGATCCGAACCGATTTGATTCGTTTGATTCAAGGCATAAGTGAATGTAGATAAACAGCCAGTGGATAAAAACACGTTATCTGTCAACACTAGGCAAAGACTAGACCAACACTGGGCCAACACTAGGCCAACACTAGAACAACACTAGGCCAACACTAGACCAACACTAGAACAACACTAGACCAACACCAGACGAACACTAGGCCAACACTAGACCAACACCAGGTGTGTGTATGTGTGTGTGTGTGTATGTGTGTGTATGTGTATGTGTATGTGTGTGTGTGTGTGTGTATGTGCATGTGTGTATGTGTATGTGTATGTGTGTGTGTGTGTATGTGTGTGTATGTGCATGTGTGTATGTGCATGTGTGTATGTGTATGTGTGTGTGTATGTGTGTGTGTATGTGTGTGTATGTGTATGTGTATGTGTGTGTATGTGTGTGTGTGTATGTGTGTGTATGTGTATGTATGTGTATGTATGTGTATGTGTGTGTGTGTGTATGTGTGTGTATGTATGTGTGTGTGTGTAGCATTAGGATGTATCTTGTTGTACTCAGTTGTCAGATGGACACATGTGGTAGATATCTAATGATAGCATGCAGTGTATAATGAGATCCTAGTGTCCGTCTGTCTGTCCGTCTGTCTGCTCTACCTGGCATCATGCATTAACCATACAAGAGGAAGAGGAGGCACGCATGGTATTGACTTTTGAGTGGGTGTCTGCTGGTCCGTTGTTGGTTTTGTTTAGCACTCAGAGGTCAGTATGGCTGCAAGCGCCGCACATTTATAACAAGTGTTGTGTGTGTGTGTGTGTGTGTGTGTTTGTTTCTGTGTGTGTGTGTTTGTGTGTGTGTGTGTTTGTTTCTGTGTGTGTGTGTGTGTTTCTGTGTGTGTGTGTGTGTGTGTGATTTTCTGTGTGTGTGTGTGTTTCTGTGTGTGTGTGTGTGTGTGTGTGTGTTTCTGTGTGTGTGTATGTGTGTGTGTTTCTGTGTGTGTGTGTGTGTGTGATTTTCTGTGTGTGTGTGTGTGTGTGTGTGTGTGTGTGTTTCTGTGTGTGTGTATGTGTGTGTGTTTCTGTGTGTGTGTATGTGTGTGTGTTTCTGTGTGTGTGTGTGTGTGTGTTTCTGTGTGTGTGTGTGTGTGTGTTTCAGTGTGTGTGTTTCTCTGTGTGTGTGTGTGTGTGTGTTTCTGTGTGTGTGTGTGTGTGTGTGTGTGTGTGTGTGTGTTTGTTATTTTATCATTGCAGCTCTTTTTATTTTTGTGTATGAAAGTATTTTCTCTTCGTTCGCACCCTTTGAGCTTTTACTAAATGGTGGTTAAATTGATTTTAGATGTGTGTATGTAAACGCTTAACGAGCCAAATGGGTTGAGTTTGTAGGTTAGTGTGAACGATCCACGTTCTCTAAGATGATTCTATTAATGTGTTCTTCATCCTCATCATCCTCAGTACAGACGGACAGACATTAACATTTAGTGTGAACAGGGAATGTTCTAGAGCGTATCGTTAACCAGGACGTCCCGACACTCTGCACATGTGCAGTAGGCTTCATTAAATGTTCGGAGCGGTCGTCCCACATGTCAGCCAATGAGGGTCACTACTGTTCACTTGGGTGAGGGTCTGTCACTCAATAAATGATCCTATTCAAATGTCGACTCACAGACTATGATCCGATTCAGGAGTCAATGATTCGATCTGAACTGATTTGATTCAGTTTGATTCAAGGCATAAGTGAATGTAGATAAACAGCCAGTGGATAAAAACACGTTATCTGTCAACACTAGGCAAAGACTAGACCAACACTGGGCCAACACTAGGCCAACACTAGAACAACACTAGGCCAACACTAGACCAACACTAGAACAACACTAGGCCAACACTAGAACAACACTAGAACAACACTAGACCAACACTAGAACAACACTAGAACAACACTAGACCAACACTAGAACAACACTAGAACAACACTAGACCAACACTAGAACAACACTAGAACAACACTAGACCAACACTAGAACAACACTAGAACAACACTAGACCAACACTAGGCAAAAACTAGACCAACACTAGGCCAACACTAGGCCAACACTAGAACAACACTAGACCAACACTAGGCCAACACTAGGCCAACACTAGAACAACACTAGGCCAAAACTAGGAATGTGGAATTATAAATGAGCATCTGTAAATATAGTGTCCTACATCTGATGGAGTACTAAACACACTCTTATTCTGCTCAATCAAACTTTAAAAGAGATAAAATGACAAAATTTTGCGACATAAAGTCTAAATTATCTGATAAAAAGTCCAAATTTTACAATAAACAGTCAAAATCATTTGATGAAAAGTCCAAATTTTACGATAAACAGTAAAAGTTATCTGATAAAAAGTCCAAATTTTGCGATAAACAGTCAAAATTATCTGATGAAAAGTCCAAATTTTATGATAAACAGTAAAAGTTATCTGATAAAAAGTCCAAATTATGCGATAAACAGTCAAAATTATCTGATAAAAAGTCCAAATTATGCGATAAACAGTCAAAATTATCTGATAAAAAGTCCAAATTTTGCGATAAACAGTCAAAATTATCTGATAAAAAGTCCAAATTATGCGATAAACAGTCAAAATTATCTGATAAAAAGTCCAAATTATGCGATAAACAGTCAAAATTATCTGATAAAAAGTCCAAATTTTGCGATAAAGAGTCAAAATTATCTGATAAAAAGTCCAAATTTTGCGATAAACAGTCAAAATTATCTGATAAAAAGTCCAAATTATGCGATAAACAGTCAAAATTATCTGATAAAAAGTCCAAATTATTCGATAAACAGTAAAAATTATCTGGTAAAAAGTCCAAATTTTGCGATACACAGTAAAAGTTATCTGATAAAAAGTCCAAATTATTCGATAAACAGTAAAAATTATCTGATAAAAAGTCCAAATTTTGCGATACACAGTAAAAGTTATCTGATAAAAAGTCCAAATTATTCGATAAACAGTAAAAATTATCTGATAAAAAGTC
>CM035784.1:29322258-29337258 GCA_020466265.1 Siphamia tubifer
ATGTGTGAAAACTGTGGAGAATGTGGAATTATTGTCCGTCCTCTGCCGGACACACGGACAACTGTAGCTTCAACTGTGTGTGGTCCCTTATTGTCCCACTGTTTGGATTTTAGGGGACGAACACCCACTTTGGACAAATATGCAACATTAATGCCACGCTGCAGTAACCATGACTGGTGGGGACATTATATGAGGACGTCCTCACGAGACACAGCGACAATAACTAAAAAAAAAAGTTAAATAATAAATAAGAAGACAGCTAAAAAAATAATAAAGACACATTTTATGAATGTTTTTTTTATTTTTTAATCCACATTTAGTCTGTTTTTATTGTTCATCTATAACTACATTATATATTTAATTATAGTTATCGTCATTAGACCCACATTTACGTCTAGTTTAGTTTATGTCACATGATAAAGGTTCATTAATGATAATATTTAGTCACTATAAGACACACTGTTAATGAATGGATTATTTTATAGATTGTTTATATATAAGGTGAAGTGGATTATAAAGAACATTAAGTCAAGTCTAAATTATTAAAATAAAAGTTTAATTCCAGTTATTAGACACGTCCAGAGTTAATCCATATATTAGTCACACTGTGGTTTTTGTTTTAAAGTCTTTTCAGTGTCACCTTATATTCTAGTAAATACTTGAACCTTTAGTTTCACAAATGTCATTATTATTTAAATAATATAAACATTTTAGAACCATCTAAACATTAGTATAAACATAAATATATGATTCATTTAACATTTTAACTTAACTTTTACTTTTGCGTGAATGAAATGATCATGATTCCTTTTCTTATTTCATCTGATCTCGATTATTATCATGATTTTATTTTGTTTTAAATACTCTTTTTAAACTAATGCATCTGTACTGAAAAATAAAGTAACTCGAGATTAGTTTGATTTTGTCTTTTATTAAGATATGAAATAAATTACACAACAAATTAAATTATATAAATATTCACGAAACTGCAATTTTAAAAAAAGATTATTAAACAGTGCGATACGTAACAGTCTGGAGGTTCATCCGTCGTCGTCCATCGTCATCCGTCGTCGTCCATCATCATCCGTCGTCGTCCATCATCATCCGTCGTCGTCCATCATCATCCATCATCATCCGTCATTATCCGTCACCATCCATTGTCATCCATCGTCGTCCATCATCATCCGTCGTCGTCCATCATCATCTGTCTTCGTCCATCGTCGTCCATCATCATCCATCATCATCCGTCGTCATCCATCACCATCCATCGTCATCAGTCGTTGTCCATCATCATCCGTCGTCATCCGTCGTCATCCATCACCATCCATCGTCATCAGTCGTTGTCCATCATCATCCGTCGTCGTCCATTCGTCATCCGTCGTCGTCCATCATCATCCGTCGTCGTCCATCGTCATCCGTCGTCGTCCATCATCATCCATCATCATCCGTCATTATCCGTCACCATCCATTGTCATCCATCGTCGTCCATCATCATCCGTCGTCGTCCATCGTCATCCGTCGTCGTCCATCGTCATCCGTCACCATCCATCATCATCCGTCGTCGTCCGTCATCATCCGTCGTCATCCATCGTCATCCGTCGCCTTCCGTAATTAACAGATGGAAAAAAAGATTAGGCTTAACTCCCTGTCATGCCTTTTGCTACACTTAGCTCCACCTTCTGCCCTTAGCTCCACCTTCTGCCCTTAGCTCCACCTTCTACCCTTAGCTCCACCTTCTGCCCTTAGCTCCACCTTCTACCCTTAGCTCCACCTTCTGCCCTTAGCTCCACCTTCTACCCTTAGCTCCACCCTTCTGCCCTTAGCTCCACCTCTCTACCCTTAGCTCCACCTTCTACCCTTAGCTCCACCTTCTACCCTTAGCTCCACCTTCTGCCCTTAGCCCCACCTTCTGCCCTTAGCTCCACCTTCTACCCTTAGCTCCACCTTCTGCCCTTAGCTCCACCTTCTACCCTGAGCTCCACCTTCTGCCCTTAGCTCCACCTTCTGCCCTTAGCTCCACCTTCTACCCTTAGCTCCACCTTCTGCCCTTAGCTCCACCTTCTACCCTGAGCTCCACCTTCTGCCCTTTAGCTCCACCATCTTTTAGCCTAATGTTAGCCTAATGACATGGACATGAAGCCCAATATATTTGTGGACCAATAGACGTGTCCCACAGCACAGACAGATAACTAGAGCAACTGACTGCATCCACAGGCTGTGTGTGTGTGTGTGTGTGTGTGTGTGTGTGTGTGTGTGTGTGTGTGTGTGTGTGTGTGTGTGTGTGTGTGACCAGATGATAGACTAGACCAGGTGATAGATGAGACCCAGGTGATAGACTAGACCAGATGATAGACTAGACCAGGTGATAGACTAGACCAGATGATAGACTAGACCAGATGATAGACTAGACCAGGTGATAGACTAGACCAGGTGATAGACTAGACCAGATGATAGACTAGACCAGATGATAGACTAGACCAGATGATAGACTAGACCAGGTGATAGACTAGACCAGATGATAGACTAGACCAGATGATAGACTAGACCAGATGATAGACTAGACCAGGTGATAGACTAGACCAGATGATAGATTAGACCAGATGATAGACTAGACCAGGTGATAGATTAGACCAGATGATAGACTAGACCAGATGATAGATGAGACCAGGTGATAGATGAGACCAGATGATAGACTAGACCAGATGATAGATTAGACCCAGGTGATAGACTAGACCAGGTGATAGACTAGACCAGGTGATAGACTAGACCAGGTGATAGACTAGAGGGGGAGTGAGGGGGGGACAGAGAGAGGGAGAGAGAGACATGCGACTTGTGGACTTGTGTCTCCTCAACGTGTCGTTAATTTTAATAACTTCATCTACACTGAAAAAAAGGAAAAACATTGAATGAACTTAAAATTCTTCTTCCAAGGATATTTTTAGGTTTTTTTAAAACTGGTTTTTTCTTTGGTATTTGAAACTTTTAATGATGTTTTTAATGTTACTTTACTTTAGTCCTAGTATTATTATTAGTATTATTAGTAGTATTATTATTAGTATTATTATTAGTATTATTATTAGTATTATTATTAGTATTAGTATTATTAGTACTATTATTAGTAGTATTATTAGTATTATTAGTATTATTAGTAGTATTATTATTAGTATTATTAGTAGTAGTATTAGTAGTATTATTAGTACTATTATTATTAGTATTATTAGTAGTATTATTAGTAGTAGTATTAGTAGTATTATTATTAGTATTATTAGTAGTATTATTAGTAGTATTATTAGTAGTATTATTAGTAGTAAAATCATTATTATCACTTCACTATTTAAAGGTTGAATTAACACAGAATATTCTGTTTGTTTGTTTATTACAAAATAAACATTTTGGACGTTTCTTCCACAGGTTTGTTTCTATGGAGTTTTTAAATGTTAAGGTTGTGTATTAATATTAGTTTTTTTCTAACCTTTAGTCCAAACCCATATCGTCTGTCAGTCGTTGGTGTCACTTCCATGTTCACAGCACATAGTGTTTTGAATGTGATTACAGTTATTGATCCATGAGGAGGCGGTGTTAGGGTTAGGGGTTAGGGTGTTAGGGTTAGGGGTTAGGGTGTTAGGGTTAGGGGTTAGGGTGTTTAGGGTTAGGGGTTAGGGTGTTAGGGTTAGGGGTTAGGGTGTTAGGGTTAGGGGTTTAGGGTTAGGGTTAGGGTTAGGGTTAGGGGTTAGGGTGTTAGGGTTAGGGGTTAGGGTTAGGGGTTAGGGTGTTAGGGTTAGGGTGTTAGGGTTAGGGTTAGGGGTTAGGGTGTTAGGGTTAGGGTTAGGGGTTAGGGTGTTAGGGTTAGGGGTTAGGGGTTAGGGTGTTAGGGTTAGGGGTTAGGGTGTTAGGGTTAGGGTGTTAGGGTTAGGGGTTAGGGGTTAGGGTGTTAGGGTTAGGGTTAGGGGTTAGGGTGTTAGGGTTAGGTGGGGTTAGGGTTAGGGTTAGGGGTTAGGGTGTTAGGGTTAGGGTTAGGGTTAGGGTTAGGGGTTAGGGTGTGTGAGTCTGTGCTTATGTTAACTCCTTAAAGCCTTTAAATAGAAATAAAAAATAAACATGAAGATGATTTATTTGTCTGGTTTTATGGTGGTTAACGTAGCCAAAATCATAAGATAAAAAGTCCAAATTATAAGATAAATTAAAATGATCAATTAGAAATGATCAGATAAAGTGTCAATATATAATTTTACCCTTTACATCTATTTATGACAATGATCCAAGGAAAATAAAATAGATTTGTAAAGATATGGGAAATATTCACCACATTTTATCGTCCTTCATTCATATTATTTATTTATTTGTTACTTTTTATTTATTCTGCTAATCTCTGATCTGTAAATATCAGGGGGCTTGATGTTGTGCCTGTTTTATTATTTTGTATGTGTTTTATTAATTTAAAAAAGTCAATAAAGATATTTGTCAAAAATAATTATTAGATCAAAGTCTAAATTCCCACTCATTAAACACTAACAGATTTAATCCATATATTAGTTAGGGTTAGGGTTAGGGTTAGGGTTAGGGTTAGGGTTAGGGGTTAACTCTAACTTTAACCATGTCAGTAAATTCAAGTCTTTTCAGTTCAACTTATTGTCCAGAAAATACACTGTCTTAATATTATCATTCTGTGACATCTGGTTGCCTAGGCGACCGCCTAGTCTGACTATTCCTACCCTGCATGTTTGTGTGTTTGTGTGTGTTTGTGTGTGTGTGTGTGTGTGTTTGTGTGTGTGTGTGTGTGTTTGTATGTGTGTGTGTGTGTTTGTATGTGTGTGTGTGTGTTTGTGTGTTTGTGTGTGTTTGTGTGTGTTTGTGTGTTTGTATGTGTGTGTGTGTGTGTGTTTGTGTGTTTGTGTGTTTGTATGTGTGTGTGTGTTTGTATATTTGTGTGTTTGTGTTTGTGCACATGTTCATCCCAGATCCATGATAGTAATGTGAGATCAGACGTAGCTTGTTAGCCTGTTAGCCTGTTAGCCTGTTAGCTACAGCCTTACATCTGCTGTCATCCACTCACTCTAACACTGTTAAGGACGTTATTGATTGTTCATTATTACCCGCGTTCCCTGAAAGATGAGCGTCCCCTATGATCACATTAAGTCTAATCCTCCTGAGATACCTTCTGCTCATCGGTGCCGTCACATTTTCTCCTCTGAGATCTGATATCAAGCAGCCTGACGTTTGTTTTTTTTCCACTGCCTCTGCTTCTCGTGGCGTCTTGTTTGATTTAATCCAAATACCAGTTTGTTTTTTTGTCTTTTTCTCTTTTGCTAATTGATGTTTTTTTTTTAATGGAACTGGGCTAATGTGGAAATGAGCAGCATTTGAAATGATGATTTGTTTTCTTTTTTATTAGCGCAAAGAAACGCTTCAGGTTTTATGTTCACTTTGTGATCTGTGTTTATTGATTTGATCGCAAACAAGACGAGCTGACAACAGCGTCTTAATATCTACTTTATTTTCAAGGCGTGCAGGTGTTGGTATTTTATTACACCAGCTCTGAAACAGGGACGTCTTTAACCCCTTAATGCCTGCTGTCACAAATATGCAACATACTAAAAAAAAAGATATATTCTACATGTTATTATCTCCATTTAATTTAAATAATTAACATTTTCAATCAGATTAATCACAGGGTTATTTTTGATTAATCATGATTAAAAGAAGAAGAAACACACAAACACACACAAAAGGAAGTGTGAATGAATGTTTTATTTTTAAGGTTTTATATATATATATATATATATATATATATATATATATATATATATACATATATATATATATATATATATATATATATATATATATATATATATATATATATATATATATATATATATATATATATATATATATATATATATATATATATATATGTGCACTGTAGTTTTTGGAGACAATTAAAGTGTTTCAAGTGCATCTTATAGTCTGGAAAATACAGCAGTCATAAATGGACACGAATAGAAGAAATAATGAATTTCTGTCAATAAATCACTAAATTCTATTTTTTTTAAATGGATATTTTAATTGAAATACTATTGAAAATAAAATGTGTTGTCAGAATAAGACTCTTCATTGGGGCAAATGACCCTTGGTGCCCCCCCTGTAGAACCGCCTCTGCTTCTATATAACACGTTACAGATTACTAATAAGGTGGTATTTTTCAGGTAACTTCATAGTAATAATACTTTTGTAACTACTTATTACATATAATATCCATTATATTACTCTGCAGTTTATTGGTAATAACTCAGTAACTGGTGGAAACATGTGATAATACCTTTAAAAGAAATGACCTTATTTTTCAGTAAATCCTGGATTCATCATTTCACTAACGACAGATGAATGTAAATTATTTATAATAATTATTTATTTATTATACTTGAAATGAAAGGTGTTTGCATTTTATTACCTGGAAACTGTATGGAAATAACATGTAATAAGTGTTTATAAAGGCATTATTACCATGATATTACCATGATATTACCATGATATTACCGTGATATTACCATGATATTACCATGATATTACCGTGATATTACCATGATATTACCATGGTATTACCATGGTATTACCTTGGTATTACCATGATATTACCTTGGTATTACCATGATATTACCATGGTATTACCATGATATTACTGTGATATTACCGTGATATTACCGTGATATTACCGTGATATTACCGTGATATTACCATGATATTACCATGATATGACCATGATATTACCATGATATTACCATAGTATTACCTTGGTATTACCGTGATATTACCGTGATATTACCGTGATATTACCGTGATATTACCGTGATATTACCGTGATATTACCGTGATATGACCATGATATGACCATGATATTACCATGGTATTACCTTGGTATTACCGTGATATTACCGTGATATTACCGTGATATTACCGTGATATTACCGTGATATTACCGTGATATTACCGTGGTATTACCGTGATATTACCGTGATATTACCGTGATATTACCGTGGTATTACCGTGATATTACCGTGATATTACCGTGGTATTACCGTGATATTACCGTGGTATTACCGTGATATTACCGTGATATTACCGTGATATTACCGTGATATTACCGTGGTATTACCGTGATATTACCGTGATATTACCGTGATATTACCGTGATATTACCGTGATATTACCATGATATTACCATGTCCATTCACTGTCCACCTGGTTAGTGACCATTAATGTAAATGTTTAACATCCAGGCAGTCAAGGGTTAAACCACTTCTTCAAACGTACAGTCTCGTTCAAACCTCAAATTTAAATGAGTCCCCACGCCGCCCCTGGAAAGTTGCGCGGCCTTTTGTCGTGCCTCACGTTGTCATTTTCGCTGACGGTAAACAGTCGTTGAAGGTGTCACGCGTCCCGCGCCAGCTGCTGTAAAGTTTGGGATGCCTGAAACCCAGCCCTCGGTGAGAGGCCATCTCATCGGCCTCTGCCGTCCCATGAATAATGCAGAGCTATCGACTGTGT
Organism: Siphamia tubifer; assembly: GCA_020466265.1. NCBI lineage: Eukaryota > Metazoa > Chordata > Actinopteri > Kurtiformes > Apogonidae > Siphamia > Siphamia tubifer. The sequence goes on from CM035784.1 coordinate 29,329,804, forward strand.
CAGCTCAGCGGCGGCTTGATATTCCGCTGCTGAGGCTGACTGGATGGCCTCACTTTAAGACAAACTGCTGGCAGACTGTTCTGACTGGAACAGACAGGACCTGAATGTGCTCATATGAGATGAGAGTTTGTCCCAGAGAAAAGTGTCCTGTGTTTGAGTGTTAGATATGAGAGGAGGAAGAGGAGGAAGAGGAGGAAGAGGAGGAAGAGGAGGAAGATGAGGAAGAGGAAGTAGAGGAGGAAGAGGAGGAAGAGGAGGAAGATGAGGGAGAGTAGGAAGAGGAGGAAGAAGAGGAAGAGGAGGAAGAAGAGGAAGAGGAGGAAGAGGAGGAAGAGGAGGAAGAGGAGGAAGAGGAGGGAGAGGAGGAAGAGGAGGAAGATGAGGGAGAGTAGGAAGAGGAGGAAGAAGAGGAAGAGGAGGAAGAAGAGGAAGAGGAGGAAGAGGAGGAAGATGAGGCAGATGAGGAAGAGGAGGAAGAGGAGGAAGAAGAGGAAGAGGAGGGAGAAGAGGAAGAGGAGGGAGAGGAGGAAGAGGAGGGAGAGGAGGAAGAGGAGGAAGAGGAGGAAGAGGAGGAAGAGGAGGAAGAGGAGGAAGAGGAGGGAGATGAGGGAGAGGAGGAAGAGGAGGAAGAGGAGGAAGAGGAGGGAGATGAGGGAGAGGAGGAAGAGGAGGAAGAGGAGGAAGAGGAGGAAGAGGAGGAAGAGGAGGGAGATGAGGAAGAGGAGGAAGAGGAGAAAGAGGAGAAAGAGGAGAAAGAGGAGGAAGATGAGGAGCTGCCTTCATCAATCTGAATACACACTAACATTTGTATCTGTGCAAATCCTTGCTTTTCACCTGTGTATATATATATATATATATATATATATATATATATATATATATATATATATATATATATATATATATATATATATATATATATATATATATATATATATAGTTTGTATATATATATATATATATATATATATATATATATATATATATATATATGTGTGTGTGTGTGTGTGTGTGTGTCCTCCAGTCGACAGTGTACATAGACATAGAAGTTCTAGTGAGAATCTCGTGCCCCTTCGACATGACCGCTTCAGTCTCAATGCCACCAATCGATAAATGTATTGATCCACTGTTTGACTGTTTAGACAACCTGTGTGAATTCCAGCATAATGCAAAAGCCGCAGTGGATTTAAGGAAAAGATGCAAACGTGTCCAGACCCCCCCCACCCCCCCCCTCATGTGGATGTAGTACCTGAACACAGTAACATATATTACCTCCTGTTCACTGTCTGGTACTGATACTGTAGTATTAAATGAAAGGGATATGAAGACTGTCTGTCTGTCTGTTTGTCTGTCTGCCTGCCTGTCTGCCTGCCTGTCTGTCTGTCTGTCTGTCTGTTTCTCTGTCTGTCTGTCTGTCTGCCTGCCTGCCTGCCTGTCTGTCTGTCTATTTGTCTTTCTGCCTGCCTGCCTGTCTGTCTGTCTGTTTGCCTGTCTGTCTGTCTGTTTGTCTGTCTGCCTGCCTGCCTGTCTGTCTGTTTGCCTGTCTGTCTGTCTATTTATCTCCAACATGTAGAAAATAAAATAATTATTTTTAATTTATAATAAAAATAAATAATAAAGCGTCAATAATGACACAAAGGGAATGGATTGTTTGTCTATATATGTTCAGTCCTGAGATGAACTGCAGACTCACACATGGTGACCTCTGACCCTGCCCTCACTTGCTGGAACGGGATTAGGCCTTCAGTGACCCAGTGACCCCAGTGACCCAGTGACCCCAGTGACCCAGTGACCCCAGTGACCCAGTGACCCCAGTGACCCCAGTGACCCCAGTGACCCCAGTGACCCCAGTGACCCAGTGACCCCAGTGACCCCAGTGAGGATAAAGCAGGTTCAGATGACGATAAGTAAACCAAGTTAACTTAGTGTCCCATTGGGTCTGACAGAACCTTAGAACCTGGTGTCTGAGTGAATGAGTGAATGGGTGAAAACAATAATAAGTATACATACATAAGTACATACATAAGTATACATAAGTACATAAGTATACATAAGTACATAAGTATACATAAGGGGACATGTCCTCCATAGGGACAGTCTGTCCACATTATAATAGAAGTGAATCATCAGTTTTATCAGAGGCGTCCCCCCCCTAAACACATGTTACTGTGTACATGTGGGTTGGTCATGTGGGTTGGTCATGTGGGTTGGTCTGACCATGTCTTCCTTTAACTGTATGCTGCCACATAAAGCATCCAGGGGAAGGTTCTAGTGCCTTTTTTTGGAATTCTTACTAGAGTTGTTTTTGTTCATCTGTTAAAAAGTCGTTTTACCTCAATTTTTTCATACAGTGAATTTTTCATGAATATTTTCATTTTACATGTAAAAGATCTGATTCCAAGACCCCCTAAACCCCCAATACTACCCCCTAAACCCTCAATACTACCCCCTAAACCCCCAATACTACCCCCTAAACCCCCAATACTACCCCCTAAACCCCCAATACTACCACCTAAACCCCCAATATTACCCCCTAAACCCCCAATACTACCCCTAAACCCCCAATACTACCCCCTAAACCCCCAATACTACCCCCTAAACCCCCAATACTACCCCCTAAACCCCCAATACTACCCCCTAAACCCCCAATACTACCCCCTAAACCCCCAATACTACCCCCTAAACCCCCAATACTACCCCTAAACCCCCAATACTACCCCCTAAACCCCCAATATTACCCCCTAAACCCTAAATACTACCCTCTTAACCCTTTAAAAATGATATAAATGTACACATTTGTATAAACATGTGTTGTTATCAAATGTATTTTTATATTGTTAGTGGGTCCAGGCTAATGTGGGTGTGTGGGACAGAAGAGTTGATCCAGGTCTGGGTCAGAATGAGGATGCATCAGTCTGGTGGATCATGTTTGTGTTTAAATCTTCAGGTAGTCCACTTTGTTTTCCACTGAGCGTACGTTGGCGAGTCTGAACGGGTTAGCTCTTAGCTTAGCTGCAAATCCACCGCCACAGACGCACTTCTACTTCCTCTGGCTCCGCCTCCCATGTCTCTGGAGGCGGAGCCTCCGCTGTAGGACCCTGGATCTGAGTGGCGTAGCAGACCCAGGTTCTGTAGAACGGTTCACGTGTCCGGGCTTGAGGAGTCCAAGTTTGGACCAGTTGTGTTTAAGCTGATGATAGTGTGTGGGTCATATACTCTTCTGCACCGTTGGGCTCAACTGTTGATACTAACAGCGCTGGTCTAGGTGGAGAAATGAGCGTTAAAGTGTGTGTGTTACCATGGAGACACAGCTGGTCGAGGTGCAGAATGACCAGCGCTACATGGTCAGCGCCAAGGAAAGTCGTGTTTTAGTCGATTTGTCTTAGTTTTAGACTTAATTACTGTCAGAGTCAGTTGTTGTTCTTCCTAAAAAGACATGATTTGAAGAAGTTACGCTAGGAATTTAACAAACACTCATAGTTAGAAGTGTTCAGGAGACATTTTACTGGGATTTTATCAATAAACTTTCAATCATTTTGACCCATATAACGTATTTAAGGCTAAAGTTAAAAACACTGCTGTGACTGAACCACTGCTTTAATGATGGACGGACACATTTGACTTTGAAAAGTTGGACATTAGTCGAACTACGGCAGTAATTCAACTTTCTCTCTCACGTAAACGTCCTGACTCATCCTTGTAGCGTCCAGATGAGTTCAAATGTAAACATGCAGCCGCAGGATGGCCTTGACAGTCTGAGGAGGCGTGGCCATGACTCAGTGTGGACCAACAGCTACTGGGAGAGTTTGAAACCCAACGCCGTGACCTTAAACGACCCGCCCCCTCACCCTCCTGTCACTCACTTCCTGTCACACTAAGGTTTGATAAATGACTCCAAACTTTAATACCAAAAGAAATCAAATGTCATCTAACAAGTCAACTGGGACGATATTATTTACACCCACTTTTTAGGTACATAAAAGTGTAACCATGACCTTTGACCCCCCCACCCCCCTGTGAGGCATGTTGGCTACAGTAGTAACGTCCAAAACTGTGTCCCTGAGGGTTAAAGCAAAGTTCTAATGAAATATCAAAACAGTTCTAATGAAAAATAAATGTTTGGAAAATGTCTGCAAGTGGAGGAAGAGAAAGACAGAGTGAGAGTTAGTGAAGGAACCCAAGGAACCAAAGGAACCCAAGGAAGTGAAGGAACCCAAGGAAGCAAAGGAAACCAAGGAGGCGAAGGAACCCAAGCAACCCAAGGAAGCGAAGGAACCCAAGGAAGCAAAGGAAACCAAGGAAGTGAAGGAACCCAAGGAAGCAAAGGAAACCAAGGAGGCGAAGGAACCCAAGCAACCCAAGGAAGCGAAGGAACCCAAGGAAGCAAAGGAAACCAAGAAAGCGAAGGAACCCAAGGAACCAAAGGAACCCAAGGAAGCGAAGGAACCCAAGAAACCAAAGGAACCCAAGGAAGCGAAGGAACCCAAGGAAGCAAAGGAAACCAAGAAAGCGAAGGAACCCAAGGAAGCAAAGGAAACCAAGAAAGCGAAGGAACCCAAGGAACCAAAGGAAACCAAGGAAGCGAAGGAACCCAAGCAACCCAAGGAAGCGAAGGAACCCAAGGAAGCAAAGGAAACCAAGAAAGCGAAGGAACCCAAGGAACCAAAGGAAACCAAGGAAGCGAAGGAACCCAAGCAACCCAAGGAAGCGAAGGAACCCAAGGAAGCAAAGGAAACCAAGAAAGCGAAGGAACCCAAGGAACCAAAGGAAACCAAGGAAGCGAAGGAACCCAAGCAACCCAAGGAAGCGAAGGAACCCAAGGAAGCAAAGGAAACCAAGAAAGTGAAGGAACCCAAGGAACCCAAGGAACCAAAGGAACCCAAGGAAGCGAAGGAACCCAAGGAACCAAAGGAACCCAAGGAAGCGAAGGAAACCAAGAAAGCGAAGGAACCCAAGGAACCCAAGGAAGCGAAGGAACCCAAGGAAGCAAAGGAAACCAAGAAAGCGAAGGAACCCAAGGAACCAAAGGAACCCAAGGAAGCAAAGGAACCCAAGGAACCAAAGGAACCCAAGGAAGCGAAGGAACCCAAGCAACCCAAGGAAGCGAAGGAACCCAAGGAAGCAAAGGAAACCAAGAAAGCGAAGGAACCCAAGCAACCCAAGGAAGCGAAGGAACCCAAGGAAGCAAAGGAAACCAAGAAAGCGAAGGAACCCAAGCAACCCAAGGAAGCGAAGGAACCCAAGGAAGCAAAGGAAGCGAAGGAACCCAAGGAACCAAAGGAACCCAAGGAAGCGAAGGAACCCAAGGAACCCAAGGAACCAAAGGAACCCAAGGAACCCAAGGAAGTGAAGGAACCCAAGGAACCCAAGGAACCCAAGGAAGCGAAGGAACCCAAGGAACCCAAGGAAGCGAAGGAAGCGACGGAACCCAAGGAAGCGAAGGAACCCAAGGAACCCAAGGAAGCGAAGGAAGCGAAGGAACCCAAGGAACCAAAGGAAACCAAGGAAGCGAAGGAACCCAAGCAACCCAAGGAAGCGAAGGAACCCAAGGAACCCAAGGAACCAAAGGAACCCAAGGAACCAAAGGAAGCGAAGGAACCCAAGGAAGTAGCGATGCACGGTTAGGGGGTTTTACAGAAACCCGCCCCGCCCAAACCCAAGACGTGGCTAGGCCCGCCCCGCCCAACCCGCATGATGTCACGTATGGATAAACCCAACCCGCCCACTATCAACCCACGAGCTTAAATTTGTCTCTAAACTCACATAGTACATTCGCAGCATCTTTACCTTGTGCTTCTAATGTTAAAAGTCATGAAGCATCATTTTTGCCTCCTTTCTAACGTCTCAATATGCACTCCAGCACATAAAATAGACTCCACCCACATCATCACTCTATAAAGCCAACACATACAACGTTTCCGTACAACCTTCGCATCGCCTGTTTTAATCTTCTCCCTGATCAAGTCCCACATTTTCACTCTTATCTCTGAGTGTTCAGGGAGATTTGGCGCTAATAACAAATAACAAAAAGTTGGGATAAAAAAGCATTCAAAACAGGAAGTGACGGGCTTGTACATGCACGAGCCAAGCACGCACACACACACACACACACACACACACACACACACACACCTCAGCGGGTATTGATCGTCCTTGACCCGCCCCACCCGCATCCGCAATATGTATTAATACTGCGACCCAGCCCGCCCGACTCGCGGGTCACCCGCGGATATCCGCTGGCCAGTGGGTAGCCCGCACAACACTACAAGGAAGCCAAGGAAGCGAAGAAACCAAAGTAACCAAAGGAAGCGTTTTCTGTAATGACATGGGTCTGAAAACTTGTGTCATAATTTTTTGTCTATTCATCAAATATCAGAATCTTTTCCTGTCGTTGTCTTTTTGGGACATAGTTCGAGTGTCGGCAGATTTGAGCAGAATCTTCGATGAAATATTCACACAAGAGTTTCCTGTGAGTTCCCAGACTGGGGTCAAAGGTCGTCCAGGACATGTATTTGAAATGTGTCTCAAATGTCAACAGTCCTGTCCAACGTCTTATTCTGTCCAGAGACGTTTCATTCTGATTTTAGTCAGAAATGTCTTTTTTTTTATCGTAACAATTCTGTCTTTAAATTAAATGATTCATTTTTATTTCCTCAGAATTCTGACTATTTTTCCTTAGAACGACTGACTTTAAATAATGACTTTTTCTTCATATTTATTCCTTTATTTTTCTCTTAGAATGAACTTTTTTCTCTCTGAATTTTGAACTGGATTATAAAGTGAAGTGGATTATAAGGAGCATTAATATTATTATTATTCTGATCAATCTAACTTTAAAAGAGTCTAAATGATCAGATAAAAAGTTATGAAACATTAACAGATTTAATCTATATATTAGTTTAACTGTCAGTAAATTAAAGTCTTTTCACTTCACCTTATAGTCCAATAAATACACTATGTAAATATTATCATTCTGTGGGATTCGGCACAATACACATCTGGTTGCCTCGGCAACCGCCTAGTCTGACTATGACTAACACTGACCCTTTTTTGTACTGTCTTAAAATAGTATTTATATTTTTAATCAATGTGAAGCACTTTGGGCTACAGTATTATTATTATTATTATTATTATTATTATTATTATTATTATTATTATTATTATTATAATAATAATAATAATAATAATAATAATAATAATAATAATAATAATAATAATAATAATAATAATAATTATTATTACTATTATTACTATTATTACTATTATTATTATTAGCGCAGCTAGGCTAATAAACAGCTGTTCTATAAACGTTTCCATACAAACTGGATTCAGCACTCACACACTCACACACTCACACACTCACACACTCACACTCACACTCACACACTCACACACTCACACTCACACACACACACTCACACACTCACACACTCACACACTCACACTCACACTCAC
>CM035784.1:29347258-29354758 GCA_020466265.1 Siphamia tubifer
TGTATATAAATGTGTGTATAAATGTGTGTATATAAATGTGTGTATATAAATGTGTGTATATAAATGTGTGTATATAAATGTGTGTATATAAATGTGTGTATATAAATGTGTGTATATAAATGTGTGTATATAAATGTGTTTATATAAATGTGTTTATATAAATGTGTGTGTATAAATGTGTGTATATAAATGTGTGTATAAATGTGTGTATAAATGTGTGTATATAAATGTGTGTATATAAATGTGTGTATAAATGTGTGTATATAAATGTGTGTATATAAATGTGTGTATATAAATGTGTGTATATAAATGTGTGTATAAATGTGTGTATATAAATGTGTGTATATAAATGTGTGTATATAAATGTGTGTGTATAAATGTGTGTATATAAATGTGTGTGTATAAATGTGTGTATATAAATGTGTGTATATAAATGTGTGTATATAAATGTGTGTATATAAATGTGTGTATATAAATGTGTGTATATAAATGTGTGTGTATAAATGTGTGTATATAAATGTGTGTGTATAAATGTGTGTGTATAAATGTGTGTGTATAAATGTGTGTATATAAATGTGTGTGTATAAATGTGTGTGTATAAATGTGTGTATATAAATGTGTGTATATAAATGTGTGTATATAAATGTGTGTATAAATGTGTGTGTATAAATGTGTGTATATAAATGTGTGTATATAAATGTGTGTGTATAAATGTGTGTATATAAATGTGTGTATATAAATGTGTGTGTATAAATGTGTGTATATAAATGTGTGTATAAATGTGTGTATATAAATGTGTGTGTATGCAGTGTTAGTGCAGTCAGGGGTGATTAACTATGCTGTAATAGTCACAGTAAATGGAGTATGTGACAGACAGGCAGAGTGTATTATAGATGAATACTGTGCGTTAGCGCCGCCGCTGAGGCTACACCCCCCCCCCCCCCCACACACACACACACACACCCCCACCCCCCAAACGAATATCTCTCAATTTCCTCTGAATGACAAAAGAAGCCACGCACAATTTCCTTGATCCGGAGCATTTGTTTAACGACGCCCTCCCCATTTAACCCCCCTTCAATAGTCTGTCTAGTAAAAGGAAATTTGGACAATGTGAGTTTGTACACACACACTACTGATATCAACACACACTACTGATATCAACACACACTACTGATATCAACACACACACTACTGATATCAACACACACTACTGATATCAACACACACTAGTGATATCAACACACACTACTGATATCAACACACACTACTGATATCAACACACACTACTGATATCAACACACACTACTGATATCAACACACACTACTGATATCAACACACACTACTGATATCAACACACACTAGTGATATCAACACACACTACTGATATCAACACACACTACTGATATCAACACACACTACTGATATCAACACACACTACTGATATCAACACACACTAGTGATATCAACACACACTACTGATATCAACACACACACTACTGATATCAACACACACTACTGATATCAACACACACACTACTGATATTAACACACACTACTGATATCAACACACACTACTGATATCAACACACACTAGTGATATCAACACACACTACTGATATCAACACACACACTACTGATATCAACACACACTACTGATATCAACACACACACTACTGATATCAACACACACTACTGATATCAACACACACACTACTGATATCAACACACACTACTGATATCAACACACACTACTGATATCAACACACACTACTGATATCAACACACACTAGTGATATCAACACACACTACTGATATCAACACACACACTACTGATATCAACACACACTACTGATATCAACACACACACTACTGATATCAACACACACTACTGATATCAACACACACACTACTGATATCAACACACACTACTGATATCAACACACACTACTGATATCAACACACACTAGTGATATCAACACACACTACTGATATCAACACACACTACTGATATCAACACACACTACTGATATCAACACACACTACTGATATCAACACACACACTACTGATATCAACACACACTACTGATATCAACACACACACTACTGATATCAACACACACTAGTGATATCAACACACACTACTGATATCAACACACACTACTGATATCAACACACACACTACTGATATCAACACACACTACTGATATCAACACACACACTACTGATATCAACACACACACTAAGATATCAACACACACACTACTGATATCAACACACACACTACTGATATCAACACACACACTACTGATATCAACACACACACTACTGATATCAACACACACACTAAGATATCAACACACACACTACTGATATCAACACACACACTACTGATATCAACACACACACTACTGATATTAACACACACTACTGATATCAACACACACTAGTGATATCAACACACACTAGTGATATCAACACACACTACTGATATCAACACACACTACTGATATCAACACACACTACTGATATCAACACACACTACTGATATCAACACACACTACTGATATCAACACACACTAGTGATATCAACACACACACTACTGATATCAACACACACTACTGATATCAACACACACACTACTGATATCAACACACACACTACTGATATCAACACACACTACTGATATCAACACACACACTACTGATATCAACACACACTACTGATATCAACACACACTACTGATATCAACACACACACTACTGATATCAACAGACACACTACTGATATCAACACACACACTACTGATATCAACACACACACTACTGATATCAACACACACACTACTGATATCAACACACACACTAAGATATCAACACACACACTACTGATATCAACACACACACTACTGATATCAACACACACACTACTGATATCAACACACACACTAAGATATCAACACACACACTACTGATATCAACACACACACTACTGATATCAACACACACACTACTGATATTAACACACACTACTGATATCAACACACACTACTTATATCAACACACACACTACTGATATCAACACACACTACTGATATCAACACACACACTACTGATATTAACACACACTACTGATATCAACACACACACTACTGATATCAACACACACACTACTGATATCAACACACACACTACTGATATCAACACACACTACTGATATCAACACACACACGACTGATATCAACACACACACTACTGATATCAACACACACACTACTGATATCAACACACACACTACTGATATCAACACACACTACTGATATCAACACACACTACTGATATCAACACACACTACTGATATCAACACACACTACTGATATCAACACACACACTACTGATATCAACACACACTACTGATATCAACACACACTACTGATATCAACACACACTAGTGATATCAACACACACTACTGATATCAACACACACTACTGATATCAACACACACTACTGATATCAACACACACTACTGATATCAACACACACTACTGATATCAACACACACACTACTGATATCAACACACACTACTGATATCAACACACACACTACTGATATCAACACACACTACTGATATCAACACACACTACTGATATCAACACACACTACTGATATCAACACACACACTACTGATATCAACACACACACTACTGATATCAACACACACTACTGATATCAACACACACTACTGATATCAACACACACACTACTGATATCAACAGACACTACTGATATCAACACACACTACTGATATCAACACACACTACTGATATCAACACACACTACTGATATCAACAGACACTACTGATATCAACACACACTACTGATATCAACACACACTACTGATATCAACACACACTACTGATATCAACACACACTACTGATATCAACACACACACTACTGATATCAACACACACTACTGATATCAACACACACACTACTGATATCAACACACACACTACTGATATCAACACACACACTACTGATATCAACACACACACTACTGATATCAACACACACACTACTGATATCAACACACACACTACTGATATCAACACACACTACTGATATCAACACACACTACTGATATCAACACACACTACTGATATCAACACACACTACTGATATCAACACACACACTACTGATATCAACACACACACTACTGATATCAACACACACTACTGATATCAACACACACTACTGATATCAACACACACACTACTGATATCAACAGACACTACTGATATCAACACACACTACTGATATCAACACACACTACTGATATCAACACACACTACTGATATCAACAGACACTACTGATATCAACACACACTACTGATATCAACACACACTACTGATATCAACACACACACTACTGATATCAACACACACTACTGATATCAACACACACACTACTGATATCAACACACACTACTGATATCAACACACACTACTGATATCAACAGACACACTACTGATATCAACACACACACTACTGATATCAACAGACACTACTGATATCAACACACACACTACTGATATCAACACACACACTACTGATATCAACACACACACTACTGATATCAACACACACACTACTGATATCAACACACACACTAAGATATCAACACACACACTACTGATATCAACACACACACTACTGATATCAACACACACACTACTGATATCAACACACACACTAAGATATCAACAGACACTACTGATATCAACACACACTACTGATATCAACACACACTACTGATATCAACACACACTACTGATATCAACACACACACTACTGATATCAACACACACACTAAGATATCAACAGACACTACTGATATCAACACACACTACTGATATCACCACACACTACTGATATCAACACACACTACTGATATCAACACACACACTACTGATATCAACACACACTACTGATATCAACACACACACTACTGATATCAACACACACTACTGATATCAACACACACTACTGATATCAACAGACACACTACTGATATCAACACACACACTACTGATATCAACAGACACTACTGATATCAACACACACACTACTGATATCAACACACACACTACTGATATCAACACACACACTACTGATATCAACACACACACTACTGATATCAACACACACACTAAGATATCAACACACACACTACTGATATCAACACACACACTACTGATATCAACACACACACTACTGATATTAACACACACTACTGATATCAACACACACTACTTATATCAACACACACACTACTGATATCAACACACACTACTGATATCAACACACACACTACTGATATTAACACACACTACTGATATCAACACACACACTACTGATATCAACACACACACTACTGATATCAACACACACACTAAGATATCAACACACACACTACTGATATCAACACACACACTACTGATATCAACACACACACTACTGATATTAACACACACTACTGATATCAACACACACTACTTATATCAACACACACACTACTGATATCAACACACACTACTGATATCAACACACACACTACTGATATTAACACACACTACTGATATCAACACACACACTACTGATATCAACACACACACTACTGATATCAACACACACTACTGATATCAACACACACACGACTGATATCAACACACACACTACTGATATCAACACACACACTACTGATATCAACACACACACTACTGATATCAACACACACACTACTGATATCAACACACACACTACTGATATCAACACACACACTACTGATATCAACACACACTACTGATATCATCAGTCGTACTGTATTCTTCTTTGCATTGATAGTTCTTAGTAGTTTTTATTGTATTGTTTTTATTGACTGAACATCTGCATCTTTGTATAAAAAAGAAAATACAGTTTATTCTCCAGTTAAATAATTATTTACACTAAATTAAGAATGTATTATTATTAATGGGTTAAAACCTACTGTTGCAAATATGCAACAAACCCCCAGAAAATATCTATCTTTTATTAACTAGAGTCTAATTAATTAGCATTTACTATTTTACTTCCTAATCAGCAAAATTAAAACAAATAAAAGCTTGAAATATAATGATTCATATAATATTTGTTTATATAATTTGTACAGAATAAATGAATTCAGTCAATTCAAAAACGTCTAAATTCTCAGTCGTTAATCACCAGCAGAATGAATCCATATATCCAACAGTGTTATTTTTGGAGTAAATTAAAGTAGTTGAGTTTTTCCTTCTAGTTCATAAAAGAATAAATGAAATGACTTCATTAGATGAAGTTACAAACTACAATAAACGTTAAAGTCACTTCTACTAAATCTAATTGTAAAGGCTGAATAAACTCCACCCATTTGGTCCAGACTTGAATAAAAAGTGTTTTGTTTTAGTTCCATTAACACCATCCATACCTTAGAGCCACGGTTCTCAAACTGGGGTCCGCGGACCCCTAGGGGGATGTGGCGCATGTCCAGGGGGTACACGAAATTATTCACAGTTTTGTTTTGTTTTTGTTTTTGTTTTTTTTTTGCTGTTTTATTTTGAAATGCGGAAGTTTTATTTTGTAGTGAGCGGGCGGAAGTAACAGCGCTGTTTGACGCCAGCTTGACTAAATTGAGACGGAGCGAGTCACAGGCTATTTTTAGCCACCCTGCAGCGAACATGGATCGATTTTTGTGTCCGCCAAGTTCCTCAAGAAGTGGTAAAAGAAATGACAATGAAAATGACAATGACAAAAACAAACGCCCTAACCCTAAAAAGAGAAAGTACATTGATAGTTATATTGAGTTTGACAAGATCATCCCTCTCATTAAGTCTCTGTCTGTCTGTCTGTCTGTCTGTCTGTCTGTCTGTCTGTCTGTCTGTCTGTCTGTCTGTCTGTCTGTCTGTCACACACACACACACGGTTTTGTGTGTCTTTTGTTCCGTTTATTATTTTAAAATTATTTAAAATTGTTGTTTCTGAAGTGTTCATTTATATTATAATACCTGAAAATGTGGCTGGTTTGCACAAAAGCACTATTAAAAAAGGTTATCATTGTTTCATAATAATCATTGTTGAAGTGGTTTTTTATCATTTTCAGTATCGCCAGGATGAGGGGGGACATGGAAAAATGTCACCCCTCCAAGGGGGACCTGGGCCAAAAAAGTTTGACAACCCCTGTGTTAGAGCAGGGGTCCTCGAGGGCCGGGGTCCTGCATGTTTTAGACGTTCCCCTCTTCCATTGCATCATTATCATTGTTGTGCAGAACTAATGAGGAGCTGATTATGAACTCTTTAAGTGTCAGCGCTGATGAATTCTGAATGGATGATTGAGTTCAAATATTCTGAAAAATTCAACCATTTTCCTTTTAGTTTTGTGGATGGAAAAGGTTTTAAAAAAGCAAAAATGTTTTAATTCAA
>CM035784.1:29366031-29381031 GCA_020466265.1 Siphamia tubifer
ATGGAACCACTGAGTGTTTCCTTACAGACGTTGGACACAAACCAACCACAGACGTGTTACGTCTAGGCCACGCCCACTTTAGCCAGTAATGCCGGTCTTTTGTTGCGAACAATTTAACTTTATTTTGAAAAAGTTGAGTTTTTTTCCTCCTCTTCCTTTGGTCCTCAGGAACGTCCGTCTCTCTCTCCTCCCTCTTTCCTTCTCATGTTTCTAGAACACAGACATGTGCCTCGTTCCAGACGATCGACACTGTCACTGTTCACCAACTGTTGATGTTTGTAGAAACGGTTTAGGAACAAACACTGACTGTGCCTCTAGCTCCAGCTCTAGCTCTAGCTCCAGCTCCAGCTCTAGCTCTAGCTCCAGCTCCAGCTCTAGCTCCAGCTCTAGCTCTAGCTCTAGCTCCAGCTCCAGCTCTAGCTCTAGCTCCAGCTCCAGCTCTAGCTCCAGCTCTAGGTCTAGCTCTAGCTCTGGCTCCAGCTCTAGGTCTAGCTCTAGCTCTGGCTCCAGCTCTAAATCTGGCTCTAGCTCTAGCTCCAGCTCTAGCTCTAGCTCCGGCTCTAGGTCTAGCTCTGGCTCTAGCTCTAGCTCTAGCTCTAGCTCTAGCTCCAGCTCTAGCTCCAGCTCTAGCTCTAGCTCTAGTTCTAGCTCTAGCTCTAGCTCCAGCTCTAGCTCTAGCTCCAGCTCCAGCTCTAGCTCTAGCTCCAGCTCCAGCTCCAGCTCTAGCTCCAGCTCTAGGTCTAGCTCTAGCTCTGGCTCCAGCTCTAGGTCTAGCTCTAGCTCTGGCTCCAGCTCTAAATCTGGCTCTAGCTCTAGCTCCAGCTCTAGCTCTAGCTCCGGCTCTAGGTCTAGCTCTGGCTCTAGGTCTAGCTCTAGCTCTGGCTTTAGCTCTAGCTCCGGCTCTAGCTCCAGCTCTAGCTCCGGCTCTAGCTCCAGCTCTAGCTCCGGCTCTAGCTCCGGCTCTAGCTCCAGCTCTAGCTCTAGCTCTAGCTCTAGCTCTAGCTCCAGCTCTAGCTCCAGCTCTAGCTCCAGCTCTAGCTCCAGCTCTAGCTCTAGCTCCAGCTCTAGCTCTAGCTCTAGCTCCAGCTCTAGCTCTAGCTCTAGCTCTAGCTCTAGCTCTAGCTCTAGCTCTAGCTCCAGCTCCAGCTCTAGCTCTAGCTCCAGCTCTAGCTCCAGCTCTAGCTCTAGCTCCAGCTCCAGCTCTAGCTCTAGCTCCAGCTCCAGCTCTAGCTCCAGCTCTAGGTCTAGCTCTAGCTCTGGCTCCAGCTCTAGGTCTAGCTCTAGCTCTGGCTCCAGCTCTAAATCTGGCTCTAGCTCCAGCTCTAGCTCTAGCTCCGGCTCTAGGTCTAGCTCTGGCTCTAGCTCTAGCTCTAGCTCTAGCTCTAGCTCCAGCTCTAGCTCCAGCTCTAGCTCCAGCTCTAGCTCTAGCTCTAGCTCCAGCTCTAGCTCTAGCTCTAGCTCCAGCTCTAGCTCTAGCTCCAGCTCCAGCTCTAGCTCTAGCTCCAGCTCCAGCTCTAGCTCCAGCTCTAGGTCTAGCTCTAGCTCTGGCTCCAGCTCTAGGTCTAGCTCTAGCTCTGGCTCCAGCTCTAAATCTGGCTCTAGCTCTAGCTCCAGCTCTAGCTCTAGCTCCGGCTCTAGGTCTAGCTCTAGCTCCGGCTCTAGGTCTAGCTCTGGCTCTAGGTCTAGCTCTAGCTCTGGCTTTAGCTCTAGCTCCGGCTCTAGCTCCAGCTCTAGCTCCGGCTCTAGCTCCAGCTCTAGCTCCGGCTCTAGCTCCGGCTCTAGCTCCAGCTCTAGCTCTAGCTCCAGCTCTAGCTCCAGCTCTAGCTCCAGCTCTAGCTCCAGCTCTAGCTCCAGCTCTAGCTCCAGCTCCAGCTCTAGCTCTAGCTCCAGCTCTAGCTCTAGCTCTAGCTCTAGCTCCAGCTCTAGCTCTAGCTCTAGCTCTAGCTCTAGCTCCAGCTCTAGCTCTAGCTCTAGCTCCAGCTCCAGCTCTAGCTGTAGCTCCAGCTCCAGCTCTAGCTCTAGCTCCAGCTCTAGCTCCGGCTCTGGCTCTAGCTCTAGCTCCAGCTCCAGCTCTAGCTGTAGCTCCAGCTCCAGCTCTAGCTCTAGCTCTAGCTCCAGCTCTACCTCCAGCTCTAGCTCCAGCTCTAGCTCCAGCTCTAGCTCCAGCTCTAGCTCCAGCTCTAGCTCTAGCTCCAGCTCTAGCTCCAGCTCTAGCTCCAGCTCTAGCTCTAGCTCTAGCTCCAGCTCTAGCTCCAGCTCTAGCTCTAGCTCCAGCTCTAGCTCTAGCTCCAGCTCCAGCTCTAGCTCTAGCTCCAGCTCTAGCTCCAGCTCTAGCTCTATCTCCAGCTCTAGCTCTAGCTCCAGCTCCAGCTCTAGCTCCAGCTCCAGCTCTAGCTCTAGCTCCAGCTCTAGCTCTAGCTCCAGCTCTAGCTCCAGCTCCAGCTCTAGCTCCAGCTCTAGCTCTAGCTCTAGCTCTAGCTCTAGCTCTAGCTCCAGCTCTAGCTCTATCTCCAGCTCTAGCTCTAGCTCCAGCTCCAGCTCTAGCTCTAGCTCCAGCTCCAGCTCTAGCTCTAGCTCCAGCTCTAGCTCTAGCTCTAGCTCCAGCTCTAGCTCCAGCTCTAGCTCTAGCTCCAGCTCTAGCTCTAGCTCTAGCTCTAGCTCTAGCTCTAGCTCTAGCTCCACCTCTAGCTCTAGTCCATACTTTACACTGATTGCACTAACGTTACATTTCCTTCTAATTTATGGTCATAACCAAGTGTGTAATAAAGATGTTGACATTGGTGGAGACATCATGTGACCCACCGGCCCACACCGTGCACCACAACATTAATGAACCCTACACTGAACACACACGATTGTTGGATTATTTATTTATTCCTCTGGAACTGGATGAAATCGGTCTTTCTGTTCCTGACGATTTATAATACGGTCTGGATTATGGATGTTTGGAATCCTGTAGAGTCTATGGTTAATAAATAAGCATAGAATGAGTCCTTTAATAAAGTTAATATTAATAAATAACCATAGAATGAGTCCTTTAATAAAGTTAATATTAATAAATAAGCATAGAATGAGTCCTTTAATAAAGTTAATATTAATAAATAACCATAGAATGAGTCTTTTAATAAAGTTAATATTAATAAATAAACATAGAATGAGTCCTTTAATAAAGTTAATATTAATAAATAACCATAGAATGAGTCCTTTAATAAAGTTAATATTAATAAATAAACATAGAATGAGTCCTTTAATAAAGTTAATATTAATAAATAACCATAGAATGAGTCCTTTAATAAAGTTAATATTAATAAATAAACATAGAATGAGTCCTTTAATAAAGTTAATATTAATAAATAACCATAGAATGAGTCCTTTAATAAAGTTAATATTAATAAATAACCATAGAATGAGTCCTTTAATAAAGTTAATATTAATAAATAACCATAGAATGAGTCCTTTAATAAAGTTAATATTAATAAATAACCATAGAATGAGTCCTTTAATAAAGTTAATATTAATAAATAACCATAGAATGAGTCCTTTAATAAAGTTAATATTAATAAATAAACATAGAATGAGTCCTTTAATAAAGTTAATATTAATAAATAACCATAGAATGAGTCCTTTAATAAAGTTAATATTAATAAATAAGCATAGAATGTTTTCACTTTCCTTATTTATCTGTATTCATTGTTTTCCTTTAAACATTTTGGGGAAAAATCTTAAATGGAAATTTTTGTAAAAAGTTTTTCTATTGAGGCCATATCGTCCAGAACTAATTATACAAGTTATAGAAGTTAATCACAACACGGAGATACAAAGTAGTGTTTTGTTTAGTAGGAATTGAACGAGTGGATGTTTAGTTTTTTTGGCTCAAAGTCAAACAGAAGAAAAGTCAGAATGATGGACGTGACTAATGTGTGACATCAGTTTAACACCTGGAGCAGGTGACTAATGTGTGGCATCAGTCTAACACCTGGAGCATGTGACTAATGTGTGGCATCAGTCTAACACCTGGAGCATGTGACTAATGTGTGACATCAGTTTAACACCTGGAGGATGTGACTAATGTGTGGCATCAGTCTAACACCTGGAGGACGTGACTAATGTGTGGCATCAGTCTAACACCTGGAGCACGTGACTAATGTGTGGCATCAGTCTAACACCTGGGGGACGTGACTAATGTGTGGCATCAGTCTAACACCTGGAGGATGTGACTAATGTGTGACATCAGTTTAACACCTGGAGGATGTGACTAATGTGTGGCATCAGTCTAACACCTGGGGGACGTGACTAATGTGTGGCATCAGTCTAACACCTGGGGGACGTGACTAATGTGTGGCATCAGTCTAACACCTGGAGGATGTGACTAATGTGTGACATCAGTTTAACACCTGGAGGATGTGACTAATGTGTGACATCAGTTTAACACCTGGAGGATGTGACTAATGTGTGGCATCAGTCTAACACCTGGAGGACGTGACTAATGTGTGGCATCAGTCTAACACCTGGAGCACGTGACTAATGTGTGGCATCAGTCTAACACCTGGGGGACGTGACTAATGTGTGGCATCAGTCTAACACCTGGAGCATGTGACTAATGTGTGGCATCAGTCTAACACCTGGAGCATGTGACTAATGTGTGGCATCAGTCTAACACCTGGAGCACGTGACTAATGTGTGGCATCAGTCTAACACCTGGGGGACGTGACTAATGTGTGGCATCAGTCTAACACCTGGAGGATGTGACTAATGTGTGACATCAGTTTAACACCTGGAGGATGTGACTAATGTGTGACATCAGTTTAACACCTGGAGGATGTGACTAATGTGTGGCATCAGTCTAACACCTGGAGCACGTGACTAATGTGTGGCATCAGTCTAACACCTGGGGGACGTGACTAATGTGTGGCATCAGTCTAACACCTGGAGCATGTGACTAATGTGTGGCATCAGTCTAACACCTGGAGGATGTGACTAATGTGTGGCATCAGTCTAACACCTGGGGGACGTGACTAATGTGTGGCATCAGTCTAACACCTGGGGGACGTGACTAATGTGTGGCATCAGTCTAACACCTGGGGGACGTGACTAATGTGTGGCATCAGTCTAACACCTGGGGGACGTGACTAATGTGTGGCATCAGTCTAACACCTGGAGGATGTGACTAATGTGTGACATCAGTTTAACACCTGGAGGATGTGACTAATGTGTGACATCAGTTTAACACCTGGAGGATGTGACTAATGTGTGGCATCAGTCTAACACCTGGAGGACGTGACTAATGTGTGGCATCAGTCTAACACCTGGAGCACGTGACTAATGTGTGGCATCAGTCTAACACCTGGGGGACGTGACTAATGTGTGGCATCAGTCTAACACCTGGAGCATGTGACTAATGTGTGGCATCAGTCTAACACCTGGAGCATGTGACTAATGTGTGGCATCAGTCTAACACCTGGAGCACGTGACTAATGTGTGGCATCAGTCTAACACCTGGGGGACGTGACTAATGTGTGGCATCAGTCTAACACCTGGAGGATGTGACTAATGTGTGACATCAGTTTAACACCTGGAGGATGTGACTAATGTGTGACATCAGTTTAACACCTGGAGGATGTGACTAATGTGTGGCATCAGTCTAACACCTGGAGGACGTGACTAATGTGTGGCATCAGTCTAACACCTGGAGCACGTGACTAATGTGTGGCATCAGTCTAACACCTGGGGGACGTGACTAATGTGTGGCATCAGTCTAACACCTGGAGCATGTGACTAATGTGTGGCATCAGTCTAACACCTGGAGCATGTGACTAATGTGTGGCATCAGTCTAACACCTGGAGCATGTGACTAATGTGTGACATCAGTTTAACACCTGGAGGATGTGACTAATGTGTGGCATCAGTCTAACACCTGGAGGATGTGACTAATGTGTGACATCAGTTTAACACCTGGAGGATGTGACTAATGTGTGGCATCAGTCTAACACCTGGAGGACGTGACTAATGTGTGGCATCAGTCTAACACCTGGAGCACGTGACTAATGTGTGGCATCAGTCTAACACCTGGGGGACGTGACTAATGTGTGGCATCAGTCTAACACCTGGAGGACGTGACTAATGTGTGGCATCAGTCTAACACCTGGACCACGTGACTAATGTGTGACATCAGTTTAACACCTGGAGCAGGTGACTAATGTGTGGCATCAGTCTAACACCTGGAGCATGTGACTAATGTGTGGCATCAGTCTAACACCTGGAGCATGTGACTAATGTGTGGCATCAGTCTAACACCTGGAGGATGTGACTAATGTGTGACATCAGTTTAACACCTGGAGGATGTGACTAATGTGTGGCATCAGTCTAACACCTGGAGGACGTGACTAGTGTGTGGCATCAGTCTAACACCTGGAGGACGTGACTAATGTGTGGCATCAGTCTAACACCTGGAGCACGTGACTAATGTGTGGCATCAGTCTAACACCTGGGGGACGTGACTAATGTGTGGCATCAGTCTAACACCTGGAGCATGTGACTAATGTGTGGCATCAGTCTAACACCTGGAGCATGTGACTAATGTGTGGCATCAGTCTAACACCTGGAGCACGTGACTAATGTGTGGCATCAGTCTAACACCTGGAGCACGTGACTAATGTGTGGCATCAGTCTAACACCTGGAGCACGTGACTAATGTGTGGCATCAGTCTAACACCTGGAGCACGTGACTAATGTGTGGCATCAGTCTAACACCTGGAGCATGTGACTAATGTGTGGCATCAGTCTATTCTAACACCTGGAGCATGTGACATCACACTGGTGTTTAACTTAATGGAAAGTATTGATGCTTGTATCGTTCCCATGACAACCAGGTGGCAGGGGAACCAATTAGTTTAAGGATTTTGAACACAGACTAGTCCATGGACACATGGCTGCGTCCGTTGACACGCATGAACTCAGGTGACGTTTACTTTAGTGCAGATGGAAAAACTAAGGCTGCGTTTATCAAACCCTTTAACGATGCTGGGATTATAACCTCAGTTCATGTGAGTTCAGTACCTTTAAAATATGTGTCTGTTTACCTTAAAGTACCATTACCCATGATGCACTAGTGCCCACAGGTACATTTACAAAGGTACTTTTTTGCTGCATTTTTTCATCCAGGTAATATTTTATTTGTCATCTTTTAAAGTTTGTCTTAATGTCAGTGTTTTTGTTTTATTATTGTCAGAAACTGTCTCTACTACACAGTACACAGTATACAGTACACAATATACAGTACACAGTATACAGTACACAGTACACAATATCTTTGATCACCTGGACTTAAATGAACACACTGAGACTGTCTTATTTTACATTAAGACCTGCACAGACAACGTGACAGTGGACAAAAGGATCAGGGTGTTCAACAATGAGAAACCCTGGATGACGGGGGAGGTGCGGTCACTATTGAAGGCCCCAACCACTGTACACCACTGCCAGGGCTAATCTAAAAAAGGGGATCAAAGAAGCCAAAAGGGACTACAAGGGAAAGGTGGAGAAACAACTGGCTGAGAATAATGCCAGGAAAGTGTGGCAGGGTCTACAGCACTTGACTAATTACAAGGGTAATCCGTCGGACATTACAGATGCTGATGCCTTGCTAGTGGAGGAACTAAACATCTTCTTCACTCACTTCGAGGCAGAGAGACCTCATCCTGCTCCTCCAACCACACGGCCCTCCAACACCCATCCACTTGAGTTGCAGGATCATCAGGTGAGGAGGGGTCTTAAAGCTGTGGACCCACACAAAGCTGCAGGACCAGACAGGGTACTGGGAATAGTACTGAAGGCCTGCGCGGATCAGCTGTCAGGGGTTCTGACAAAGATTTTTAACATCTCCCTGAAACAGGCCACCGTTCCATCATGTCTGAAGGCAGCCACCGTTATACCCGTACCAAAGAAGAAGAATATAAGCAGCCTGAATGACTATAGACCAGTGGCACTTACCTTAGTGGTCATGAAATGCTTCGAGAGGCTAGTCCTGCACCATCTTAAGTCCTGCCTCCCTAAGGACTTTGACCAGCATCAGTTTGCCTACAGGACCAATAGGTCGACTGCGGATGCACGCTGATCACAAAGCTGGCTGACTTGGACTTCCCACCCCTCATCTGGAACTGGATTTACAGCTTTCTGACAAACAGACCACAGGCAGTGAGGGTGGGGCCCCACATATCCTCCACTCGAACACTCAGCACAGGCTCCCCCCAGGGCTGCGTGCTGAGCCCCTTCCTGTACACACTGTACACACATGATTGTGTCCCCCTGCATGACTCCAACATCATCGTAAAATTTGCGGACGACACTACAGTGGTGGGTCTCATCTCTGACGATGAGGAGACAGCGTACAGGGAGGAGGTTCAGAGACTGGTGGCCTGGTGTTCAGCACACAATCTGCATCTGAACATTAGCAAAACGAAGGAGATGGTGATGGACTGGAGGAGAATAGACCCCACCCCGCTTCACATAAAAGGAGTCTGCGTGGAAAGGGTCTCCTCCTTCAGGTTCCTAGGGGTGCACGTGGCAGATGACCTAAAGTGGCACACCAACTCAGCAGCAGTGGTCGGCAAAGCGCAGCAGAGGCTGCACTTTTTAAGACTGCTGAAGAAATGCCACCTAGACAGAAACCTGATGCTGACGTTCTACTGCTCCACAGTGGAGAGCGTGCTAGCGTACCGCATCACAGTGTGGTACGCTAGCACCACAGCCAAGGAGAACAAAGCTCTCCAGGGGGTCATCAAGGCCGCCCAAAACATCATCGGCTGCCCCCTGCCTTCCCTGGAAGAGATAGCCTGTTTACGGGGATTACGCAGGGCAAAGAAGATTTTATCAGACCCATCCCACCCTGGCCGGAGCCTCTTCAACCCCCTGCCCTCGGGTAGGAGATACAGGACCCTGAGGAGCAGAACCAACCGGTTCAGGGACACTTTTTACCCATGGCCAATAAGACTTCTTAATAATGGATTGTGATCAAGTGTTTTTTATGTATGGATGGTTTTAACTATGTTTGGATATGGCTTTTATCTTTATATAGTTTTTGACAAATTTTAGCCTTTTATACAGTTTATTCATATATTATTTATTTTATTTATCTTGTATTGCACTTTAGGGGGGGGGGTTCCTGCAACATTTCATTGTAACTTGTGTGCAATGACAATAAAGTTTATTATTACAATACACAGTACTAGTTATAATGACATTCATATAATGTTTTATAACTTCATGTAATGTTGTGAGGTCATATGACCTTTAACCTTTGAACCAATAGGTTAATTTGTTAATAAATATATATTTAGTTTTTTCCTCATAATCATTTATTTTCCATCTGGGTCAAAGGTTGTTTTCAGGACCATGTTACAGTGAGTTTGAATTCATTTTCTAATAACTAAATATTTGAAACATTAATTAATTTTAAACAAAATTGGAAAATCGAACTATTTATCACAACTTTCAGTTTCTGCAACAAAAGCTTAAAAACCACCAAAACTTTCATCGCAATTTTTTGGAAAAACTCATGAAACATTCAACCATTTTAGGATGAAACAATCTGAAAAAAGACCACCCACATGTCCTGTGATAGACCCGCCCACATGTCCTGTCATAGACCCGCCCACATGTCATGTCATAGACCCGCCCACATGTCCTGTTATAGACCCGCCCACATGTCCTGTCATAGACCCGCCCACATGTCCTGTGATAGACCCGCCCACATGTGCTGTGATAGACCCGCCCACATGTCCTGTTATAGACCCGCCCACATGTCCTGTGATAGACCCGCCCACATGTCCTGTTATAGACCCGCCCACATGTCCTGTCATAGACCCGCCCACATGTACTGTCATAGACCCGCCCACATGTCCTGTCATAGACCCGCCCACTTGTCCTTTTATGTTATTGATGTATGTAATTGTCCACTCGTCTCTGTTCATCTATGGTCTGTACAATAGCTGAAACAAATGCTAATGCTAATGCTAGTGGAGGTGGTAGATCAGTTGGGTCCAGGTTGTCCCACATGTTTGTTTCTTTACCTGCTCAGTGAATGAATGTAAGGTCAAAGGTCATGTGACGTAAAGACAACATCAACATGTGCGTTTGTTGTCATTTAGACGCAGACGTGTCCCAGAGCGTCTTCAGTATGTCTCAGTGTGGAAGGAGTGTGAACATTAGTGTGTGTTCACAACCTGAGGACAACATGTAAATGAAAAACACTGGTGTTGTATTTAACTCTAATGGTCCTGGTGTAAACATCCTCTAATCCTGTCAAATGTAAATGTAATTTAAATGATTAGACACTAGTCCAATAGTGTCCAATAGTGAGGACGGACATGTCTTTCCAACAGTTTTACAGTTTTTTACAAAATAAAATGAAAAAGTTCTGACACTTTGGACGTTTATTACAAACGTGGGTTAATCTCAACTTTTGAGAGTAAACAAATAATTGCGAGCAGCTGATGCACCCCAGACAGACGTGCTTTCATTAGCTCAGTGGACGCAGGAGCAGCAGTCGTCCAGTAAAGACAAACAAACACTTGTGTCCCTGGGCATATGCTGTGTCCACTGCTCTACAGACCTGCTGTCAAATCCACTGTGAATCCTAATGATCACAGTGCATCCCATTCACTACACACACACACACACACACACACACACACACACACACACACACACACACACACACACACACACTTCCTGGTCTTCGCTCCAGGGGTCCTGACAAAACAGGAGACGGCGGGGACTCGTCAGAAGACGGTGCTGCCGGTGCGCTCCACCTGCTCACTGATTCTTACGCCTGGAGGAGCCTGAAGGCACTGCCATCACACACCTCCTGTCCATGGCACACACACACACACAAATCGATACACACACACACAGGTGCCCACATACTTATTCCAGACCCACATAGACCCACACATAGACACCCTTTGTACCCTTGTCTCCTACATTATTACCTCCCACCTCTCCTCTTCCTCGTCTCCTTTCCCTTGCGCCTTCTCCACTTCGACCCTATCCATATCCTGTTGTTTGTCCTCCTCTTCCTCCTCCTCCTCCTCCTCCTCATCTGCAGAATGCATGAAACAACACACACACACACACACACACACACCATCACCTGTCAGGTAACATCAGAGAAGGGGAGAGTTGAAGAGACGTGACAGCGTGCTGAAGGAATGGTGTGCCAGGAACATACAGCTCGCTCGCTCTCTCTCTCTCCCTCTCTCTCTCTCTCTCTCTTCGTTCCCCTCTGCTGTTCTGGAACACAACAAGCTCCAGACCCTCACCTCTGTTCAGGATCAGACCATGTTTAGAGACACACTCGTTGGAGAACCTCCAACAAGTCAGAGCAGCAAAGACACCGCTGAGAAAAAAAGCTAATATTTGTGAGGAAGTTTGATAATCGATAAGACACAGTATGAGGAAGAGGAGGAGGAGGAGGAGGAGGAGGAGGAGGTGGAAGGGGAGGAGGAGGAGGAGAAGGAGGAGGAGGAGGAGGAGGAGGAGGAGGAGGAGGAGGAGGAGGAGGAGGAGGAGGAGGAGGAGGAGGAAGAGCAGGAGGAGGAGGAGGTGGAGGAGGAAGAGGAGGAGGAAGAGCAGGAGGAGGAGGAAGAGGAGGAGGAGGAGGAAGAGGAGGAGGAGGAGGAGGAGGAGGAAGAGCAGGAGGAGGAGGAAGAGCAGGAGGAGGAGGAAGAGGAGGAGGAGGAGGAGGAAGAGGAGGTGGAGGAGGAGGAGGTGGAGGAGGAGGAGGAGGAGGAGGAGGAGGAGGAGGAGGAGGAGGAGGAGGAGGAGGAGGAGGAGGAGGAGGAGAAGGAGAAGGAGGAGTAGGATGAGGAGGAGGAGGAAGAGGAGGAGGAGGAGGAGGAGGAGGAGGAAGAGGAGGAAGAGGAGGAGGAAGAGGAGGAAGAGGAGGAGGAAGAGGAGGAGGAGTAGGATGAGGAAGAGGAGGTGGAGGAGGAGGAGGTGGAGGGAACCAAGTGTGTGATGGGACTGGGCCAACACAGAACACTCTCCTTCAGGCTTTTTCTTTATCATCATATTCAACAAGTTTGGCCAAAGCTTCAGCTGTCGTCAGTGTCGACTTTTTAAACATGGACGTCCAGGACAGAGGGTGTTTGTTTACATATTACTGTTAATACTCATGTACTGTTATGTTCTGTGGTCATGTGGGTCGACCCACACTGCATCTTTTATTTTTATAAACCTGAAACAGTGCCAAATATGGGTGAGGTGATGTCGATATGTTGGCAGTGCAGTTTGACAGACAGACAGACAGACAGACAGACAGACAGACAGACAGAGATAGAGACAGACAGACACTTTTAAGCTAGCAGTCACTCACAACCAAAGAGGACATGGACCCCCCCCCCAAAAAAAAAGGCAGCATTACTACTACCGTCAGTAAAACTCTAACTTCACATACAGCAACATGAAGCATTCTGGGTAAAAAACAAAACATGTATATATATATATATATATATATATATATATATATATATATATATATATATATATATATATATATATATATATATATATATATATATATATATATATGTGACCCTCCAGCACAAAACCAGTCACTTTGGTCAAATTAAAAAAATGTATATTTTATATTTATCTTAAAGTTTATTAAAAATATTTGTGACACTAATTCAACCAATCAGAGGCTGTTTTTCAACATCGCCATAGCAACAAGGGCTTTGTTCTGAGGCCTCCCATTGGTTCAAATCTATAATTATATAGATTTCTATTTAAGGGTTGTCCCTCTTTAGCATTCATTAACCTTTGACCCCTAGTGTGTCAGCGATGACACGTTCTGAAAGGATGATAGGGTATATATTTTTTCAGGATTTAATGTAGAAAAACAATTGATAATAATAAAATAATAATTAACAAACAGTGGCTTCATTTATAAGATATTTGACTGAAAAAACTTTTAACATTTAATTTCAGAATAATTGTAATATACATAAAAACATTCAGAAATATTCTGAACATCAGGTTGAATGAACGACTACAAATGAAATGTGGTTCAACTACAAAAATCAAAAGTAGTGCAATTTTAAACAAATGAATGTTTATGGTTTGATTGGTTTGAGCGCTCAAATAGAATCTGAAATAATAAAGGAAAATAATCTTATGATCATGTTTAAAGTAAAAACTAATCACTATCAGTATTAATCCATATATCAGTATATCAACTAGTTAATATTATATTATTATTATGTTATTAATAGTTAATAAACATTAACAATAACTGCCTTATGTCCAATAATTTACAACTACTGGAAGTTTATTTTATCACTTCCTGACTTTTATTTTGAAGGACAGTTGACATCTATAACATATATTGTCTTAAAACATGTTAATATTATACTTCATTTCACCATAATTATAATCAACATCACAATTAAAAACAGGCAGAATATTGGTTAAAAAAAAAGATTGTTCCTTTTCAGGTTATTTAAACCTTTTGTAAAAATATATTTAATTAATCTAAATATTTTAGAAGCAATATTCCATCAAATAATGAACATTTGTAATAATGACCAATAGAAAACCTGCAGCAGTTTTTTCTATAGAATATGTCAAAGACATCAGTGTTGTTGTGTTTTTGCTAAAGTGCCTTTAAACGATAATGACTGGTAACACTAACCACACAAATGGATGTTCATGAAGAAAATCTTTTTTTTTTTTCCTGCTCGTTGTTCATAAAGTGTTTTTTTTTTTTTAATCCTTTGATCTACGCGACATTAAAGTCTTTAAAAGCATTCATGTCCTTTTCCAGGTTCAGCAGGTCTGAGGTAAAAGCACAGAAACTTAGTTAAAGACACAATAACACATGCTCGCAAATTAGTCTGTTAGACGGTGTTAGACCTCAAATAAGACCGTTGACCTTTGACCTGTGCCGCTGCGCTCCAATTACAATGAGCACGTTTTTAAGACTGTGGCTTCGTTTACGTTCTATGGGTTAGAAATGTACGTAAAGTGTAAAGAAAAAATACTGAAGAAAATTCAACATTCTGCTTCAATTTGGACTTTTTATGGTCAAACATAAAAATATCTGCTTTAGTGAAGAAAGTCAATTACATAATGTTAGGGTTGTTTTCATTTAATTTATTTAAAACCAGATGTTTTTATGTGTGAACTATTGATTCAATGTCAATGTCTGTGTCTGTCTGTCTGTGTCTGTCTGCCTGCCTGTCTGTGTCTGTCTGTCTGTCTGTCTGTGTCTGTCTGTCTGTGTCTGTCTGTCTGTCTGTGTCTGTCTGTGTCTGTCTGCCTGTCTGTCTGTCTGCCTGTCTGTCTGTCTGCCTGCCTGTCTGTCTGTCTGTCTGTCTGTCTGTGTCTCTGTCTGTCTGTCTGCCTGTCTGTCTGTCTGTGTCTGTCTCCCTGTCTGTCTGTCTGCCTGCCTGCCTGCCTGTCTGTCTGTCTGTGTCTCTGTCTGTCTGTCTGCCTGTCTGTCTGTCTGTGTCTGTCTGTCTGCCTGTCTGTCTGTCTGCCTGCCTGTCTGTCTGTCTGTGTCTGTCTGCCTGTCTGTCTGTCTGCCTGTCTGTCTGTGTCTGTCTGCCTGTCTGTCTGCCTGCCTGCCTGTCTGTCTGTCTGTGTCTGTCTGCCTGTCTGTCTGCCTGCCTGTCTGTCTGTCTGTGTCTGTCTGCCTGCCTGTCTGTCTGTCTGTGTCTGCCTGCCTGTCTGTCTGTCTGTGTCTGCCTGCCTGTCTGTCTGTCTGTGTCTGTCTGCCTGTCTGTCTGTCTGTGTCTGTGTCTGTCTGCCTGTCTGTCTGACATGAACACAGTGGTTCATGTCAGTTGTTATTATATCTAATAACATGTGGAAGCTTCTATAGTGACAGATGTCACATGGTTACAGTAAACAGGTTGTTTTTGTCACATTTAACCTTGTTTATTTTTGTACATATTTATATATGTTTTAATATTTCACATTTAAATGAAGGCTGTCAAATGA
>CM035784.1:29386031-29393901 GCA_020466265.1 Siphamia tubifer
TGATCCATAAAATAAAATCTTGAGCGAACACGGAAATGATGAAATGAAAAATTATGTTTTCCAATTTTTATTTAACCTGGGACATCCCCATTAGAACAATGTTTTCTCATCATAGAAGGTCCTGTTTTTTTAATAAGATTGACTGGACCCTCCTGCCTTGGCGGAGGTCTGCAGTGTGTGACTGTGTTTAAGTGTGTGTTAACAAATACTTAAACCATATGGGGACAGTTACAGACCATACGGGGACAGTTAAATAGCATACGGGGACAGTTACAGACCATACGGGGACAGTTAAAGAGCATACGGGGACAGTTAAAGAGCATATGGGGACAGTTAAAGAGCATATGGGGACAGTTAAAGAGCATATGGGGACAGTTAAAGAGCATATGGGGACAGTTAAAGAGCATACGGGGACAGTTAAAGAGCATATGGGGACAGTTAAAGAGCATATGGGGACAGTTAAAGACCATATGGGGACAGTTAAAGACCATGCGGGGGCAGTTAAAGAGCATATGGGGACAGTTAAAGACCATATGGGGACAGTTAAAAACCATATGGGGACAGTTAAAGACCATATGGGGACAGTTAAAGACCATACAGGGACAGTTAAAAACCATATGGGGACAGTTAAAGACCATACGGGGACAGTTAAAGAGCATATGGGGACAGTTAAAGAGCATATGGAGACAGTTAAAGAGCATATGGGGACAGTTAAAAACCATATGGGGACAGTTAAAGACCATATGGGGACAGTTAAAGAGCATATGGGGACAGTTAAAGACCATGTGGGGACAGTTAAAGAGCATATGGGGACAGTTAAAGACCATGTGGGGACAGTTAAAGAGCATATGGGGACAGTTAAAGACCATATGGGGACAGTTAAAGACCATATGGGGACAGTTAAAGACCATATGAGGACAGTTAAAGAGCATATGGGGACAGTTAAAGACCATACGGGGACAGTTAAAGAGCATATGGAGACAGTTAAAGAGCATATGGGGACAGTTAAAAACCATATGGGGACAGTTAAAGACCATGTGGGGACAGTTAAAGACCATATGGGGACAGTTAAAGACCATGTGGGGACAGTTAAAGACCATGTGGGGACAGTTAAAGACCATATGGGGACAGTTAAAGACCATACGGGGACAGTTAAAGACCATATGGGGACAGTTAAAGACCATATGGGGACAGTTAAAGACCATACGGGGACAGTTAAAGACCATATGGGGACAGTTAAAGACCATACGGGGACAGTTACAGACCATATGGGGACAGTTAAAGACCATACGGGGACAGTTAAAGACCATACGGGGACAGTTACAGACCATATGGGCACAGTTAAAGACCATATGGGGACAGTTAAAGACCATATGGGGACAGTTAAAGACCATACGGGGACAGTTAAAGACCATACGGGGACAGTTAAAGACCATACGGGGACAGTTAAAGACCATACGGGGACAGTTAAAGACCATATGGGGACAGTTAAAGACCATGTGGGGACAGTTAAAGACCATATGGGGACAGTTAAAGACCATATGGGGACAGTTAAAGACCATATGGGGACAGTTAAAGACCATGTGGGGACAGTTAAAGACCATATGGGGACAGTTAAAGACCATACGGGGACAGTTAAAGACCATATGGGGACAGTTAAAGACCATACGGGGACAGTTACAGACCATATGGGGACAGTTAAAGACCATACGGGGACAGTTAAAGAGCATATGGAGACAGTTAAAGAGCATATGGGGACAGTTAAAAACCATATGGGGACAGTTAAAGAGCATATGGGGACAGTTAAAGACCATATGGGGACAGTTAAAGACCATGTGGGGACAGTTAAAGACCATATGGGGACAGTTAAAGACCATATGGGGACAGTTAAAGACCATATGGGGACAGTTAAAGACCATGTGGGTACAGTTAAAG
The DNA here is from genome assembly GCA_020466265.1 of Siphamia tubifer. Classification (NCBI taxonomy): domain Eukaryota; kingdom Metazoa; phylum Chordata; class Actinopteri; order Kurtiformes; family Apogonidae; genus Siphamia; species Siphamia tubifer. The sequence goes on from CM035784.1 coordinate 29,387,967, forward strand.
ACCATATGGGGACAGTTAAAGACCATACGGGGACAGTTAAAGACCATATGGGGACAGTTAAAGACCATACGGGGACAGTTACAGACCATATGGGGACAGTTAAAGACCATACGGGGACAGTTAAAGAGCATATGGAGACAGTTAAAGAGCATATGGGGACAGTTAAAAACCATATGGGGACAGTTAAAGAGCATATGGGGACAGTTAAAAACCATATGGGGACAGTTAAAGAGCATATGGGGACAGTTAAAGACCATATGGGGACAGTTAAAGACCATACGGGGACAGTTAAAGACCATACGGGGACAGTTAAAGACCATACGGGGACAGTTAAAGACCATATGGGGACAGTTAAAGACCATACGGGGACAGTTAAAGACCATACGGGGACAGTTAAAGACTCCATTAAAGGAATGAACAGAAGTGATTTGAGCTGCAACATTAGATTAGATGTTTTTGAATTTCTTTATGTATAAGTGCAGCAATTAATATTTGTGTTTCTGGTTCTTGGGGTCAAACTCACAAATATTTTCCTTCAGAATTAGAGGGGTGTGTGTGTGTGTGGGGGGGGGGGGGGTAGTTGTGAAGGTTCAGCAGTTAAAAACATAACCCTTCGCCTCCTGCCTCGGCTCCTTCTCCGTCTACATACAAAGTACTGAATTTTGCATGAGCAGTCTGAGCTATAGCAACTGGAACCCTATAGCGTTGTTTACTGATACTTCCTCCAGGCGTCTCCGTCCATCCTGATAAGACGGTGAGCAGCTGAGACCCGTCTCCCCGTCGGTTTGGTCTTGTTATACAGCAGGATGAAGAAAGCACGGGCAGAGGTCAGCACATGCACACGTTCTTTCTCTGCTTCAAAAATGACCAATCAGGAAGTGTGCTCCACACTATCTTCATTTTCTTCTACAGGAACCAACTGCTACAAATTGACATGTGACTCACAGCAGAAATAGACCGAGGTCGTCCGTCATGATGCCGGAAGTGACAGAAAATATGTCGAGTTTTTTTTTCCTAAAATCAATGAGGTGATTTTTTAACCCTTTGATAAGACCGTTGTGTCACCTGTCAAATGTTTTTTTTTTTTACATCCACCGTTTGAACGTGTTTGGACAATCCATACGTGTTCCTTTAGCTGTACTTTTAATTAGTATTTAGAGGAGTGGGCGGAGCTTAAAGCAGCAGGAAGAAGACGGTGAGAGAGAGAAGGAAGATTTTTATGACGTTTTAATAGTTTTAATAAAGTTTTAATAAAGTTTTAATAAAGTTTTAATGAGGTAACAGTAAAGTTTAGTAACAGTTTAGTAACAGACATTTTGGGCTGAAAAATACCTTTTGTGTTAATAAAACTTCATAAACAGTAGACATATTTAAACGATTTTTCATCATTAATAACTTTTAATGAAGCAAAACATTAATTTCAGCAGAAAATCATCTATTTCAAATGTAAGAACGATCATTTTACCCAAAATGTTCATATTATGAAACTATCTGTGCCACGTCATAATGACTAAACATTAACAAAAACAGTTACCATGGTAACGCATTGAAGTTAGTTCAATTAACAAACCTAAGTAAGTTCAGAGGTTCCATAGGTATCGTTTATAAGTGTCAACATTTTTAAAGAAATAAAATTCTAAAAAACAAGATTTTACCCAAAAAAAGTGAATTTTAAGATAAAACCATGTGACTGGATGGTTGTTGTTGTTGTTTTTTTTTTGTCACCTGTTCTGAAACGATGCAGTTTGTCCTAAAAAGTCCATCTGTCCGTACGCTGCTACAATAACCTGCACACTAGTGTTGTGTGGGCTCTACCCATTGGCCAGTGGATATCCGCGGGTGACCCGCGAGTCGGGCGGGCTGGGTCGCAGTATTAATACATATTGCGGATGCGGGTGGGGCGGGTCAGGGACGATCAATACCCGCCGAGGTGTGTGTGTGTGTGTGTGTGTGTGTGTGTGTGAGTGTGTGAGTGTGTGTGTGTGTGTGTGTGTGTGTAGTGTGTGAGTTGTGTGTGTGTGTGTGTGAGTGTGTGAGTGTGTGAGTGTGTGAGTGTGTGAGTGTGTGTGTGTGTGTGTGTGTGTGTGTGAGTGTGAGTGTGTGAGTGTGTGTGTGTGTGTGAGTGTGTGAGTGTGTGTGTGTGTGTGTGTGTGTGTCTGTGTGTGTGTCTGTGTGTGTGTGTGTGTGTGTGTGTGTGTGTTTGTGTGTGTGTGTCTGTGTGTGTGTGTGTGTGTGTGTGTGTGTGTTTGTGTGTGTGTGTGTGTGTGTGTGTGTGTGTGTGTGCTCGGCTCGCGCATGTGCAAGCCCGTCACTTCCTGTTTTGAATGCTTTTTTATCCCAACTTTTTGTTATTTGTTATTAGCGCCAAATCTCCCTGAACACTCAGAGATAAGAGTGAAAATGTGGGACTTGATCAGGGAGAAGATTAAAACAGGCGATGCGAAGGTTGTACGGAAACGTTGTATGTGTTGTCTTTATAGAGTGATGATGTGGGTGGAGTCTATTTTATGTGCTGGAGTGCATATTGAGACGTTAGAAAGGAGGCAAAAATGATGCTTCATGACTTTTAACATTAGAAGCACAAGGTAAAGATGCTGCGAATGTACTATGTGAGTTTAGAGACAAATTTAAGATCGCGGGTTGATAGCGGGCGGGTTGGGTTTATCCATACGTGACATCATGCGGGTTGGGCGGGGCGGGCCTAGCCACGTCTTGGGTTTGGGCGGGGCGGGTTTCTGTAAAACCCCCTAACCGCGCATCACTAGTGCACAGTTAATATAACAGTCGTCATTAAAGGGTTAATGAAGCGTGCGATGACAAATAGAACGTTCCAGTTAAAGATCTGACAACAGATTGTGATTGGACGTTGGTTTTGACAGGTGGGGACGGAACTCCAGATGTGTTGGTGTCATGTGGAACAGAACACCAACACTCAAAGCACATTCTTTTCACCTCAGCTCCTCTAATCTTCTGACGCTCAGGATCTGCCTTTGCTATCGTTTGTCACATGACCATATTGTTATGGGTTCAAACATTTACAACGGCTCAGTGCACTCCAACAGCACACGCTCTGCCGTAGCCTACTTCCATTATCCTCAAGGTATTCACCCAGTAAATGGTTTCTAAGACCAGAAAAAAAAGACAACTATTCGGTCATTTCAGGTTCTTTGGACAGAATTGTTCTGGTTCTACATGTGGATGTTTGGAGACATGAAAAGATTATTTGTGCAGCAGCAGCAGCAGCAGCTCAGGTCCATGATATGATTCCTGTGGTACTCCTTTAAGGACACACATGCTTATTAGTCCTTCGTCAAGGACCAGGTCCAGTTCAAGACCTGTTGAGTCCACTGTGATCACATCCATTTGAGCTCAAATTTGACCCCCTGAACATGCACGAAAACTTCCAAAATTTTACGCAGGTTTCAGAAGAAAATTTTCGAGTTTATGTAATTTGTAAAAGTCGATAAATAAATGTGTCTAGAAAAGTGACAATAGTTTGTATTCAGCCAGATCACACCCACACATGTTAAAACACCTTATGATGGCCACGATCTAAACAAGTGGAACATCAAATGTTATCCACATTTTTTGGCAAAGTTGCATCGTTGTTAAGCTACGATGTTGCAGAGTTTGCGAAGTTTGGGGGAAAATGACCACTACATAAATTTCTGCAGCTCAGACATACAAACACGTCCCATGTCCAGACCAGTTTATTAATAGTTGATAGTTTGTTCTATATTCACTTTGACTAAAACAGCTGTAGTTCAAACATATACAAACACAACATTTCAAATGAGTCACTCTATAGCGCCCCCCTACATATTTATACAAAACTGCGTCTGTCTGGTAGAATATCGTATTTTGACCATCGTACGATGTCATCTCACTGCATGTTGTTGTCGGCGGTCGTGTGGGAACGCAGTCGCGAAGGGGAGGCGAAGGCCTTTGAGACTTCTTACAGTTTTGATTTTGGATTATTTAAAGAGCCTTAAACACCCTAATGTTACCCCTTTAAACACCCTAATGTTACCCTTTAAAAACCCTTATGTTACCCCTTAAACACCCTGTTACCCTTTAAACACCCTAATGTTACCCCTTAAACACCCTAATGTTACCCCCTTAAACACCCTAATGTTACCCCCTTAAACACCCTAATGTTACCCATTAAACACCCTAATGTTACCCTTTAAACACCTAATGTTACCCTTTAAAAACCCTTATGTTACCCCTTAAACACCCTGTTACCCTTTAAAACACCCTAATGTTACCCCCTTAAACACCCTAATGTTACCCCTTAAACACCCTAATGTTACCCATTAAACACCCTAATGTTACCCTTTAAACACCCTAATGTTACCCCTTAAACACCCAGAATGTTACCCCTTAAACACCCTAATGTTACCCCTTAAACACCCTAATGTTACCCTTTAAAAAACCCTAATATTACCCCTTAAACACCCTAATGTTACCCCCTTAAACACCCTAATGTTACCCCTTAAACACCCTAATGTTACCCTTTAAAAACCCTAATGTTACCCCTTAAACACCCTAATGTTACCCCTTAAACACCCTAATGTTACCCCTTAAAAACCCTAATGTTACCCCTTAAACACCCTAATGTTACCCCTTAAACACCCTAATGTTACCCTTTAAAAACCCTAATGTTACCCCTTAAACACCCTAATGTTACCCCTTAAAAACCCTAATGTTACCCCCTTAAACACCCTAATGTTAAAAACCCTGTCGACTCCTCCAAATTTAAGTTGACTTGTACATATAGTAGTAGTATATATATATATATATATATATATATATATATATATATATATATATAAATATATATATATATATATATATATATATATATTATTAGTAGTATATATATATATATATATATATATATATATATATATATATATATATATATATATATATATAATAATAGTGTATATATATATATATATATATATATTATATATATATATATATATATATATATATATAGTAGTATAAATATTATTATTCTACCTATATATAGTAGTATATATATATATATATATATATATATATATATATATATATATATAGTAATATATATATATATATATATATATATATATATATATATATATATATATATATATATATATACATATATATATATATATATATATAGTAGTATAAATATTATTATTCTATATATATAGTAGTAGTATATATATATAGTTTTTTTGTGTGTTGCATATTTGTACCAGTGGGTTTTAAAGGGTTAACTCGTGTACTGTGGGGGGTGAATGACTTTGAACATAAGTGTACCTGTGTATTTAAATCAGATTATTGTTACAATGTTAAGCAGAGCTGTTCTCTGTAAACATGTCCTTAGAACCAGGACGAGCTGCTGGAACTTCAGCTCCATTGAACATCACCCTTCACTGGGTCTGAGGAATCTGATGGAATCTGTCCATGTGGACGACGATTGAATCAAAAGAGTAAACCTCAAGGACACGCTCCAGCACACACACATATATGTACACACACACACACACATATATGTACACACACACACACACACATATATATGTAAACACACACATATATATGTACACACACACACACACATATGTATACACATATATGTACACACATATGTACACACACACACACACATATATGTACACACACACACACACATATATATGTAAACACACACATATATATGTACACACACACACACACATATGTATACACATATATGTACACACATATGTACACACACACACACACATATATGTACACACACACACACACATATATATGTAAACACACACATATATATATACACACACACACACACATATGTACACACACACACACGCAAACCTTGATTTACATGTTTAATGATGTTAGATCAAAAAAGGAGATAGACAGACAGACA
>CM035784.1:29394001-29401501 GCA_020466265.1 Siphamia tubifer
ACTTTTTATTGTATCATTTGGACTTTTTATTGCATCATTTGGACTTTTTATTGCATCATTTGGACTTTTTATTGCATCATTTGGACTTTTTATTGCATCATTTGGACTTTTTATTGCATCATTTGGACTTTTTATTCTATCATTTGACTTTTTATTGTATCATTTGGACTTTTTCTTGCATCATTTGGACTTTTTATTCTATCATTTGGACTTTTTATTGCATCATTTGGACTTTTTATTCTATCATTTGGACTTTTTATTGCATCATTTGGACTTTTTATTGCATCATTTGGACTTTTTATGGCATCATTTGGACTTTTTATTGCATCATTTGGACTTTTTATTGCATCATTTGGACTTTTTATTCTATCATTTGGACTTTTTATTGCATCATTTGGACTTTTTATTCTATCATTTGGACTTTTTCTTGCATCATTTGGACTTTTTATTCTATCATTTGGACTTTTTATTCTATCATTTGGACTTTTTCTTGCATCATTTGGACTTTTTCTTGCATCATTTGGACTTTTTATTGTATCATTTGGACTTTTTATTCTATCATTTGGACTTTTTATTGCATCATTTGGACTTTTTATTCTATCATTTGGACTTTTTATCGCATCATTTGGACTTTTTATTGCATCATTTGGACTTTTTATTCTATCATTTGGACTTTTTATTCTATCATTTGGACTTTTTATTGCATCATTTGGACTTTTTATTGCATCATTTGGACTTTTTATTGCATCATTTGGACTTTTTATTGCATCATTTGGACTTTTTATTCTATCATTTGGACTTTTTATTGCATCATTTGGACTTTTTATTGCATCATTTGGACTTTTTATTGCGTCATTTGGACTTTTTTATTGCGTCATTTGGACTTTTTATTGCGTCATTTGGACTTTTTATTGTGTCATTTGGACTTTTTATTGCATCATTTGGACTTTTTATTGCATCATTTGGACTTTTTATTGTATCATTTGGACTTTTTATTGCATCATTTGGACTTTTTATTGCATCATTTGGACTTTTTATTGCATCATTTGGACTTTTTATTCTATCATTTGGACTTTTTATTCTATCATTTGGACTTTTTATTGCATCATTTGGACTTTTTATTGCATCATTTGGACTTTTTATTCTATCATTTGGACTTTTTATTGCATCATTTGGACTTTTTATTGCATCATTTGGACTTTTTATTCTATCATTTGGACTTTTTATTCTATCATTTGGACTTTTTATTGCATCATTTGGACTTTTTATTGCATCATTTGGACTTTTTATTGCATCATTTGGACTTTTTATTGCATCATTTGGACTTTTTATTCTATCATTTGGACTTTTTATTGTATCATTTGGACTTTTTATTGCATCATTTGGACTTTTTATTCTATCATTTGGACTTTTTATTGCATCATTTGGACTTTTTATTCTATCATTTGGACTTTTTATTCTATCATTTGGACTTTTTATTGCATCATTTGGACTTTTTATTGCATCATTTGGACTTTTTATTCTATCATTTGGACTTTTTATTCTATCATTTGGACTTTTTATTGCATCATTTGGACTTTTTATTGCATCATTTGGACTTTTTATTGCATCATTTGGACTTTTTATTGCATCATTTGGACTTTTTATTGTATCATTTGGACTTTTTATTGTATCATTTGGACTTTTTATTGCATCATTTGGACTTTTTATTCTATCATTTGGACTTTTTATTGCATCATTTGGACTTTTTATTGCATCATTTGGACTTTTTATTCTATCATTTGGACTTTTTATTCTATCATTTGGACTTTTTATTGCATCATTTGGACTTTTTATTCTATCATTTGGACTTTTTATTCTATCATTTGGACTTTTTATTCTATCATTTGGACTTTTTATTGCATCATTTGGACTTTTTATTGCATCATTTGGACTTTTTATTGCATCATTTGGACTTTTTATTCTATCATTTGGACTTTTTATTCTATCATTTGGACTTTTTATTGCATCATTTGGACTTTTTATTGCATCATTTGGACTTTTTATTGCATCATTTGGACTTTTTATTGCATCATTTGGACTTTTTATTCTATCATTTGGACTTTTTATTGTGTCATTTGGACTTTTTATTCTATCATTTGGACTTTTTATTCTATCATTTGGACTTTTTCTTGCATCATTTGGACTTTTTCTTGCATCATTTGGACTTTTTATTGTATCATTTGGACTTTTTATTCTATCATTTGGACTTTTTATTGCATCATTTGGACTTTTTATTCTATCATTTGGACTTTTTATTGTATCATTTGGACTTTTTATTCTATCATTTGGACTTTTTATTCTATCATTTGGACTTTTTATTGCATCATTTGGACTTTTTATTGCATCATTTGGACTTTTTATTGCATCATTTGGACTTTTTATTCTATCATTTGGACTTTTTATTGCATCATTTGGACTTTTTATTCTATCATTTGGACTTTTTATTGTATCATTTGGACTTTTTATTGCATCATTTGGACTTTTTATTGCATCATTTGGACTTTTTATTGCATCATTTGGACTTTTTATTGCATCATTTGGACTTTTTATTGCATCATTTGGACTTTTTATTGCATCATTTGGACTTTTTATTCTATCATTTGGACTTTTTATTGTATCATTTGGACTTTTTCTTGCATCATTTGGACTTTTTATTCTATCATTTGGACTTTTTATTGCATCATTTGGACTTTTTATTCTATCATTTGGACTTTTTATTGCATCATTTGGACTTTTTATTGCATCATTTGGACTTTTTATGGCATCATTTGGACTTTTTATTGCATCATTTGGACTTTTTATTGCATCATTTGGACTTTTTATTGCATCATTTGGACTTTTTATTGCATCATTTGGACTTTTTATTGCATCATTTGGACTTTTTCTTGCATCATTTGGACTTTTTATTCTATCATTTGGACTTTTTATTGCATCATTTGGACTTTTTATTGTGTCATTTGGACTTTTTATTGCATCATTTGGACTTTTTATTGCATCATTTGGACTTTTTATTGCATCATTTGGACTTTTTATTCTATCATTTGGACTTTTTATTCTATCATTTGGACTTTTTATTCTATCATTTGGACTTTTTATTGCATCATTTGGACTTTTTATTGCATCATTTGGACTTTTTATTGCATCATTTGGACTTTTTATTCTATCATTTGGACTTTTTATTCTATCATTTGGACTTTTTATTGCATCATTTGGACTTTTTATTGCATCATTTGGACTTTTTATTGCATCATTTGGACTTTTTATTGCATCATTTGGACTTTTTATTCTATCATTTGGACTTTTTATTGTGTCATTTGGACTTTTTATTGCATCATTTGGACTTTTTATTCTATCATTTGGACTTTTTATTCTATCATTTGGACTTTTTATTGCATCATTTGGACTTTTTTATTGTATCATTTGGACTTTTTATTCTATCATTTGGACTTTTTATTGTATCATTTGGACTTTTTATTGCATCATTTGGACTTTTTATTCTATCATTTGGACTTTTTATTCTATCATTTGGACTTTTTCTTGCATCATTTGGACTTTTTATTCTATCATTTGGACTTTTTATTGCATCATTTGGACTTTTTATTGCATCATTTGGACTTTTTATTCTATCATTTGGACTTTTTCTTGCATCATTTGGACTTTTTATTCTATCATTTGGACTTTTTATTCTATCATTTGGACTTTTTCTTGCATCATTTGGACTTTTTCTTGCATCATTTGGACTTTTTATTCTATCATTTGGACTTTTTATTGCATCATTTGGACTTTTTATTCTATCATTTGGACTTTTTATTCTATCATTTGGACTTTTTATTGCATCATTTGGACTTTTTATTCTATCATTTGGACTTTTTATTCTATCATTTGGACTTTTTATTCTATCATTTGGACTTTTTATTGCATCATTTGGACTTTTTATTGCATCATTTGGACTTTTTATTGCATCATTTGGACTTTTTATTCTATCATTTGGACTTTTTATTCTATCATTTGGACTTTTTATTGCATCATTTGGACTTTTTATTGCATCATTTGGACTTTTTATTGCATCATTTGGACTTTTTATTGCATCATTTGGACTTTTTATTCTATCATTTGGACTTTTTATTGCATCATTTGGACTTTTTATTGCATCATTTGGACTTTTTATTCTATCATTTGGACTTTTTATTCTATCATTTGGACTTTTTATTGCATCATTTGGACTTTTTATTCTATCATTTGGACTTTTTATTCTATCATTTGGACTTTTTATTCTATCATTTGGACTTTTTATTGCATCATTTGGACTTTTTATTGCATCATTTGGACTTTTAATTGCATCATTTGGACTTTTTATTCTATCATTTGGACTTTTTATTCTATCATTTGGACTTTTTATTGCATCATTTGGACTTTTTATTGCATCATTTGGACTTTTTATTGCATCATTTGGACTTTTTATTCTATCATTTGGACTTTTTATTGTGTCATTTGGACTTTTTATTCTATCATTTGGACTTTTTATTCTATCATTTGGACTTTTTCTTGCATCATTTGGACTTTTTCTTGCATCATTTGGACTTTTTATTGTATCATTTGGACTTTTTATTGTATCATTTGGACTTTTTATTGCATCATTTGGACTTTTTATTCTATCATTTGGACTTTTTATTGTATTATTTGGACTTTTTATTCTATCATTTGGACTTTTTATTCTATCATTTGGACTTTTTATTGCATCATTTGGACTTTTTATTGCATCATTTGGACTTTTTATTGCATCATTTGGACTTTTTATTCTATCATTTGGACTTTTTATTGCATCATTTGGACTTTTTATTCTATCATTTGGACTTTTTATTGTATCATTTGGACTTTTTCTTGCATCATTTGGACTTTTTATTGCATCATTTGGACTTTTTATTCTATCATTTGGACTTTTTATTGTATCATTTGGACTTTTTATTGCATCATTTGGACTTTTTATTGCATCATTTGGACTTTTTATTGCATCATTTGGACTTTTTATTGCATCATTTGGACTTTTTATTGCATCATTTGGACTTTTTATTCTATCATTTGGACTTTTTATTGTATCATTTGGACTTTTTCTTGCATCATTTGGACTTTTTATTCTATCATTTGGACTTTTTATTGCATCATTTGGACTTTTTATTCTATCATTTGGACTTTTTATTGCATCATTTGGACTTTTTATTGCATCATTTGGACTTTTTATGGCATCATTTGGACTTTTTATTGCATCATTTGGACTTTTTATTGCATCATTTGGACTTTTTATTGCATCATTTGGACTTTTTATTGCATCATTTGGACTTTTTATTGCATCATTTGGACTTTTTATTGCATCATTTGGACTTTTTATTCTATCATTTGGACTTTTTATTGTATCATTTGGACTTTTTCTTGCATCATTTGGACTTTTTATTCTATCATTTGGACTTTTTATTGCATCATTTGGACTTTTTATTGTGTCATTTGGACTTTTTATTGCATCATTTGGACTTTTTATTGCATCATTTGGACTTTTTATTGCATCATTTGGACTTTTTATTCTATCATTTGGACTTTTTATTCTATCATTTGGACTTTTTATTCTATCATTTGGACTTTTTATTGCATCATTTGGACTTTTTATTGCATCATTTGGACTTTTTATTGCATCATTTGGACTTTTTATTCTATCATTTGGACTTTTTATTCTATCATTTGGACTTTTTATTGCATCATTTGGACTTTTTATTGCATCATTTGGACTTTTTATTGCATCATTTGGACTTTTTATTGCATCATTTGGACTTTTTATTCTATCATTTGGACTTTTTATTGTGTCATTTGGACTTTTTATTGCATCATTTGGACTTTTTATTCTATCATTTGGACTTTTTATTCTATCATTTGGACTTTTTCTTGCATCATTTGGACTTTTTATTCTATCATTTGGACTTTTTATTGTATCATTTGGACTTTTTATTCTATCATTTGGACTTTTTATTGTATCATTTGGACTTTTTATTGCATCATTTGGACTTTTTATTCTATCATTTGGACTTTTTATTCTATCATTTGGACTTTTTCTTGCATCATTTGGACTTTTTATTCTATCATTTGGACTTTTTATTGCATCATTTGGACTTTTTATTGCATCATTTGGACTTTTTATTCTATCATTTGGACTTTTTCTTGCATCATTTGGACTTTTTATTCTATCATTTGGACTTTTTATTCTATCATTTGGACTTTTTCTTGCATCATTTGGACTTTTTCTTGCATCATTTGGACTTTTTATTGTATCATTTGGACTTTTTATTCTATCATTTGGACTTTTTATTGCATCATTTGGACTTTTTATTCTATCATTTGGACTTTTTATCGCATCATCTACAAAAGTGCAAGTTACTAAATAATTTGTCTGAAATCTCGAACGCTGAAGATACAAAAACATTCCATCTGAATAAAAAGGCGCCAGGCGTTGGTGATTCCAGATGAAAGTTGTGCAGGATGTAATGAAATAAAAGGTCAAAGGTCATTGAAAGCCATTGTGACCTCCACATTATGTGTGATATACATGAACGTAGCAGGAGGATTCAGAAGGGACGTATGAGTCACTGCTGCTAAAAACTCTCCTTGTTTCCTGGACATGAATTAACTGTTGATGACATCACTTCTATGATGTCATCAGTCGTATTGATCAGCTTCATCTACAGAAGATCGTCCTGGGAAAATTACAATATGGTCAAAAGTTGTTTTGATTCAAGTACGTAAACATAAAAGATAAACTCATGACATGTACAGTTAGATATTATTCATTATTTTATTTACACTTTATTAAAACATGATTAAAATACTGTGACTTTTCTGAAACTGTCAAAGTTTTAATCAAATAAAAACTAATAATAAAACATATTGATTCACATAATATTTGTCAAATGTACAGAATAACAGAAATACATTTGTAGGTTAGTTTCATTTTAAACTGTAACTATAATATATAACTTTTACAATATGAACCCTTTAATACCTACTGTTGCAAATATGCAACATATTATTATTTTGTGTATGAGTCCAATTAATTATCGACACTTAATTTAGCATTTGCTTTTCTTTTTCTTCCTTCCTTCCTTCCTTCTTTCCTTCCATCCTTCCTTCTTTCTTTCTTTCCTTCCTTCCATCCTTCCTTCCTCCTTTCCTTCCTTCCTTCCTTCTTTCCTTCCTTCCATCCTTCCTTCCTTCCTCCTTTACTTCCTTCTTTCCTTCCTTCTATCCTTCCTTCTTTCTTTCCATCCTTCCTTCTTTCCTTCCATCCTTCCTTCCTTCTTTCCTTCCATCCTTCCTCCTTTCCTTCCTTCTTTCCTTCCTTCTATCCTTCCTTCTTTCTTTCCATCCTTCCTTCTTTTCTTCCATCCTTCCATCCTTCCTTCCTTCCTCCTTTACTTC
>CM035784.1:29406501-29414001 GCA_020466265.1 Siphamia tubifer
AGGGGTAACATTAGGGTTTTTAAAGGGTAACATTAGGGTGTTTAAGGGGTAACATTAGGGTGTTTAAGGGGTAATATTAGGGTTTTTAAAGGGTAACATTAGGGTGTTTAAGGGGTAACATTAGGGTGTTTAAGGGGTAACATTAGGGTGTTTAAGGGGTAACATTAGGGTGTTTAAAGGGTAACATTAGGGTGTTTAATGGGTAACATTAGGGTGTTTAAGGGGTAACATTAGGGTGTTTAAGGGGTAACATTAGGGTGTTTAAAGGGTAACAGGGTGTTTAAGGGGTAACATAAGGGTTTTTAAAGGGTAACATTAGGGTGTTTAAGGGGTAACATTAGGGTGTTTAAAGGGTAACATTAGGGTGTTTAAGGGGTAACATTAGGGTGTTTAAGGGGTAACATTAGGGTGTTTAAGGGGTAACATTAGGGTGTTTAAAGGGTAACATTAGGGTGTTTAAGGCTCTTTAAATAATCCAAAATCAAAACTGTAAGAAGTCTCAAAGGCCTTCGCCTCCCCTTCGCGACTGCGTTCCCACACGACCGCCGACAACAACATGCAGTGAGATGACATCGTACGATGGTCAAAATACGATATTCTACCAGACAGACGCAGTTTTGTATAAATATGTAGGGGGCGCTATAGAGTGACTCATTTGAAATGTTGTGTTTGTATATGTTTGAACTACAGCTGTTTTAGTCAAAGTGAATATAGAACAAACCACAACTATTAATAAACTGGTCTGGACATGGGACGGAGACGTCGGTGTTCGTATGTCTGAGCTGCAGAAATTTATGTAGTGGTCATTTTTCCCCCAAACTTCGCAAACTCTGCAACATCGTAGCTTAACAACGATGCAACTTTGCCAAAAAATGTGGATAACATTTGATGTTCCACTTGTTTAGATCGTGTTCACCGATTTTCAGCTCATTGGACCCAACGGCCAAGGAGGAGTTCGTTAAAATACGAAGACAGCATTTTTGAAATTTCAATCCAAGATGGCGGACTTCCTGTTGGTTTATGGGAGTGGCCATCATAAGGTGTTTTAACATGTGTGGGTGTGATCTGGCTGAATACAAACTATTGTCACTTTTCTAGACACATTTATTTATCGACTTTTACAAATTATATAAACTCGAAAATTTTCTTCTGAAACCTGCGTAAAATTTTGGAAGTTTTCGTGCATGTTCAGGGGGTCCAATTTGAGCTCAAATGGATGTGATCACAGTGGACTCAACAGGTCTTGAACTGGACCTGGTCCTTGACGAAGGACTAATAAGTATGTGTGTCCTTAAAGGAGTACCACAGGGATCATATCATGGACCTGAGCTGCTGCTGCTGCTGCTGCTGCTGCTGCTGCACAAATAATCTTTTCATGTCTCCAAACATCCACATCTAGAACCAGAACAATTCTGTCCAAAGAACCTGAAATGACCAATAGTTGTCTTTTTTTTCTGGTCTTAGAAACCATTTACTGGGTGAATACCTTGAGGATAATGGAAGTAGGCTACGGCAGAGCGTGTGCTGTTGGAGTGCACTGAGCCGTTGTAAATGTTTGAACCCATAACAATATGGTCATGTGACAAACGATAGCAAAGGCAGATCCTGAGCGTCAGAAGATTAGAGGAGCTGAGGTGAAAAGAATGTGCTTTGAGTGTTGGTGTTCTGTTCCACATGACACCAACACATCTGGAGTTCCGTCCCCACCTGTCAAAACCAACGTCCAATCACAATCTGTTGTCAGATCTTTAACTGGAACGTTCTATTTGTCATCGCACGCTTCATTAACCCTTTAATGACGACTGTTATATTAACTGTGCACTAGTGATGCGCGGTTAGGGGGTTTTACAGAAACCCGCCCCGCCCAAACCCAAGACATGGCTAGGCCCGCCCCGCCCAACCCGCATGATGTCACGTATGGATAAACCCAACCCGCCCGCTATCAACCCGCGAGCTTAAATTTGTCTCTAAACTCACATAGTACATTCGCAGCATCTTTACCTTGTGCTTCTAATGTTAAAAGTCATGAAGCATCATTTTTGCCTCCTTTCTAACGTCTCAATATGCACTCCAGCACATAAAATAGACTCCACCCACATCATCACTCTATAAAGCCAACACATACAACGTTTCCGTACAACCTTCGCATCGCCTGTTTTAATCTTCTCCCTGATCAAGTCCCACATTTTCACTCTTATCTCTGAGTGTTCAGGGAGATTTGGCGCTAATAACAAATAACAAAAAGTTGGGATAAAAAAGCATTCAAAACAGGAAGTGACGGGCTTGCACATGCACGAGCCGAGCACACACACACACACACACACACACACACACATACACACACACACACACACTCACACACTCACACACTCACACACACACACACACACACACACACACACACACTCACACACTCACACACTCACACACACTCACACACATACACACACACACACACACACACACACACACACACACACACACACACACACACACACACACACACACAGACACACACACAGACACACACACACACACACACACACACACACAGACACACACACAGACACACACACACACACACACACACACACTCACACACTCACACACACACACACACACACACACACACACACCTCGGCGGGTATTGATCGTCCCTGACCCGCCCCACCCGTATCCGCAATATGTATTAATACTGCGACCCAGCCCGCCCGACTCGCGGGTCACCCGCGGATATCCGCTGGCCAGTGGGTAGCCCACACAACACTAGTGTGCAGGTTATTGTAGCAGCGTACGGACAGATGGACTTTTTAGGACAAACTGCATCGTTTCAGAACAGGTGACAAAAAAAACAACAACAACAACAACCATCCAGTCACATGGTTTTATCTTAAAATTCACTTTTTTTGGGTAAAATCTTGTTTTTTAGAATTTTATTTCTTTAAAAATGTTGACACTTATAAACGATACCTATGGAACCTCTGAACTTACTTAGGTTTGTTAATTGAACTAACTTCAATGCGTTACCATGGTAACTGTTTTTGTTAATGTTTAGTCATTATGACGTGGCACAGATAGTTTCATAATATGAACATTTTGGGTAAAATGATCGTTCTTACATTTGAAATAGATGATTTTCTGCTGAAATTAATGTTTTGCTTCATTAAAAGTTATTAATGATGAAAAATCGTTTAAATATGTCTACTGTTTATGAAGTTTTATTAACACAAAAGGTATTTTTCAGCCCAAAATGTCTGTTACTAAACTGTTACTAAACTTTACTGTTACCTCATTAAAACTTTATTAAAACTTTATTAAAACTTTATTAAAACTATTAAAACGTCATAAAAATCTTCCTTCTCTCTCTCACCGTCTTCTTCCTGCTGCTTTAAGCTCCGCCCACTCCTCTAAATACTAATTAAAAGTACAGCTAAAGGAACACGTATGGATTGTCCAAACACGTTCAAACGGTGGATGTAAAAAAAAAAAAACATTTGACAGGTGACACAACGGTCTTATCAAAGGGTTAAAAAATCACCTCATTGATTTTAGGAAAAAAAACTCGACATATTTTCTGTCACTTCCGGCATCATGACGGACGACCTCGGTCTATTTCTGCTGTGAGTCACATGTCAATTTGTAGCAGTTGGTTCCTGTAGAAGAAAATGAAGATAGTGTGGAGCACACTTCCTGATTGGTCATTTTTGAAGCAGAGAAAGAACGTGTGCATGTGCTGACCTCTGCCCGTGCTTTCTTCATCCTGCTGTATAACAAGACCAAACCGACGGGGAGACGGGTCTCAGCTGCTCACCGTCTTATCAGGATGGACGGAGACGCCTGGAGGAAGTATCAGTAAACAACGCTATAGGGTTCCAGTTGCTATAGCTCAGACTGCTCATGCAAAATTCAGTACTTTGTATGTAGACGGAGAAGGAGCCGAGGCAGGAGGCGAAGGGTTATGTTTTTAACTGCTGAACCTTCACAACTACCCCCCCCCCACACACACACACACACACACACACACCCACCCCCCTCTAATTCTGAAGGAAAATATTTGTGAGTTTGACCCCAAGAACCAGAAACACAAATATTAATTGCTGCACTTATACATAAAGAAATTCAAAAACATCTAATCTAATGTTGCAGCTCAAATCACTTCTGTTCTTTCCTTTAATGGAGTCTTTAACTGTCCCCGTATGGTCTTTAACTGTCCCCATATGGTCTTTAACTGTCCCCGTATGGTCTTTAACTGTCCCCATATGGTCTTTAACTGTCCCCGTATGGTCTTTAACTGTCCCCATATGGTCTTTAACTGTCCCCGTATGGTCTTTAACTGTCCCCATATGGTCTTTAACTGTCCCCGTATGGTCTTTAACTGTCCCCATATGGTCTTTAACTGTCCCCACATGGTCTTTAACTGTCCCCGTATGGTCTTTAACTGTCCCCACATGGTCTTTAACTGTCCCCATATGGTCTTTAACTGTCCCCATATGGTCTTTAACTGTCCCCACATGGTCTTTAACTGTCCCCACATGGTCTTTAACTGTCCCCATATGGTCTTTAACTGTCCCCATATGGTCTTTAACTGTCCCCATATGGTCTTTAACTGTCCCCATATGGTCTTTAACTGTCCCCATATGGTCTTTAACTGTCCCCACATGGTCTTTAACTGTCCCCACATGGTCTTTAACTGTCCCCATATGCTCTTTAACTGTCCCCGTATGGTCTTTAACTGTCCCCATATGGTCTTTAACTGTCCCCATATGGTCTTTAACTGTCCCCGTATGGTCTTTAACTGTCCCCATATGGTCTTTAACTGTCCCCATATGCTCTTTAACTGTCCCCATATGCTCTTTAACTGTCCCCATATGGTTTTTAACTGTCCCCATATGGTCTTTAACTGTCTCCATATGCTCTTTAACTGTCCCCATATGCTCTTTAACTGTCCCCATATGGTTTTTAACTGTCCCCATATGCTCTTTAACTGTCTCCATATGCTCTTTAACTGTCCCCATATGGTCTTTAACTGTCCCCATATGGTTTTTAACTGTCCCCATATGCTCTTTAACTGTCCCCGTATGCTCTTTAACTGTCCCCGTATGGTCTGTAACTGTCCCCGTATGCTATTTAACTGTCCCCGTATGGTCTTTAACTGTCTCCATATGCTCTTTAACTGTCCCCATATGCTCTTTAACTGTCCCCATATGGTTTTTAACTGTCCCCATATGCTCTTTAACTGTCTCCATATGCTCTTTAACTGTCCCCATATGGTCTTTAACTGTCCCCATATGGTTTTTAACTGTCCCCGTATGGTCTGTAACTGTCCCCGTATGCTCTTTAACTGTCCCCGTATGGTCTGTAACTGTCCCCGTATGCTATTTAACTGTCCCCGTATGGTCTGTAACTGTCCCCATATGGTTTAAGTATTTGTTAACACACACTTAAACACAGTCACACACTGCAGACCTCCGCCAAGGCAGGAGGGTCCAGTCAATCTTATTAAAAAAACAGGACCTTCTATGATGAGAAAACATTGTTCTAATGGGGATGTCCCAGGTTAAATAAAAATTGGAAAACATAATTTTTCATTTCCTCATTTCCGTGTTCGCTCAAGATTTTATTTTATGGATCAATCTGAGTCAGTTAGAGGGTCTGAAAAAATGTTTGTAAATAAAAAATCTTGGTTCAGTTTATGTGATATGAACATTTAATATTCCATGACTTATGACATCACTGTGATGTCATGTGATGTGTCCTAAAGGTCAAAGGTCACAAAGTTGGCCTGACGTCATATGACGACAAAACATGATGGAGCCATAGCTGTTGACCCATGAAGGTTAGGGGTCAAAGGTTAGGGTTATAGTTGTTGACCAGTGATGCACAGTCTGACCGCGGACACAGGTCATTGAAAAATATTTTAATATCATTGTGGTCGTTTTATGTAAACATTAAAATAATCTGTAAATAAACTTTATTCAGTGAATGTTGGTGAAGGTGTCGTCCATGGTGGTCAGTATCCTACGGTATGGAGGGAGAGAGAGAGAGAAATAAACAAAAAAACAAAAACACTAAGGTTTGGGACACATTGGCTGAGATTTTTAAAGATGTGTTTTTGTTTCCATGGAAACCAGGTTCAAACGTGTCTTTGGGTGTTACAGGTTTAGATGCTGCGTTAGCGTTGATAACTTTTAAATGATGAAGTAGAACAAACATATTTATAAACATATTAACTTACAAACAATGACATGGAATTTAAACACAGAAATAAATGTGAGTAAGGTCAAAGGTCATGTGATGTTCAGGTATGTGAATAAGGTCAAAGGTCATGTGATGTTCAGGTATGTGAGTAAGGTCAAAGGTCATGTGATGTTCAGGTATGTGAATAAGGTCAAAGGTCATGTGATGTTCAGGTATGTGAGTAAGGTCAAAGGTCATGTGATGTTCAGGTATGTGAGTAAGGTCAAGGGTCATGTGATGTTCAGGTATGTGAGTAAGGTCAAAGGTCATGTGATGTTCAGGTATGTGAGTAAGGTCAAAGGTCATGTGATGTTCAGGTATGTGAGTAAGGTCAAGGGTCATGTGATGTTCAGGTATGTGAATAAGGTCAAAGGTCATGTGATGTTCAGGTATGTGAGTAAGGTCAAAGGTCATGTGATGTTCAGGTATGTGAGTAAGGTCAAGGGTCATGTGATGTTCAGGTATGTGAGTAAGGTCAAAGGTCATGTGATGTTCAGGTATGTGAGTAAGGTCAAAGGTCATGTGATGTTCAGGTATGTGAGTAAGGTCAAGGGTCATGTGATGTTCAGGTATGTGAATAAGGTCAAAGGTCATGTGATGTTCAGGTATGTGAGTAAGGTCAAAGGTCATGTGATGTTCAGGTATGTGAGTAAGGTCAAGGGTCATGTGATGTTCAGGTATGTGAATAAGGTCAAAGGTCATGTGATGTTCAGGTATGTGAGTAAGGTAAAAGGTCATGTGATCAGGTATGTGAGTAAGGTCAAAGGTCATGTGATCAGGTATGTGAGTAAGGTCAAAGGTCATGTGATCAGGTATGTGAGTAAGGTCAAAGGTCATGCGATGTTCATAAAGACCACTGACTACTTTTTAAAAATGCAAGTTCAGAAGTGCGTCGGGTTCGTCCTTTTCAAATAGTCTGAGTTGTGGGTTAGTTAAAACATTTTTTTGTTGTGGGTCGTTTACACATCGATCTGCGCATCACTGGTGTTGACCCGTCTGATGTCTGAAGGTTACGGTTAGGGGTCAAATGTCAGACCATGTGGATGAAAAAACACCTGAGATATTACTACTGATGTGTTTAAGGTGTTGACCTTTAGTGTGACCTTGACCTTTGACCTTCATTGACCCCTTATCTATCATTCCTGAAAGTTTCATCAACATCTGTTCAGAATGTTTTACGTGATCCTGCTGACAGACAGACAGACCTACAGACAGACAGACATATGTACAGACAGACAGACAGACATATGTACAGACAGACAA
>CM035784.1:29424001-29431501 GCA_020466265.1 Siphamia tubifer
TGGGCGGGTCTATGACAGGACATGTGGGCGGGTCTATAACAGGACATGTTGGCGGGTCTATCACAGGACATGTGGGCGGGTCTATAACAGGACATGTGGGCGGGTCTATCACAGGACATGTGGGTGGGTCTATAACAGGACATGTGGGCGGGTCTATCACAGGACATGTGGGCGGGTCTATGACAGGACATGTGGGCGGGTCTATAACAGGACATGTGGGCGGGTCTATAACAGGACATGTGGGCGGGTCTATCACAGGACATGTGGGTGGGTCTATAACAGGACATGTGGGCGGGTCTATCACAGGACATGTGGGTGGGTCTATAACAGGACATGTGGGCGGGTCTATCACAGGACATGTGGGTGGTCTTTTTTCAGATTGTTTCATCCTAAAATGGTTGAATGTTTCATGAGTTTTTCCAAAAAATTGCGATGAAAGTTTTGGTGGTTTTTAAGCTTTTGTTGCAGAAACTGAAAGTTGTGATAAATAGTTTGATTTTCCAATTTTGTTTAAAATTAATTAATGTTTCAAATATTTAGTTATTAGAAAATGAATTCAAACTCACTGTAACATGGTCCTGAAAACAACCTTTGACCCAGATGGAAAATAAATGATTATGAGGAAAAAACTAAATATATATTTATTAACAAATTAACCTATTGGTTCAAAGGTTAAAGGTCATATGACCTCACAACATTACATGAAGTTATAAAACATTATATGAATGTCATTATAACTAGTACTGTGTATTGTAATAATAAACTTTATTGTCATTGCACACAAGTTACAATGAAATGTTGCAGGAACCCCCCCCCCTAAAGTGCAATACAAGATAAATAAAATAAATAATATATGAATAAACTGTATAAAAGGCTAAAATTTGTTAAAAACTATATAAAGATAAAAGCAACATCCAAACATAGTTAAAACCATCCATACATAAAAAAACACTTGATCACAATCCATTATTAAGAAGTCTTATTGGCCATGGGTAAAAAGTGTCCCTGAACCGGTTGGTTCTGCTCCTCAGGGTCCTGTATGTCCTACCCGAGGGCAGGGGGTTGAAGAGGCTCCGGCCAGGGTGGGATGGGTCTGATAAAATCTTCTTTGCCCTGCGTAATCCCCGTAAACAGGCTATCTCTTCCAGGGAAGGCAGGGGGCAGCCGATGATGTTTTGGGCGGCCTTGATGACCCCCTGGAGAGCTTTGTTCTCCTTGGCTGTGGTGCTAGCGTACCACACTGTGATGCGGTACGCTAGCACGCTCTCCACTGTGGAGCAGTAGAACGTCAGCATCAGGTTTCTGTCCAGGTGGCATTTCTTCAGCAGTCTTAAAAAGTGCAGCCTCTGCTGCGCTTTGCCGACCACTGCTGCTGAGTTGGTGTGCCACTTTAGGTCATCTGCCACGTGCACCCCTAGGAACCTGAAGGAGGAGACCCTTTCCACGCAGACTCCTTTTATGTGAAGCGGGGTGGGGTCTATTCTCCTCCAGTCCATCACCATCTCCTTCGTTTTGCTAATGTTCAGATGCAGATTGTGTCCTGAACACCAGGCCACCAGTCTCTGAACCTCCTCCCTGTACGCTGTCTCCTCATCGTCAGAGATGAGACCCACCACTGTAGTGTCGTCCGCAAATTTTACGATGATGTTGGAGTCATGCAGGGGGACACAATCATGTGTGTACAGTGTGTACAGGAAGGGGCTCAGCACGCAGCCCTGGGGGGAGCCTGTGCTGAGTGTTCGAGTGGAGGATATGTGGGGCCCCACCCTCACTGCCTGTGGTCTGTTTGTCAGAAAGCTGTAAATCCAGTTCCAGATGAGGGGTGGGAAGTCCAAGTCAGCCAGCTTTGTGATCAGTGTGCATCCGCAGTCGACCTATTGGTCCTGTAGGCAAACTGATGCTGGTCAAAGTCCTTAGGGAGGCAGGACTTAAGATGGTGCAGGACTAGCCTCTCGAAGCATTTCATGACCACTGAGGTAAGTGCCACTGGTCTATAGTCATTCAGGCTGCTTATATTCTTCTTCTTTGGTACGGGTATAACGGTGGCTGCCTTCAGACATGATGGAACGGTGGCCTGTTTCAGGGAGATGTTAAAAATCTTTGTCAGAACCCCTGACAGCTGATCCGCGCAGGCCTTCAGTACTATTCCCAGTACCCTGTCTGGTCCTGCAGCTTTGTGTGGGTCCACAGCTTTAAGAGCCCTCCTCACCTGATGATCCTGCAACTCAAGTGGATGGGTGTTGGAGGGCCGTGTGGTTGGAGGAGCAGGATGAGGTCTCTCTGCCTCGAAGCGAGTGAAGAAGATGTTTAGTTCCTCCACTAGCGAGGCATCAGCATCCGTAATATCCGACGGATTGCCCTTGTAATTAGTCAAGTGCTGTAGACCCTGCCACACTTTCCTGGCATTATTCTCAGCCAGTTGTTTCTCCACCTTTCCCTTGTAGTCCCTTTTGGCTTCTTTGATCCCCTTTTTTAGATTAGCCCTGGCAGTGGTGTACAGTGGTTGGGGCCTTCAATAGTGACCGCACCTCCCCCGTCATCCAGGGTTTCTCATTGTTGAACACCCTGATCCTTTTGTCCACTGTCACGTTGTCTGTGCAGGTCTTAATGTAAAATAAGACAGTCTCAGTGTGTTCATTTAAGTCCAGGTGATCAAAGATATTGTGTACTGTGTACTGTATACTCTGTACTGTATATTGTGTACTGTATACTGTGTACTGTGTAGTAGAGACAGTTTCTGACAATAATAAAACAAAAACACTGACATTAAGACAAACTTTAAAAGATGACAAATAAAATATTACCTGGATGAAAAAATGCAGCAAAAAAGTACCTTTGTAAATGTACCTGTGGGCACTAGTGCATCATGGGTAATGGTACTGTAAGGTAAACAGACACATATTTTAAAGGTACTGAACTCACATGAACTGAGGTTATAATCCCAGCATCGTTAAAGGGTTTGATAAACGCAGCCTTAGTTTTTCCATCTGCACTAAAGTAAACGTCACCTGAGTTCATGCGTGTCAACGGACGCAGCCATGTGTCCATGGACTAGTCTGTGTTCAAAATCCTTAAACTAATTGGTTCCCCTGCCACCTGGTTGTCATGGGAACGATACAAGCATCAATACTTTCCATTAAGTTAAACACCAGTGTGATGTCACATGCTCCAGGTGTTAGAATAGACTGATGCCACACATTAGTCACATGCTCCAGGTGTTAGACTGATGCCACACATTAGTCACGTGCTCCAGGTGTTAGACTGATGCCACACATTAGTCACGTGCTCCAGGTGTTAGACTGATGCCACACATTAGTCACGTGCTCCAGGTGTTAGACTGATGCCACACATTAGTCACATGCTCCAGGTGTTAGACTGATGCCACACATTAGTCACATGCTCCAGGTGTTAGACTGATGCCACACATTAGTCACGTCCCCCAGGTGTTAGACTGATGCCACACATTAGTCACGTGCTCCAGGTGTTAGACTGATGCCACACATTAGTCACGTCCTCCAGGTGTTAGACTGATGCCACACATTAGTCACGTCCTCCAGGTGTTAGACTGATGCCACACATTAGTCACATCCTCCAGGTGTTAAACTGATGTCACACATTAGTCACATCCTCCAGGTGTTAGACTGATGCCACACATTAGTCACATGCTCCAGGTGTTAGACTGATGCCACACATTAGTCACATCCTCCAGGTGTTAGACTGATGCCACACATTAGTCACGTCCTCCAGGTGTTAGACTGATGCCACACATTAGTCACGTCCTCCAGGTGTTAGACTGATGCCACACATTAGTCACGTCCTCCAGGTGTTAGACTGATGCCACACATTAGTCACGTGCTCCAGGTGTTAGACTGATGCCACACATTAGTCACGTCCTCCAGGTGTTAGACTGATGCCACACATTAGTCACATCCTCCAGGTGTTAAACTGATGTCACACATTAGTCACATCCTCCAGGTGTTAGACTGATGCCACACATTAGTCACATCCTCCAGGTGTTAAACTGATGTCACACATTAGTCACATGCTCCAGGTGTTAGACTGATGCCACACATTAGTCACATGCTCCAGGTGTTAGACTGATGCCACACATTAGTCACGTGCTCCAGGTGTTAGACTGATGCCACACATTAGTCACGTCCTCCAGGTGTTAGACTGATGCCACACATTAGTCACATCCTCCAGGTGTTAAACTGATGTCACACATTAGTCACATCCTCCAGGTGTTAGACTGATGCCACACATTAGTCACATCCTCCAGGTGTTAAACTGATGTCACACATTAGTCACATGCTCCAGGTGTTAGACTGATGCCACACATTAGTCACATGCTCCAGGTGTTAGACTGATGCCACACATTAGTCACGTCCCCCAGGTGTTAGACTGATGCCACACATTAGTCACGTGCTCCAGGTGTTAGACTGATGCCACACATTAGTCACGTCCTCCAGGTGTTAGACTGATGCCACACATTAGTCACGTCCTCCAGGTGTTAGACTGATGCCACACATTAGTCACATCCTCCAGGTGTTAAACTGATGTCACACATTAGTCACATCCTCCAGGTGTTAGACTGATGCCACACATTAGTCACATGCTCCAGGTGTTAGACTGATGCCACACATTAGTCACATGCTCCAGGTGTTAGACTGATGCCACACATTAGTCACGTGCTCCAGGTGTTAGACTGATGCCACACATTAGTCACGTCCTCCAGGTGTTAGACTGATGCCACACATTAGTCACGTCCTCCAGGTGTTAGACTGATGCCACACATTAGTCACATCCTCCAGGTGTTAAACTGATGTCACACATTAGTCACATCCTCCAGGTGTTAGACTGATGCCACACATTAGTCACATGCTCCAGGTGTTAGACTGATGCCACACATTAGTCACATCCTCCAGGTGTTAGACTGATGCCACACATTAGTCACGTCCTCCAGGTGTTAGACTGATGCCACACATTAGTCACGTCCTCCAGGTGTTAGACTGATGCCACACATTAGTCACGTCCTCCAGGTGTTAGACTGATGCCACACATTAGTCACGTGCTCCAGGTGTTAGACTGATGCCACACATTAGTCACGTCCTCCAGGTGTTAGACTGATGCCACACATTAGTCACATCCTCCAGGTGTTAAACTGATGTCACACATTAGTCACATCCTCCAGGTGTTAGACTGATGCCACACATTAGTCACATCCTCCAGGTGTTAAACTGATGTCACACATTAGTCACATGCTCCAGGTGTTAGACTGATGCCACACATTAGTCACATGCTCCAGGTGTTAGACTGATGCCACACATTAGTCACGTGCTCCAGGTGTTAGACTGATGCCACACATTAGTCACGTCCTCCAGGTGTTAGACTGATGCCACACATTAGTCACATCCTCCAGGTGTTAAACTGATGTCACACATTAGTCACATCCTCCAGGTGTTAGACTGATGCCACACATTAGTCACATCCTCCAGGTGTTAAACTGATGTCACACATTAGTCACATGCTCCAGGTGTTAGACTGATGCCACACATTAGTCACATGCTCCAGGTGTTAGACTGATGCCACACATTAGTCACGTCCCCCAGGTGTTAGACTGATGCCACACATTAGTCACGTGCTCCAGGTGTTAGACTGATGCCACACATTAGTCACGTCCTCCAGGTGTTAGACTGATGCCACACATTAGTCACGTCCTCCAGGTGTTAGACTGATGCCACACATTAGTCACATCCTCCAGGTGTTAAACTGATGTCACACATTAGTCACATCCTCCAGGTGTTAGACTGATGCCACACATTAGTCACATGCTCCAGGTGTTAGACTGATGCCACACATTAGTCACATGCTCCAGGTGTTAGACTGATGCCACACATTAGTCACGTGCTCCAGGTGTTAGACTGATGCCACACATTAGTCACGTCCTCCAGGTGTTAGACTGATGCCACACATTAGTCACATCCTCCAGGTGTTAAACTGATGTCACACATTAGTCACATCCTCCAGGTGTTAGACTGATGCCACACATTAGTCACATCCTCCAGGTGTTAAACTGATGTCACACATTAGTCACATGCTCCAGGTGTTAGACTGATGCCACACATTAGTCACATGCTCCAGGTGTTAGACTGATGCCACACATTAGTCACCTGCTCCAGGTGTTAAACTGATGTCACACATTAGTCACGTCCATCATTCTGACTTTTCTTCTGTTTGACTTTGAGCCAAAAAAACTAAACATCCACTCGTTCAATTCCTACTAAACAAAACACTACTTTGTATCTCCGTGTTGTGATTAACTTCTATAACTTGTATAATTAGTTCTGGACGATATGGCCTCAATAGAAAAACTTTTTACAAAAATTTCCATTTAAGATTTTTCCCCAAAATGTTTAAAGGAAAACAATGAATACAGATAAATAAGGAAAGTGAAAACATTCTATGGTTATTTATTAATATTAACTTTATTAAAGGACTCATTCTATGGTTATTTATTAATATTAACTTTATTAAAGGACTCATTCTATGGTTATTTATTAATATTAACTTTATTAAAGGACTCATTCTATGTTTATTTATTAATATTAACTTTATTAAAGGACTCATTCTATGGTTATTTATTAATATTAACTTTATTAAAGGACTCATTCTATGGTTATTTATTAATATTAACTTTATTAAAGGACTCATTCTATGGTTATTTATTAATATTAACTTTATTAAAGGACTCATTTTATGGTTATTTATTAATATTAACTTTATTAAAGGACTCATTCTATGGTTATTTATTAATATTAACTTTATTAAAGGACTCATTCTATGCTTATTTATTAATATTAACTTTATTAAAGGACTCATTCTATGGTTATTTATTAATATTAACTTTATTAAAGGACTCATTCTATGCTTATTTATTAACCATAGACTCTACAGGATTCCAAACATCCATAATCCAGACCGTATTATAAATCGTCAGGAACAGAAAGACCGATTTCATCCAGTTCCAGAGGAATAAATAAATAATCCAACAATCGTGTGTGTTCAGTGTAGGGTTCATTATTGTTGTGGTGCACGGTGTGGGCCGGTGGGTCACATGATGTCTCCACCAATGTCAACATCTTTATTACACACTTGGTTATGACCATAAATTAGAAGGAAATGTAACGTTAGTGCAATCAGTGTAAAGTATGGACTAGAGCTAGAGGTGGAGCTAGAGCTAGAGCTAGAGCTAGAGCTAGAGCTAGAGCTAGAGCTAGAGCTAGAGCTGGAGCTAGAGCTGGAGCTAGAGCTAGAGCTGGAGCTAGAGCTGGAGCTAGAGCTGGAGCTAGAGCTAGAGCTAGAGCTAGAGCTGGAGCTAGAGCTAGAGCTGGAGCTGGAGCTAGAGCTAGAGCTGGAGCTGGAGCTAGAGCTAGAGCTGGAGATAGAGCTAGAGCTGGAGCTAGAGCTGGAGCTAGAGCTAGAGCTGGAGCTGGAGCTGGA
>CM035784.1:29448636-29456895 GCA_020466265.1 Siphamia tubifer
ATCTTCATCTTCATCTTCATCTTCCTCTTCATCTTCATCTCCATCTTCCTCTTCATCTTTATCTTTATTTTCATCTTCCTCTTCCTCTTCATCTCCATCTTCATCTCCATCTTCATCTTCATCTTCATCTTCATCTCCATCTTTATCTTTATTTTTATCTTCATCTTCATCTTCCTCTTCATCTTCATCTCCATCTTCCTCTTCATCTTCATCTTCATCTTCATCTCCATCTTCATCTTCATCTTTATCTTTATTTTCATCTTCCTCTTCCTCTTCATCTTCATCTTCATCTTCATCTCCATCTCCATCTCCATCTCCATCTTCATCTTCCTCTTCATCTTTATCTTTATTTTCATCTTCCTCTTCCTCTTCATCTTCATCTTCCTCTTCATCTCCATCTTCATCTTCATCTTTATCTTTATTTTCATCTTCCTCTTCATCTCCATCTTCATCTTCATCTTCACGTTCATCTTCATCTTTATCTTTATTTTCATCTTCCTCTTCATCTCCATCTTCATCTTCATCTTCATCTTCATCTCCATCTTCATCTTCATCTCCATCTTCATCTTCATCTTCATCTTCACGTTCATCTTCATCTTTATCTTTATTTTCATCTTCCTCTTCATCTCCATCTTCATCTTCCTCTTCATCTTCCTCTTCATCTCCATCTTCATCTTCCTCTTCATCTTCCTCTTCATCTTCATCTTCATCTTCCTCTTCATCTTCCTCTTAATCTCCATCTTCATCTTCCTCTTCCTCTTCCTCTTCATCTTCATCTTCACGTTCATCTTCATCTTCATCTCCATCTTCCTCTTCCTCTTCATCTCCATCTTCATCTTCCTCTTCATCTCCATCTTCATCTTCCTCTTCATCTTCCTCTTCATCTTCATCTTCATCTTTATCTTTATTTTCATCTTCCTCTTCCTCTTCATCTTTATCTTCCTCTTCATCTTCATCTTCATCTTCACGTTCATCTTCATCTTTATCTTTATTTTCATCTTCCTCTTCCTCTTCATCTTCATCTTTATCTTTATTTTCATCTTCCTCTTCATCTCCATCTTCATCTTCCTCTTCCTCTTCATCTCCATCTTCATCTTCATCTTCCTCTTCATCTTCATCTTCCTCTTCATCTTCCTCTTCATCTCCATCTTCATCTTCCTCTTCATCTTCCTCTTCATCTTCATCTTCATCTTCCTCTTCATCTTCCTCTTAATCTCCATCTTCATCTTCCTCTTCCTCTTCCTCTTCCTCTTCATCTTCATCTTCACGTTCATCTTCATCTTCATCTCCATCTTCATCTTCCTCTTCCTCTTCATCTCCATCTTCATCTTCCTCTTCATCTCCATCTTCATCTTCCTCTTCATCTTCCTCTTCATCTTCATCTTCATCTTTATCTTTATTTTCATCTTCCTCTTCCTCTTCATCTTTATCTTCCTCTTCCTCTTCCTCTTCATCTTCATCTTCACGTTCATCTTCATCTTTATCTTTATTTTCATCTTCCTCTTCATCTCCATCTTCATCTTCCTCTTCATCTCCATCTTCATCTTCCTCTTCCTCTTCCTCTTCATCTTCATCTTCACGTTCATCTTCATCTTCATCTCCATCTTCCTCTTCCTCTTCATCTCCATCTTCATCTTCCTCTTCATCTCCATCTTCATCTTCCTCTTCCTCTTCATCTCCATCTTCATCTTCATCTTCATCTCCATCTTCCTCTTCCTCTTCATCTCCATCTTCATCTTCCTCTTCCTCTTCATCTCCATCTTCATCTTCATCTTTATCTTTTTTTTCATCTTCCTCTTCATCTTCATCTTCATCTTCATCTTTATCTTTATTTTCATCTTCCTCTTCCTCTCCATCTTCATCTTCATCTTCCTCTTCATTAACAATCATATAATTAAATGTTTCTTTTTAATATTAAATCATTAGTGTTTATACTTCAGGAGTTAAAGGGTTAATCAAACACATTGTATTTTGATAGAAGTTATAAATAAATAAATAAAAGCTGTTTCTTTTCTTTCTAACTCTAACAAACCACGTGTTCATCATATAATAACCTTATGGACAATAGTTGAAACATTTTTCTTTTTATATTTATTTTCTTTTCTCTCCTCCGCTACTCCTCTCTACGCGCATGCGCAGTGCAGCCCACACTGGTCAGTCAGTAGAAGCAGCTGTTCAGGGCTGGTGAAATTCCAACATGGCAGTGGCTGTGGTCAGTGTTTCCTACGTTAACTTGGGATGGTTTCAGCTCGCGCGCCGTAACCCGGCTTCACCTGAGCAGCTCCTTCATCAGTAAAGAATCTTCCTGTGGATCGATGCGACCTTAACCCCGCGCGTGAAAGCTTCGACCTGTCGCCAAAAACAAACCAGGTAAGAATAAAAAAGGGAACAGGGAACAGTCCAGTGTAGGGGAGAGATCCGCTGCGTCTTTACTGAGTGGTCAAGAGCAGACAGCGCGTGCGGACGGAGACCGTTATTATTATACAAGCAGGGACAGCGGCGCGTGCATCTGGGGCTTATATTCCACTCTGATGCACGTGCGCTTTCTCATTTAACAAGTTTTGCGGATCGCAAACGACGGGGCTTCCTGAGCCCGTTTTTAATTTAATTTTATTTTTAAATTCATCTAATTTTCTACAAGCGCACCTGCGCCACCGTTAAATACATCGCAGAGGCGCGCGCACACGGAAGCTGCAATATATATATATATATATATATATATATATATATATATATATATATATATATATATATATATTGATTGTATGTAGATATTTGACTAAAAACACAGAAAATACACAAGTTGCTTGTTTTTTAAATTATTATTAATGAATTAATTATTTTTTCTTCTCCCTCCACACTGTCTGTACTGATACGGTTACAACAAGTTGCCCTGTACACGCGCGTGGGGGAGAGCGGATCCAATGTCACCCGCAACCATCTATTTTTTACAAGCTGGGACATTTTTTAAGGGCGTTATCGTCACTATTTACACACACACACACACACACACACACACACACACACACACACACACACACACACACACACACACACACACACACACACACACACACACACACACACACACATACATATTTACACTACACCAGTTGATTTTTGCCTGTGCCCCCCCCCCCCCTCCATCCCAGGGTCCACTTTCTAATGAGATGCATGTAGGTTACATTCTACCTATTGAGTTCCTCACTCCACTTGGAAGGGCCCACCTTTCACACGGCTTGAAATTCGAGTAGTGACACCCCCCACCCCACCCAAAAAAGTGTGCTTATCTGTAATGTAAAGCTTTTTGGTGGTGGTGGTGTGTGGGGGGGGTCCTCTTGTTTTTTCCTCCTTTTTTTTTTCTCCTCACAAATGAATTAATTCCAATGGTGTCATCTGTTTGTTCCAGTACGAAATGATCAGCAGCAGCAGCGTCTATGGTAGGTCTGCTTTTATTATTATTATTATTATTATTATTATTATTATTATTATTATTATTATTATTATTATTATTATTATTATTATTAGATCATGCACACTTGCTGTCATCATTACGTCAGTATGTAGTGGAATTATTGAAACTATTTAACAGTAATTGACTATAATTCTAATATAATATAATATCTAATATAATATAATATAATATAATATAATATAATATAATATAATATAATATAATATAATATAATATCTAATATAATATAATATAATATAATATAATATAATATCTAATATAATATAATATAATATAATATCTAATATAATATAATATAATATAATATAATATCTAATATAATATAATATAATATAATATAATATAATATAATATCTAATATAATATAATATAATATAATATAATATCTAATATAATATAATAATTCCATTCAGTGCATTTAGTAAAAGCTTAACTTAAATTTAACCCATTAACTCATTTTACATATAAATTAATGTTTGGATTAGTACAATACTTGTGTTTTTTGTACCTTTTGCATTTATTTGACGTACAGTCAAAGCCAGCACGTCCTTTTCTATCTTTATTATATTTTCCTTAAATCTGAAAACACACCATAGTTACATAGTTTAGTGACAACATAACCTGTTAATATGTGGAGTGTTTCCAGTGGATTAGTGAATTAAATTTCACATTTATTTGAAATATTTGTATATAATTCTGAAACACTGTACAATTATAGAAATGTTTTAATTAGCAAGACTGGAGATTAATAATAGTGATATGAGTCATAAGTCATTATTTCTGTTTTAACACACACACACACACACACACACACACACACTCATATATGACAGTGTTTTATGTTGAGGTAAATGAACCAATCATTTAATAAAACAGGCGTGTAATTGTGCGTCCATGTAAAGTGGTTTGTTGTGAAGCAGGTTTGACTGAGGCCTCATCAGTCCCCGCATCGTCAAAATACATGTGTGTATGATCACCATGTTTTTAGCAATACTGTCATTTAAACTAAAACTGACTTGACTTTGTTATTACAATATATATATATATATATATATATATATATATATATATATATATATATATAAACCATCCCAGTGTTTGTTTTTCTGCAGAATTTTCTCCTGTTAAATGCGGTCGAGACATAAAAAAAAAAACACCCATGCATTTATCGGTTAATATTTGAATAAATTAATAATGATCGTTTATTCCAGACAAACAGCTGATCATATTTTTCAGTCTTTTTTTTTTCAGTCAGACTTTTTCACATTCGTGGAAGAACCTTTTGAATTTTCCAAATGAAATCCCATCCTGTTGAAAATGAAAAAAAAACAATAATTTAGTCACGTATAAATAACGACGCGTTCAATGACGTCTGACTTTACTGATGGAACCTTCTTTGCTTTGGTAGCAGTTATTAGTGAGGACTCGACCTTTGACCTCTGATCTCTTTCTGTTGTTCGTGCACAAACACTTCATGTGCTCTTTCCTGCTCATTCACATCTGTGTGTGTGTATTCCTATCTTTATGGGGACATTAATATGTTTACAGTCACACCGTGGGGACCTCTGACACTATGAGGTCCAAAATTCTGGTCCCCACAAGGATTAAATATAAATGCTGTATAAATGCCCCGCTAGTAAAATATAAATGTGTGTGAAGTATGCAAATGATGTGGCCCTTTACATACATGAATTAATTTCCTTTTACGGAAGTCCCCATAAAGTATTTAAAGTACAATATGTGTTTTACAAAGACTTGAAAGTATATTTACTTTTTAAGATTCTATTTTTTAAACTAAATGTAGTTTTTTTTGTTTCACAGTTTATTTCTTTATTATTTTTTATCTTCTTTAATTTAATGTAGTTTTTTTATTTATGTATTTTTTCATAGTTTTA
The DNA here is from genome assembly GCA_020466265.1 of Siphamia tubifer. Classification (NCBI taxonomy): domain Eukaryota; kingdom Metazoa; phylum Chordata; class Actinopteri; order Kurtiformes; family Apogonidae; genus Siphamia; species Siphamia tubifer. Next base: position 29,454,007 of record CM035784.1, read on the forward strand.
ATTATTATTTTTCATGTATTTTTTTTAAAGATGTGTTTACAGTTACTATCCAATGGCTACTGGACCTACAAGCGATAATCGCAAACCTCGTCCTCATAAGACATGGAAACAAGAGTGTGTGTGTGTGTATATATATATATATATATGTATATTTTTTTTGTACCGCATAGACGTGTCCTTTTGCCGCTTGTCTTTCTATATAATGTGAGAACATGTGTGAACAAACTGCGACTGTAAATATATTTATTTTTTTCTCATTTTCCATATTTGACGTTAACTGTCTTTTCATCACTTTTTCATTTTTTAAATGGTTGGATCCTTGGACACGTCCGTCCAGTGGACATTTATTCTTCAGCTCTTGTTGTTTTACTTCCACATCATTACTGGTTTTTCTTAAACCTGATCTGCACTAAAGGTCCATGTTATTAAACGGTAATTAACATGACTTTTCTTAAATAAACACAGCATTAAATTCAATTAAAAATGTTGATAACACTGTATTAACTGTTTGTTACCTATTTGTAAAATGTTAATGTGTTGTTCATACAAACCAGCATTAATAAATAACTGTAAAATGATATTTTTAACAGTGTTTGTTTAATTGTTTTGTAGAAAAAACAGACACTGCACCTGAAAGTATGAACGTTTACAAAACATTTACAGATGTGTAATAAATGGTTAATAAATAATAAACAAATGTTAATAAATATGTAATAAATAGTTAATACATAATAAACAAACATTAATAAATGGTTAATAAATGGTTAATAAATGGTTAATAAATGGTTAATAAATGGTTAATAAATGGTTAGTAAATGGTTAATAAATGGTTAATAAATGGTTAGTAAATGGTTAATAAATGGTTAATAAATGGTTAGTAAATGGTTAATACACAGTGAATTGTGTGTATAGGTATTATAAAGTGTTCCCAAAATGTTTTATTTCATAGTGTTCTGATAGTTTAAAAACATTGAACATTTTAAATATGTTTAAATATGTTTAAATATGTTTAAATATGTTTAAATATGTTTAAATATGTTTTAATTACATGTTTCCTTTCTTCAAAAGCTTAAAAAAACAAGGTTGTGTGACTGAACATTTTTATAACCATGAAAAAAAACAAATGTGTTCATTATAAAAAACTCAATCACATTGTTTTATTTTCAAACACTTGGTGAGTGTGTGTGTGTGTGTGTATGTGTGTGTGTGTGTGTGTATGTGTGTGTGTGTGTGTGTGTCTGTGTGTGTGTGTGTGTGTGTATGTGTGTGTCTGTGTGTGTGTGTGTATATATATGTGTGTGTGTGTGTGTGTGTGTGTGTATGTGTGTGTGTGTGTGTGTATGTGTGTGTCTGTGTGTGTGTCTGTGTCTGTGTGTGTGTATATATGTGTGTGCGTGTGTGTATGTGTGTGTCTGTGTGCGTGTGCGTGTGTGTGTGTGTGTGTGTGTGTGGGGGGGTCTCATAATTCACACAAAATCCAAACAGAACCCTTTAGAACAGTTAAAGTCTCACACATACAGTTTTCTTCACTTCGTTTTATTTATTATTTCTTATATTTAAAAGTTGGTTCCGATGAAGTTAAATATTACAAATGTTTTAGACGAAGACGTTTAAATTATTCTGAAAAAATGGTTTGAAATTAGAATTTATGAAAGAAATATGAGATAATGAAGAGAAATATACAATAAATACAGTATTTATAGTATATAATATAATATATAGTATTTATAGTATATATAGTATATAAAATAAAATAAAATAAAATAATATAAATCTAGGAAATTTAAATGTTGTTTTGAATAAATAAATTACAGCCAATAACATAAAGAGTTTTTATGTTAAAGGCTTTAGAGATTAAAGAGGGAGGGGACGCAGCTGTTAACCACCTGTAATGTGTACATAAACATATATATATATATATATATATATATATATATATATATATATATATATATATATATATATATGTAATAGTCATAGGTTTGTTTATTTGTCTACAGTAAGTCTATTTGTTTACTACAGTACTGTTGTCTGCATCTGCTGTTTGTGTTTGTGTGTTTGTGTTTGTGTGTTTGTGTTTGTGTGTTTGTGTGTTTGTGTATTTGTGTATTTGTGTTTGTGTGTTTGTGACAGTAGCAATAATTCCCCTCATTATACACATAACATATTGCCTCACATCTCTGGCAGCCCCCCCCCCCTCTCTACCCACCCACCCATATATAAACAGCTAATAGGGACAGAGACGACAGAGATCATAGGAATAGAAGAAAAAGTGCTTTACAAACGGGGACTCTTTACTCTGCTTTATTTATCTAAATACACACTCCCCTCACATGCACAAATGAAGAGAGAGAGAGAGAGAGAGACAGAGAGAGAGAGAGAGAGAGAGGTGTGCAGTGGGCTTGTGTGAGCCCCTCCCAGTGGGACCATATAAATAAATGATCCTGACACTTTCTATCAGTCTTTAATATTTACCATTAGAAGCTGTTTTACGTCCTGAAGCCAGTGGTGTGTGATGGTGCCGCCCCAGTGGGACTGGTGCCAACACGGAAGATGTTAGGGGGGGGGGGGGGGGGTTTAGACAGAGAGAGAGAGAAAGAGAGACATTTGTTAGTGTTGGACACGTCCATATCAGTGGCTTCTGACAAAGGGGGGGGGGTCTTCAAACCACAGCCCACAACAGGGTTGTCATCTTTTAGCAAATATGTTAAGTGTTATCTTTTGTGCTATGGACCCCCCCCCCCCAAACACACACACACACACACACACACACCCATGGGAGGCCAGCACATGCAAATAGAACAAATCCCACTTGGACGTGTCTGTCTGTTTCACTCTGTCTTTCTGTCCTCTCATCTTTTCTCCACATTTGCTCGACAGTGCGTCAGC
>CM035784.1:29456995-29461995 GCA_020466265.1 Siphamia tubifer
AAACCTATACACACAATTCACTGTGTATTAACCATTTATTAACCATTTATTAACCATTTATTAACCATTTATTAACCTTTATTAACCATTTACTAACCATTTATTAACCACTTTATAACCATTTATTAACCATTTATTAACCATTTATTAACCATTTATTACACATCTGTAAATGTTTGTAAACGTCTCATACTTTCAGGTGCAGTGTCTGTTTTTTCTACAAAACAATTAAACAAACACTGTTAAAAATATCATTTTACAGTTATTTATTAATGCTGGTTTGTATGAACAACACATTAACATTTTACAAATAGGTAACAAACAGTTAATACAGTGTTACCAACATTTTTAATTGAATTTAATGCTGTGTTTATTTAAGAAAAGTCATGTTAATTACCGTTTAATAACATGGACCTTTAGTGCAGATCAGGTTTAGAAAAACCAGTAATGATGTGGAAGTAAAACAACAACAGCTGAAGAATAAATGTCCACTGGACGGACGTGTCCAAGGATCCAACCATTTAAAAAATGAAAAAGTGATGAAAAGACAGTTAACGTCAAATATGGAAAATGAGAAAAAAATAAATATATTTACAGTCGCAGTTTGTTCACACATGTTCTCACATTATATAGAAAGACAAGCGGCAAAAGGGACACGTCTATGCGGTACAAAAAAAAATATACATATATATATATATATATACACACACACACACACTCTTGTTTCCATGTCTTATGAGGACGAGGTTTGCGATTATCTGTTGTAGGTCCAGTAGCCATTGGATAGTAACTTTAAACACATCTTTAAAAAAAATACATGAAAAATAATAATTAAAAACTATGAAAAAATACATAAATAAAAAAACTACATTAAATTAAAGAAGATAAAAAATAATAAAGAAATAAACTGTGAAACAAAAAAAACTACATTTAGTTTAAAAAATAGAATCTTAAAAAGTAAATATACTTTCCAAGTCTTTGTAAAACACATATTGTACTTTAAATACTTTATGGGGACTTCCGTAAAAGGAAATGAATTCATGTATGTAAAGGGCCACATCATTTGCATACTTCACACACATTTATAGTTTACTAACGGGGCATTTATACAGCATTTATATTTAATCTTGTGGGGACCAGATTTTGGACCTCATAGTCGTCAGAGGTCCCCACGGTGTGACTGTAAACATATTAATGTCCCCATAAAGATAGGAATACACACACACAGATGTGAATGAGCAGGAAAGAGCACATGAAGTGTTTGTGCACGAACAACAGAAAGAAATCAGAGGGTCAAAGGTCGAGTCTCACTAATAACTGCTACCAAAGCAAAGAAGGTTCCATCAGTAAAGTCAGACGTCATTGAAGCGTCTTCATTATTTATACGTGACTAAATTATTGTTTTTTTTTCATTTTCAACAGGATGGGATTTCCATTTGGAAAATTCAAAAGGTTCTTCCACGAATGTGAAAAAGTCTGACTGAAAAAAAAAGACTGAAAAATATGATCAGCTGTTTGTCTGGAATAAACGATCATTATTAATTTATTCAAATATTAACCGATAAATGCATGGGTGTTTTTTTTTTTATGTCTCGACCGCATTTAACAGGAGAAAATTCTGCAGAAAAACAAACACTGGGATGGTTTATATTTATATATATATATATATATAATATATATATATATATATATATATATTGTTTGTAATAACAAAGTCAAGTCAGTTTTAGTTTAAATGACAGTATTACTAAAAACATGGTGATCATACACACATGTATTTTGACGATGCGGGGACTGATGAGGCCTCAGTCAAACCTGCTTCACAACAAACCACTTTACATGGACGCACAATTACACGCCTGTTTTATTAAATGATTGGTTCATTTACCTCAACATAAAACACTGTCATATATGAGTGTGTGTGTGTGTGTGTGTGTGTGTGTGTGTGTGTGTGTGTGTGTGTGTGTTAAACAGAAATAATGACTTATGACTCATATCACTATTATTAATCTCCAGTCTTGCTAATTAAAACATTTCTATAATTGTACAGTGTTTCAGAATTATATACAAATATTTCAAATAAATGTGAAATTTAATTCACTAATCCACTGGAAACACTCCACATATTAACAGGTTATGTTGTCACTAAACTATGTAACTATGGTGTGTTTTCAGATTTAAGGAAAATATAATAAAGATAGAAAAGGACGTGCTGGCTTTGACTGTACGTCAAATAAATGCAAAAGGTACAAAAAACACAAGTATTGTACTAATCCAAACATTAATTTATATGTAAAATGAGTTAATGGGTTAAATTTAAGTTAAGCTTTTACTAAATGCACTGAATGGAATTATTATATTATATTAGATATTATATTATTATATTATATTTTATATTAGATATTATATTATATTATATTATATTAGATATTTATATTATATTATATTATATTATATTATATTATATTATATTATATTAGATATTATATTATATTATATTATATTATATTATATTATATTAATATATTATATTATATTATATTATATTATATTAGATATTATATTATATTATATTATTATTATATTATATTATATTATATTATATTATATTATATTATATTATATTAGATATTATATTATATTATATTATATTATATTATATTATATTAGATATTATATTATATTATATTATATTATATTATATTATATTATATTATATTATATTATATTATATTATATTATATTAGATATTATATTATATTATATTATATTATATTATATTATATTATATTATATTAGATATTATATTATATTAGAATTATAGTCAATTACTGTTAAATAGTTTCAATAATTCCACTACATACTGACGTAATGATGACAGCAAGTGTGCATGATCTAATAATAATAATAATAATAATAATAATAATAATAATAATAATAATAATAATAATAATAATAATAATAATAATAATAAAAGCAGACCTACCATAGACGCTGCTGCTGCTGATCATTTCGTACTGGAACAAACAGATGACACCATTGGAATTAATTCATTTGTGAGGAGAAAAAAAAAAGGAGGAAAAAACCAGAGGACCCCCCCCACACACGCACACCACCACCAAAAAGCTTTACATTACAGATAAGCACACTTTTTTGGGTGGGGTGGGGGGTGTCACTACTCGAATTTCAAGCCGTGTGAAAGGTGGGCCCTTCCAAGTGGAGTGAGGAACTCAATAGGTAGAATGTAACCTACATGCATCTCATTAGAAAGTGGACCCTGGGATGGAGGGGGGGGGGCACAGGCAAAAATCAACTGGTGTAGTGTAAATATGTATGTGTGTGTGTGTGTGTGTGTGTGTGTGAGTGTGTGTGTGTGTGTGTGTGTGTGTGTGTGTGTGTGTGTGTGAGTGTGTGTGTGTGTGTGTGTGTGTGTAAATAGTGACGATAACGCCCTTAAAAAATGTCCCAGCTTGTAAAAAATAGATGGTTGCGGGTGACATTGGATCCGCTCTCCCCCACGCGCGTGTACAGGGCAACTTGTTGTAACCGTATCAGTACAGACAGTGTGGAGGGAGAAGAAAAAATAATTAATTCATTAATAATAATTTAAAAAACAAGCAACTTGTGTATTTTCTGTGTTTTTAGTCAAATATCTACATACAATCAATATATATATATATATATATATATATATATATATATATATATATATATATATATATATATATATATATATATATATATATATTGCAGCTTCCGTGTGCGCGCGCCTCTGCGATGTATTTAACGGTGGCGCAGGTGCGCTTGTAGAAAATTAGATGAATTTAAAAACAAAAATTAAATTAAAAACGGGCTCAGGAAGCCCCGTCGTTTGCGATCCGCAAAACTTGTTAAATGAGAAAGCGCACGTGCATCAGAGTGGAATATAAGCCCCAGATGCACGCGCCGCTGTCCCTGCTTGTATAATAATAACGGTCTCCGTCCGCACGCGCTGTCTGCTCTTGACCACTCAGTAAAGACGCAGCGGATCTCTCCCCTACACTGGACTGTTCCCTGTTCCCTTTTTTATTCTTACCTGGTTTGTTTTTGGCGACAGGTCGAAGCTTTCACGCGCGGGGTTAAGGTCGCATCGATCCACAGGAAGATTCTTTACTGATGAAGGAGCTGCTCAGGTGAAGCCGGGTTACGGCGCGCGAGCTGAAACCATCCCAAGTTAACGTAGGAAACACTGACCACAGCCACTGCCATGTTGGAATTTCACCAGCCCTGAACAGCTGCTTCTACTGACTGACCAGTGTGGGCTGCACTGCGCATGCGCGTAGAGAGGAGTAGCGGAGGAGAGAAAAGAAAATAAATATAAAAAGAAAAATGTTTCAACTATTGTCCATAAGGTTATTATATGATGAACACGTGGTTTGTTAGAGTTAGAAAGAAAAGAAACAGCTTTTATTTATTTATTTATTTATAACTTCTATCAAAATACAATGTGTTTGATTAACCCTTTAACTCCTGAAGTATAAACACTAATGATTTAATATTAAAAAGAAACATTTAATTATATGATTGTTAATGAAGAGGAAGAGGAAGATGAAGATGGAGAGGAAGAGGAAGATGAAGAGGAAGATGAAGAGGAAGATGAAGAGGAAGATGAAGATGAAGAGGAAGAGGAAGATGAAGATGAAAATAAAGATAAAGATGAAGATGGAGATGAAGAGGAAGATGAAAATAAAGATAAAGATGAAGATGAAGATGGAGATGAGGAGGAAGATGAAAATAAAGATAAAGATGAAGATGAAGATGGAGATGAGGAGGAAGATGAAAATAAAGATAAAGATGAAGATGAAGATGGAGATGAAGAGGAAGATGAAGATGAAGAGGAAGAGGAAGATGAAAATAAAGATAAAGATGAAGAGGAAGATGAAGATGGAGATGGAGATGAAGATGAAGATGGAGATGAAGAGGAAGATGAAAATAAAGATAAAGATGAAGATGAAGATGGA
>CM035784.1:29469495-29476995 GCA_020466265.1 Siphamia tubifer
AAACTAAACTGAACTGAACTAAACTAACCTAAACAAAACTAAACTAAACTAAACTGAACTAAACTAAACCAAACTAAACTAAACTGAACTGAACTAAACTAAACTAAACTAAACTAAACTGAACTAAACTAAACTAAACTGAACTAAACTAAACTAAACTGAACTGAACTGAACTGAACTGAAAGTCACTAAACTGAACTGAACTAAACTAAACTAAACTAAACTAAACTAAACTGAACTAAACTAAACTAAACTGAACTGAACTGAACTAAACTAAACTAAACTGAACTGAACTGAACTAAACTAAACTGAACTGAACTAAACTAAACTAAACTGAACTAAACTAAACTAAACTAAACTAAACTAAACTGAACTGAACTGAACGTCACTAAACTGAACTGAACTAAACTAACCTAAACTAAACTAAACTAAACTAAACTGAACTAAACTAAACTAAACTAAACTGAACTAAACTAAACTAAACTAAACTAAACTAAACTAAACTAAACTGAACTGAACTGAACTGAACTAAACTAAACTAAACTAAACTAAACTGAATGAACTGAACTGAACTGAACTGAACTGAACTAAACTAAACTAAACTAAACTAAACTAAACTGAACTGAACTAAACTAACCTAAACTAAACTAAACTAAACTGAACTAAACTAAACTAAACTAAACTAAACTGAACTGAATTGAACTGAACTGAAAGTCACTAAACTGAACTGAACTAAACTAAACTAAACTAAACTGAACTAAACTAAACTAAACTAAACTAAACTAAACTAAACTAAACTAAACTGAACTAAACTAAACTAAACTAAACTAAACTAAACTAAACTGAACTGAACTGAACTGAACTGAACTGAACTAAACTAAACTGAACTAAACTAAACTGAACTGAACTGAACTGAACTAAACTAAACTAAACTAAACTAAACTAAACTAAACTGAACTGAATTGAACTGAACTGAAAGTCACTAAACTGAACTGAACTAAACTAACCTAAACTAAACTAAACTAAACTAAACTAAACTGAACTGAACTGAACTGAACTGAACTGAACTAAACTAAACTAAACTAAACTAAACTAAACTGAACTGAACTAAACTAACCTAAACTAAACTAAACTAAACTAAACTGAACTAAACTAAACTGAATGAACTGAACTGAACTGAACTGAACTAAACTAAACTAAACTAAACTAAACTAAACTAAACTGAACTGAACTGAACTAACCTAAACTAAACTAAACTAAACTAAACTGAACTAAACTAAACTAAACTAAACCAAACTAAACTAAACTGAACTGAACTAAACTAAACTAAACTAAACTAAACTAAACTGAACTAAACTAAACTAAACTGAACTAAACTAAACTAAACTAAACTGAACTGAACTGAACTGAACTGAAAGTCACTAAACTGAACTGAACTAAACTAAACTAAACTAAACTAAACTAAACTGAACTAAACTAAACTAAACTGAACTGAACTAAACTAAACTAAACTGAACTAAACTAAACTGAACTGAACTGAACTAAACTAAACTAAACTAAACTAAACTAAACTAAACTAAACTAAACTAAACTGAACTGAACTAAACTAAACTAAACTGAACTAAACTAACCTAAACTAAACTAAACTAAACTAAACTGAACTAAACTAAACTAAACTAAACTGAACTAAACTAAACTAAACTAAACTAAACTAAACTGAACTGAACTGAACTGAACTAAACTAAACTAAACTAAACTAAACTAAACTGAATGAACTGAACTGAACTGAACTGAACTGAACTAAACTAAACTAAACTAAACTAAACTGAACTGAACTAAACTAACCTAACCTAAACTAAACTAAACTGAACTAAACTAAACCAAACTAAACTAAACTGAACTGAACTAAACTAAACTAAACTAAACTAAACTAAACTAAACTAAACTGAACTAAACTAAACTAAACTGAACTGAACTAAACTGAACTGAACTGAACTGAACTAAACTAAACTGAACTAAACTAAACTAAACTGAACTGAACTGAACTGAACTGAACGTCACTAAACTGAACTGAACTGAACTAACCTAAACTAAACTAAACTAAACTGAACCAAACTAAACTAAACTGAACTGAACTGAACTGAACTGAACTGAACTAAACTAAACTAAACTGAACTAAACTAAACTAAACTAAACTGAACTGAACTGAACTAAACTAAACTAAACTAAACTAAACTAAACTAAACTGAACTGAACTGAACGTCACTAAACTGAACTGAACTAAACTAACCTAAACTAAACTAAACTAAACTGAACTAAACTAAACTAAACTAAACTGAACTGAACTGAACTAAACTAAACTAAACTGAACTGAACTGAAATGAACTGAACTGAAATGAACTGAACTGAACTGAACTGAACTGAACTGAACTGAACTGAACTGAACTAAACTAAACTAAACTAAACTAAACTGAACTGAACTGAACTGAACTGAACTGAAAGTCACTAAAATGAACTGAACTAAACTAACCTAAACTAAACTAAACTGAACTAAACTAAACTGAACTGAAATGAACTGAACTGAACTAAACTAAACTAAACTGAACTGAACTGAACTAAACTAAACTAAACTAAACTGAACTGAACTGAACTAAACTAAACTGAAATGAACTGAACTGAACTGAACTGAACTGAACTGAACTGAACTGAACTAAACTAAACTAAACTAAACTAAACTAAACTGAACTGAACTGAACTGAACTGAACTGAACTGAACTGAACTGAAATGAACTGAAATGAACTGAACTGAACTGAACTGAACTGGACTGAACTGAACTGAACTGAACTGAACTAAACTAAACTAAACTAAACTGAAATGAACTGAACTGAACTGAACTGGACTGGACTGAACTGAACTGGACTGGACTGGACTGGACTGGACTGGACTGGACTGGACTGGACTGGACTGGACTGAACTGAACTGAACTGAAATGAACTGAACTGAACTGAACTGAACTGAACTGAACTAAACTAAACTAAACTAAACTAAACTAAACTGAACTGAATTGAACTGAACTGAAAGTCACTAAACTGAACTGAACTAAACTAAACTAAACTAAACTAAACTGAACTAAACTAAACTAAACTGAACTGAACTGAACTGAACTGAACTAAACTAAACTAAACTGAACTAAACTAAACTGAACTGAACTGAACTGAACTGAACTAAACTAAACTAAACTAAACTAAACTAAACTAAACTAAACTAAACTGAATTGAACTGAACTGAAAGTCACTAAACTGAACTGAACTAAACTAACCTAAACTAAACTAAACTAAACTAAACTAAACTAAACTGAACTGAACTGAACTGAACTGAACTGAACTAAACTAAACTAAACTAAACTAAACTGAACTGAACTAAACTAACCTAAACTAAACTAAACTAAACTGAACTAAACTAAACTGAATGAACTGAACTGAACTGAACTAAACTAAACTAAACTAAACTAAACTAAACTAAACTAAACTAAACTGAACTGAACTAAACTAACCTAAACTAAACTAAACTAAACTAAACTGAACTAAACTAAACCAAACTAAACTAAACTGAACTGAACTAAACTAAACTAAACTAAACTAAACTAAACTGAACTAAACTAAACTAAACTGAACTAAACTAAACTAAACTAAACTGAACTGAACTGAACTAAAATGAAAGTCAATAAACTGAACTAAACTGAACTAAACTAAACTAAACTAAACTGAACTGAACTGAACTAAACTAAACTAAACTGAACTGAACTAAACTGAACTGAACTGAACTGAACTAAACTAAACTAAACTGAACTAAACTAAACTAAACTAAACTAAACTAAACTGAACTGAACTGAACGTCACTAAACTGAACTGAACTAAACTAACCTAAACTAAACTAAACTAAACTAAACTGAACTAAACTAAACTAAACTGAACTAAACTAAACTAAACTAAACTAAACTAAACTAACCTAAACTGAACTGAACTGAACTGAACTGAACTAAACTAAACTAAACTAAACTAAACTAAACTGAATGAACTGAACTGAACTGAACTGAACTAAACTAAACTAAACTAAACTAAACTAAACTGAACTGAACTAAACTAACCTAAACTACACTAAACTAAACTGAACTAAACTAAACTAAACTAAACTAAACTGAACTGAATTGAACTGAACTGAAAGTCACTAAACTGAACTGAACTAAACTAAACTAAACTAAACTAAACTAAACTGAACTAAACTAAACTAAACTAAACTAAACTGAACTAAACTAAACTAAACTAAACTAAACTAAACTGAACTGAACTGAACTGAACTGAACTAAACTAAACTAAACTGAACTGAACTAAACTAAACTGAACTGAACTGAACTGAACTGAACTAAACTAAACTAAACTAAACTGAACTAAACTAAACTGAACTGAACTGAACTGAACTGAACTAAACTAAACTAAACTAAACTAAACTAAACTGAATTGAACTGAACTGAAAGTCACTAAACTGAACTGAACTAAACTAACCTAAACTAAACTAAACTAAACTAAACTAAACTAAACTAAACTAAACTGAACTGAACTGAACTGAACTAAACTAAACTAAACTAAACTAAACTGAACTGAACTAAACTAACCTAAACTAAACTAAACTAAACTGAACTAAACTGAATGAACTGAACTGAACTGAACTAAACTAAACTAAACTAAACTAAACTAAACTAAACTAAACTAAACTAAACTAAACTGAACTGAACTAAACTAACCTAAACTAAACTAAACTAAACTAAACTGAACTAAACTAAACCAAACTAAACTAAACTGAACTGAACTAAACTAAACTAAACTAAACTAAACTAAACTAAACTGAACTAAACTAAACTAAACTGAACTAAACTAAACTAAACTAAACTGAACTGAACTGAACTGAACTGAAAGTCACTAAACTGAACTGAACTAAACTAAACTAAACTAAACTAAACTGAACTAAACTAAACTGAACTGAACTGAACTAAACTAAACTAAACTGAACTGAACTGAACTAAACTAAACTAAACTGAACTGAACTAAACTAAACTAAACTGAACTAAACTAAACTAAACTAAACTAAACTAAACTAAACTGAACTGAACGTCACTAAACTGAACTGAACTAAACTAACCTAAACTAAACTAAACTAAACTAAACTGAACTAAACTAAACTGAACTGAACTAAACTAAACTAAACTAAACTAAACTAAACTAACCTAAACTGAACTGAACTGAACTGAACTGAACTAAACTAAACTAAACTAAACTAAACTGAATGAACTGAACTGAACTGAACTGAACTAAACTAAACTAAACTAAACTAAACTGAACTGAACTAAACTAACCTAAACTAAACTAAACTAAACTGAACTAAACTAAACTAAACTAAACTAAACTGAACTGAATTGAACTGAACTGAACTGAACTGAACTAAACTAAACTAAACTAAACTGAACTGAACTAAACTAAACTAAACTAAACTAAACTAAACTGAATGAACTGAACTGAACTGAACTGAACTAAACTAAACTAAACTAAACTAAACTAAACTGAACTGAACTAAACTAAACTAAACTAAACTAAACTAAACTGAACTAAACTAAACTAAACTAAACTGAACTAAACTAAACTAAACTAAACTAAACTAAACTAAACTAAACTAAACTGAACTGAACTGAACTGAACTAAACTGAACTAAACTGAACTGAACTGAACTGAACTGAACTGAACTGAACTAAACTAAACTAAACTAAACTAAACTAAACTGAACTGAATTGAACTGAACTGAACTGAACTGAACTAAACTAAACTAAACTAAACTAAACTGAACTGAACTAAACTAACCTAAACTAAACTAAACTAAACTGAACTGAACTGAACTGAACTGAACTGAACTGAACTAAACTAAACTAAACTAAACTAAACTAAACTAAACTGAACTGAACTGAACTGAACTGAACTGAACTGAACTGAACTGAACTGAACTAAACTAAACTAAACTAAACTAAACTGAACTAAACTAACCTAAACTAAACTAAACTAAACTAAACTGAACTAAACTAAACTGAATGAACTGAACTGAACTGAACTAAACTAAACTAAACTAAACTAAACTAAACTAAACTAAACTGAACTAAACTAACCTAAACTAAACTAAACTAAACTAAACTGAACTAAACTAAACTAAACTAAACCAAACTAAACTAAACTGAACTGAACTAAACTAAACTAAACTAAACTAAACTGAACTAAACTAAACTAAACTGAACTAAACTAAACTAAACTAAACTGAACTGAACTGAACTGAACTGAAAGTCACTAAACTGAACTGAACTAAACTAAACTAAACTAAACTAAACTGAACTAAACTAAACTAAACTGAACTGAACTGAACTAAACTGAACTGAATTGAACTGAACTGAAAGTCACTAAACTGAACTGAACTAAACTAAACTAAACTAAACTGAACTAAACTAAACTAAACTAAACTGAACTAAACTAAACTAAACTAAACTAAACTAAACTAAACTAAACTGAACTGAACTGAACTGAACTGAACTGAACTAAACTAAACTGAACTAAACTAAACTGAACTGAACTGAACTGAACTGAACTAAACTAAACTAAACTAAACTAAACTGAACTGAATTGAACTGAACTGAAAGTAACTAAACTGAACTGAACTAAACTAACCTAAACTAAACTAAACTAAACTAAACTGAACTGAACTGAACTGAACTGAACTGAACTAAACTAAACTAAACTAAACTAAACTAAACTAAACTGAACTAAACTAACCTAAACTAAACTAAACTAAACTGAACTAAACTAAACTGAATGAACTGAACTGAACTGAACTAAACTAAACTAAACTAAACTAAACTGAACTGAACTAAACTAACCTAAACTAAACTAAACTAAACTAAACTGAACTAAACTAAACTAAACCAAACTAAACTAAACTGAACTGAACTAAACTAAACTAAACTAAACTAAACTGAACTAAACTAAACTAAACTGAACTAAACTAAACTAAACTAAACTGAACTGAACTGAACTGAACTGAAAGTCACTAAACTGAACTGAACTAAACTAAACTAAACTAAACTAAACTGAACTAAACTAAACTAAACTGAACTGAACTGAACTAAACTAAACTAAACTGAACTGAACTAAACTAAACTGAACTGAACTAAACTAAACTGAACTAAACTAAACTAAACTAAACTAAACTAAACTGAACTGAACTAAACTAAACTAAACTGAACTGAACTAAACTAACCTAAACTAAACTAAACTAAACTAAACTGAACTAAACTAAACTAAACTAAACTAAACTGAACTAAACTAAACTAAACTAAACTAAACTAAACTAAACTAAACTGAACTGAACTAAACTAAACTAAACTAAACTAAACTGAATGAACTGAACTG
>CM035784.1:29486259-29488759 GCA_020466265.1 Siphamia tubifer
AGAATATGAACCTGTGTGATTATCTGATCCACTGTCCATGACCCAGAAGACATTGAAGGTTTTAGTTGGACATAAATCATACTCTAGTAACAGACACGTCCCTACAAAACATGTCATTCATCTGGATTCATCAGAAAACTGGATCCAACTGGACTCCACTGTATTTGTGAGCAGCTGACCCCGCCCCCACCTGTTGCAAATGTGGCTGGTGGAGGCGGGGCTTCCTCTGGTGGATTACTATTGGTTTCTGTTTGATGGACAGCTAAGTAATCGTACCCAATCAGAAGCAGACTCATCTGTCCATCAAACATAAATAAAGCACCAGTAATCCAGCAGAGGAAGTCCCGCCCCCACCAGCCACGTTTGTGTCAAAAATCAGGGAGCGTTGTTGTTCCTTATGGTTTATGTCCAGTTTAAATGGTCAAATGTTTCATTAACTCAGCTTTTTACTCATTTATTAACTGTATTTAAAAACAACAACAAAAACATCTGCCAGAAATATAAAGTAGGTATGTGTAAATATTTAGGTTTTTTGAACCATTTAATTTGTAATTGTTGTGTTTTGCCAAAGGAAGTGTTATTAAAGCTACTGTAGCACAAACAGGGTGTGTAGACAGTGTTTTAGTCACATCCAGTCCAGATGGTGAGTAGCAGTGTGTTCTTGGTAGCATTACATTTGTTTTTTGGATTCACACTTAACTGTAAATGAGTTTAATACAAAAGACTGAACGACCTAAATATGTGCAGCTTTCACTGTCCACAAGTGTCCTTTACACACTCTTCTATCTATTGTCTTTATATGTTCCTCTTTAAAAATTCTAAATGATTTCAGTATTTTTGAAAAAAATCAAAATCAGCCTCAACAGGACAGAAGAGAACACGCCCACATCACACAGAAAAAAGTGTCATCTGTCATAAATCATGACCAGAGGGACTTCTTTGTGTTTATATAAAGTGATCAAAATAATCAAACATTATTAATGCTGTCTGTTAAAGTGGACTGACCTTTGACCTCAGACCAGATGTTTCCCAGGGTCGTATGCAGCTGAAACACATCAGGTGATAATTATAAACACTCTAAGAATCACTGGAAATAAACATGGAAATGAATTCAAGAGTAGCTACAATAATAATAATGCTAATGGTACAATAATGCTAATGGATGCTAATGGTACAATAATGCTAATGGATGCTAATGGTACAATAATGCTAATGGATGCTAATGGTACAATAATGCTAATGGATGCGAATGGTACAATAATGCTAATGGATGCGAATGGTACAATAATGCTAATGGATGCGAATGGTACAATAATGCTAATGGATGCTAATGGTACAATAATGCTAATGGATGCTAATGGTACAATAATGCTAATGGATGCTAATGGTACAATAATGCTAATGGATGCTAATGGTACAATAATGCTAATGGATGCCAATGGTATAAAATTCAGAAGCAAAGTCTGGAAAACATGACTGATCATCCTGACAAACACAAGTTTGGTAGAATTTGGTGAATAATTGTTTTAATTTGACCTTTATTATAATGAATTAACAGTTAATTCTGCTGTAACTGATTATTCATCACTGCACAGTTTGAAATGAAAAGTTTCAGAGTTTATTTTAAAACAGTAGAGTGTTGACCTGCCAAATGAGGATTTGAATGGTTGACCTTTGAACCCAGTCCCAGACAGTGAACAGGTGATTTAAACCAATCAAATCACTTTCCTTCAGTGTTAGTTTGTGGTGAACAGTTGATCTTTTGTAGGAAACATGACCACAGTTCTACTGTCTGAGGTATTTGTGTCAAATTCTTTATTCCTGTTACATGTGTTTCAGATGTTTTTTATATTTGTCTATTTTGTCTGTATTTAAATAAATAAAATGTCTCGGCAGCACGACTGCTTTTGTCTTCAACCTCGATGCAACTGTTTATTACACATTAGTCTCGTTTATTACCACGCAGCAAACACAGCATGTGTTGGTAACTGTGGGTGACCCATCACCACGGTAACTGTGGGTGACCCATCACCACGGTAACTGTGGGTGACCCATCACCACGGTAACTGTGGGTGACCCATCACCACGGTAACTGTGGGTGACCCATCACCACGGTAACTGTGGGTGACCCATCACCACGGTAACTGTGGGTGACCCATCACCACGGTAACTGTGGGTGACCCATCACCACGGTAACTGTGGGTGACCCATCACCACGGTAACTGTGGGTGACCCATCACCACGGTAACTGTGGGTGACCCATCACCACGGTAACTGTGGGTGACCCATCACCACGGTAACTGTGGGTGACCCATCACCACGGTAACTGTGGGTGACCCATCAGATTCCAAAAGGACAAAAGTGGTTTTCAGTGGAATGACTCCTTTCAGTGAAATATTTAAATTATAATTCTTATGATCATATTTATGTTCATATTTATCTCGATGGAGTGGACCAACCAAAGGAAGAACATACTGGAATGAACAAAAGCCGAAGTGCA
>CM035784.1:29496259-29513219 GCA_020466265.1 Siphamia tubifer
GCGCAGCGGGTGGTTATCAAAAAAAAATCGCCCACTGAACGGTGGGAACGTCAATTCAAAGTGAATGGGAGCTATTGGAACGTTCTAGAGGGACGTAGAAGAACAGAACATTAACATGTCGACAAAAGTTCACATACATTTGGAGAAGGCGACAAGTCGCATGTTATTCTTTCTCTCCTCGGCACGGACGAGTCAGACAGAAACATGGCTGCTGCAGGTAAAACGGGGGGGTGACAAAGTGACTCCGCCCATTTCTTCTGACTCCTTCCCTCTACTCTGGTGTAGCCAAAGTGACTCCGCCCCTTTACTCTGGTGTACCCACAGTGACTCCGCCCCTTTACTCTGGTGCACCTACAGTGACTCCGCCCCTTTACTCTGGTGCACCCACAGTGACTCCGCCCCTTTACTCTGGTGTACCCACAGTGACTCCGCCCCTTTACTCTGGTGCACCTACAGTGACTCCGCCCCTTTACTCTGGTGTACCCACAGTGACTCCGCCCCTTTACTCTGGTGCACCCACAGTGACTCCGCCCCTTTACTCTGGTGTACCCACAGTGACTCCGCCCCTTTACTCTGGTGTACCCACAGTGACTCCGCCCCTTTACTCTGGTGTACCCACAGTGACTCCGCCCCTTTACTCTGGTGCACCCACAGTGACTCCGCCCCTTTACTCTTACCCCCACAGGTTCTTGTGAGCCCAGTTCTGGTCCAGTTTGTCATCCAATAGTGGGCCAGATGAATAATAATGAAGGTAAAACAAAAGTGCAGGGTGTTCACATTACCTTACACACATGAGAGCCAACAAAGCCCAACAGGTGTTGTGGATCTGAGCAGAACAACTTTGGACGTACTGTCGTTGTTCACATGACTCAAAGTCCTCCCCCCAACCTCCATCTGACATCTGTCGATCCAACAGAAACTGACAAGCCTTCTGCACCTCTGGACACGCTGTCCTGAGAAAGACATGAGATTAATGCACCTGCACTTATTAGTACTGTTTAAGGTGTGTGTGTGTCTGTGTGTGTGTGTGTGTGTGTGTGTGTCTGTGTGTGTGTGTGTGTGTCTGTGTGTGTGTGTGTGTGTCTGTGTGTGTGTGTGTGTGTGTGTGTGTGTGTGTGTGTGTGTGTGTCTGTGTGTGTGTCTGTGTGTGTGTGTGTGTGTCTGTGTGTGTGTGTGTGTGTCTGTGTGTGTGTGTGTGTGTGTGTGTGTGTGTGTGTGTGTGTCTGTGTGTGTGTCTGTGTGTGTGTGTGTGTGTCTGTGTGTGTGTGTGTCTGTGTGTGTGTGTGTGTGTCTGTGTGTGTGTGTGTGTGTGTGTGTGTGTCTGTGTGTGTGTGTGTGTGTCTGTGTGTGTGTCTGTGTGTGTGTGTGTGTGTGTCTGTGTGTGTGTGTCTGTGTGTGTGTGTGTGTGTGTGTGTGTGTGTGTGTGTGTGTGTGTGTGTGTGTCTGTGTGTGTGTCTGTGTGTGTGTGTGTGTGTCTGTGTGTGTGTGTGTGTCTGTGTGTGTGTGTGTGTGTCTGTGTGTGTGTGTGTGTGTGTGTGTGTCTGTGTGTGTGTGTGTGTGTCTGTGTGTGTGTCTGTGTGTGTGTGTGTGTGTCTGTGTGTGTGTGTGTGTGTGTGTGTCTGTGTGTGTGTGTGTGTGTCTGTGTGTGTGTCTGTGTGTGTGTGTGTGTGTCTGTGTGTGTGTGTGTGTGTGTCTGTGTGTGTGTGTGTGTGTGTGTGTGTGTGTGTGTGTGTGTGTGTGTGTGTGTATGTGTGTGTGTGTGTGTGTGTGTGTGTGTGTGTGTGTGTGTGTGTGTCTGTGTGTGTCTGTGTGTGTGTGTGTGTGTATGTGTGTGTGTGTGTGTGTGTGTGTGTGTGTGTGTGTGTGTGTGTGTGTGTGTGTATGTGTGTATGTGTGTGTGTGTGTGTGTGTGTGTGTGTGTGTGTGTCTGTGTGTGTGTGTGTGTGTCTGTGTGTGTGTGTGTGTGTGTGTGTGTCTGTGTGTGTGTGTCTGTGTGTGTGTGTGTGTGTGTGTGTGTGTGTGTGTGTGTGTGTGTGTGTGTGTGTCTGTGTGTGTGTGTGTGTGTCTGTGTGTGTGTGTGTGTGTCTGTGTGTGTGTGTGTGTGTGTGTGTGTGTGTGTGTGTGTCTGTGTGTGTGTGTGTGTGTCTGTGTGTGTGTGTGTGTGTGTGTATGTGTCTGTGTGTGTGTATGTGTCTGTGTGTGTGTGTGTGTCTGTGTGTGTGTGTATGTGTCTGTGTGTGTGTGTGTGTCTGTGTGTGTGTGTATGTGTCTGTGTGTGTGTGTATGTGTCTGTGTGTGTGTGTATGTGTCTGTGTGTGTGTGTATGTGTCTGTGTGTGTGTCTGTGTGTGTGTGTGTGTGTGTGTGTGTGTGTGTGTGTGTGTGTATGTGTGTGTGTGTGTCTGTGTGTCTGTGTGTGTGTGTCTGTGTGTGTGTGTGTGTGTCTGTGTGTGTGTGTGTGTGTCTGTGTGTGTGTGTGTGTGTGTGTGTGTGTGTGTGTGTATGTGTCTGTGTGTGTGTGTGTGTGTGTGTATGTGTCTGTGTGTGTGTGTATGTGTCTGTGTGTGTGTGTGTGTCTGTGTGTGTGTGTGTGTGTGTGTGTGTGTGTGTGTGTGTGTGTGTATGTGTGTGTGTGTGTGTGTGTGTGTGTGTGTGTCTTACTGGTCAGTGTACTTGTGTCCCACACAGGCCAGGGCTTCGAGGCCAAACCATGTTCCATAAGTGAAACAAACTCCCCAGGAGCTAAACACAAACACAGACCATATGTGACGGAACATGAAGGATGTCGTTAATAACTAATCAAACACTATCACTGTCGTAGAATAAATTGATCAGTATTTTCTCACCCTTCCCAGGACCCATCAGGCCGTTGCATCCTCCTGCAGAACCGCAGACCCTCAGTAAGGGTTGACCTAAAACACAACACACACCTGCTGACCTTTGACCTCCTGGACCAGCTGGTCTACAACAGCTGAGGTCTCAGGATGGTTCTGGACCCGGTTCTGTAGTTAGTCCAGGTCTGTGACCTGGACCACCCACTGCAGGAGAAAAACCTGTGGATCATTTGTTCATGTGTTTTTCAAAATAAAACCAAAACTACGAAAAAACAACTAATTTCGTCATTAATGTTTTCTATTTGGTGTTTAAATCAATAATGAGAAAAAAAAAATTTCTCATTTTATCCAATTTTGACCTGAAGCAAATTGACGAAAGCATAAATGAATGTTAACGACCATAGAAACACGTAAATAAATGTTAACGATATAAAAACTGAAGTATAATTGGTCCTAAAAATGCGAGAGACTCCCTACCTGACCACATAGTTACTCTGGACAACTTAAGTGGAACACCCAGTGCCACAGTTAAACATTTAGGAGTTTTATTTGATCCACATCTTTCATTCAAAGGGTCAGGGGTCAGAGGTCAGGGCACATTAACCAAACTTGCAGAACAGCCTTCTTTCACCTGCGCAACATTAGCCAAAATTAGGAATATTCTGTCTAAAACAACTGCAGAAAAATTAATTCATGCATTTGTTACATCACGATTAGATTATTGTAACTCCTTACTTGTAGCATGTCCTAAATATTCCCTAAAAAGCTTCAACTGGTTCAAAATGCAGCAGCAAGATTATTAACAGGATCAAATAGAAGAGAACACATCACCCCTGTGCTCCAAACCCTGACCTCTGACCCCTAACCCTATCACCCCTGTGCTCCAAACCCTGACTTCTGACCCCTAACCCTATCACCCCTGTGCTCCAAACCCTGACCCCTGACCCCTAACCCTATCACCCCTGTGCTCCAAACCCTGACCTCTGACCCCTAACCCTATCACCCCTGTGCTCCAAACCCTTCACTGGCTACCAGTTGAGTTTAGAATTAAATTTAAAACCCTCCTCCTTACATATAAAACCATTAATGGTATGGGTTAGGGGTCAGGGGTCAGGGGTTAATGGTATGGGCCCCTCTTATCTTAAAGATGATCTGGTTCCGTACCAACCCAATAGAACCCTTCGTTCTCAGAATGCAGGTTTATTGAAAGTTCCTAGGGTTTCTAAAAGTACAGTAGGAGCTAGAGCCTTTAGTTACCATGGTTACTGTCTGATGGAATCATCTTCCCTTTAATATTAAAGACGCAGAAACAGTCTCTACATTTAAAATTAGGTTTAAAACATTCCTGTTTGAGAAAGACTATGGTCAGGTTAGTTAAAAATGATGTGACTCATATATCATGTATACATGATGTATGAGTCACAGTTCAGTCTAGGCTGCCCTAGGAGTTAGAATGCTGGGGGAAGTACAGACACTGAGTTCTTTCTTCTCTTTCTCTCTCTCACACCTGTTTCTGTCATTTTTATAACCTATCTTTCATACCAAGTCTGTTCATGACTAGTCACCTGGTGTCCCCTTTCCCCCCTCCCCCCCTGGGGGGAGTGGTGGCTCTCCTGACAGTGTCTGCACGGGAGCCATGGACGACAGGATCTGCAGTATCTCGCCTGTGCCGACCTGTGACCCCGGATCCCCGCCCCTGCCTGTCTGGACCAGCCCCCCCCTCCTTCATTTATAAATGGACGTTCATCTATAGTCTGTCCGTCCATGGGAGTGGATCTGTCCTTCAATGTGGTTCTCCTCAAGATTTCTTCTTTTTCCCACTGGGTATGGAAGTTTTTTCTTGCCGAGGAGGGTCTAAGGACAGGGGGAGGGTCTAAGGACAGAGGGAGGGTCTAAGGACAGAAGGAGGGTCTAAGGACAGGGGGAGGGTCTAAGGACAGGGGGAGGGTCTAAGGACAGGGGGAGGGTCTAAGGACAGGGGATGCTTGGGACTTTTTCATGTATTTCTGTAGTTGATTGTGTTTTTGTAAAGCCGTTTGAGACGACTTTGTTGTGATTTAGGGCTTTATAAATAAAATTGAATTGAATTGAACGACCATAGAAACACGTAAATCATTATGGTTTGATACTGTGGTCATATCTGCAGGTCTTAGGGTGACCCTCTTAGTTTAGGGTGACCCTCTTAGTTTAGGGTGACCCTCTTAGTTTACAAGAAGAGGGCGTAGGTTTACATCTGTGTCACTGCAGGTCAAAGGTCCAAATTGGATAAAACAGCTGTTATCTGTTTTTTTTATTATTCATTTAAACACAAAAAGGAAAACTGAAAAAAGCATCATTATCTATTTTTTCATTTTGGTTTTGTAAACAAATAATATTTATTATGTTTATATAAATAAAACCAAACAAATATGTTTTTTTTTTTAAACAAATGTACGAATAATACATGGATGGGGAAACTGCATGTGATGGGTGTCAGCGGATCAGTGATCTAGTGGATCCCCCAGTATCTGACCAGTTGTCCTGGCTGATGTAGTGGTCAGTGACACAGGAGTTCCACAGGGGACTGGACTGGATCCTTTCCTCTTTACAATAAACCTCCACAAGTTTCATTCAGAACGTATGATTTTATTACTGCACCGTTAATAAAAAAAACTGTGTGAAGTGATTTGAAGCAGTAATATGTGTACATGTACCTTATGTCCTCAGTACTCAGTGTGTACATGTACCTTATGTCCTCAGTACTCAGTGTGTACATGTACCTTATGTCCTCAGTACTCAGTGTGTACATGTACCTTATGTCCTCAGTACTCAGTGTGTACATGTACCTTATGTCCTCAGTATTCAGTGTGTACATGTACCTTATGTCCTCAGTATTCAGTGTGTACATGTACCTTATGTCCTCAGTACTCAGTGTGTACATGTACCTTATGTCCTCAGTACTCAGTGTGTACATGTACCTTATGTCCTCAGTACTCATTGTGTACATGTACCTTATGTCCTCAGTACTCAGTGTGTACATGTACCTTATGTCCTCAGTACTCAGTGTGTACATGTACCTTATGTCCTCAGTACTCATTGTGTACATGTACCTTATGTCCTCAGTACTCAGTGTGTACATGTACCTTATGTCCTCAGTACTCAGTGTGTACATGTACCTTATGTCCTCAGGGCGGTACCCAGGGTACTTCTTGTTAAAGTGCGTCAGCGCTTGCATCACCGCAGACGTACACTCTACATAAGTGTAATCAATCATAATGTCTCCTGTTTGTGTGAAGCACAAAAACAACAGTGATACAACAACACAAGCTGATGGAAACAAATCCAGTTAAATGTGGATTATTTCAAACACAGGACATGTCCACACATGGACATAAGGAGGACAACATTGTCCACAGTTCATTATTAATTTTGAATAAAATTGTAAAAAAAAAAAAAAAAAAAAGATGTAATTTGGTGAATGATATCAACATTTATTTGACTCTCCTTCACTCCCAAGTTTTAACCAGATGGAACAGATGTAGGTCAGGGGGAGGGGCTTAAGACAGGGGCGGGGGCTGGGACATTATTTGTTTCTTTCAACGACTGAAAAGTGTTTAAACATTTTGAAAAAACTCTGTAAAAGAGCTTTTCAGTGACAGTAATTAAATAAAAGGATCCAGTGACACAGAGGGTTTATCTGTGAATAAGTGATGAAAATAAAAGACAAACTCACCAAACACTTCAGAAGGGTTGAGCAACTCTAAGAGTTTCCCTCCTCTCTTAGTTTCATAGGTAGCAAAGCCACCGTCTGAGTTCCTCATGTTCAGCAGCTGCAAGACAACGTGTAGAGTGAAGGTTAGACGACAACAGTTACAGCACAGTTCATACACTTTAACCATAACTATAACTTAAACTATAACTATAACCATAACTATAACTTAAACTATAACTATAACCCTAACCATAACTATAACTTAAACTATAACTATAACCATAACTATAACTTAAACTATAACTATAACTATAACCCTAACTATAACTATAACTTAAACTATAACTATAACCATAACCATAACTATAACTTAAACCATAACTATAACTTAAACTATAACTATAACCATAACTATAACTTAAACTATAACTATAACCATAACTATAACTTAAACTATAACTATAACCATAACCATAACTATAACTTAAACTATAACTATAACCATAACTATAACTTAAACTATAACTATAACCCTAACCATAACTATAACTTAAACTATAACTATAACCATAACTATAACTTAAACTATAACTATAACCATAACCATAACTATAACTTAAACTATAACTATAACCATAACCATAACTATAACTTAAACTATAACTATAACCATAACTATAACTTAAACTATAACTATAACCATAACTATAACTTAAACTATAACTATAACCATAACCATAACTATAACTTAAACTATAACTATAACCATAACCATAACTATAACTTAAACTATAACTATAACCATAACTATAACTTAAACTATAACTATAACCATAACCATAACTATAACTTAAACTATAACTATAACCATAACCATAACTATAACTTAAACTATAACTATAACCATAACTATAACTTAAACTATAACTATAACCATAACCATAACTATAACTTAAACTATAACTATAACCATAACTATAACTATAACTTAAACTATAACTATAACTTAAACTATAACTATAACCCTAACTATAACTATAACTTAAACTATAACTATAACCATAACCATAACTATAACGGTAACTATAACCATAACCATAACTATAACTTAAACTATAACTATAACCATAACTATAACTTAAACTATAACTATAACCATAACTATAACTTAAACTATAACTATAACCATAACCATAACTATAACGATAACTATAACCATAACCATAACTATAACTTAAACTATAACCATAACTATAACTTAAACTATAACTATAACCATAACTATAACTTAAACTATAACTATAACCATAACTATAACTTAAACTATAACTATAACCATAACCATAACTATAACTTAAACTATAACCATAACTATAACTTAAACTATAACTATAACCCTAACCATAACTATAACTTAAACTATAACTATAACCATAACTATAACTATAACTTAAACTATAACTATAACCATAACTATAACTTAAACTATAACTATAACCATAACTATAACCATAACTATAACTTAAACTATAACTATAACCATAACTATAACTTAAACTATAACTATAACTTAAACTATAACTATAACCATAACTATAACTTAAACTATAACTATAACCATAACTATAACTATAATTATAACTTAAACTATGACTATAACCATAACCATAACTATAACCATAACTATAACTTAAACTATAACTATAACTTAAACTATAACTATAACCATAACTATAACTTAAACTATAACTATAACCATAACTATAACTTAAACTATAACTATAACTTAAACTATAACTATAACTTAAACTATAACTATAACCATAACTATAACTTAAACTATAACTATAACCATAACTATAACTTAAACCATAACTATAACTTAAACTATAACTATAACCATAACTATAACTTAAACTATAACTATAACCCTAACCATAACTATAACTTAAACTATAACTATAACCATAACTATAACTTAAACTATAACTATAACCATAACCATAACTATAACTTAAACTATAACTATAACCATAACCATAACTATAACTTAAACTATAACTATAACCATAACTATAACTTAAACTATAACTATAACCATAACTATAACTTAAACTATAACTATAACCATAACCATAACTATAACTTAAACTATAACTATAACCATAACTATAACTATAACTTAAACTATAACTATAACTTAAACTATAACTATAACCCTAACTATAACTATAACTTAAACTATAACTATAACCATAACCATAACTATAACGGTAACTATAACCATAACCATAACTATAACTTAAACTATAACTATAACCATAACTATAACTTAAACTATAACTATAACCATAACTATAACTTAAACTATAACTATAACCATAACCATAACTATAACGATAACTATAACCATAACCATAACTATAACTTAAACTATAACCATAACTATAACTTAAACTATAACTATAACCATAACTATAACTTAAACTATAACTATAACCATAACTATAACTTAAACTATAACTATAACCATAACCATAACTATAACTTAAACTATAACTATAACCATAACTATAACTTAAACTATAACTATAACCCTAACCATAACTATAACTTAAACTATAACTATAACCATAACTATAACTATAACTTAAACTATAACTATAACCATAACTATAACTTAAACTATAACTATAACCATAACTATAACCATAACTATAACTTAAACTATAACTATAACCATAACTATAACTTAAACTATAACTATAACTTAAACTATAACTATAACCATAACTATAACTTAAACTATAACTATAACCATAACTATAACTATAATTATAACTTAAACTATAACTATAACCATAACCATAACTATAACCATAACTATAACTTAAACTATAACTATAACTTAAACTATAACTATAACCATAACTATAACTTAAACTATAACTATAACCATAACTATAACTTAAACTATAACTATAACTTAAACTATAACTATAACTTAAACTATAACTATAACCATAACTATAACTTAAACTATAACTATAACCATAACTATAACTTAAACCATAACTATAACTTAAACTATAACTATAACCATAACTATAACTTAAACTATAACTATAACCCTAACCATAACTATAACTTAAACTATAACTATAACCATAACTATAACTTAAACTATAACTATAACCATAACCATAACTATAACTTAAACTATAACTATAACCATAACCATAACTATAACTTAAACTATAACTATAACCATAACTATAACTTAAACTATAACTATAACCATAACTATAACTTAAACTATAACTATAACCATAACCATAACTATAACTTAAACTATAACTATAACCATAACTATAACTATAACTTAAACTATAACTATAACTTAAACTATAACTATAACCCTAACTATAACTATAACTTAAACTATAACTATAACCATAACCATAACTATAACGGTAACTATAACCATAACCATAACTATAACTTAAACTATAACTATAACCATAACTATAACTTAAACTATAACTATAACCATAACTATAACTTAAACTATAACTATAACCATAACTATAACTTAAACTATAACTATAACCCTAACCATAACTATAACTTAAACTATAACTATAACCATAACTATAACTTAAACTATAACTATAACCCTAACTATAACTATAACTTAAACTATAACTATAACCATAACCATAACTATAACTTAAACCATAACTATAACTTAAACTATAACTATAACCATAACTATAACTTAAACTATAACTATAACCATAACTATAACTTAAACTATAACTATAACCATAACCATAACTATAACTTAAACTATAACTATAACCATAACTATAACTTAAACTATAACTATAACCCTAACCATAACTATAACTTAAACTATAACTATAACCATAACTATAACTTAAACTATAACTATAACCATAACCATAACTATAACTTAAACTATAACTATAACCATAACCATAACTATAACTTAAACTATAACTATAACCATAACTATAACTTAAACTATAACTATAACCATAACTATAACTTAAACTATAACCATAACCATAACTATAACTTAAACTATAACTATAACCATAACCATAACTATAACTTAAACTATAACTATAACCATAACTATAACTTAAACTATAACTATAACCATAACCATAACTATAACTTAAACTATAACTATAACCATAACCATAACTATAACTTAAACTATAACTATAACCATAACTATAACTTAAACTATAACTATAACCATAACTATAACTTAAACTATAACTATAACCATAACCATAACTATAACTTAAACTATAACTATAACCATAACTATAACTATAACTTAAACTATAACTATAACTTAAACTATAACTATAACCCTAACTATAACTATAACTTAAACTATAACTATAACCATAACCATAACTATAACGGTAACTATAACCATAACCATAACTATAACTTAAACTATAACTATAACCATAACTATAACTTAAACTATAACTATAACCATAACTATAACTTAAACTATAACTATAACCATAACCATAACTATAACGATAACTATAACCATAACCATAACTATAACTTAAACTATAACCATAACTATAACTTAAACTATAACTATAACCATAACTATAACTTAAACTATAACTATAACCATAACTATAACTTAAACTATAACTATAACCATAACCATAACTATAACTTAAACTATAACTATAACCCTAACTATAACTATAACTTAAACTATAACTATAACCATAACCATAACTATAACGGTAACTATAACCATAACCATAACTATAACTTAAACTATAACTATAACCATAACTATAACTTAAACTATAACTATAACCATAACTATAACTTAAACTATAACTATAACCATAACCATAACTATAACGATAACTATAACCATAACCATAACTATAACTTAAACTATAACCATAACTATAACTTAAACTATAACTATAACCATAACTATAACTTAAACTATAACTATAACCATAACTATAACTTAAACTATAACTATAACCATAACCATAACTATAACTTAAACTATAACTATAACCATAACTATAACTTAAACTATAACTATAACCCTAACCATAACTATAACTTAAACTATAACTATAACCATAACTATAACTATAACTTAAACTATAACTATAACCATAACTATAACTTAAACTATAACTATAACCATAACTATAACCATAACTATAACTTAAACTATAACTATAACCATAACTATAACTTAAACTATAACTATAACTTAAACTATAACTATAACCATAACTATAACTTAAACTATAACTATAACCATAACTATAACTATAATTATAACTTAAACTATAACTATAACCATAACCATAACTATAACCATAACTATAACTTAAACTATAACTATAACTTAAACTATAACTATAACCATAACTATAACTTAAACTATAACTATAACCATAACTATAACTTAAACTATAACTATAACTTAAACTATAACTATAACTTAAACTATAACTATAACCATAACTATAACTTAAACTATAACTATAACCATAACTATAACTTAAACCATAACTATAACTTAAACTATAACTATAACCATAACTATAACTTAAACTATAACTATAACCCTAACCATAACTATAACTTAAACTATAACTATAACCATAACTATAACTTAAACTATAACTATAACCATAACCATAACTATAACTTAAACTATAACTATAACCATAACCATAACTATAACTTAAACTATAACTATAACCATAACTATAACTTAAACTATAACTATAACCATAACTATAACTTAAACTATAACTATAACCATAACCATAACTATAACTTAAACTATAACTATAACCATAACTATAACTATAACTTAAACTATAACTATAACTTAAACTATAACTATAACCCTAACTATAACTATAACTTAAACTATAACTATAACCATAACCATAACTATAACGGTAACTATAACCATAACCATAACTATAACTTAAACTATAACTATAACCATAACTATAACTTAAACTATAACTATAACCATAACTATAACTTAAACTATAACTATAACCATAACTATAACTTAAACTATAACTATAACCCTAACCATAACTATAACTTAAACTATAACTATAACCATAACTATAACTTAAACTATAACTATAACCCTAACTATAACTATAACTTAAACTATAACTATAACCATAACCATAACTATAACTTAAACCATAACTATAACTTAAACTATAACTATAACCATAACTATAACTTAAACTATAACTATAACCATAACTATAACTTAAACTATAACTATAACCATAACCATAACTATAACTTAAACTATAACTATAACCATAACTATAACTTAAACTATAACTATAACCCTAACCATAACTATAACTTAAACTATAACTATAACCATAACTATAACTTAAACTATAACTATAACCATAACCATAACTATAACTTAAACTATAACTATAACCATAACCATAACTATAACTTAAACTATAACTATAACCATAACTATAACTTAAACTATAACTATAACCATAACTATAACTTAAACTATAACCATAACCATAACTATAACTTAAACTATAACTATAACCATAACCATAACTATAACTTAAACTATAACTATAACCATAACTATAACTTAAACTATAACTATAACCATAACCATAACTATAACTTAAACTATAACTATAACCATAACCATAACTATAACTTAAACTATAACTATAACCATAACTATAACTTAAACTATAACTATAACCATAACTATAACTTAAACTATAACTATAACCATAACCATAACTATAACTTAAACTATAACTATAACCATAACTATAACTATAACTTAAACTATAACTATAACTTAAACTATAACTATAACCCTAACTATAACTATAACTTAAACTATAACTATAACCATAACCATAACTATAACGGTAACTATAACCATAACCATAACTATAACTTAAACTATAACTATAACCATAACTATAACTTAAACTATAACTATAACCATAACTATAACTTAAACTATAACTATAACCATAACCATAACTATAACGATAACTATAACCATAACCATAACTATAACTTAAACTATAACCATAACTATAACTTAAACTATAACTATAACCATAACTATAACTTAAACTATAACTATAACCATAACTATAACTTAAACTATAACTATAACCATAACCATAACTATAACTTAAACTATAACTATAACCATAACTATAACTTAAACTATAACTATAACCCTAACCATAACTATAACTTAAACTATAACTATAACCATAACTATAACTATAACTTAAACTATAACTATAACCATAACTATAACTTAAACTATAACTATAACCATAACTATAACCATAACTATAACTTAAACTATAACTATAACCATAACTATAACTTAAACTATAACTATAACTTAAACTATAACTATAACCATAACTATAACTTAAACTATAACTATAACCATAACTATAACTATAATTATAACTTAAACTATAACTATAACCATAACCATAACTATAACCATAACTATAACTTAAACTATAACTATAACTTAAACTATAACTATAACCATAACTATAACTTAAACTATAACTATAACCATAACTATAACTTAAACTATAACTATAACTTAAACTATAACTTAAACTATAACTATAACCATAACTATAACTTAAACTATAACTATAACCATAACTATAACTTAAACCATAACTATAACTTAAACTATAACTATAACCATAACTATAACTTAAACTATAACTATAACCCTAACCATAACTATAACTTAAACTATAACTATAACCATAACTATAACTTAAACTATAACTATAACCATAACCATAACTATAACTTAAACTATAACTATAACCATAACCATAACTATAACTTAAACTATAACTATAACCATAACTATAACTTAAACTATAACTATAACCATAACTATAACTTAAACTATAACTATAACCATAACCATAACTATAACTTAAACTATAACTATAACCATAACTATAACTATAACTTAAACTATAACTATAACTTAAACTATAACTATAACCCTAACTATAACTATAACTTAAACTATAACTATAACCATAACCATAACTATAACGGTAACTATAACCATAACCATAACTATAACTTAAACTATAACTATAACCATAACTATAACTTAAACTATAACTATAACCATAACTATAACTTAAACTATAACTATAACCATAACCATAACTATAACGATAACTATAACCATAACCATAACTATAACTTAAACTATAACCATAACTATAACTTAAACTATAACTATAACCATAACTATAACTTAAACTATAACTATAACCATAACTATAACTTAAACTATAACTATAACCATAACCATAACTATAACTTAAACTATAACTATAACCATAACTATAACTTAAACTATAACTATAACCCTAACCATAACTATAACTTAAACTATAACTATAACCATAACTATAACTATAACTTAAACTATAACTATAACCATAACTATAACTTAAACTATAACTATAACCATAACTATAACCATAACTATAACTTAAACTATAACTATAACCATAACTATAACTTAAACTATAACTATAACTTAAACTATAACTATAACCATAACTATAACTTAAACTATAACTATAACCATAACTATAACTATAATTATAACTTAAACTATAACTATAACCATAACCATAACTATAACCATAACTATAACTTAAACTATAACTATAACTTAAACTATAACTATAACCATAACTATAACTTAAACTATAACTATAACCATAACTATAACTTAAACTATAACTATAACTTAAACTATAACTATAACTTAAACTATAACTATAACCATAACTATAACTTAAACTATAACTATAACCATAACTATAACTTAAACCATAACTATAACTTAAACTATAACTATAACCATAACTATAACTTAAACTATAACTATAACCCTAACCATAACTATAACTTAAACTATAACCCTAACTATAACTATAACTTAAACTATAACTATAACCATAACCATAACTATAACTTAAACTATAACTATAACCATAACCATAACTATAACTTAAACTATAACTATAACCATAACTATAACTTAAACTATAACTATAACCATAACTATAACTTAAACTATAACTATAACCATAACCATAACTATAACTTAAACTATAACTATAACCATAACTATAACTATAACTTAAACTATAACTATAACTTAAACTATAACTATAACCCTAACTATAACTATAACTTAAACTATAACTATAACCATAACCATAACTATAACGGTAACTATAACCATAACCATAACTATAACTTAAACTATAACTATAACCATAACTATAACTTAAACTATAACTATAACCATAACTATAACTTAAACTATAACTATAACCATAACCATAACTATAACGATAACTATAACCATAACCATAACTATAACTTAAACTATAACCATAACTATAACTTAAACTATAACTATAACCATAACTATAACTTAAACTATAACTATAACCATAACTATAACTTAAACTATAACTATAACCATAACCATAACTATAACTTAAACTATAACTATAACCATAACTATAACTTAAACTATAACTATAACCCTAACCATAACTATAACTTAAACTATAACTATAACCATAACTATAACTATAACTTAAACTATAACTATAACCATAACTATAACTTAAACTATAACTATAACCATAACTATAACCATAACTATAACTTAAACTATAACTATAACCATAACTATAACCCTAACTATAACTATAACTTAAACTATAACTATAACCATAACCATAACTATAACTTAAACCATAACTATAACTTAAACTATAACTATAACCATAACTATAACTTAAACTATAACTATAACCATAACTATAACTTAAACTATAACTATAACCATAACTATAACTATAACCATAACTATAACTTAAACCATAACTATAACTTAAACTATAACTATAACCATAACTATAACTTAAACTATAACTATAACCCTAACCATAACTATAACTTAAACTATAACTATAACCATAACTATAACTTAAACTATAACTATAACCATAACCATAACTATAACTTAAACTATAACTATAACCATAACCATAACTATAACTTAAACTATAACTATAACCATAACTATAACTTAAACTATAACTATAACCATAACTATAACTTAAACTATAACTATAACCATAACCATAACTATAACTTAAACTATAACTATAACCATAACTATAACTATAACTTAAACTATAAACTATAACTATAACTTAAACTATAACTATAACCATAACCATAACTATAACGGT
>CM035784.1:29513319-29550819 GCA_020466265.1 Siphamia tubifer
GTATGTATGTTATATGTATGTGTATATATGTATATGTATATATGTATATGTATATATGTATATATATGTATATGTATATATGTATATATATGTATATGTATATATG
Source organism: Siphamia tubifer (assembly GCA_020466265.1). NCBI lineage: Eukaryota > Metazoa > Chordata > Actinopteri > Kurtiformes > Apogonidae > Siphamia > Siphamia tubifer. Next base: position 29,513,426 of record CM035784.1, read on the forward strand.
TATATATATATATATATATGTATATATATGTATGTATATGTATATATATATATATATATATATGTATATGTATATATATATATATATGTATATGTATATGTATATATATATATATGTATATGTATATGTATATATATATATATATATATATGTATATATATATATATATATATATATATATATGTATATATATATATATGTATATATATATATATATGTATGTATATATATGTATATATATATATATATATGTATGTATATATATGTATATATATATATATATATGTATGTATATATATGTATATGTATATATGTATGTATATATATATATATATATATATATGTATGTATATATATATATATATGTATATATATATATATATATGTATGTATATATATATATATATATATATATATATATATGTATATATATATATGTATATATATATATATATATATATATATATGTATATATATATATGTATATATATATATATATATATGTATATATATATATGTATATATATATATATATATATATATATATATATATATATATATATATATATATATATATATATATATATATATATATATATATATATATATATATATGTCCTGCATGTTTTACAAGCTAAAACATGCAGGACACTGGGCTACAAGGACCAGAAATGACAACCACTGGTCTCACCTGTGCTTGGCTACGCCTATCAAAAGACCAAAATATTGAGTAAAATGAAAAAAAAAGACCAAAATAATTAATAAAATGAACAGAAATGACAAATATAATAAATAAAATGCCCAAAGTTTTCAGTAAAAGGAACAAAAATCCTGACACTAACATCTATCTGGTGATTTTAACATCCTATTGGCTAGGCTAATTTACACCAACACCCGGGCTCCGCCCCCTCAGCGCTCTAACCTGTTCTTGGCTCCACCCCCTCAGCATCGAGCTAGACGAGCCTCCGCTGGTGGAGACGGCAGCGAACCTGTTCCGCTCCAGCTGTTACCGATACAGGGAGGAGCTGATGGCAGGGATCCTGGTGGCGGGGTGGGACCGCAGGAAGGGTGGGCAGGTATGTATAAACCCCCGACACACATAATCCAGTGGCCTCTGCCTGTGTGTGTATAACCTGGGGGTGTGTCCTCAGGTGTACTGCGTACCCATTGGTGGGATGCTGGTGAGGCAGCCGGTGTCAGTGGGCGGCAGCGGCAGCACCTACATCTACGGCTTCATGGATTCTAACTACAAACCTGGACTGAACAAAGAGCAGTGTCTGGAGCTGACCGCCGCAGGTACTGACCTACCGCTGCAGCAAAGCATGATGGGAGACGTGAGAATTATGAGATAAAAAGTGTAAAGGCAGCAGTCTCAAAGGCCTTCGGGACCCGCCTCCTCACACGACGTCTAAGTTAAATTTTAGGCAGATTGGTGTTTGTAGGTGATACGTATGACCCAACTACAGCTGGTTTTGTAGGGGGCGCTATGGAGGAAAAATCCCAATTTGTATCGATAAACACAAGTAGGACCAAGAGACTTAAGCCAAACCTGTGATTGTATGTCCAAACTAAGACCATTATACTAATGGTCTTAGTTATTCTGTAGGCGGCGCTGGAGACCCAGGAAATAGTCTGAGTCAAATTCCAGCTATGTCTGGGATGGTGGTCATTTTTCCTGAAAACTTTGCGACGGAACTTTTCCAAAAATATAGATAACTTTTAACGTCCCACTGGTCTAGATCGTGTTCACACGGCGGCCAAGGAGGAAATTCCAATGACAGCGAAAAAGACGACTCAACGTTTTTAAAATTTCAATCCAAGATGGCGGACTTCCTGTTGGTTTATGGGCGTGGCCAACATCATATAACAAACACCTGTACATATTTTCATAGCTCTAACTTCACTAGGGTGTGATCTGGCCTAATACAAACTGTTTCACCTTTTCTAGGGGGCGCTGTAGACACTTTTCTTGACAGACTTTTACGAAACCTATAAATACTTGCAATTTTTCACACTTTTGAGGTGTGTGCAAAATTTGGGGAGTTTTCGTGCATGTTCAGGGGTTAAATTAGAGGTCAAAGGGCAGACGAAAGAAAAATTAATAATAATAATAATAAATAAATAATAATAAACATTCATAAACTAAGCAGGAACAATATAGCGTTTTTCTGACCCCCCCCCCTCCCCCTGAACTCAGCCTCGTATGAAATCTTTTGATCTCCCCCACGTCACTGTGGGGTCAGAGGTCACATTTGACACACTTTCACTCATGTCAGTGACCCTGAGTGGGCGTGGCCATAGTTTCCCATTCATTCTGAGCAGGAACAAATATGTGGTGTGACATGCACATGCTACCGTGAATGTGTGAGTGGTGCGACCGCGCCCCTGGCATATTTGGTCACCTGACCATCACAGCAGACTCAATAGGCCTTGCGTCGACGTTGTCCTCAGCGAAGGCCTAACTATCGTTTACGTTTTAACTTCCCACTCACTAAGTACAACCAGAGTTAATCCATATATGTCACACTGTGGTCCTCCTTACAGTCTGGAAAATACACACCTGGCTGTGGTGGCCATATTGGATTTGTCCATTTTGAGGCATTATGGGACATTTTTGAGCCCTGAATTTAAAACCCTGAAAGACTACGACAAATATTCACCTGTTTGGAAAACTGACCCTGACTATTAACCTGTCTGTCTCACAGCTCTGTCTCTGGCCATGGAGAGAGACGGGTCCAGTGGGGGCGTGGTCAGACTGGCGTCCATCTCTGAGGAGGGGGTGGAGCGTCGGGTCATCCTAGGAAACCAACTGCCCAAATTCTCCACCCATTAAATGTTAATAAAGGTTTGTTTGTTCAACTGCTGCTGTGGCTCAGTTTGTTCACTCACTGTTACCATAGTAACCATTCAGACAGGGGGTTACCATAGTAACCATTCAGACAGGGGGTTACCATAGTAACCATTCAGACAGGGGCTTACCATAGTAACCATTCAGACAGGGGGTTACCATAGTAACCATTCAGACAGGGGCTTACCATAGTAACCATTCAGACAGGGGGTTACCATAGTAACCATTCAGACAGGGGGTTACCATAGTAACCATTCAGACAGGGGGTTACCATAGTAACCATTCAGACAGGGTCCCCACTGGGGTTACCATAGTAACCATTCAGACAGGGTCCCCACTAGGGTTACCATAGTAACCATTCAGACAGGGTCCCCACTGGGGTTACCATAGTAACCATTCAGACAGGGTCCCCACTGGGGTTACCATAGTAACCATTCAGACAGGGGGTTACCATAGTAACCATTCAGACAGGGGGTTACCATAGTAACCATTCAGACAGGGGGTTACCATAGTAACCATTCAGACAGGGGCTTACCATAGTAACCATTCAGACAGGGGGTTACCATAGTAACCATTCAGACAGGGTCCCCACTGGGGTTACCATAGTAACCATTCAGACAGGGGGTTACCATAGTAACCATTCAGACAGGGTCCCCACTAGGGTTACCATAGTAACCATTCAGACAGGGTCCCCACTGGGGTTACCATAGTAACCATTCAGACAGGGTCCCCACTAGGGTTACCATAGTAACCATTCAGACAGGGTCCCCACTGGGGTTACCATAGTAACCATTCAGACAGGGGGTTACCATAGTAACCATTCAGACAGGGTCCCCACTGGGGTTACCATAGTAACCATTCAGACAGGGGGTTACCATAGTAACCATTCAGACAGGGTCTCCACTGGGGTTACCATAGTAACCATTCAGACAGGGTCTCCACTGGGGTTACCATAGTAACCATTCAGACATATCACAGAATCCATGACAAACTGATCAAAACCAGTGAATTTAATAAATAAAAAAACATTTACACACATGAACAGAAAAGCAGTCACTGCTTAGGGTTCGTTACCATGGAGACCAGAATGTCCTCACAATGTCCACTTCAAACACCTGCAGAAAAAAACAGTGAGGTCAGTGAAGGTACCACGGTGTGTTCACTGACTCCATCATGTTAAATGTTCTTCACTTCTATAGTTGTTCAAAGCTCTTTACATTAGCCTCACATTCACCCATTCACACACTTTACATTAGCTTCACATTCACCCATTCACACACTTTACATTAGCTTCATATTCACCCATTCACACACTTTACATTAGCTTCACATTCACCCATTCACACACTTTACATTAGCTTCATATTCACCCATTCACACACTTTACATTAGCTTCACATTCACACACTTCACATTAGCTTCACATTCACCCATTCACACACTTTACATTAGCCTCACATTCACCCATTCACACACTACATTAGCTTCACATTTACCCATTCACACACTTTACATTAGCCTCACATTCACACACTTTACATTAGCCTCACATTCACCCATTCACACACTTTACATTAGCTTCAAATTCACCCATTCACACACTTTACATTAGCTTCACATTCACCCATTCACACACTTTACATTAGCTTCACATTCACCCATTCACACACTTTACATTAGCTTCACATTCACCCATTCACACACTTTACATTAGCTTCACATTCACCCATTCACACACTTTACATTAGCCTCACATTCACCCATTCACACACTTTACATTAGCTTCACATTCACACACTTTACATTAGCTTCACATTCACACACTTTACATTAGCTTCACATTCACCCATTCACACACTTTACATTAGCTTCACATTCACCCATTCACACACTTTACATTAGCTTCACATTCACCCATTCACACACTTTACATTAGCTTCACATTCACCCATTCACACACTTTACATTAGCTTCACATTCACCCATTCACACACTTTACATTAGCTTCACATTCACCCATTCACACACTTTACATTAGCTTCACATTCACCCATTCACACACTTTACATTAGCTTCACATTCACCCATTCACACACTTTACATTAGCTTCACATTCACCCATTCACACACTTTACATTAGCTTCACATTCACCCATTCACACACTTTACATTAGCCTCACATTCACCCATTCACACACTACATTAGCCTCACATTCACCCATTCACACACTTTACATTAGCCTCACATTCACACACTTTACATTAGCCTCACATTCACACACTTTACATTAGCCTCACATTCACCCATTCACACACTTTACATTAGCTTCACATTCACCCATTCACACACTTTAAATTAGCTTCACATTCACCCATTCACACACTTTAAATTAGCCTCACATTCACCCATTCACACACACTTTACATTAGCCTCACATTCACCCATTCACACACACTTTACATTAGCCTCACATTCACCCATTCACACACACTTCACATTAGCCTCACATTCACCCATTCACACACTTTACATAAGCCTCACATTCACCCATTCACACACACTTCACATTAGCCTCACATTCACCCATTCACACACTTTACATAAGCCTCACATTCACCCATTCACACACACTTCACATTAGCCTCACATTCACCCATTCACACACACTTCACATTAGCCTCACATTCACCCATTCACACACTTTACATTAGCCTCACATTCACCCATTCACACACTTTACATTAGCCTCACATTCACCCATTCACACACACTTTACATTAGCCTCACATTCACCCATTCACACACACTTTACATTAGCCTCACATTCACCCATTCACACACTTTACATTAGCCTCACATTCACCCATTCACACACACTTTACATTAGCCTCACATTCACCCATTCACACACTTTACATTAGCCTCACATTCACCCATTCACACACACTTTATATTAGCCTCACATTCACCCATTCACACACTTTACATTAGCTTCACATTCACCCATTCACACACACTTTACATTAGCCTCACATTCACCCATTCACACACTTTACATTAGCTTCACATTCACCCATTCACACACACTCATACACCAGTAGGTTCTGTCCGTCCCACTGGGACACTAAGGTTTCAGTGTCTTTGTCCTAGGACGTGTGGACAGTGGACAGACAGAGTAGGGACAAGAACCCCCAACCTCCGGGTCATGGGACGACCCACTCTACCAACTGGTTTATTAGTTAACTAGTTTGTTAACCTGTGTGAAGTTAACACCCCATAACTTTTCAGTTTTTGACAGTGTGTTAATACTGAAACCATGGTAACGGACTCCACTGATTTGAACCAGTCCAGTGTTTAGAACCTTTTAGAACCACATCATCATTAGAACAGCTGATCATTCATGTCTTCACACTGACACAGTTAATACAATATTTAAATGGGTTAAAGTTAGGTTTTGGCTGATATACATTTAAAGAGTTTAAACAATATCCATTAGTTCAGGGGTGTCAAACTGTGGTCCTCGTGGGTGGGGGTCCTTCCATTCCACCTGGAGGTCATTACATCATTATCAGTCTGATTATTAACTCTTTAAATGTCACTGATAATGTGTTATGAATGGATGATTTAGTTTAAATATTCAGAAAAATTCAACAGTTTTTACTTTATTTTGTGCATGGACAAGGTGCCAAAAAGCAAGTTTTTTCAAATTATTTTTAGTTAAACATTTTTACAGGCAAAATTAAAATCGATGGGACCAAATTTCAATACTTTTTTTTTTTTTTTAGTTAATTTCAGTCATATATTCACTTCTAAGCAGTAAACAGAGAGACAACAATTACAGAATCTGACTGAAAAAGACTCAGGCAGAAGCAAAAATTATTAAGTAACAAGTTATTTTCCACATTGTTTATCATTTTATAAATATTTATTAGTTTTTGTTGCTCATTTTGTTTATTTTCCTACATTTATTTTTTTTTAAGTTAAGTATTTTTTGTTGATTTGTGTCTTTACTAGGGTTGTCACGATACTAAAATTCCAACTCGATACCGATACTAAGGATAATACTCGATACTATTTCGATACTGGAGATGTGAGGGATTCCTTTTAAAATGTCCTCCATGGACTGTTAAAAAAAGGTAGTGAGTGCGGGTGCAGAATAAATGCATGTCTATCTCTTGGTAAGTTAAGGTAGGTCTATCTTTTTGTTCAAGTCCTTCTGCAGTGCTAACTGTAAGACTCTTTATGGTCGAGTGATTATGTGCGCGGGCGGCAGCGTATTGCATCATGTGACCACCGCGGACCCCTTGCGGTACTATGGCAAGCCAAAGTGTTCACATAGCCACGCGTTGTCTTTATTATATCACGTGTTACAGAACGCGTTCTAGAACACGTGCCATTGTGCGCGCCAGAGCGCGTCCTGTAACACGTGATATAATAAAGACAACGCGCGGCTATGTGAACACTTTGTCTTGCCATACGGGACTAGCAGCACGCACGTCAAAAATGATAGGCTGACATGCTCACGGTGGCCTCCGTGGTGGTAACGTGATACTATGCGCTACCGCCTGGCTGCCGCCCGCGCGCATAAACGTTCGACTATATGGAGGCCTTTAAAAGCAAAGTTACATGGGATGGTCCAATCACAGACCTATAGAAATAGTGTATAGGTCTGTGGTCGCACTGGCGTCATCCCGTGTGCTGTCAGAGGCAGCTGGAGAAAAAAAGAGACTTTAACTTACACGCCGGCATTACGGCTGTGCCAGAGCTGACCGCGTTGATGCCTGTTTACAATTCTTAACGTTACCCGCTACAAAAAAGCGGCGACGTGCCATAAAAACAAAAATCGATTTTCCAGCAACTTAGTATCTAATTAGATACCAAGGGTCAATATCGATTTAGTATCTAAAATCGATTTTGTTGACAACCCTAGTCTTTACTTTGCTCATGTTACCAGTTATGTTGTTAGTTTTCAGGAGTTAAAGGGTTAAAGTGAATCACATGGAAGAAGGAAATATGTAAAACATGCAGAACACCGGCCCTCGTGGACTACAGTTTGACACCTGTGTGTTAGTATATAATGACCAACGCTGCCCCTCCCACCCTGTAACAAACTCATACATTCTAGAATGTTCCCACACGACTCCATCATGTTTCGTACATTTACTGTTCGACATAAATCACTTCTTTCATCATCCTGCTGCGTCACCAACTGTCAACAAAAATAAAACTTACATAAAAAAAAACTAATATTTTTAATATATGTGACGTTAACTTCACACAGATGGTTTCAGGGTGCGTTCACTGACCACTCAGCGGTGCATTCAAGTACCTACCTGGTTTCTCTGTGTGTTAACAGACACTTGGTGGAGCAGTAGCGCCCCCCACAGGTGGTGCAGGTGTAGTGAGATGGAAAACCACACACGCAGCAGAAATGTCGGGGAGGCAGCAAAGAGGGCGGAGCCACAGCTGACAAGTAGTTAGGCTCCACCTTCTCTGACAGGTTCTACCAATGAGAGAGCAGATGAGTGAGCTGAGTGGGCGTGGCTGTTGGTTCAATGTGAGAGGGCGTGTCAGTGGGCGTGGCCTCACCTCCTCCTCTAACAGTGCAGTAAAGTTCTTTCTGAACCTCTGTTTAAAATGGTCGCCCCTCGTCTTCCTCTTCTTCTTCTCTGCAAACAACCACTGTTTCCATGACGACCATCAATACAACAAGGAAACACCTACATCTGAAAACACTGGTACTTCCTGTTAACACTGGATCTGATAATGAAGGGGTCACTGTCTAAACTGGTAACAAGGGGGTCAAAGGTCACCGTCTAAACTGGTAACGAGGGGTCAAAGGTCACCGTCTAAACAGTTAACGAGGGGTCAAAGGTCACAGTCTAAACTGGTAACGAGGGGTCAAAGGTCACCGTCTAAACTGGTAACGAGGGGTCAAAGGTCACAGTCTAAACAGTTAACGAGGGGTCAAAGGTCACTGTCTAAACTGGTAACGAGGGGTCAAAGGTCACCGTCTAAACAGTTAACAAGGGGTCAAAGCAGAGTCCTGCACGGTTCTGATTCTGACAAACCGCAACCGCCCGTACCCATCATGTTTAAACTCGTATCCGACCCGTTTTCCGACGAAAAAAAAAAAATCTGCACCCAAACCGACCCGCTATAAATGAACCCGATATTCCGACCCGAACCCGAAAGAAAATGTCAGATAGCCAAAGTTAAATACAAACATTTATTGTCATGAATATAGTAAACAGTGACAAAATAAAAAAATAAAAAACCCACGTCCGACCCAAACCAAACCCGTATCCAACACAACACAACATTTTTCACCCGTTTCCTGAAAATCTGCGGTTCACCCACGGGTACCCGAACCCGTGCAGGACTCTGGGTCAAAGGTCAGCGTCTCACCTGGTTCCTCAGATTCGCTGAAGGCTGGAAGGCGAGCGGTGGGACCCGGCGGAGGTAGAGAGGACAGTGGGTCGTCCTGGAAACGGAAACGACAACCTGAGAAGTCTGGCTGTGGTAATGTGTGTGTGTGTGTGTGTGTGTGTGTGTGTGTGTATGTGTGTGTGTGTGTGTGTGTGTGTGTGTGTGTGTGTTGAACAGGTGAAGACGTTACCGTGGTAACGCAGGTGTGTGTGTGTGTGTGTGTGAGGTCAAACCTGGAAGTTGTCTTTCTCCAACGCCTCCAGCTGTCGACTCAGACGCCTCTGACGAGTGGCTTCGTCTAAAACACGCCGTTGGCCCGCCTCCACACGAGCTAACGTTTAAAAACAAACACATTAACCCCGCCTCCACATGAGCTAACGTTTAAAAACAAACACATTAACCCCGCCTCCACACGAGCTAACGTTTAAAAACAAACACGTTAACCCCGCCTCCACACGAGCTAACGTTTAAAAACAAACACGTTAACCCCGCCTCCACACGAGCTAACGTTTAAAAACAAACACGTTAACCCCGCCTCCACACGAGCTAACGTTTAAAAACAAACACGTTAGCCCCGCCTCCACACGAGCTAACGTTTAAAAACAAACACATTAACCCCGCCTCCACACGAGCTAACGTTTAAAAACAAACACGTTAACCCCGCCTCCACACGAGCTAACGTTTAAAAACAAACACATTAACCCCGCCTCCACACGAGCTAACGTTTAAAAACAAACACATTAGCCCCGCCTCCACACGAGCTAACGTTTAAAAACAAACACGTTAACCCCGCCTCCACACGAGCTAACGTTTAAAAACAAACACATTAACCCCGCCTCCACACGAGCTAACGTTTAAAAACAAACACATTAACCCCGCCTCCACACGAGCTAACGTTTAAAAACAAACACATTAACCCCGCCTCCACACGAGCTAACGTTTAAAAACAAACACATTAGCCCCGCCTCCACACGAGCTAACGTTTAAAAACAAACACATTAACCCCGCCTCCACACGAGCTAACGTTTAAAAACAAACACGTTAACCCCGCCTCCACACGAGCTAACGTTTAAAAACAAACACGTTAACCCCGCCTCCACACGAGCTAACGTTTAAAAACAAACACGTTAACCCCGCCTCCACACGAGCTAACGTTTAAAAACAAACACGTTAGCCCCGCCTCCACACGAGCTAACGTTTAAAAACAAACACATTAACCCCGCCTCCACACGAGCTAACGTTTAAAAACAAACACGTTAACCCCGCCTCCACACGAGCTAACGTTTAAAAACAAACACATTAACCCCGCCTCCACACGAGCTAACGTTTAAAAACAAACACATTAGCCCCGCCTCCACACGAGCTAACGTTTAAAAACAAACACGTTAACCCCGCCTCCACACGAGCTAACGTTTAAAAACAAACACGTTAACCCCGCCTCCACACGAGCTAACGTTTAAAAACAAACACGTTAACCCCGCCTCCACACGAGCTAACGTTTAAAAACAAACACGTTAACCCCGCCTCCACACGAGCTAACGTTTAAAAACAAACACATTAACCCCGCCTCCACACGAGCTAACGTTTAAAAACAAACACATTAGCCCCGCCTCCACACGAGCTAACGTTTAAAAACAAACACATTAACCCCGCCTCCACACGAGCTAACGTTTAAAAACAAACACGTTAACCCCGCCTCCACACGAGCTAACGTTTAAAAACAAACACATTAACCCCGCCTCCACACGAGCTAACGCTTAAAAACAAACACATTAGCCCCGCCTCCACACGAGCTAACGTTTAAAAACAAACACATTAACCCCGCCTCCACACGAGCTAACGTTTAAAAACAAACACGTTAACCCCGCCTCCACACGAGCTAACGTTTAAAAACAAACACGTTAACCCCGCCTCCACACGAGCTAACGTTTAAAAACAAACACGTTAGCCCCGCCTCCACACGAGCTAACGTTTAAAAACAAACACATTAACCCCGCCTCCACACGAGCTAACGTTTAAAAACAAACACGTTAACCCCGCCTCCACACGAGCTAACGTTTAAAAACAAACACATTAACCCCGCCTCCACACGAGCTAACGTTTAAAAACAAACACATTAGCCCCGCCTCCACACGAGCTAACGTTTAAAAACAAACACGTTAACCCCGCCTCCACACGAGCTAACGTTTAAAAACAAACACGTTAACCCCGCCTCCACACGAGCTAACGTTTAAAAACAAACACGTTAACCCCGCCTCCACACGAGCTAACGTTTAAAAACAAACACGTTAACCCCGCCTCCACACGAGCTAACGTTTAAAAACAAACACATTAACCCCGCCTCCACACGAGCTAACGTTTAAAAACAAACACATTAGCCCCGCCTCCACACGAGCTAACGTTTAAAAACAAACACATTAACCCCGCCTCCACACGAGCTAACGTTTAAAAACAAACACGTTAACCCCGCCTCCACACGAGCTAACGTTTAAAAACAAACACGTTAACCCCGCCTCCACACGAGCTAACGTTTAAAAACAAACACGTTAACCCCGCCTCCACACGAGCTAACGTTTAAAAACAAACACGTTAGCCCCGCCTCCACACGAGCTAACGTTTAAAAACAAACACATTAACCCCGCCTCCACACGAGCTAACGTTTAAAAACAAACACGTTAACCCCGCCTCCACACGAGCTAACGTTTAAAAACAAACACATTAACCCCGCCTCCACACGAGCTAACGTTTAAAAACAAACACATTAGCCCCGCCTCCACACGAGCTAACGTTTAAAAACAAACACGTTAACCCCGCCTCCACACGAGCTAACGTTTAAAAACAAACACATTAACCCCGCCTCCACACGAGCTAACGTTTAAAAACAAACACATTAACCCCGCCTCCACACGAGCTAACGTTTAAAAACAAACACATTAACCCCGCCTCCACACGAGCTAACGTTTAAAAACAAACACATTAGCCCCGCCTCCACACGAGCTAACGTTTAAAAACAAACACATTAACCCCGCCTCCACACGAGCTAACGTTTAAAAACAAACACGTTAACCCCGCCTCCACACGAGCTAACGTTTAAAAACAAACACGTTAACCCCGCCTCCACACGAGCTAACGTTTAAAAACAAACACGTTAACCCCGCCTCCACACGAGCTAACGTTTAAAAACAAACACGTTAGCCCCGCCTCCACACGAGCTAACGTTTAAAAACAAACACATTAACCCCGCCTCCACACGAGCTAACGTTTAAAAACAAACACGTTAACCCCGCCTCCACACGAGCTAACGTTTAAAAACAAACACATTAACCCCGCCTCCACACGAGCTAACGTTTAAAAACAAACACATTAGCCCCGCCTCCACACGAGCTAACGTTTAAAAACAAACACGTTAACCCCGCCTCCACACGAGCTAACGTTTAAAAACAAACACGTTAACCCCGCCTCCACACGAGCTAACGTTTAAAAACAAACACGTTAACCCCGCCTCCACACGAGCTAACGTTTAAAAACAAACACGTTAACCCCGCCTCCACACGAGCTAACGTTTAAAAACAAACACATTAGCCCTGCCTCCACACGAGCTAACGTTTAAAAACAAACACGTTAACCCCGCCTCCACACGAGCTAACGTTTAAAAACAAACACATTAACCCCGCCTCCACACGAGCTAACGCTTAAAAACAAACACATTAGCCCCGCCTCCACACGAGCTAACGTTTAAAAACAAACACATTAACCCCGCCTCCACACGAGCTAACGTTTAAAAACAAACACGTTAACCCCGCCTCCACACGAGCTAACGTTTAAAAACAAACACATTAGCCCCGCCTCCACACGAGCTAACGTTTAAAAACAAACACATTAGCCCCGCCCCCACACGAGCTAACGTTTAAAAACAAACACGTTAACCCCGCCTCCACACGAGCTAACGTTTAAAAACAAACACATTAACCCCGCCTCCACACGAGCTAACGTTTAAAAACAAACACGTTAACCCCGCCTCCACACGAGCTAACGTTTAAAAACAAACACATTAACCCCGCCTCCACACGAGCTAACGTTTAAAAACAAACACGTTAACCCCGCCTCCACACGAGCTAACGTTTAAAAACAAACACATTAGCCCCGCCTCCACACGAGCTAACGTTTAAAAACAAACACGTTAACCCCGCCTCCACACGAGCTAACGTTTAAAAACAAACACGTTAACCCCGCCTCCACACGAGCTAACGTTTAAAAACAAACACATTAACCCCGCCTCCACACGAGCTAACGTTTAAAAACAAACACGTTAACCCCGCCTCCACACGAGCTAACGTTTAAAAACAAACACGTTAACCCCGCCTCCACACGAGCTAACGTTTAAAAACAAACACGTTAACCCCGCCTCCACACGAGCTAACGTTTAAAAACAAACACGTTAACCCCGCCTCCACACGAGCTAACGTTTAAAAACAAACACATTGTTAAACCAGTTTCGTTTTGTGTGACCAGGTGTCACCATGTTTGTGCACACAGTCTTTTTTTAACGTAAACATTTGACACAGTGGTCTAATGGGATGTTTGTATTTGTGTTTTAAATAACAACGTGTCATAATAAACCATGTGACGCTGTAACTCCTACTTCTGTCCAGTTTTTTTTTTTACTTTCCAGTGACGCAGTGATTCAGTGGAAAAAAACACTAGGTACTATGTACCCTTAAAAAAATGAATAAACAAGGTTAGAGTAAAAACGTGCGACGCCAGTGGTTAAACCTTCTTCATTCACAGTCAATGAGACTCCTGGTCTTTATTTGGAACTGGTCTTTATATGTGACCCCCCACCAGTAAAGCAGTCATAAGTGTGTGTAAATCCAAACAGAGTTATGTGTGTAGCTTGGTAGAGTGGAAACTAAGGTTTAAGATGGTGAAAAAATGATGTTTCTATCACAAGTAGAACCAAAGTTATGGTCATTTTAATATCCACATTTGGACATATTTTACAATTTGCATATTTTTAGATATTGTTCGTTAAAGTTTTGGACTGTTTTGGGGTAGGAAGTCCTTAGCAACGCATAATAATTTGTATCCGATTGACACAAATTGTTGACAGATGTTAAAGGACACTCTGATGGACATGTCACAGAAGTTTTATATATTATAATAATAGGACAGAAGTGTGACGTATTATAATCATTTGGCTTACACCATTGGACAGAACATTCAATATAAGCTTTTACCTCGTACCAAACACTTGGGTGTTTACCCACGGAACGGAGATCGTTTTGTTCGGCGAAAAGAGGTGGAAGTCGTCTTTGTCTTTGCTCAGCAATACCTGAACTTTTGTCACCGCTTAAATAATTGACTCAATAAACACCTTTATTGATTGGATTTCAATGTAATGACCACAGGAAGTGAACATAGAGGTGTTAAGGTACCGTTTTTTGATAAGGTGTAAACACTAATAACAAATCACCTTCCAGCCTAAATTTGGCTGTAGCTCTGAACGGCTCAGTGCGACTTATGCCTGGTTTGGTGGTGGGGGGTCAAATATGTTCCACATATCCTGGTGCACCCAGTCTGTCATAACAACTGCTGTGTCACATGGCAACTGATTATTTAGAGCCACGGTTCTCAAACTGGGGTCTGCGGACCCCTAAGGGGACGTGGCGTATGTCCAGGGGGTACGTGAAATTATTCCCGTTTTTTTTTTTTTTTTTTTTTTGCTGTTTTATTTTGAAATGCGGAAGTTTTATTTTGTAGCGAGCGGGCGGAAGTAACAGCGCTGTTTGACGCCAGCTTGACTAAATTGAGACGGAGCGAGTCACAGGCTATTTTTAGCCACCCTGCAGCGAACATGGATCGATTTTTGTGTCCGCCAAGTTCCTCAAGAAGTGGTAAAAGAAATGACAATGAAAATGACAATGACAAAAACAAACGCCCTAACCCTAAAAAGAGAAAGTACATTGATAGTTATATTGAGTTTGACAAGATCATCCCTCTCATTAAGTCTGTCTGTCTGTCTGTCTGTCTGTCTGTCTGTCTGTCTGTCTGTCTGTCTGTCTGTCTGTCTGTCTGTCTGTCTGTCACACACACGGTTTTGTGTGTCTTTTGTTCTGTTTATTATTTTAAAATTATTTAAAATTGTTGTTTCTGAAGTGTTCATTTATATTATAATACCTGAAAATGTGGCTGGTTTGCACAAAAGCACTATTAAAAAAAGGTTATCATTGTTTCATAATAATCATTGTTGAAGTGGTTTTTTATCATTTTCAGTATCGCCAGGATGAGGGGGGACATGGAATGGGGCGGCTGTGGTTCAGTTGGTAGAGTGGGTCGCCCAATGACCGAGAGGTTGGCGGTTCGCGTCCCGGCTCTGGCTGTCCACGTGTCGAAGTGTCCTTGGGCAAGACACTGAACCCTGACTTAGGCCCCCAGTAGGACTGACCTTTGACCTTAGAAACCTACTGGTGTATGAGTGTGTGTGTGAATGGGTGAATGAGAGGCTAATGTAAAGAACTTTGAACCATGAAGGTGGAACAGAACTATATAAATGCAGAACATTTACCATTTACCATGGAAAAATGTCACCCCTCCAAGGGGGACCTGGGCCTAAACAGTTTGAGAACCTCCTCAGAATGTGATGTGTTCAGCAGGTGTTCTTATCTGACTGTAGAATTTACTCCTCATACATATCTTCATGGTGACGTCATTTCACCTAGTAACGCGTGCCACCATTTTGAAAGGGTAAACCAACAGCGTACCAACCAGTGTGTGAACTGTACTGTACCATCCTGCACGACTACATTTGGTGTAAAATGACCAAAGCTTGTGCAGCCTCAGGTGTAAGAACCACGCTTGGATGGAAGAGCATCTGTCGTTTTTTTTCGTGTACCCAGAAAAGGGTTAAAAATGTGCAGCATGGCGTCAGACGCTGAGAATATGTGATGATGGTTAGACCTGGAGTCTGAACATTTTGTCAGTGGTAGGTTTAACTATACCACTATTTTAATGCTGAACATATACATCTGTTCATAAAAAATGACATTTTAGTGGTTTTTTTGTTGCTAGCTATAGTAGCTATTATGTTTATTTCTTCTAACACAGATAAAAGGTTACCTGCTAGGCCTATCCTAAAATTAAAAACTATTGTATTAAAGGTTTTTCATCTTTATTTTAATTTTTATTTATGAGTCCTATTCTATATTTTAGTTTAATTACTTAGTTATTAATATTTAATTAGATAGACCAACATAAACATAGGCCTGTGATAATAAACATGATAAAACAAAGTCTCATGAACTCAAAAAGTTCAAATAAAGTCAAACTAAACTAGTGGAATGTTCTGGAAGCAGAGGAGTATTTAAATAGATTTACCTCAAAATAAACATGTGCTTCCAGGCTCCTATAAGTTCACATTTTATCTGGTGTGTATATGACAGGACTTTAGAGCAGATAGTACCACATGTCTGGACATGTTTGTGTGTACTGTGTGTACTGTGTTTTGTCTGTGTGTACTGTGTGTACTGTGTTGTCTGTGTGTACTGTGTTTTGTCTGTGTGTACTGTGTGTACTGTGTTTTGTCTGTGTGTACTGTGTGTACTGTGTTGTCTGTGTGTACTGTGTGTACTGTGTTGTCTGTGTGTACTGTGTTTTGTCTGTGTGTACTGTGTGTACTGTGTTTTGTCTGTGTGTACTGTGTGTACTGTGTTGTCTGTGTGTACTGTGTGTACTGTGTTTTGTCTGTGTGTACTGTGTGTACTGTGTTGTCTGTGTGTACTGTGTTGTCTGTGTACTGTGTTTTGTCTGTGTGTACTGTGTGTACTGTGTTGTCTGTGTGTACTGTGTGTACTGTGTTGTCTGTGTACTGTGTTTTGTCTGTGTGTACTGTGTGTACTGTGTGTACTGTGTTGTCTGTGTGTACTGTGTGTACTGTGTTGTCTGTGTACTGTGTGTACTGTGTTTTGTCTGTGTGTACTGTGTTGTCTGTGTGTACTGTGTGTACTGTGTTGTCTGTGTGTACTGTGTGCACTGTGTTGTCTGTGTGTACTGTGTGTACTGTGTTGTCTGTGTGTACTGTGTTGTCTGTGTGTACTGTGTGTACTGTGTTGTCTGTGTGTACTGTGTTGTCTGTGTACTGTGTTTTGTCTGTGTGTACTGTGTGTACTGTGTTGTCTGTGTGTACTGTGTGTACTGTGTTGTCTGTGTACTGTGTTTTGTCTGTGTGTACTGTGTGTACTGTGTGTACTGTGTTTTGTCTGTGTGTACTGTGTGTACTGTGTTGTCTGTGTGTACTGTGTTGTCTGTGTACTGTGTTTTGTCTGTGTGTACTGTGTGTACTGTGTTGTCTGTGTGTACTGTGTGTACTGTGTTGTCTGTGTACTGTGTTTTGTCTGTGTGTACTGTGTGTACTGTGTGTACTGTGTTGTCTGTGTGTACTGTGTGTACTGTGTTGTCTGTGTACTGTGTGTACTGTGTTTTGTCTGTGTGTACTGTGTTGTCTGTGTGTACTGTGTGCACTGTGTTGTCTGTGTGTACTGTGTTGTCTGTGTGTACTGTGTGTACTGTGTTGTCTGTGTGTACTGTGTTGTCTGTGTGTACTGTGTTGTCTGTGTGTACTGTGTTTTGTCTGTGTGTACTGTGTGTACGGTATTGGTGGGGGTTTAGCAGCTATTTCACATAACCGTGTTCCCTTAATACAAAAAAAGAATCTTTCATTTACCTCTTTTGAAGTTCTATGTTTATCCCTTACACATCTAAATTCCAAAAACAAAAAAGGGGTTTTAATTGTCATGATTTATCGCCCTCCAGGTTCCTGTTCAAATTTTTTAATAGAGTTTTCTGAGTTCCTTTCAACCACACTGCTTGATTGGTCCCAGATAATCATAGTCGGTGATTTTAACATTCATATTGATGACAATAACAGCAGCCCGGGAAGATTATTTCATGAACTAATAGACGGTCTCGGATTCTCACAACACGTGAAGGAGAAAACACATAAACATGGTCATATTTTGGATCTGGTCATTTCATACGGGGTAGAAATTAGCGACATTAAAACAGTTCCACAAAATCCACTTCTTACTGACCATTCTTTAGTTACCTTTCAACTTTTTATTGATAATAGTGTATTACAAAAAGAGAAAACAATATTTAAACGTAGAATCACTGAAAACTCTGTATCCAGATTCAAGTCTATCGCTCAATCTTCTCTGGCTGACTTATCCGACTTCTGCCTAGAGAATGGAGAGATACATTTTGATCAATTCGTCAATAATGTAATGTCAATGTTGCAAACTGCTCTTGACATCGCTGCCCCGCTTAAAAAGAAAGTTGTAAGAACTAATCGCTACTCACCTTGGTTTACTTCTGAAACACGCACCTTAAAACAAAGAGCACGTAAGTATGAGCGACTATGGCGGCGATCAAAATCTAATGACTCCCTTATTGCATGGAAAAATTCCCTCGCATTATATAGGCAAGCTATCGCTAAGGCAAAAAGGAATTATTATTCTAATTTGATTGAAGCAAATAAAAATAACCCAAAGTTTCTTTTCAACACGGTCGCCCATCTCACAAACAGTCATAGTTCACTCCACCCCTCCATTCCGGCCTTTCTAAATAGTGAGAACTTTCTAATATTTTTTAACGACAAAATTAAGAATATCAGGGACAAAATTGATCTACATCGTAACAATATTGTTTGTAATAATACTGAAGCTCTATCCTCAATGCACCTTCTACATAGCTTTGCACCTGTATCCAAGACTGAAGTTATTGATCTCATTTCCTCCGCTAAACCTTCAACATGTCTTCTTGACCCAATACCAACTAAATTGATGAAAGAAATATTACCATTTGCTGTTGATAAATTCAGGACTATTTTCAATACGTCATTAAGAAAAGGTTTGGTACCGCTATCATTTAAGTGCGCGGTTATTCAGCCAATTCTTAAAAAACCTAAACTTGATTCTACTTGTCTTGATAACTATAGGCCCATTTCAAATCTGCCTTTCCTTTCAAAAATCTTAGAAAAAGTAATAGCTAAACAGCTTGGCAGCCATCTTCAGAAAAACAGCCTTTATGAGAAATTTCAATCTGGCTTTCGAGCCCATCACAGCACTGAGACAGCCCTGTTGAAGGTTACGAACGACTTGCTCCTTGCTGCTGATAGTGGATTAGTGTCTATTCTAGTGTTGCTTGACCTTAGTGCAGCATTCGATACAATTGATCATGACATCCTCATTCAGAGACTGGACTCCGAGATCGGCATCCGCGATATTGCACTTAGTTGGTTTAAATCTTACCTCTCTGACAGATATCATTTCTTCCATGTAAATCAACAATCATCCCAACATTCTAGAGTAAAATATGGCGTCCCGCAGGGTTCAGTGCTTGGGCCCATACTGTTTTTACTGTATATGCTGCCATTGGGTAATATAATTCAAAACCACGATATTAATTTCCATTGCTATGCAGATGACACTCAACTGTATCTATCAATGAAGCCTGGTCAAACCGGTCAGATAGATAAACTCAATGCTTGTGTTTGCGCTATACAGACCTGGATGGCTACTAATTATCTTCTCCTGAACGCAGACAAGACTGAGATTTTATTGATTGGTTCACAATCTGCTAGAGTGTCTATTTCTTCTCATGTTGGTTCAATGAATAATGTTTCTGTGTCGGCTAGTTCAACTGTTCGTAATTTAGGTGTAATTTTTGATGAGGAACTCTCTTTTAAACCCCATTTGCGACAAATTTGTAAAAATTCATTTTTTCATTTGCAGAACATTGCTAAAGTTAGAAGCATTCTCTCTAAATCGGATGCAGAAAAACTTATTCATGCATTTGTGTCTTCAAGATTAGATTACTGTAACTCTTTGTTTGCAGGATGTCCAAGCACTTCCATTAATATCCTTCAACTTGTCCAGAACTCAGCTGCACGGATACTGACAGGAACTAGATGGAGAGAGCACATAACTCCAGTGCTTAGGTCTCACCATTGGCTCCCAGTGGAGTTTAGAATTAGATTTAAAATTTTACTATTAACTTATAAGTGCCTAAAACATCTGGCACCTGTTTATCTTCAGGATTTAATTGTGCCCTATGTTCCACCCAGATCACTTCGGTCACAACACTTAGAACTTCTGGTCTCCCCACGAATCAATAAGCGTACCGCAGGTGGCAGATCATTTTGTTACCAGGCCTCAGTTCTTTGGAACAAACTTCCTATCGATGTTAAACAGGCTGACACAGTTCATTCTTTCAAATCACTGTTAAAAACTTACCTCTTCCTCCAAGCTTTTGAATAATTTTCTGCTCAGTTTGTTGTTGATGGTCTCCTTTTTTATGTTGTTAATTTGTAGTTTTATTTTTATTTTGTTGTGACATGTTGTGCAAAAACGAACTCTTAATTTACAGCCCTTTGGGGCAGCAGTGGCTGCGATATTGGGCTTTACAAAAATAAAATGATTTGATTTGATTTGTTTTGTTTTGTCTGTGTGTACTGTGTGTACTGTGTTGTCTGTGTGTACTGTGTGTACTGTGTTGTCTGTGTGTACTGTGTTGTCTGTGTGTACTGTGTGTACTGTGTTTTGTCTGTGTGTACTGTGTGTACTGTGTTTTGTCTGTGTGTACTGTGTTGTCTGTGTGTACTGTGTTGTCTGTGTGTACTGTGTTGTCTGTGTGTACTGTGTGTACTGTGTTTTGTCTGTGTGTACTGTGTGTACTGTGTTTTGTCTGTGTGTACTGTGTGTACTGTGTTGTCTGTGTGTACTGTGTTGTCTGTGTGTACTGTGTGTACTGTGTGTACTGTGTGTACTGTGTTGTCTGTGTGTACTGTGTTGTCTGTGTGTACTGTGTTTTGTCTGTGTGTACTGTGTGTACTGTGTTGTCTGTGTGTACTGTGTTGTCTGTGTGTACTGTGTTGTCTGTGTGTACTGTGTTGTCTGTGTACTGTGTGTACTGTGTTGTCTGTGTGTACTGTGTTGTCTGTGTGTACTGTGTTGTCTGTGTGTACTGTGTTGTCTGTGTACTGTGTGTACTGTGTTGTCTGTGTGTACTGTGTTGTCTGTGTGTACTGTGTTGTCTGTGTGTACTGTGTTGTCTGCGTGTACTGTGTGTACTGTGTTTTGTCTGTGTGTACTGTGTGTACTGTGTTGTCTGTGTGTACTGTGTGTACTGTGTTGTCTGTGTACTGTGTGTACTGTGTTTTGTCTGTGTGTACTGTGTTGTCTGTGTGTACTGTGTTGTCTGTGTACTGTGTGTACTGTGTTGTCTGTGTGTACTGTGTTGTCTGCGTGTACTGTGTGTACTGTGTTTTGTCTGTGTGTACTGTGTGTACTGTGTGTACTGTGTGTACTGTGTGTACTGTGTGTACTGTGTTGTCTGTGTGTACTGTGTTTTGTCTGTGTGTACTGTGTTGTCTGTGTGTACTGTGTGTACTGTGTTGTCTGTGTACTGTGTTTTGTCTGTGTGTACTGTGTTGTCTGTGTGTACTGTGTTGTCTGTGTGTACTGTGTTGTCTGTGTACTGTGTGTACTGTGTTGTCTGCGTGTACTGTGTGTACTGTGTTGTCTGCGTGTACTGTGTGTACTGTGTTGTCTGCGTGTACTGTGTGTACTGTGTTGTATCTGTGTGTACTGTGTTGTCTGTGTGTACTGTGTTTTGTCTGTGTGTACTGTGTGTACTGTGTTGTCTGTGTGTACTGTGTTGTCTGTGTACTGTGTGTACTGTGTTGTCTGCGTGTACTGTGTGTACTGTGTTTTGTCTGTGTGTACTGTGTGTACTGTGTTGTCTGTGTGTACTGTGTTTTGTCTGTGTGTACTGTGTGTACTGTGTTTTGTCTGTGTGTACTGTGTGTACTGTGTTGTCTGTGTGTACTGTGTTGTCTGTGTGTACTGTGTTTTGTCTGTGTACTGTGTGTACTGTGTTTTGTCTGTGTGTACTGTGTTGTCTGTGTGTACTGTGTTGTCTGTGTGTACTGTGTTTTGTCTGTGTACTGTGTTTTGTCTGTGTGTACTGTGTTGTCTGTGTGTACTGTGTGTACTGTGTTGTCTGTGTGTACTGTGTTGTCTGTGTGTACTGTGTTGTCTGTGTGTACTGTGTGTACTGTGTTTTGTCTGTGTGTACTGTGTGTACTGTGTTGTCTGCGTGTACTGTGTGTACTGTGTGTACTGTGTTGTCTGTGTGTACTGTGTTGTCTGCGTGTACTGTGTGTACTGTGTTGTCTGTGTGTACTGTGTTGTCTGTGTGTACTGTGTTGTCTGCGTGTACTGTGTGTACTGTGTTGTCTGTGTGTACTGTGTTGTCTGCGTGTACTGTGTGTACTGTGTTGTCTGCGTGTACTGTGTTATATCTGTGTGTACTGTGTTGTCTGCGTGTACTGTGTGTACTGTGTTGTCTGCGTGTACTGTGTGTACTGTGTTGTCTGTGTGTACTGTGTTGTCTGCGTGTACTGTGTGTACTGTGTTGTCTGTGTGTACTGTGTTGTCTGCGTGTACTGTGTGTACTGTGTTGTCTGTGTGTACTGTGTTATATCTGTGTGTACTGTGTTGTCTGTGTACTGTGTGTACTGTGTGTACTGTGCTACCTGGAACCTGAATTTCCCGTTGGTGATAAATAAAGTTTATATCTATATCAGGACATGTTAACACAAATGTCTCGTGTTCATACGATGTTGTTTTTCCCTCTTAAACTGTGTCGCGGTGACGTCACGCGTAGCTCTGTATAAACAAACTAGTTGTTTCATAACTAGGATTATTTCTATGATATTAAAATGGAGCCAGTGGTAAAAACCAGGACACGTCCATGTCCTGACAGACTTTAGTTTGGACTCAGGAGACACAAACCCAAATGAGAACAGGACAAGTAAAACAGGGACATTTGGTCACGATAGTTTAGTTAAAGACAACTGAAGTAGTTAAACTAGTTTAGTTAAACTAGTTTAGTTAAACTAGTTTAGTCAAAGCGATTCAAACCTTTATTTTTCCTCGAACCTTTTTCGTCTTAAATATAAACCTGGGGTTTGATTTTTTGCTTTTATTGTCAGAGTTTAGTGAAATGTCTCAGACTCACCAGAAACCTTCTTCTCCAGAACCATCTTGGATTGTGACGTCACATCCGGCAGTAGCGGAAGTACGACTTTATTTTTTTCACCGGATTCTAAAAAACACCGAAAATTCCTGTTTTATTTCCATTTTATTGAATTAAAAATGTCTGTACTTTGTTTTTATGAACGGGAACGTTTTTTCCACTTTCATTAAATGTTTTATTTAATGTTTTTTTGTAATATTTGTAATTGAATCAAAATAACGATTCCATTACTGGAAATGTTTTCTTATAAAGGGAGATTATTTTAAAAAAAAACCAACTAGATTATTTAACAATATTTGATAAGAAAAATAAATCCGAATAAATATCATGAATTGATTCAAACTGGAAATATATATATTAAATAAATATCTATCATAAAATTAATTATCTGTGAATATATATATATTTAATAAACGTGTCAGTCATTACCTAAATATAAAGGGAGGTTATTTTAGAAAATTTTGAATGATTAAAAATATATATTATTTTAAAAATATTGGATTATTTAACAATATTTGATAATAAAACAAAGAAATCATAAATTAAATGAATTAAAACCATAAATATATACATTAAATAAATGTCTATCATAAAATTAAGTATATCTGTTAATATATAAATGAAATAAATTCATCAATCATGACTTAAATGTGTCACAAATGAATTAAAATAATGTAAATATATATAAAGAATTAGACAAAGACAAATCTAAATAACATTATTTTAATTTATGACATATTTTATTAGTTTATGACATTTATTTGTATGAATGACAAAAGAATTCATAATAATTTTATCTGACAATTTTGAGTGTTTCACAACTTAGATTTTTTTAATTAAATTGTGAATTTTTATCAATATTTTGACGTTTAACTCATTCACTGCCAGTGATTTTCTGAACAGCTTCACAGTTCCAAAAGGTTTGGAAGAATTTTGTCAGATTTTTCAAGACCCAAAAAATATTGAGTTCTATGATTACATAAATATAAACATAAACTACATAAATATAAACTACATAAACATAAACTACATAAATATAAACTACATAAATATAAACTACATAAACATAAACTACATAAATATAAACTACATAAACATAAACTATATAAATATAAACTACATAAACATAAACTACATAAATATAAACTACATAAACATAAACTACATAAATATAAACTACATAAATATAAAGTACATAAATATAAACTACATAAACTACATAAATATAAACTACATAAACATAAACTACATAAATATAAACTACATAAATATAAACTACATAAACATAAACTACATAAATATAAACTACATAAATATAAACTACATAAATATAAACTACATAAATATAAACTACATAAACTGCATAAACATAAACTACATAAATATAAACTACATAAACATAAACTATATAAATATAAACTACATAAATATAAACTACATAAACTACATAAATATAAACTACATAAACATAAACTACATAAACATAAACTACATAAACATAAACTACATAAACATAAACTACATAAATATAAACTACATAAATATAAACTACATAAATATAAACTACATAAACTACATAAATATAAACTACATAAACATAAACTACATAAATATAAACTACATAAACATAAACTATATAAATATAAACTACATAAACATAAACTACATAAACATAAACTACATAAATATAAACTACATAAACATAAACTACATAAATATAAACTACATAAACATAAACTACATAAATATAAACTACATAAATATAAACTACATAAACTACATAAATATAAACTACATAAACTACATAAATATAAACTACATAAACATAAACTACATAAATATAAACTACATAAATATAAACTACATAAATATAAACTGCATAAATATAAACTACATAAATATAAACTACATAAACATAAACTACATAAACATAAACTACATAAATATAAACTACATAAACTACATAAATATAAACTACATAAACTACATAAACATAAACTACATAAATATAAACTACATAAACATAAACTATATAAATATAAACTACATAAATATAAACTACATAAATATAAACTACATAAATATAAACTACATAAATATAAACTACATAAACTACATAAATATAAACTACATAAACATAAACTACATAAACATAAACTACATAAACATAAACTACATAAACATAAACTACATAAATATAAACTACATAAATATAAACTACATAAATATAAACTACATAAACTACATAAATATAAACTACATAAACATAAACTACATAAATATAAACTACATAAACATAAACTATATAAATATAAACTACATAAACATAAACTACATAAACATAAACTACGTAAATATAAACTACATAAATATAAACTACATAAACATAAACTACATAAATATAAACTACATAAATATAAACTACATAAACATAAACTACATAAATATAAACTACATAAATATAAACTACATAAATATAAACTACATAAACATAAACTACATAAATATAAACTACATAAACATAAACTATATAAATATAAACTACATAAACATAAACTACATAAATATAAACTACATAAACATAAACTACATAAATATAAACTACATAAATATAAAGTACATAAATATAAACTACATAAACTACATAAATATAAACTACATAAACATAAACTACATAAATATAAACTACATAAATATAAACTACATAAACATAAACTACATAAATATAAACTACATAAATATAAACTACATAAATATAAACTACATAAATATAAACTACATAAACTGCATAAACATAAACTACATAAATATAAACTACATAAACATAAACTATATAAATATAAACTACATAAATATAAACTACATAAACTACATAAATATAAACTACATAAACATAAACTACATAAACATAAACTACATAAACATAAACTACATAAACATAAACTACATAAATATAAACTACATAAATATAAACTACATAAATATAAACTACATAAACTACATAAATATAAACTACATAAACATAAACTACATAAATATAAACTACATAAACATAAACTATATAAATATAAACTACATAAACATAAACTACATAAACATAAACTACATAAATATAAACTACATAAACATAAACTACATAAATATAAACTACATAAACATAAACTACATAAATATAAACTACATAAATATAAACTACATAAACTACATAAATATAAACTACATAAACTACATAAATATAAACTACATAAACATAAACTACATAAATATAAACTACATAAATATAAACTACATAAATATAAACTGCATAAATATAAACTACATAAATATAAACTACATAAACATAAACTACATAAACATAAACTACATAAACATAAACTACATAAACTACATAAATATAAACTACATAAACTACATAAACATAAACTACATAAATATAAACTACATAAACATAAACTATATAAATATAAACTACATAAATATAAACTACATAAATATAAACTACATAAATATAAACTACATAAATATAAACTACATAAACTACATAAATATAAACTACATAAACATAAACTACATAAACATAAACTACATAAACATAAACTACATAAACATAAACTACATAAATATAAACTACATAAATATAAACTACATAAATATAAACTACATAAACTACATAAATATAAACTACATAAACATAAACTACATAAATATAAACTACATAAACATAAACTATATAAATATAAACTACATAAACATAAACTACATAAACATAAACTACATAAATATAAACTACATAAATATAAACTACATAAACATAAACTACATAAATATAAACTACATAAATATAAACTACATAAACATAAACTACATAAATATAAACTACATAAATATAAACTACATAAACATAAACTACATAAATATAAACTACATAAACATAAACTACATAAATATAAACTACATAAATATAAACTACATAAACATAAAGTACATAAATATAAACTACATAAACATAAACTATATAAATATAAACTACATAAACATAAAGTACATAAATATAAACTACATAAACATAAACAACATAAACATAAACTACATAAATATAAACTACATAAACATAAACTACATAAATATAAACTACATAAATATAAACTACATAAACATAAACTACATAAATATAAACTACATAAATATAAACTACATAAATATAAACTACATAAACATAAACTACATAAATATAAACTACATAAACTACATAAATATAAACTACATAAAATAAATAAACATAAACTACATAAATATAAACTACATAAACATAAACTATATAAATATAAACTACGTAAACATAAACTACATAAATATAAACTACATAAACTACATAAATATAAACTACATAAAATACATAAACATAAACTACATAAATATAAACTACATAAATATAAACTACATAAACTACATAAATTTAAACTACATAAACATAAACTACATAAACATAAACTACATAAACATAAACTACATAAATATAAACTACATAAACATAAACTACATAAACATAAACTACATAAATATAAACTACATAAACATAAACTACATAAATATAAACTACATAAACATAAACTATATAAATATAAACTACATAAACATAAACTACATAAACATAAACTACATAAATATAAACTACATAAACATAAACTACATAAATATAAACTACATAAATATAAACTACATAAACATAAACTACATAAATATAAACTACATAAACATAAACTACATAAATATAAACTACATAAACTACATAAATATAAACTACATAAACATAAACTACATAAATATAAACTACATAAACATAAACTATATAAATATAAACTACATAAACATAAACTACATAAACATAAACTACATAAATATAAACTACATAAACATAAACTACATAAATATAAACTACATAAATATAAACTACATAAACATAAACTACATAAATATAAACTACATAAACATAAACTACATAAATATAAACTACATAAACTACATAAATATAAACTACATAAACATAAACTACATAAACATAAACTACATAAACATAAACTACATAAACATAAACTACATAAATATAAACTACATAAATATAAACTACATAAACTACATAAATATAAACTACATAAACATAAACTACATAAATATAAACTACATAAACATAAACTATATAAATATAAACTACATAAACATAAACTACATAAATATAAACTACATAAACATAAACTACATAAACATAAACTACATAAATATAAACTACATAAACATAAACTACATAAATATAAACTACATAAACATAAACTATATAAATATAAACTACATAAACATAAACTACATAAACATAAACTACATAAATATAAACTACATAAACATAAACTACATAAATATAAACTACATAAATATAAACTACATAAACATAAACTACATAAATATAAACTACATAAACATAAACTACATAAATATAAACTACATAAACTACATAAATATAAACTACATAAACATAAACTACATAAATATAAACTACATAAACATAAACTATATAAATATAAACTACATAAACATAAACTACATAAACATAAACTACATAAATATAAACTACATAAACATAAACTACATAAATATAAACTACATAAATATAAACTACATAAACATAAACTACATAAATATAAACTACATAAACATAAACTACATAAATATAAACTACATAAACTACATAAATATAAACTACATAAACATAAACTACATAAACATAAACTACATAAACATAAACTACATAAACATAAACTACATAAATATAAACTACATAAATATAAACTACATAAATATAAACTACATAAACTACATAAATATAAACTACATAAACATAAACTACATAAATATAAACTACATAAACATAAACTATATAAATATAAACTACATAAACATAAACTACATAAACATAAACTACATAAATATAAACTACATAAACATAAACTACATAAATATAAACTACATAAACATAAACTACATAAACATAAACTACATAAATATAAACTACATAAATATAAACTACATAAATATAAACTACATAAACTACATAAATATAAACTACATAAACATAAACTACATAAATATAAACTACATAAATATAAACTACATAAACATAAACTACATAAATATAAACTACATAAATATAAACTACATAAATATAAACTACATAAATATAAACTACATAAACATAAACTACATAAACATAAACTACATAAATATAAACTACATAAACTACATAAATATAAACTACATAAACTACATAAACATAAACTACATAAATATAAACTACATAAACATAAACTATATAAATATAAACTACATAAATATAAACTACATAAATATAAACTACATAAACATAAACTACATAAATATAAACTACATAAACATAAACTATATAAATATAAACTACATATACATAAACTACATAAACATAAACTACATAAACATAAACTACATAAACATAAACTACATAAATATAAACTACATAAATATAAACTACATAAACTACAAAAATATAAACTACATAAACATAAACTACATAAATATAAACTACATAAACATAAACTATATAAATATAAACTACATAAACATAAACTACATAAACATAAACTACATAAATATAAACTACATAAATATAAACTACATAAACATAAAGTACATAAATATAAACTACATAAATATAAACTACATAAACATAAACTACATAAATATAAACTACATAAATATAAACTACATAAACATAAACTACATAAATATAAACTACATAAACATAAACTACATAAATATAAAGTACATAAATATAAACTACATAAACATAAAGTACATAAATATAAACTACATAAATATAAACTACATAAACATAAACTATATAAATATAAACTACATAAATATAAACTACATAAACTACATAAACATAAACTACATAAATATAAACTACATAAACATAAACTATATAAATATAAACTACATAAATATAAACTACATAAATATAAACTACATAAATATAAACTACATAAATATAAACTACATAAACTACATAAATATAAACTACATAAACATAAACTACATAAACATAAACTACATAAACATAAACTACATAAACATAAACTACATAAATATAAACTACATAAATATAAACTACATAAATATAAACTACATAAACTACATAAATATAAACTACATAAACATAAACTACATAAATATAAACTACATAAACATAAACTATATAAATATAAACTACATAAACATAAACTACATAAACATAAACTACATAAATATAAACTACATAAATATAAACTACATAAACATAAACTACATAAATATAAACTACATAAATATAAACTACATAAACATAAACTACATAAATATAAACTACATAAATATAAACTACATAAATATAAACTACATAAACATAAACTACATAAATATAAACTACATAAACATAAACTATATAAATATAAACTACATAAACATAAACTACATAAATATAAACTACATAAACATAAACTACATAAATATAAACTACATAAATATAAAGTACATAAATATAAACTACATAAACTACATAAATATAAACTACATAAACATAAACTACATAAATATAAACTACATAAATATAAACTACATAAACATAAACTACATAAATATAAACTACATAAATATAAACTACAAAAATATAAACTACATAAATATAAACTACATAAACTGCATAAACATAAACTACATAAATATAAACTACATAAACATAAACTATATAAATATAAACTACATAAATATAAACTACATAAACTACATAAATATAAACTACATAAACATAAACTACATAAACATAAACTACATAAACATAAACTACATAAACATAAACTACATAAATATAAACTACATAAATATAAACTACATAAATATAAACTACATAAACTACATAAATATAAACTACATAAACATAAACTACATAAATATAAACTACATAAACATAAACTATATAAATATAAACTACATAAACATAAACTACATAAACATAAACTACATAAATATAAACTACATAAACATAAACTACATAAATATAAACTACATAAACATAAACTACATAAATATAAACTACATAAATATAAACTACATAAACTACATAAATATAAACTACATAAACTACATAAATATAAACTACATAAACATAAACTACATAAATATAAACTACATAAATATAAACTACATAAATATAAACTGCATAAATATAAACTACATAAATATAAACTACATAAACATAAACTACATAAACATAAACTACATAAATATAAACTACATAAACTACATAAATATAAACTACATAAACTACATAAACATAAACTACATAAATATAAACTACATAAACATAAACTATATAAATATAAACTACATAAATATAAACTACATAAATATAAACTACATAAATATAAACTACATAAATATAAACTACATAAACTACATAAATATAAACTACATAAACATAAACTACATAAACATAAACTACATAAACATAAACTACATAAACATAAACTACATAAATATAAACTACATAAATATAAACTACATAAATATAAACTACATAAACTACATAAATATAAACTACATAAACATAAACTACATAAATATAAACTACATAAACATAAACTATATAAATATAAACTACATAAACATAAACTACATAAACATAAACTACATAAATATAAACTACATAAATATAAACTACATAAACATAAACTACATAAATATAAACTACATAAATATAAACTACATAAACATAAACTACATAAATATAAACTACATAAATATAAACTACATAAACATAAACTACATAAATATAAACTACATAAACATAAACTACATAAATATAAACTACATAAATATAAACTACATAAACATAAAGTACATAAATATAAACTACATAAACATAAACTATATAAATATAAACTACATAAACATAAAGTACATAAATATAAACTACATAAACATAAACAACATAAACATAAACTACATAAATATAAACTACATAAACATAAACTACATAAATATAAACTACATAAATATAAACTACATAAACATAAACTACATAAATATAAACTACATAAATATAAACTACATAAATATAAACTACATAAACATAAACTACATAAATATAAACTACATAAACTACATAAATATAAACTACATAAAATAAATAAACATAAACTACATAAATATAAACTACATAAACATAAACTATATAAATATAAACTACGTAAACATAAACTACATAAATATAAACTACATAAACTACATAAATATAAACTACATAAAATACATAAACATAAACTACATAAATATAAACTACATAAATATAAACTACATAAACTACATAAATTTAAACTACATAAACATAAACTACATAAACATAAACTACATAAACATAAACTACATAAACATAAACTACATAAATATAAACTACATAAACATAAACTACATAAACATAAACTACATAAATATAAACTACATAAACATAAACTACATAAATATAAACTACATAAACATAAACTATATAAATATAAACTACATAAACATAAACTACATAAACATAAACTACATAAATATAAACTACATAAACATAAACTACATAAATATAAACTACATAAATATAAACTACATAAACATAAACTACATAAATATAAACTACATAAACATAAACTACATAAATATAAACTACATAAACTACATAAATATAAACTACATAAACATAAACTACATAAATATAAACTACATAAACATAAACTATATAAATATAAACTACATAAACATAAACTACATAAACATAAACTACATAAATATAAACTACATAAACATAAACTACATAAATATAAACTACATAAATATAAACTACATAAACATAAACTACATAAATATAAACTACATAAACATAAACTACATAAATATAAACTACATAAACTACATAAATATAAACTACATAAACATAAACTACATAAACATAAACTACATAAACATAAACTACATAAACATAAACTACATAAATATAAACTACATAAATATAAACTACATAAATATAAACTACATAAACTACATAAATATAAACTACATAAACATAAACTACATAAATATAAACTACATAAACATAAACTATATAAATATAAACTACATAAACATAAACTACATAAACATAAACTACATAAATATAAACTACATAAACATAAACTACATAAATATAAACTACATAAACATAAACTACATAAACATAAACTACATAAATATAAACTACATAAATATAAACTACATAAATATAAACTACATAAACTACATAAATATAAACTACATAAACATAAACTACATAAATATAAACTACATAAATATAAACTACATAAACATAAACTACATAAATATAAACTACATAAATATAAACTACATAAATATAAACTACATAAATATAAACTACATAAACATAAACTACATAAACATAAACTACATAAATATAAACTACATAAACTACATAAATATAAACTACATAAACTACATAAACATAAACTACATAAATATAAACTACATAAACATAAACTATATGAATATAAACTACATAAATATAAACTACATAAATATAAACTACATAAACATAAACTACATAAATATAAACTACATAAATATAAACTACATAAACTACATAAATATAAACTACATAAACTACATAAATATAAACTACATAAACATAAACTATATAAATATAAACTACATATACATAAACTACATAAACATAAACTACATAAACATAAACTACATAAACATAAACTACATAAATATAAACTACATAAATATAAACTACATAAATATAAACTACATAAACTACAAAAATATAAACTACATAAACATAAACTACATAAATATAAACTACATAAACATAAACTATATAAATATAAACTACATAAACATAAACTACATAAACATAAACTACATAAATATAAACTACATAAATATAAACTACATAAACATAAAGTACATAAATATAAACTACATAAATATAAACTACATAAACATAAACTACATAAATATAAACTACATAAATATAAACTACATAAACATAAACTACATAAATATAAACTACATAAACATAAACTACATAAATATAAAGTACATAAATATAAACTACATAAACATAAAGTACATAAATATAAACTACATAAATATAAACTACATAAACATAAACTATATAAATATAAACTACATAAATATAAACTACATAAACATAAACTACATAAATATAAACTACATAAACTACATAAATATAAACTACATAAAATACATAAACATAAACTACATAAATATAAACTACATAAACATAAAGTACATAAATATAAACTACATAAATATAAACTACATAAACATAAACTATATAAATATAAACTACATAAACATAAAGTACATAAATATAAACTACATAAACATAAACAACATAAACATAAACTACATAAATATAAACAACATAAACATAAACTACATAAATATAAACTACATAAATATAAACTACATAAACATAAACTACATAAATATAAACTACATAAATATAAACTACATAAACATAAACTACATAAATATAAACTACATAAACTACATAAATATAAACTACATAAAATACATAAACATAAACTACATAAATATAAACTACATAAACATAAACTATATAAATATAAACTACATAAACATAAACTACATAAATATAAACTACATAAACTACATAAATATAAACTACATAAAATACATAAACTACATAAATATAAACTACATAAACATAAACTACATAAATATAAACTACATAAACTACATAAATATAAACTACATAAAATACATAAACATAAACTACATAAATATAAACTACATAAATATAAACTACATAAACTACATAAATTTAAACTACATAAACATAAACTACATAAATATAAACTACATAAATATAAACTACATAAACATAAACTACATAAATATAAACTACATAAACTACATAAATATAAACTACATAAACATAAACTACATAAATATAAACTACATAAACATAAACTATATAAACATAAACTACATAAACTACATAAATATAAACTACATAAATATAAACTACATAAACATAAACTACATAAATATAAACTACATAAATATAAACTACATAAACATAAACTACATAAATATAAACTACATAAATATAAACTACATAAACATAAACTACATAAATATAAACTACATAAACATAAACTACATAAACTACATAAATATAAACTACATAAATATAAACTACATAAACATAAACTACATAAATATAAACTACATAAACATAAACAACATAAATATAAACTACATAAACATAAACTACATAAATATAAACTACATAAACATAAACTACATAAATATAAACTACATAAATATAAACTACATAAATATAAACTACATAAACATAAACTACATAAATATAAACTACATAAACATAAACAACATAAATATAAACTACATAAACATAAACTACATAAATATAAACTACATAAACATAAACTACATAAATATAAACTACATAAATATAAACTACATAAACATAAACAACATAAACATAAACTACATAAATATAAACTACATAAACATAAACAACATAAATATAAACTACATAAATATAAACTACATAAACATAAACTATATAAATATAAACTACATAAATATAAACTACATAAACATAAACTACATAAATATAAACTACATAAACTACATAAATATAAACTACATAAAATACATAAACATAAACTACATAAATATAAACTACATAAACATAAACTACATGAACATAAACTACATAAACATAAACTACATAAATATAAACTACATAAATATAAACTACATAAACTACATAAATATAAACTACATAAACATAAACTACATAAATATAAACTACATAAACATAAACTATATAAATATAAACTACATAAACATAAACTACATAAACTACATAAATATAAACTACATAAATATAAACTACATAAACATAAACTACATAAATATAAACTACATAAACATAAACAACATAAATATAAACTACATAAACATAAACTACATAAATATAAACTACATAAACATAAACTACATAAATATAAACTACATAAATATAAACTACATAAATATAAACTACATAAATATAAACTACATAAATATAAACTACATAAACATAAACTACATAAATATAAAAATGTGTTTTATTCACAGCCAATGATTCAAACACAAGCTCGTTGTGTTTTGTTAAATCCAAATATCATTTATAAATTCTGCAGGTTGTAGAAACTATTCTGTCACGTGACTCTGCAGTAACTTTACACTTTACTGATTTACATCCATATTATTTAGGATTTATTCCCAAACACCAGTGATCGTTGCCAGAACAGTTGTGTAGTTTACATGACTCAACAGCAGGTGGTGCTGTTGAGTCCATATAACACAGCTG
Organism: Siphamia tubifer; assembly: GCA_020466265.1. Lineage (NCBI taxonomy): Eukaryota > Metazoa > Chordata > Actinopteri > Kurtiformes > Apogonidae > Siphamia > Siphamia tubifer. The sequence goes on from CM035784.1 coordinate 29,550,338, forward strand.
TATATTCTGACTCAACAGCAGGTGGTGCTGTTGAGTCCATATAACACAGCTGTATGTTCTGGTCATGGCAGAACCAGCTGGTTAGTTTAACATGTTATTAACTTTAATGAGTTGGACAAGGACTTTTACTGATCACAGAATTAGCCCATTCATTCATTCATTCATTCATCCATTCATCAATTCACCCATTCATTCATCCATCCATTCATTCATTCATTCATTCATCCATCCATTCATTCATCCATTCATTCATCAATTCATTAATTCATTCATTCATTCATCCATTCATCCATTCATTCATCCATCCATCCATCCATTCATTCATTCATCCATTCATCCATTCATTCATCCATCCATCCATCCATTCATTCATTTAAACACCACATACAACAGATACCTCCAGCCTCTCAATGACATTATTTGGTTCTGATACTTTCTTAGCAGTACTAATTAGTTTTTACTCTGGACCCACTTAAACACGG
>CM035784.1:29555819-29610626 GCA_020466265.1 Siphamia tubifer
ACACACAACAATACACAACAACTGTTACACACTGGGACACACAACAATACACAACAACTGTTACACACTGGGACACACAACAATACACAACAACTGTTACACACTGGGACACACAACAATACACAACAACTGTTACACACTGGGACACACAACAATACACAACAACTGTTACACACTGGGACACACAACAATACACAACAACTGTTACACACTGGGACACACAACAATACACAACAACTGTTACACACTGGGACACACAACAATACACAACAACTGTTACACACTGGGACGCACAACAATACACAACAACTGTTACACACTGGGACACACAACAATACACAACAACTGTTACACACTGGGACACACAACAATACACAACAACTGTTACACACTGGGACACACAACAATACACAACAACTGTTACACACTGGGACACACAACAATACACAACTGTTACACACTGGGACACACAACAATACACAACAACTGTTACACACTGGGACACACAACAATACACAACAACTGTTACACACTGGGACACACAACAATACACAACAACTGTTACACACTGGGACACACAACAATACACAACTGTTACACACTGGGACACACAACAATACACAACTGTTACACACTGGGACACACAACAATACACAACAACTGTTACACACTGGGACACACAACAATACACAACTGTTACACACTGGGACACACAACAATACACAACAACTGTTACACACTGGGACACACAACAATACACAACAACTGTTACACACTGGGACACACAACAATACACAACAACTGTTACACACTGGGACACACAACAATACACAACTGTTACACACTGGGACACACAACAATACACAACTGTTACACACTGGGACACACAACAATACACAACAACTGTTACACACTGGGACACACAACAATACACAACTGTTACACACTGGGACACACAACAATACACAACTGTTACACACAACAATACACAACCGTTACACACTGGGACACACAACAATACACAACAACCGTTACACACTGGGACGCACAACAATACACAACAACCGTTACACACAAAATACACAACAACTGTTACACACTGGCACACACAACAATACACAACAACTGTTACACACAAAATACACAACTGCTACAAAACATACACGCTGTTACACAACATACCTGTGCTCCAAACCCTAACCTCTGACCCCTAACCCTATCACCCCTGTGCTCCAAACCCTTCACTGTCTTCCAGTTGAGTTTAGAATTAAATTTAAAATCCTCCTCCTTACATATAAAACCATTAATGGTATGGGTTAGGGTTAGGGGTCAGAGGTCAGGGGTTAATGGTATGGGCCCCTCTTATCTTAAAGATGATCTGGTTCCGTACCAGCCCAATAGAACCCTTCGTTCTCAGAATGCAGGTTTATTGAAAGTTCCTAGGGTTTCTAAAAGTACAGTAGGAGCTAGAGCCTTTAGTTACCATGGTTACTGTCTGATGGAGCTAGAGCCTTTAGTTACCATGGTTACTGTCTGATGGAGCTAGAGCCTTTAGTTACCATGGTTACTGTCTTATGGAGCTAGAGCCTTTAGTTACCATGGTTACTGTCTGATGGAGTTAGAGCCTTTAGTTACCATGGTTACTGTCTGATGGAGCTAGAGCCTTTAGTTACCATGGTTACTGTCTGATGGAGTTAGAGCCTTTAGTTACCATGGTTACTGTCTGATGGAGCTAGAGCCTTTAGTTACCATGGTTACTGTCTGATGGAGCTAGAGCCTTTAGTTACCATGGTTACTGTCTGATGGAGCTAGAGCCTTTAGTTACCATGGTTACTGTCTGATGGAGCTAGAGCCTTTAGTTACCATGGTTACTGTCTGATGGAGCTAGAGCCTTTAGTTACCATGGTTACTGTCTTATGGAATCATCTTCCCTTTAATATTAAAGACGCAGAAACAGTCTCTACATTTAAAATTAGGCTTAAAACATTCCTGTTTGAGAAAGACTATGGTCAGGTTAGTTAAAAATTATGTGACTCATATATCATGTATACATGATGTATGAGTCACAGTTCAGTCTAGGCTGCCCTAGGAGTTAGAATGCTGGGGGAAGTACAGACACTGAGTTCTTTCTTCTCTTTCTCTCTCTCACACCTGTTTCTGTCATTTTTATAACATATCTTTCATACCAAGTCTGTTCATGACTAGTCACCTGGTGTCTGGACCAGCCCCCCCTCCTTCATTTTTAAATGGACGTTCATCTATAGTCTGTCCGTCCATGGGAGTGGATCTGTCCTTCAATGTGGTTCTCCTCAAGATTTATTCATTTTCCCACTGGGTTTGGAAGTTTGTTCTGCTGAGAAGGAGGGTCTAAGGACAGGGGGAGGGTCTAAGGACAGGGGGAGGAGCTAAGGATAGGGGGAGGGTCTAAGGACAGGGGGAGGAGCTAAGGACAGGGGATGCTTGGGACTGTTCATGTATCTCTGTAGTTGATTGTGTTTTTGTAAAACCTTGTGAAACGACTTTGTTGTGATTTAGGGCTTTATAAATAAAATTTAAATTGAATTGTGTGTTCACCTGAACAATAAACTGGACTGGACTCATAACACCAATGCACTTTATAAAAAAGGACAGAGTAGACCAACCAGCTCTACATTACATTAGCCTCACATTCACACACACTCATACACCAGTAGGTTTCTAAGGTCAAAGGTCAGTCCCACTGGGGGCCTAAGTCAGGGTTCAGTGTCTTGCCCAAGGACACTTCGACATGTGGACAGCCAGAGCCGGGGCGCGAACCGCCAACCTCTCGGTCATAGGGCGACCCACTCTACCAACTGACCCACTTTACCAACTGACCCACTTTACCAACTGAGCCACTCTACCAACTGACCCACTCTACCACCTGACCCACTCTACCAACTGACCCACTCTACCACCTGACCCACTCTACCAACTGACCCACTCTACCAACTGACCCACTCTACCAACTGACCCACTCTACCACCTGACCCACTCTACCAACTGACCCACTCTACCACCTGACCCACTCTACCACCTGACCCACTCTACCACCTGAGCCACTCTACCACCTGACCCACTCTACCAACTGAGCCACTCTACCAACTGAGCCACTCTACCACCTGACCCACTCTACCACCTGACCCACTCTACCACCTGACCGTGGGTCGCCCCATGACCGAGAGGTTGGCGGTTCGCATCCCAGCTCTGCCAGTCCACATGTCGAAGTGTCGTTGGACAAAGACACTGAACCCTTAGTGTCCCAGTAGGACTGACCTTTGACCTTATAAACCTACTGGTGTATGAGTGTGTGTGAATGGGTGAATGTGAGGCTAATGTAAAGAGCTTAGAACCATGAAGGTGGAACAGAACTATATAAATGCAGAACATTTAACATACACAGTTACACACTGTTACAGGTGATCAGGTAAATAGTTTAAATTCTCAGTCACTAAACACAACCAGAGTTCATCCATATAAAAGATGTTCTGTGGTTTTTGTAGAAAAGTGCATTTTTTAAAAACTACTTCTGATAATCCAGTCCAGAACCCTGTTGATGGTGTGTCATGTGGATCAGACTACGTATTGATGTGAAAGGGCGGTGGAGTCTAATATCTAGCAACACAAACAGCTGTATTGTTTTGTAGTTGTGCTGCAGTTTTGTAAGAAGACAAAAGATTAGAAACTGGTTTGTATGTGAGAGCGATGGAATAAACTGTGTGACGTGGAACACTGGGAAAAAGAAATGTGACACCACCAGTATCTGGGTCATTACATTCAACACACAACTGGAACCAAACCACTGTCAGGATGACTTGGAACTACACGCATTAAACACACTGAACACCATCAATAAAATGTCTAAATATGAGATAAAAAAAATAAATAAATAATGTAATAAACACAAACAGTGTTAGATAAGTTAATTTTGCCACATGTCACCTTTGACCTCCAGAGATCTCAAAAATATTGGTCGAAGGTGATAACACCAAATAATTGTATACATTTTCATTCTGCATCATTTGGTACCAATCTGAAAGTTCTGTGACCCTCCATTCTTGAGTTATAACCCATAATGTGATTTGGACCTTTTAGTTAAGTGTGACTTTGACCTTTGACCTTTACTCAAAGGGATCATTGCATCTGATGTGCATTAGCTATATATATATATATATATATTAGAGCTGGGCAAAAAATCGATTTAGATTTAAAATCGAGTTTTATGACAAAATCGATTAATATTTTAGGAAAATCGTGCAATCTGATTCCCCTCCACACGCACTTTTTTTCCTCGCAAAAAGAAAACCATGAACCAGGCTGCTTTCCGTAGTTGCACATCTGAAGCGAAAGCAGAGACTAGCGCTGCCAGTACTTCTTCAAAATGTTCAACAAACACTGACTGAAAGCTTTTGTCGCGGCACAACTTATCAGAGTCCTGCACGGTTCTGATTTTGACATACCGCAACCGCCCGTACCCGTCATGTTTAAACTCCGACCCGTTTTCCGACGGAAAAAAAAAAATCCGCACCCGAACTAACCCGCTATAAATGAACCCGATATCCGAACCGAACCCGTATCCGACACAGCACAACATTTTTCACCCGTTTTGTGAAAATTTGCGGTTCACCCACGGGTACCCGAACCCGTGCAGGACTCTGCACCTTATGATAAACATGGAGCACGATGTGGAGCGATAACAGACACAATAACATCATATATCCAAAATATTGGTAACATGTTCAGGTTTATTGAAGTAGCTTGATTGATAATAAGGTTTTGTTTTATTTTGTCCTTACAAAGTAAAAATGTTACTAGTTTTATTTTTATCTTACTTTTGCACTACTACGTTTTTTACAATGTTTTTCATATAATATGAGTATTAATGTATATTGTTTTAGTTGTTAAAATATTTTAAGCTTTCTTTTTTCCAACAAACTATTTTTTTTGCACAGTTTTTCCTGTAACAGTGGTGGATATGTCTGGACTTACTACAGTTCATGTAGGTAAAGTCTCAGGTTGTAGTTGCACCTTTTGCACAAATGATTTATTATTTACACTTATTTGTAGAAGTATTTTTGTTTTACATGTTATTTCATTAAAAAAGAAGACGAAAGAAACCACGTTTCTAGTGTTTTCATTTTCATTTAGCCCACGTGGGGAAAAAAAATCGTATCGTGAATCGAGTTTTTTGGGAAAAAATCAGAGATTTTTTAAAAAGAGAAAACCACCCAGCCCTAGTATATGTCCATGTATTTTCATGGTGATATCTACAGTATTCATTGAGTTTTAGAGATATTTCGTGGTACAGACTCCTCCCCTTCTCCTTTGACCCCGCCCCCTTGTGGTTTAGGGGGGGCATGGTTACCTCGTAGTCCAAGCCTTTGCTGTTCAGTGCGATGTTGATGGTGAAGGTGGATGAGTCGTGATGAGGACGCAGAGACGGCTGTTCGTCTGGACGGTACCGCACCACGAAGTTCATGATGGCCTGGGACTGGACACATGACACGGTTAGCCCCGCCCACTGACAGCACACACACACACAGCCCCGCCCAGAGAGTCCACAGCCCTGCCACCTGTGCGTACCTTAGGGTAGTACCCGGGGTAGAGCTTCTCAGTTACCGGGGAGATGAACTCCTTCAGAAACTTCAGCCACTCTTTTTCAAAACCGATCTGGTTCATGTGGATGTCGACTGTGGGAACGTTTTCATAACCACCTGCTAGACGCTCATCCTGCAGATAGACAGGTTACACACAGACAGGTTACACACAGACAGGTTGGAGACACACATACAGGTTAGAGACACACACACAGAATAGAGACAGACAGGTTGGAGACACACAGACAGGTTACATTCGGACAGACACGTTGGAGACAGACAGGTTATAGACAGACAGGTTGGAGACAGACAGGTTATAGACAGACAGGTTGGAGACAGACAGGTTATAGACAGACAGGTTGGAGACAGGTTTACACAATTTACATATAGACAGGTTAGACACAGACATGTTATAGACAAACAGAAAGTTACACACAGACAGACAGGGTACACACAGACAGATGTACAGAGAGGTGTAAAAACAGGTGTACAAACAGACAGGTGCGCAGACAGACTGGTGTATAGATAGGCAGACAGGTGTACAGACAGACAGGTGCACAGACAGGTGTACAAACAGACAGGTGCGCAGACAGACTGGTGTACAGACAGACAGTCAGGTGTACAGACAGACAACTGTGCAGACAGACAGGTGTACAGACAGACAGGTGTGCAGACAGACAGGTGTACAGACAGACAGGTGTTTACCCTGTGTGATCCTCCAGACCATCCCCCATAATCCTCCATGGTTTCCACTAAATGATCACACATCTTCTCTGAGAATGTTGGGAACCAGTAGACATCTGGACAAGGCTGAGAGACAGACAGGTTCACCACAGACAGAAAGATCAGCTGATCCAGTGACAGACAGACATGTCAGATGTGCTTTTACCTGCTCCACAAACTCCTTCTCGTCCTCGAAGATCTTTGAATAATTTTGATGGATGTATTTTTCCTTCCAGTCCTGAAAGAACCAACACTCAGGTTATACTGAGCAGTGTGGGCGTGGTCACAGCTGTGTGGGCATGTCTGCGTGTCCAACAGTCTGTGTCCACGTGTGGGCGTGTCTGTCCATTCAAAATCATGTGATTAAAAAGTCAAAATAATGAGAAAAAAACCTAAATAATTAGATAAAAAGTCTAAATGAAATAAAAAGTCTAAATAATACGATATATAAAATGTATGGGCGTGTCTGTCCAGGTGTGGGCGTGTCTGTCCAGGTGTGGGCATGTCTGTCCAGGTGTGGGCGTGTCTGTCCAGGTGTGGGCGTGTGTGTCCAGGTCTGGGCGTGTCTGTCCAGGTGTGGGCGTGTCCTTCTCACCACAGGGTTGTCAAAGATCTGCCACATGTCCGGGTGAAGCCTGGAGGTGTTGAAGTTGGTCGACGACACTAAACGTCCAAACTCGTCCCGATTGGACACAAACATGAAGACGCCCTGAGACACATGGGACATGCCCAGTTATTGGCTGAAGTGGGTGTGGGGGCGGGGCCTGTTGCTTGTTTGGTACTCACCTGGTCTCGGACGTTCCTGCAGAAGACCATGTCCTGGTCCAGGCTGTCGTCCTGGTACAGGTTGACCCGGGACAGAGTGGACCTGAGGACGCTGCCTTTGATCAGGTAGGCCTGTGTGAGGTAGGGCACGTTCCACACCCCACTGAAAACCAGGGGTGAAAGGAAGGGGCTTAAAAATCTTGCTGGAACTGTACACACACACACATACAAAAAAAAGTGCCTGGCCAAAGGGCATGTGCCGCCGACAAAGTTTTAAAGCTTTTAATCAGTTTGGAGTGATTTTTACTCCAGTTTTGGGTTATCTTCTGTCCACACAACTGCAGCCTCCATAGTGTATATGATTCACCAATTGGTCCTCCTCCATCTGAAGTCGAACTACCAACTGTACCGTCCTGTCTAGTACCCTGGAGAAGACCTTACGGGGGACCAGGGCCAGCATTAGTCATAGTCAGACTAGGCGGTCGCCAAAGGCACCAGAATTAGAATATTCAATATAGTGTATTTTCTGGACTATGAGTTGAACTGAAAAGACTTTCATTTACTGACAGTGAAAATAATATATGGATTAAATCTGTTAGTGTTTAGTGACTGAGAATTTTGCTTTTTATTTCATAAATTTGTTTAATTTCATTTTGGCTCCAACGCCACAGACTAGCTTCACTACCTCAGAAATGTCTCCAGTCCATGTGTCCCCTGACCCTCTGTAAACACTGTGGGTACAAAATATGTTTGGCTTTGCCACGTTTCCCTCGTGCTTTATGGGGACAGTTAGAAAAAACAACACATTTATAGGTCCACATTATCTGCACAAATGTTCATACTTCTTCACAGATTTATGTTTTAACACATTTATATTTAACCCTCGTGGGGACCTGAATTTTGGTCCTCATAGTGCCAGAGGTCCCCATAGTGTGACTGTGTAATCATATCAATGTTCCCATAAAGCTAGGAATATAAACACACACTTACATCCTTTTGGCCTGGACAATCTCGATGTAGTCCTCAGACCTGGAGTAGTACCCTTCAGGACTCAGCGCGCCCCAGAAGTTGCTCCACAGCTTCCCATGTCTGGACAGCATGGGGGCAATCACTGACCTGGTGGGGGGTTAACATGATTAGCATGTGACGGGTACCAGACCTGGACAAGCTGACAGTCACACAGTAGGACAGTCATACTTATTTTCTTCGATCAGGATCCTCAGGGTGTCCGGGTTCACCAAAGCAACGTCTGAGTCCACGCTGAAGTAATACTGGCACTTTACGTCCTTCTGACATGCTGCGCTGCACGCACAAACACAACATTAGCCTATGTTTTACTGCACACGCACACACAACATTATGGTACGGTCACACCGAATGTGAATTTGCACATTCACACATCCAGAATTACTTTTCAGGTGAATTCACATGATGCTGGAACACCAAAGCCAGTCAGCATTGAGATCCTGCCAACGTCATGACAGAATGATGTATGACACTGGAACCGACCTGAGCCTGAAATAACGTTGAAAGTGGACGTCAGCTAGACTACAGGTCCTGGAGGAGGTGATGGAATTCCTCATGCTGCATGTGCTTCTGCAGGATCAGGTGAACCGAAAAGCGATGGCCTTTGGCCCTCCCACAAATCTGGGACCTCCAGGGCAGGGACAGAGCAGTAATCAAACTGATCTGAGCCATAGTTGAGGACAGAGTGAACTGGAGGGACACATTTGGTTTATCTATGTTTCTATGTTTATCCAGCATACCGACTCGGGTGTTTTCGTGGTGCGTCACAGGTGTACACACGTAAATTCGTGTTCTTTGTGGCCGTACACTTTACTGCACACACACAACATTAAGCTACACCTCAAAGATTGTGGGGACTCACACTGCCATGCTTCGAGCCTTGTCCTCCTTCAGGTTCTCCTCTGGTCCCACCAGCTGAGCGTCAGGGAACAGGTCTCTGTGATTCTCCCAGAAGCGCTGGATGTGCTGCTCGTGGTACACCACCTGCATTACAACCAGGTCCCTTTTAGAACCCACCCTCACGTGTGTGTGTGTCTCTGTGTGTGTGTGTGTGTGTGTGTGTGTGCGTTTATCGTACGTTGTTGTGGATAAACAGGCGGAGTCGGGATTTGGGGTAGTTCATGGTGACCAGGCGCTCAAGGAACTCCTCCATGAAGGGTGTGGCATGTTCGATGAAGACGGCCACGTAGACCAGGGGCATTTCTGCATCCTGAACCAGAACCACACAACCAGGGTTACTATGGTCCACCAAACTCACAACCAGAACCACACTCGGTACACCACAGAACTGCGAACATCTGTAAAGTGCTTGTTCATACGGGAAGGTCGAAAAACAGCAGGTCATTGTCGCAGTGTCCACAGCCGTTCTCGTATGTCCAGGCTGTGGGGACGTAGTTCCCCAGGTAGTTCAACTGCAACTGAGGACCAAAGAAGACAGTGAGGACAGAAAACCACATGGTGTCACATGGTGTTAATTGGTCATTTACCTTTGTGGGTCCATTGCCATGTATAATGACGGGAAGTGTGTCGTAGGCAACGTTCCTCGCCCTGACCTTTGATCTCTCAAACTTTAGGACGACTTCATCTGACAAACACAGATAAACATTATGAGGAAGAAGATTTAATGTCCATCTATCCAAAAAAGAAAGGAACCACTATATATATTGAGTCCCTGTGTGGGTATGTATATATTGTGTCTTTCTTTGGTATGTATATATATTGTGTCCTTGTTTGGGTATGTATATATTGTGTCCTTGTTTTGGGTACCTATATATTGTGTCCTTGTTTGGGTACGTACATATTGTGTCCTTGTTTGGGTACGTACATATTGTGTCCTTGTTTGGGTACGTACATATTGTGTCCTTGTTTGGGTACGTATATATTGTTTCCTAATTTGGGTAAGTAGCTGTTGTGTCATGTTATGTGTTGTATGTCGCAGGTTTGATCGATTGTCTAAAACAAAGTTCCTGCGAGACCAATAAACAATCTTCGATTTTCACATCCACAGATGTAAGGTACTCAGGGTGAACCTCCGCCTCTCCTTCCTCGAAGGAAGATGTAGCAGTGAGTCAGTCTCTAAAGTAATCCTTCCACTGTCCGACAATAACATGTCCAGTCCAGGTTAGCAGCTCCCACTTCCACTGTAAATGGTGTTGGTGGTGAGCTGCTTCCCCCCTCCTGAGGCAACCCACAGTTTGCCAGAATTTCCTCGAGGCTGACGATTGTCCTCCTCCATGGTCTCCCCAAACTCCTCCCAAATCCAAATTTTATACCTCTACAACCGCTCGGGTAGCAGCACATTTGTTTTGCCGGTACCAACCAGCTGCCTCGGGAATCCCACGAGCCAACAAGGCTCCATAAAGGAAGTGCCTGCCCCAAGCCCACTGGGAAGTACCTGTCCCAAACCTTTAAAGTGGAACCAGCGGATATTTTAAAGGTTGACCAACACTCACCGACAGCCCCGTGCAGATTCTGGAAGATTTTGGATCGATGATCTAGAGTCATGTTGAACTTGGTCTGAAAACACAAACATCTCCATGACAACCTCAGGTATCTGTGACTGAACACTTCCTTTACATTCAAATGTTGCCGCCAAATATTAAAGATATGCTTCCTGTGACTGGTGGCACACCGAGCCTGTGACTGGTGGTGTGTTGAGCCTGTTCTTCCAGACTTTTCTTACCCGCTGCGTCTTGTCCAAATAAATGCGGGTGTAGAACAGCTGGTCGTCATCGTTATCTTTGTATTTCCACTGTTGGACGATGGCGGCAAGATCTGGAGCGAATCCAATAAACCCTGGAAACACAAAGACCTGATGAGGACGAACTCCACCTGGGACCAGGTGGTCTTTAAAGTCCGACGCTGCAGTAAAATGGCTGCCATACCTCCAGAGTTGAGATAGCGTTTCCCAGAATGCACCTGTGGGTACTTGGAGGCCAGTCTCTCATCGGGCCAACAGTACCCTTCTGCCGAGAACACCACCCTGTGTCCCAGGCGAGAAAACTTCAGCAGCAGCTCTTCGGGACTGGCCGCGAAGATCACGTCGTAACTTGGAAAAAAAGAACACAACGACAGTGACCCCTGACCTTTGACACCCCACCCCCACTCCCAGCGTTGAGTCCAGGAGCTGAAGGCGTTTGTTAAGATCCAAACCACAACTCAGTGTTTCAGTTTCCATGACAACAAGCCAATAAACTGTCCTAATCAGGTTTAGATGTGGATCAGATCTGGGTCACGTTTAGATGTGGATCAGATCTGGGTCAGACCTGGTTTTAGTTTATTTGACTGAATTTTCTTAACAAGTGTAAACTGAGGAACACACACAACTGGACCAGAACCATCACCTGGTTCTTGTCCAATTACCTGTCCACAAATAGAACCAGGTGTTGGTTCTGGTCCAGTTACCTGTCCACAAACAGAACCAGGTGTTGGTTCCGGTCCAGTTACCTGTCCACGAACAGAACCAGGTGTTGGTTCCGGTCCAGTTACCTGTCCACGAACAGAACCAGGTGTTGGTTCCGGTCCAGTTACCTGTCCACGAACAGAACCAGGTGTTGGTTCCGGTCCAGTTACCTGTCCACGAACAGAACCACCATGTCCTTCTGCTCCGACAGTTTGATCAGTTCCTTCTTCAGCCATCGGACCTTCTGACCTCCACCCACCGTCCGAGCCATGTCGCCTCCTTTCCACTCCTCACCCAGACCCAGAGCCTAAAATGAACCAGAGCCAGTCAGAACCACAGACCCAGAACCTGAAGAGAACCAGAACCACAATCTGAAAGAATGTGTATCAGAAAAAAGGGAAACTTGTTCCTGGGTACAGATTCATATTTTTCCGTTCATGTCTTGTATCCATTGGAATGTGCTTTATAAAAATGTGTTGAAACTTTTCTAATGATTGTCAGGTTTTCAATTCTTCACTGCAGATGTTCCACACATGACCTCCTGTAATTGTTGATATATATATATATATATATATATATATATATATATATATATATATATATATATATATATATATATATATATATATATATATCTAGTTCTGTAATACACCTAATGGTGCAACCTGGACACATCTTCAGTGACCATCCTGGGATCATCAGGTGTTTCGGGTCTTAGGTCAGACACCCTCACCCGGGCGACCCAGTTGGGGGTGATCAATCCCCCAACTTGTGTCCAGGTAGCGCACTACGCCACGCCTCCCCCCTCCTCAACCAGAGCCACCGTGAAGCCCTTTCAGCTGCCTCTAAGATGGTTCTGGTTGCTCTCCGCCTGTGCAGTCCACAAATTCCAAGGAGCCCCAAGACCCGGTGTAAGGACTTGCCTGCAAAGCCTCTGCAGCCCACCTCAATAGGCTCGCAGCGGGCCCTCCACCCATTCCTTCGGCAGTCGGCAACCAGATCTGCATATTTTGCCCTCTTCCTCTCATGCGCCTCTTCCATTCTTTCCTCCCAAGGAACGGTGAGCTCGAGGAGTATCACCTGCTTGCTGGAGGCAGACATCAGCACTATGTCTGGCCGGAGTGTTGTTGCCGTGATGATGTCAGGAAACCGCAACTGCCTCCCTAGGTCAACCAGGAGCTGCCAGTCCCTTGCTGTTGATAGCAGGCCCCCCTGGGTCTTCTTGGAGGGTTGCGGTTTCTCCCCTGCTCGGACAAAAGCGATGGTTTCCTTGGTTGGATGCTGATGCTTACTGCTGTTAATGCCAGTGCAGATGGTGTCTGCTACTGCCCGCAGGACCTGGTCATGCCGCCAGCCATACCTCCCATCACCCAATGCCTTTGGGCAGCTGCTGAGGATGTGCTCTAGTGATCCTCTCTTCTGGCAGAGCTGGCAAGCAGGTGAGTCCGTCAGGCCCCAGGTGCAGAGGTTAGCAGGGCTTGGGAGGACATCATAAACTGACTGGACCAAGAATTTGACACTGTGTGGCTCTGCCTTCCAGAGTCTATATATATATATATATATATATATATATATACATACACATATACACATATCTATATATATAGATATACATACATATATATATATATATATATATATATATATATATATATATATATATATATATATATATATATATATATATATATATATATATATATATATATATCTATATATCTATATATATCTATATATATATAAACATACACATGATGGAATAATTTTCCATTTAATATTAAAGAGGTCGACACAGTCTCTACATTTAAAATGAGGTTGAAAACATTCCTGTTAGTTAAAAACAGACTGAAGTCACAGTTCAGTCTAAGCTGCAGTGGGAGATAAAATGATGGAGGATGTACAGGCACTGAGTCCTGTCACCTGTCTCTCTCTCTCTCTCGTGTCTGTATTTGTAAGTTCTTAAACCTGTCTTACATATTAAGTGTCCCCTTTCCAACTCTCTCAGCAGTATCTGCATAAGGAGCCATAGACAACAGGATCTGCAGTGACTAACTTGTGTCATGTGCTGACCTGTGACCCAAGACCTCCTCCCTCACCCTCACCTGTCTGATGGATGGACCTGCACCCCCCTCCTTCATCTACAAATGGACGATCATCTATAGTCTGTCTGTCCATGGGAGTGGATCTGTCCTTCATTGTGGTTCTCCTCAACATTTATTATTTTTCCCCACTGGGTTTTGGAGTTTTTTTCTGCTGAGAAGGAGGGTCTAAGGACAGGGGGAGGGTCTAAGGACAGGGGAGGGTCTAAGGACAGGGGAGGGTCTAAGGACAGGGGAGGGTCTAAGGACAGGGGGGGGTCTAAGGACAGGGGGAGGGTCTAAGGACAGGGGGAGGGTCTAAGGACAGGGGAGGGTCTAAGGACAGGGGGAGGGTCTAAGGACAGGGACTTGGGACTTTATGTATTTCTGTGGTTGATTGTGGGGGTTTTTTGTAAAGCCCTGTGAGACGACATTGTGTTTGTTTGCCCTCACTGGAACCAACCTTTGGACACCTTATGGGAACTGGTTTTGATTTGCTTTGCACATTATTATTAGTATGTTGCTTTAACGGTTTGTCTGTGTGCGTGTGTGCACATTTCCACTCTTCTCACTCTAGCGTTGCCAATTCTAGGTGGATGGTTCTGAAATGTGTCATGTAGAAGTAGACACATACAAGAAGGAAACAGACCCAGGTTCACCTAAATCGACTCACTACTTCCTGTCTGACGCCATATTGAATTTTTGTGTTGTCACGGCAGAGATTTGCCATTTTCAACATGTATTGATGATTTAACATGATAACGATGATAATGATGATGATTTAACATGATAATGATGATAATGATGATTTAACATGATAATGATGATGATTTAACATGATAATGATGATGATTTAACATGATAATGATGATGATTTAACATGATAATGATGATGATTTAACATGATAATGATGAAGATTTAACATGATAATGATGATTTAACATGATAATGATGATGATTTAACATGATAATGATGATGATTTAACATGATAATGATGATGATTTAACATGATAATGATGATGATTTAACATGATAATGATGATGATTTAACATGATAATGATAATAATGATTTAACATGATAATGATGATAATGTTTTAACATGATAATGATGATAATGATTTAACATGATAATGATGATGATTTAACATAATGATAATAATGATTTAACATGATAATGATGATAATGATTTAACATGATAATGATGATGATTTAACATGATAATGATGATGATTTAACATGATAATGATGATGATTTAACATGATAATGATAATAATGATTTAACATGATAATGATGATGATTTAACATGATAATGATAATAATGATTTAACATGATAATGATGATAATGTCTTAACATGATAATGATGATGATTTAACATGATAATGATAATAATGATTTAACATGATAATGATGATAATGTTTTAACATGATAATGATGATAATGATTTAACATGATAATGATGATGATTTAACATAATGATAATAATGATTTAACATGATAATGATGATAATGATTTAACATGATAATGATGATGATTTAACATGATAATGATAATAATGATTTAACATGATAATGATGATGATTTAACATGATAATGATAATAATGATTTAACATGATAATGATGATAATGTTTTAACATGATAATGATGATGATTTAACATGATAATGATGATAATGTTTTAACATGATAATGATGATGATTTAACATGATAATGATGATGATTTAACATAATGATAATAATGATTTAACATGATAATGATGATAATGATTTAAGCACTTAAACGGCGTTAGTTAAAGTTACTAATGACTTATTATTAGCCGCTGACATGGGATTAATATGGGTCCTGGTGTTATTAGACCTTAGTGCAGCCTTTGACACCATTGACCACAGTATCTTAGTGCACAGATTAGAATATGATATAGGTATTAGAGGAGCAGCCCTCTGCTGCTTTAAATCATATTTATCTAATCGCTACCAATTTGTTCACATCAACCAACAATCATCGCAGTCCTCCAGAGTTAATTATGGCGTTCCTCAAGGATCAGTCCTTGGGCCTATTTTGTTTACACTATATATGCTCCCTTTAGGTAACATCATTACAAATCATGGCATTAATTTTCATTGTTATGCAGATGACACACAGCTATATTTATCGATTAAACCTGATCAGACCAGACAAATAGATAAACTAAGTACTTGTGTACAAGACATAAAAATTTGGATGAGTGCCAATTATCTCTTACTGAACCCTGAAAAAACTGAAGTCGTTATAATTGGTCCTAAAAATGCGAGAGACTCCCTAACTGACCAGATAGTTACTCTGGACAATTTAAGTGTAACACCCAGTGCCACAGTTAAAAATTTAGGAGTTTTATTTGATCCAGATCTTTCATTCAAAATGCATATCAAACAAACTTGCAGAACAGCCTTCTTTCACCTGCGCAACATTAGCCAAAATTAGGAATATTCTGTCTAAAATGACTGCAGAAAAATTAATTCATGCATTTGTTACATCACGTCTAGATTATTGTAACTCCTTACTTGTAGCGTGTCCTAAATATTCCCTAAAAAGCTTCAACTGGTTCAAAATGCAGCAGCAAGATTATTAACAGGATCAAATAGAAGAGAACACATCACCCCTGTGCTCCAAACCCTTCATTGGCTACCAGTTGAGTCTAGAATTAAATTTAAAATCCTCCTCCTTACATATAAAACCATTAATGGTATGGGCCCCTCTTATCTTAAAGATGATCTGGTTCCGTACCAACCCAATAGAACCCTTCGCTCTCAGAATGCAGGTTTACTGAAAGTTCCTAGGGTTTCTAAAAGTACAGTAGGAGCTAGAGCCTTTAGTTATCAGGCCCCTGTCTGATGGAATCATCTTCCCTTTAATATTAAAAACGCCGAAACAGTCTCTATATTTAAAATTAGGCTTAAAACATTCCTGTTTGAGAAAGACTATGGTCAGGTTAGTTAAAAATGATGTGACTCATATATCATGTATACATGATGTATGAGTCACAGTTCAGTCTAGGCTGCCCTAGGAGTTAGAATGCTGGGGGAAGTACAGACACTGAGTTCTTCCTTCTCTTTCTCTCCCTCACACCTGTTTCTGTCATTTTTATAACATATCTTTCATACCAAGTCTGTTCATGACTAGTCACCTGGTGTGTCTTCCCCCCCCCCCCCCCCTGGGGGGAGTGGTGGCTCTCCTGACAGTGTCTACACGGGAGCCATGGACGACAGGATCTGGAGTATCTCGCCTGTGCTGACCTGTGACCCCGGACCACCGCCCCTGCCTGTCTGGACCAGCCCCCCCTTCCTGCTTTTTACATGGACGTTCATCTATAGCCTGTCCGTCCATGGGAGTGGATCTCTCCTTCAATGTGGTTCTCCTCAAGATTTCTTCTTTTTCCCACTGGGTTTTGAAGTTTTTTCTTGCCGAGAAGGAGGGTCTAAGGACAGGGGATGCCTGGGACTTTTTCATGTATTTCTGTAGCTTGATTATGTTTTTGTAAAGCCCTCTGAGACGACTTTGTTGTGATTTAGGGCTTTATAAATAAAATTGAATTGAATTGAACATGATAATGATTTAACATGATAATGATGATGATTTAACATGATAATGATGATGATTTAACATGATAATGATAATAATGATTTAACATGATAATGATGATGATTTAACATGATAATGATAATAATGATTTAACATGATAATGATGATAATGTTTTAACATGATAATGATGATGATTTAACATGATAATGATAATAATGATTTAACATGATAATGATGATGATTTAACATGATAATGATAATAATGATTTAACATGATAATGATGATAATGATTTAACATGATAATGATAATAATGATTTAACATGATAATGATGATAATGATTTAACATGATAATGATGATGATTTAACATGATAATGACTGATAACAATGGATTTGTGATTTCATAAGATCACAAATTACATATAATTCATGAAGTTACCACGCTCTGAATGGTGTTTTCATCTGTCTGTCTGCCTGCCTGTCTGCCTGTCTGCCTGTCTGTCTGTCAGCAGGATTACAGAAAGAAGTTCTGAATGGAATTTGATGAAACTTTCAGGAATGATAGATAATGGGTCGAGGAAGAAGCCATTAGATTCTGAGCAATGGAGGTCAAAGGTCACACTGAAGGTAAACATCTAAAACAGATCAGTGGTAATATCTCAGTTGTTTTTTTTTCATTCACATGGTCTGACCTTTGACCCCTAACCTTCAGACATCAGATGGTTTAACACCAGTGATGTGTGGGCTGACCCGAAGTGAGCAGTCGCCCACAGTTGTGGATCATTGAAACATATTTTAACAGTTAACCTATAACAGCTAACCTGTAAACAGTTAACCTATAACAGCTAACCTGTAAACAGTTAACCTATAACAGCTAACCTGTAAACAGCTAACCTATAACAACTAACCTGTAAACAGTTAACCTATAACAGCTAACCTGTAAACAGCTAACCTATAACAACTAACCTGTAAACAGTTAACCTATAACAACTAACCTGTAAAAGTTAACCTATTACAGTTAACCTATAACAACTAACCTGTAAACAGTTAATCTATAACAACTAACCTGTAAACAGTTAACCTATAACAGCTAACCTGTAAACAGTTAACCTATAACAACTAACCTGTAAACAGCTAACCTATAACAACTAACCTGTAAACAGTTAACCTATAACAACTAAACTGTAAAAGTTAACCTATTACAGTTAACCTATAACAACTAACCTGTAAACAGTTAATCTATAACAACTAACCTGTAAACAGTTAACCTATAACAGCTAACCTGTAAACAGTTAACCTATAACAACTAACCTGTAAACAGTTAACCTATAACAGCTAACCTGTAAACAGTTAATCTATAACAGCTAACCTGTAAACAGTTAATCTATAACAGCTAACCTGTAAACAGTTAACCTGTACACAGTTAATCTATAACAACTAACCTGTAAACAGTTAATCTATAACAGCTAACCTGTAAACAGTTAATCTATAACAGCTAACCTGTAAACAGTTAATCTATAACAGCTAACAGGTAAACAGTTAACCTATAACAGCTACTCTATAACAGCTAACCTGTAAATAGCTAACCTGTAAACAGTTAACCTATAACAGCTAACCTGTAAACAGTTAATCTATAACAGCTAACAGGTAAACAGTTAACCTATAACAGCTACTCTATAACAGCTAACCTGTAAACAGCTAACCTGTAAACAGTTAACCTATAACAACTAACCTGTAAACAGTTAATCTATAACAGCTAACCTGTAAACAGTTAACCTATAACAGCTACTCTATAACAGCTAACCTGTAAACAGCTAACCTGTCATCAGTTAACCTATAACAGCTAACCTGTGAAGAGTTAATCTATAACAGCTAACCTGTAAAAGCTAACCTATAACAGCTAACCTGTCAACAGTTAACCTATAACAACTAACCTGTAAAAGCTAACCTGTAAAAGCTAACCTACAACAGCTAACCTATAACAGCTAACCTACAACAGCTAACCTGTAAACAGTTAACCTGTAAACAGTTAACCTGTAAACAGCTAACCTATAACAACTAACCTGTAAACAGCTAACCTATAACAACTAACCTGTAAAAGCTAACCTATTACAGCTAACAGCTATCTGTCCTGTGGTTACCTTAACGCTATAGTTGAACTCTTTCGCCGTCCTCATGAAGCGTTTGAAGCCGTCTGTCTCATCGGTTGCCACGGTGATAACCAGCAGGTTTTCTGGAAACAACCAGAAAGACAAACATCAACATCCACCTTTATTATCCAATAATTATCATTTATTATCCAATAATTATCATTTATTATCCAATAATTATCATTTATTATCCAATAATTATCATTTATTATCCAATAATTACCATTTATTATCCAATAATTATCATTTATTATCCAATAATTATCATTTATTATCCAATAATTACCATTTATTATCCAATAATTATCATTTATTATCCAATAATTATCATTTATTATCCAATAATTATCATTTATTATCCAATAATTATCATTTATTATCCAATAATTACCATTTATTATCCAATAATTATCATTTATTATCCAATAATTATCATTTATTATCCAATAATTATCATTTATTATCCAATAATTACCATTTATTATCCAATAATTATCATTTATTATCCAATAATTATCATTTATTATCCAATAATTACCATTTATTATCCAATAATTATCATTTATTATCCAATAATTATCATTTATTATCCAATAATTATCATTTATTATCCAATAATTACCATTTATTATCCAATAATTATCATTTATTATCCAATAATTATCATTTATTATCCAATAATTACCATTTATTATCCAATAATTATCATTTATTATCCAATAATTATCATTTATTATCCAATAATTATCATTTATTATCCAATAATTACCATTTATTATCCAATAATTATCATTTATTATCCAATAATTATCATTTATTATCCAATAATTAGTACTTTCTATCCAAATAAATTATACATTTTTATCTAATATGTAAAGGTCAGAATAGTAACCATAGAAACTGCTATATTTCATTCACAACAAATGTATTTTACTCATATTAATATACCAGTATTTATAGAAATCCTTCTAACTGCCAAGCTTTTATTTTGGTAACTTCCTGTTGAGAGGAAAAAGGAGAAAGGACATACACAGTAAATTTTGCAGTGTTAAATCAACACTTAGAGTTTATTTAACTTCTTCTAGAGTGTATTTGGTCCCATTGTCTCCAAATTAACACTGCAAAATCTACAGTGTACAAGAAGCATAAAAATATATAAAAACAAAGTTTTAGCTTCAGTCAAGAGGAGAACAAGGTTTGTACATGTAAAATTAATTGAATCAGAAAGTTTTATTGCCATTGTTTATATAGTACACATGTAGTTTACAACTAGGTATTTGTCTCTGTGTAACACTGCAACATTCAACATATAGTAGAATAAATAAATAAATAAATAAATATACATATATTATAAAAGTGTAATAAAAATGCTAAGCATGCACCAAGCTATAGGAATTATTATTATTAAAGATGTAATGTGAATGTGTTTATATAAGAAAGTGACTAATGTAGGAGCTCATTTTTCCGTTAAGGTCATGACCTTTATTGTGATTGGACCTATTTGTTCTCCTTCTAGCTGATGACGAAAGAAAAAAACTAATAAAGACATGGATGCTACATAATAATTATGACTTTTTATCTAAATTATGACTTATCAAATATTTTGAACTGACATTCATTAGTCATTATGAAATAATTTCCTGATTCTGTGAATGGTCTCATTATTTTTTTTTACTTTTTAATTTCACAACTAAGACTTTTACTTCATAATTATAACTATTTATCTAAAAACTTCAAGTTTTTCTCATAATTTTGACGTTACCTCATAATTATAACTTTCTATTTCATAATTAAAACTTTTTACCTAATAACTTAAAGCTTATGTTGTATTTCCACACATAGGAAAAAAACATTTGGGTAAAATATAAATATCATTAAAAGGTTGAAACTAAACTTCTGGGGCCAAAGGGAACCGTAGTGGGGCCCTAACCCTAACCCTCCACCGTGTTCTAACCCTAACCACCGGAGCCCTCCACCGTGTTCTAACCCTAACCACCGGAACCCTCCACCGTGTTCTAACCCTAACCACCGGAGCCCTCCACCGTGTTCTAACCCTAACCACCGGAGCCCTCCACCGTGTTGGGGGTCCGTAGGGCCGGTAACGGGAAGCTCCGGAGCGTCCTTACCTGCGGGAATCCTCCACTGCTCGGCGAACACAGACCCGTGAAGGAGGACGAGACCCAGGACCAGGAGGCCCAGACCGGAGGACATGTCTCCGGCGGGAACGGAACCGAATTATCCAGAAACGAAGTGAAAAGACACTTTTCCGCTGCTCGCTCGATCACGGTTCCATAAGAATTCGTGTTCAAGTCCCGCGATATCATCCCACGATCGGCCGAGATCCCGTTGGCAACACAAGTCCAGAGTCCCGCCTTTTCCGCATACAACGGCCAATAATGGGCTCAGTAAAACTGATTGGCGAGTAAATAGAGCCAATCAGAGCAGGGGGCAATGGTTTACTTCATTTCCGTGCCCGCGAGTGACGGGAATTTGAAGAAAAAGAGAAAGTGCGCGTGTGCCACGTCTGAGAAAATTCCTGAGTGAAGACAGAGAGTGTGTGTGTGTGTGTGTGTGTGTGTGTGTGAGAGAGAGAGAGAGAGAGAGAGGACACAAGGAATGTTCAACCAATCTGAGATAAAAAGTCACATTTATGTTATGTTTATTTACTGTTGTAAGTGTATTTGTACTCATGATTTACATATACGATTATTATTATTATTGTTTTATATTTTAATAATTTATTTTAACTTTAAGTAATTTAGATTCATTGTATAACTGTGATTAACAGTTTGTATTTTTCACTCTGTTCAATAATAATAAAAAACAAACCCGTCTGGACAAAACACATGACGTCATCACCCCGCCCCTCCTCTTCACCGGGTTCCCATAGTAACGTCACAACACAGAGCACCTCGGGACCGGACCCGACCGGGACTGAGCAGAACGGCGAGTTTCGTTATAGGTGATTGTGAGTTACTGAGCATGCGCAGACAGAGGTACTTCACCCCAGTGGAAGTCGCGGCTCACAACACGGCGGAGGATCTGTGGGTGTCCTTCCGGGGCAAAGTGTTTGACCTGACCCCCCTGATTGACCGCTACCGAGGTGTGTGCGCGTGTGTATGTGTGTGTGTGTGCGCGTGTGTATGTGTGTGTGTGTGTGTGTGTGTGTGTGTGTGTGTGTGTGCGTGTGTCAAATACCAATTGAAGGTTAGTGTTAGTATTAGTCTTAACGATAATTAGCGTTAATGACAACATTAACACTAACACTAGTGTTAACAGTAACACTAGCGTTAACACTAACAGCATAATGTTAGTTAGCATTAGTTAGTGTTAATGTTAATTAGTGCTACTTATTGTTAGTGTTAGGGTTAGTGATAGCATTAGTTACTGTTAGTTAGTGGTATTAATAGTATTAGTGTTAATGTTATTTAATGTTCGTTAGCCTTAATGTTAGGTATCATTAGTTAATGTTTGTGTTAGTACTGGTGTTAGGTATTGTTAGTTAATGTTATTAGTGTTAAGTATAGCTAGCATTAGATTATTAATTGTATTTAGTGTTAGTTAGTGTTAACATGAATTCATTGTTAGTGTTAACGTTAGTGTTAACATTAGCTAGCATTACTTAGTGTTAACATTAACAAGCATTACTTAGTGTTAACATTAACAAGCATTACTTAGTGTTAACATTAGCTAGCATTAGTTAATAAAAATGATAATGGATTGGATTTCTATAGTGCTTTTTTGGCAACCCCTCCCACTCCCACTCCCACCACCACCAAACACTCACACATGAGTGTGAGTGACACATGAGACAGGAGGGTGAAGTGTCTTAGTGTTAGTGTTAGAAAGCGTTACTTAGCATTAGTAAGTAGTAGGTAGTGTTAGATACTGTTACTTAGCATTAGTTAGCATTACGTAGTATTAGTGTTAGATAACCCAGGTTAAATAATAATAGGAAAAAAAAATAAACAGTCCTTTGCATTGATTCGCTGCGCTACTTAGCATTAGTTAGCGTTACGTAGTGTGAGTGTTAACATTAGTTAGCATTAGGTAGTGTCAGTGTTAGATAGCGTTACTTAGCATTAGTTAGCGTTACGTAGTGTGAGTGTTAACATTAGTTAGCATTAGGTAGTGTTAGTGTTAGTCATTGTTAACTAATGAAAGTTAGCATTAGTTAATGTGGTAGTTAGCGTTAGCATTAGTTTATGTGTGCACTCTCTGTCCTTTAGGGGACGTCCTTCTCCTACCGATCATGGAAGCGGCGGGAAAAGACATTAGCAGCTGGTTTGACCCCGAAACTGAAGACGTAAGTAAAAGTCACATGATCCTGTGCTGTCCAGTTATTCCATCCACACTCCATTCTTATGATTTCCTGCAGTTCTTTAACAATTAAATATCAACTATTAGAGATAAAATAGATCAACTACTCCCAAATATTAGATCATGTAGAACAGCCTTTTTGACTTGTGCAACATTAGCCAAAATTAAATGACCCCTAACCTGATGGAGCTAGAGCCTTTAGTTACCATGGTTACTGTCTGATGGAGCTAGAGCCTTTAGTTACCATGGTTACTGTCTGATGGAGCTAGAGCCTATAGTTACCATGGTTACTGTCTGATGGAGCTAGAGCCTATAGTTACCATGGTTACTGTCTGATGGAGCTAGAGCCTATAGTTACCATGGTTACTGTCTGATGGAGCTAGAGCCTTTAGTTACCATGGTTACTGTCTGATGGAGCTAGAGCCTTTAGTTACCATGGTTACCAGGATTGAGCACCCCTGATCTATAGTCTGTCCGTCCATGGGAGTGGATCTGTCCTTCAGTGTGGTTCTCCTCAAGGTTTCTTCTTTTTCCCACTGGGTTTTGAAGTTTTTCTGCTGAGAAGGAGGAGCTAAGAACAGGGGGAGGAGCTAAGAACAGGGGGAGGAGCTAAGGACAGGGGGAGGGTCTTTTCATGTATCTCTGTAGTTGATTGTGTTTTTGTAAAACCCTGTGAGACGACTTTGTTGTGATTTGGGGCTTTATAAATAAAATTGAATTGAATTGAATTAGTTTGTGCAGGTGTTGATGCATCAACGTAATTTTGAGATAAGTAGAAAAGGACTCTAACCGCAGAGCGCAAACCTCTGCCAAGGCAGACCTGCCTCCACCAAGGAGGTTATAAGATAACTCAAAAACTTATGGACGGACCTTGTTTACATTTTCAGGGTGGGTTGGTAATGTGGAGATCTGGAAATTATTACATTTTGGTCATGATCCGGGGGGGGGGGGGGGGGGGTCAACATAACTCAAAAAGTTAGGGACAGATTTTGATGGAATTTTCAGGTTGTGTTGTTAGTGTCACTAGAAACAAATGACAACATTTTGGTGGTGACCCAGAAGAGATCCTGGATTCTGGATCACTTAGAAATGTTTACATTTCGGTAAATAGAGAATACAATTCAAAGTAATCCAGAATCTCTTGTGGATTACCACCAAAATGTAATAATTTTTTTCTGGTGATACTCCCGACACAGCCTGAAAATTTCATCAAAATCCGTTCATACGTTTTTAGTTATTTTACGAACTAACACACAGACAAACTGGCAAAAACGGAACCGCCTTTGCAGTCAAAATTATGATAAAAAGTTCTGTCGTTAATGTCCAGAGGTGTTAACGTGTCGTTAGCGTGTCCCTAACGTGTGCAGATGTTAATGTGTCATTAACGTGTCATTAACGTGTTGTTAATGTGTGCAGGTGTTAATGTGTCGTTAGCATGCGCAGGTGTTAATGTGTCGTTAACGTGTCGTTAACGTGTCGTTAACGCGTCGTTAACGTGTCATTAATATGTCGTTAGCGTGCGCAGGTGTTAACGTGTCATTAATATGACGTTAGCGTACGCAGGTGTTAACGTGTCGTTAACGTGTCATTAATATGACTTTAGCGTACGCAGGTGTTAACGTGTCGTTAACGTGTGTTTAACGTGTTGTTAACGTGTCGTTAACGCGTGTTTAACGTGTTGTTAACGTGTGTTTAACGTGTCGTTAACGTGTTGTTAACGTGTGTTTAACGTGTCGTTAACGTGTGTTTAACGTGTTGTTAACGTGTCGTTAACGTGTGTTTAACGTGTTGTTAACGTGTGTTTAACGTGTCGTTAACGTGTCGTTAACGTGTGTTTAACGTGTTGTTAACGTGTTGTTAACGTGTGTTTAACGTGCACAGGTGTTGCGCTGTGTGGACCCACTGACCCAGTGTGAGCGGTATTTCACCCCCAGGGGGCGCTTCGTACACGTGCCCCCCAGCGGCCCTCGCTCAGACTGGGCCTCAGACTTTGTGCAGCCCTGGTGGAGGGATCAGAACTACCAGGTGGGTCAGCTGACGACCAGGACCAGGACGGTTAGGTTCATCAACACTCTGACCGCACAGGAGACCACCATGGAGGTGAGACTGCAACATTTCCCTGGCCCTGCCCCTCTGTCTCCACCCCCTTTCCTCTGTCCCCACCCCTTCGTCCTCTGGCCCTGCCCCTCTGTCTCCACCCCTTCATCCTCTGTCCCCACCCCTTCGTCCTCTGGCCCTGCCCCTCTGTCTCCACCCCCTTTCCTCTGTCCCCACCCCTTCGTCCTCTGGCCCTGCCCCTCTGTCTCCACCCCCTTTCCTCTGTCCCCACCCCTTCGTCCTCTGGCCCTGCCCCTCTGTCTCCACCCCCTTTCCTCTGTCCCCACCCCTTCGTCCTCTGGCCCTGCCCCTCTGTCTCCACCCCTTCATCCTCTGTCCCCACCCCTACGTCCTCTGGCCCTGCCCCTCTGTCTCCACCCCCTTTCCTCTGTCCCCACCCCTTCGTCCTCTGGCCCTGCCCCTCTGTCTCCACCCCCTTTCCTCTGTCCCCACCCCTTCGTCCTCTGGCCCTGCCCCTCTGTCTCCACCCCCTTTCCTCTGTCCCCACCCCTTCGTCCTCTGGCCCTGCCCCTCTGTCTCCACCCCCTTTCCTCTGTCCCCACCCCTTCGTCCTCTGGCCCTGCCCCTCTGTCTCCACCCCTTCATCCTCTGTCCCCACCCCTACGTCCTCTGGCCCTGCCCCTCTGTCTCTAACGTGTTCCATCGGTGCAGGTGTGTTCAGAGGAGACTCTGGCCCACATTCTCCACCGTTACCGTGACAACAATAGCCACGCCTCCAGCTACACCTGGAAACACGAGGGCGTGACTCTGGACATGGACGGGACGCTGAGCCAAAATGGTATCCATGACGACCACCACCAGCTGGACCAGGACCTCTTCACCCCCGCCATCCTGTTGTACTTCAACGATGACCTGACGGAGGCATGACCTTTGACCCCTGACCTCCAAGAGGGACATGACTAAAGAGAATGTCCCGTCCTGACCTCTGACCCCTAACCTATGACCTCCAACCCTGTGAGAACCAATAAAAGGACAGAATGTGTAAATCAGCTGTTTGATCTGTTCATGTCCAGTCCTCACCTCTGACCTCTGACCTCCAGTCTAGTTTAGTTTAACAGGGCTTTTCTAGTTAACAGTAAAGTTTCAGTTAAAGTCAGTTTCAGTTTGGGTTCATACCGTGGACGGGGTGTGATATTCTGACACAAATGTAAATGTTAGTATAAATATGTAGGGGGCGCTATAGAGCGGGTACCCCAACAGAACAAGTCCATCACTGTTCAGTAGAACGTGGTCCAGCCCCAGAGCAATACTGACTGGAATCATGTGACCTTAACTGTACCCACATGACCAGTACCTGCACTGCCCCCACAGCAGGATGGGACCACCACCAAATGTTACTGTGGGGACCAAAGGTTTGTGTTGGAATGCTAGCTTCTTCTTCCACCGTGCATACGCCCCTTATGGGCGGCTGTGGGTCAGTTGGTAGAGTGGGTCGTTAGGGTCAAAGGTTAAAGCTGTGGTTCAGTTGGTAGAGTGGGTCGTTAGGGTCAAAGGTTAAAGCTGTGGGTCAGTTGGTAGAGTGGGTCGTTAGGGTCAAAGGTTAAAGCTGTGGTTCAGTTGGTAGAGTGGGTCATTAGGGTCAAAGGTTAAAGCTGTGGTTCAGTTGGTAGAGTGGGTCGTTAGGGTCAAAGGTTAAAGCTGTGGTTCAGTTGGTAGAGTGGGTCGTTAGGGTCAAAGGTTTAAGCTGTGGCTCAGTTGGTAGAGTGGGTCGTTAGGGTCAAAGGTTAAAGCTGTGGTTCAGTTGGTAGAGTGGGTCGTTAGGGTCAAAGTTTAAAGCTGTGGTTCAGTTGGTAGAGTGGGTCGTTAGGGTCAAAGGTTAAAGCTGTGGTTCAGTTGGTAGAGTGGGTCGTTAGGGTCAAAGGTTAAAGCTGTGGTTCAGTTGGTAGAGTGGGTCGTTAGGGTCAAAGGTTAAAGCTGTGGTTCAGTTGGTAGAGTGGGTCGCCCAATGACCGAGAGGTTGGCGGTTCGCGTCCCAGCTCTAACTGTCCACATGTCGAAGTGTCCTTGGGCAAGACACTGAACCCTGACTTAGGCCCCCAGTAGGACTGACCTTTGACCTTAGAAACCTACTGGTGTGTGAATGGGTGAATGTGAAGCTAATGTAAAGAACTTTGAACCATGAAGGTGGAACAGAACTATATAAATGTAGAACATTTAACATTTATGTCCATATAACTGTTTTACTTTCATCAGTCCACAGAACCTTATTCTAAAATAAAGTGGGCGTGTCCAAATGTGCTTCAGATAATTCAGATAATGCATCTGAATTGTTGAACGATGCACAGTGACATGATGTGGTAGGTGTGTGGAGCTGGACTGTTGCTTATCTAACCCTTTTGTTGTTCTGTCACTCTGGGTCTGAACGACAACTGTGCTCTTCTATTTCACACACTGGAAACTGACGGATCACATGTTTAAGCTAGCTCTGTGTATCCTCCTGAAGCAACGATGACATCATTTTTGCCGTTCTTCTATTCGTTTTTGTCACATGAGTCTGAGTCTAACTGAATCCAAATCTCACGTTGAGTTATCGAGTTACTTCAATGCTTGAACGGTATCATAGCGTTGCCTAGGCAACAGTTATCAGAATTTGATCATGGCGAGCGAGGAGAATACACGGGCGGAGATTACCACTCCTGAGCACAACAGAAGTGTGGGATGGAAATACTTTGACTTTTCCTCAGAAAAGGGAAAAATAACAAGCAACGACATGGTAATATGTAAGCTGTGCCAGACTCACACTACAACCAGCAACATGCGGACACACCTGTTAACCGAACACCCTGGCAAGTTAGCAGAGGCGGAGCTAACTTCCGATAGCGCTAGGCCTGCTGAACCTCAGCCCAAGCAGGCGTGCATCACCTCGTTCATGCATGCCTCCTCTTCACGGGGCTTATCGGCGGAACGTCAAAGAAAGATAACATACACACTGACACCATTTATTTGTAAAGACATGAGACCAATCAATATATGACAGGGGTCTGGGTTTAAAGAATTTGTTCGGGAGTTAGAACCCAGGTACGAGGTTCCCTCTCGCTCAACCATAAGTGATAAGGATGTGAAACTTTACGATGCAACTAAGGACAACATTTAAAAAAATGCTAAGCGGAGAAAACATTTCCCTGACGACAGATGGATGGACCTCGATAACGACCGAGTCATATGTGACAGTCACCGCACATTTCATAAACGATGATTGGAACTAAAGGACATCGTTCTTAAAACAGCCCAAGTCCAGGAAACCCACACAGCTGAACACGTCACAGAAAAAGTATAATAACCCCATGCCCTACATGTAAACCTATAGTAATGCATAAATAGACTATATTTTAACATAAAAACTAATTTCTTTAAAAAAAAAAGGAATGAAATTCGAATGGGATTGAAGAGGAAAGTTGACAGCCCTAGTGAGTGCATGTTCAGGGGGTCAAAGGGCTGAGTGTGTGATCACAGTGGACACAAAACACCTATAACACACTGGAGTGTCCCTGTCGGCGTGGCCTAATCAAATTATGGGCGTGGCCTCATTAAATTGTGCGCGTGGCTTCATGTCCCTGTGAACACTAAAGGCCCCACAGATAGAGGAGTGGCCTCCACAGATGGGAGGGGTCTCTGTGGATCAAACAAACAGTGATGTTTACTGGTTCAAAGTTCATCTGACGGCCATCGACCTCTGAACACACACACACACACACACACACACACACACACACACAGTCTAGAAGAAGAAGACGCAGCAGAAGCAGAAACTGTTGCCATGACAACTGAGTATCATGATGATGTTGAAGATGAAAGCAGCTCCTTCTGGAACAAAGGTCTGTCTGTCTGTGTCTATCTGTGTCTGTCTGCCTGTGTCTGTCTGTCTGTGTCTTTCTGTCTGCCTTTGTCTGTCTCTGTGTGTTTCTGTCTGTCTGCCTGTGTCTATCTGTGTCTGTCTGCCTGTCTGTCTGTGTCTATCTATGTCTGTCTGCCTGTCTGTCTGTGTCTTGCTGTGTCTGCCTGTCTGTGTCTGTCTGTCTCTGTGTCTGTCTATCTCTGTGTCTTTCTGTCTGTCTGTCTCTGTGTCTTTCTGTCTGTCTGTGTCTTTCTGTCTGCCTGTGTCTGTCTGTCTCTGTGTGTTTCTGTCTGTCTGCCTGTGTCTGTCTGTCTGTGTCCATCTTTGTCTGCCTGTCTGTTTGTGTCTTTGTCTGTCTGCCTGTGTCTGTCTGTCTGTCTCTGTGTCTTTCTGTGTGTCCGCCCGTGTCTGTCTGCCTGTGTCTGTCTGTCTGTGTCCATCTTTGTCTGCCTGTCTGTTTGTGTCTTTGTCTGTTTGCCTGTGTCTGTCTGTCTGTCTGTTTCGGTCTCTCTGTGTTTGTCTATCTCAATCTGTCTCTATGTCTTTCTGTTTGCCTGTGTCTTTCTGTCTGTGTCTGTCTGTCTACGTCTGTCTACGTCTGTCTATGTCTGCTTCTGTCTGTATGTCTGTCTCTGTGTCTTTCTGTCTGTCTGCCTGTGTCTTTATGTCTGTCTGTGTCTTTCTGTGTGTCTGTGTCTGTCTCGGTCCTTCTCTGTCTGTCTGCCTGTGTCTTTCTGTCTGTCTCTGTGTCTTTCTGTCTGTGTCTTTCTTTATGTGTCTGCCTGTCTGTGTCTTTCTGTCTTTGTCTATCTCTCTCTTTCTTTCTCGCTGTCTTTCTGCCTGTGTCTGTCTGTGTCTTGCTGTTTGTCTAGGTCTGTCTGTCTGTTTCTGTCTGTCTTTGTGTCTTTCTGTCTGCCTTTGTCCTTTGTCTGTCTGCCTGTGTCTGTGTCTGTGCATTTCTCTCTTTGTCTGTGTCTCTCTCTGTCTGTGTGCCTGTGTCTGTCTACGTGTGCCTGTCTGTCTGTCTGTCTGTCTGTGTTTGTCTCTGTGTCTTTCTGTCTACCTGTCTCTGTATCTCTGTGTCTTTCTGCCTGTCTGTGTCTTTCTCCGTCTGTCTCTGTGTCTTTCTGTCTGCCTATGTCTGTCTGTCTGTCTGTCTGTCTCTGTGTCTTCCTGTCTATCTGCCTGTGTTTGTCTGTTTATATCTGTTTCTGTCTCTTTCCGTGTGCCTGTTTGTCTTTGTGTCTCTGTGTCTTTCTTTCTGTCTGTCTGCCCATGTCTTTCTCTCTGTCTGCCAGTGTCTGTCTGTCTTTCTGTATCTGTCTGTGTCTGTCTGTTTCTGTCTGCCTGTGTCTTTCTGTGTGTGTCTTTCTGTCTGTCTATGTCTGTATGTGTCTTCCTCTGCCTGTGTCCTTCTGTCTGTCTTCCTGTGTCTGTCTGTGTGTCTTTCTGTCTGTGTGTCTTTCTGTCTGTCGATGTGTGCCTGTCTGTCTGACTGAACCTACTAAACCTACACACTAAAATATGCACCTGTGGTTTTTTTTGTCTCTGTCTTTTCGTCTTTCTGCTTTACTTTCTCTCTCTCTCTCTGTCTTTCTGTCCATCTTTCTGTCTGTTAGAGCCGTCTCCTGTCTCTTTCTCCAGTGTCTTCAGGTTCAGGCGCTGGTTGTTTCCTGTTGCCATGGCAATGTTGATCTTGGCCTTGATCATCGCTGTCGGGGCAACGAGTGAGTGGACGCGAGTGGACACACGAGTGGACGTATGAGTGGACACACGAGTAGACATATGAGTGGACACACGAGTGGACACACTACTGGACATATAAGTGAACACACGAGTAGACATATGAGTGGACACACTATGGACATATGAGTGGACACAAGTGGATGTATGAGTGGATATACGAGTGGGTACACTAGTGGACATATGAGTGGACACGCAAGTGGACATGTGAGTGGACACGCAAGTGGACATGTGAGTGGACACGCAAGTGGACATATGAATGGACACACGAGTGGACATATGAGTGGACACACAAGTGGATGTATGAGTGGACACATGAGCGGACACACACGTGGACATATGAGTGGACACATTATTGAACATATGAGTGGACACATGAGTGGACACCAAGTGCATATATGAGTGGACATACTAGTGGACATTTGAGTGGACACACAAGTGGACATATGAATGGACACACGAGTGGACATATGAGTGGACATGCAATTTGATGTATGAGTGGAGACATGAGTGTACATATGAGTGGACACATTATTGAACATATGAGTGGACACACAAGTGGACATATGAGTGGACACACGATTGGACACACAAGTGCATATATGAGTGGACACACAAGTGGACATATGAGTGGACATAATATTGAACATATGAATGGACATATGAGTGGACACATGATTGGACACACAAGTGCACATATGAGTGGACACACTAGTGGACATATGAGTGGACACACTAGTGGCCATATGAGTGGACACTAGTGGACACACGAGTGGACACACTAGTGGCCATATGAGTGGACACACGAGTGGATACCCGAGTGAACACTCGAGTGGACATATGAGTGGACACAGTGGACATACGAGTGGACATATGAGTGGACCCATGAGTAGATACATGAGTGGACACACGAATGCACATATGCGTGGACAAACGAGTGGACATATGAGTGGACACACATGTTTGTTTCATATAAAAGACAAATGGGCAAATGTCTCTGTGTGTCTTTGTCCCTCAGACACAAAAACCATGAATCGACTGTTTGGCGCTGAGGCTAAAGTCTGGAACGTGAGTGAAAGACTGAGAGACACTCACCAGCTGACCACAGGTAACTATGGCAACTACCACAGGTAACTATGGCAACCACCACAGGTAACTATGGCAACTACCACAGGTAACTATGGCAACTACCACAGGTAACTATGGCAACTACCACAGGTAACTATGGCAACTACCACAGGTAACTATGGCAACTACCACAGGTAACTATGGCAACTACCACAGGTAACTATGGCAACCACCACAGGTAACTATGGCAACTACCACAGGTAACTATGGCAACTACCACAGGTAACTATGGCAACTACCACAGGTAACTATGGCAACCACCACAGGTAACTATGGCAACTACCACAGGTAACTATGGCAACTACCACAGGTAACTATGGCAACTACCACAGGTAACTATGGCAACTACCACAGGTAACTATGGCAACTACCACAGGTAACTATGGCAACTACCACAGGTAACTATGGCAACCACCACAGGTAACTATGGCAACTACCACAGGTAACTATGGCAACCACCACAGGTAACTATGGCAACCACCACAGGTAACTATTTTATCTCACAATTGTGACTTTTTAAAGTTTTATTTTTTATCTCATATTTATCATTTTAAAAAGTCTCGTGACTTTTTATTTTTTCCTAAATGTTTTGTCCATATCCATTAAACTCAGTAACTGTGACCTGATCACATTATCTTCACACTAACTGACTTTTAAAGGATTTATTTTAGATACTTTTGAAACTTTTCAGATGTTTCCTGCTTAGAAAAATATTGTGTTCATGACAAGAAAAAGAGTATTTTTTAAGTACTTCTACTTAAGTACAGAATATAAGTACTTTTACCACCTTTGCTTACCTGATAATATACACTACTGTTAGCTAATGTTAGCTTACCTGATAATATACACTACTGTTAGCTAATGTTAGCTTACCTGATAATATACACTACTGTTAGCTAATGTTAGCTTACCTGATAATATACACTACTGTTAGCTAATGTTAGCTTACCTGATAATCTACACTGCTGTTAGCTAATGTTAGCTTACCTGATAATCTACACTACTGTTAGCTAATGTTAGCTGGGCTAACCTAACTTTATCCTGGCTTCAGCTAACTTTATCCTGGGTTAACCTAACTTTATCCTGGGCTAACCTAACTTTATCCTGGGTTAACCTAACTTTATCCTGGGTTAACCTAACTTTATCCTGGGTTAAATCTAGGTGCAGTTAAAGACGTCCAGCGGCTGAAGTTTGCAGTTGAATATAACAAGGATCAGCTGATCTCAGGTTTGACACATGTTTATTTGACTTTATTTGAACTTGTTTTTATGTTTTCATATCTGGTCATTAATTTTTGTGTATATTTGCGTGTGTACTTGTGTGTATTTGCGTGTGTACTTGTGTGTATTTCAGTTTCAGAGGCCTTAAAGCAGTTGTCAGTTCTGGACTCCATCAGCAGATCCGTTAATTTACTCAAATGTTCCGTGGAACGACTGATTCACAACAGTAACAACTAACATTCACACTGTTTGTTTGTTTGTTTGTTTGTCTCAGTGGTAGATATTTGTTGTCTTAACAGTATTGTTTATTTGTTTGTTTGCTAGCTTCAGTGGTAGACGTTGTTGTCCTAACAGTATTGTTTGTTTGTTTGTTAGCTTCAGTATTAGACTATTGTTGTCCAACAATATTGTTTGTTTGCTTGCTTGTTTTTTTTGGTTGGTTGTTAGCCTCAATGGTATATGATTGTTGCCCTAACAGTATTGTTTGTTTGTTTGTTTGTTTGTTAGCCTCATTGCTAGATGGTTTTTGTCTTACAGTATTGTTTTTTTGTTTTTTTGTTTGCTTCAGTGTTACACTCTTGTTGTCCTAACAGTATTGTTTGTTTGTTTGTTTGGTAACCTTATTGGTAGATGTTTGTTGTCCTAACACTGTTGTTTGTTTGTTTGTTAGCCTCAGTGGTAGACGGTTGTTGTCCTAACAGCATTGTTTGTTTGTTTGTTTGTTAGCCTCAGTGGTAGACGGTTGTTGTCCTAACAGCATTGTTTGTTTGTTTGTTTGTTAGCCTCAGTGGTAGACGGTTGTTGTCCTAACAGCATTGTTTGTTTGTTTGTTTGTTTGTTTGTTAGCCTCAGTGGTAGACGGTTGTTGTCCTAACAGCATTGTTTGTTTGTTTGTTTGTTTGTTAGCCTCAGTGGTAGACGGTTGTTGTCCTAACAGCATTGTTTGTTTGTTTGTTAGCCTCAGTGGTAGACGGTTGTTGTCCTAACAGCATTGTTTGTTTGTTTGTTAGCCTCAGTGGTAGACGGTTGTTGTCCTAACAGCATTGTTTGTTTGTTTGTTTGTTAGCCTCAGTGGTAGACGGTTGTTGTCCTAACAGCATTGTTTGTTTGTTTGTTAGCCTCAGTGGTAGACGGTTGTTGTCCTAACAGCATTGTTTGTTTGTTTGTTTGTTAGCCTCAGTGGTAGACGGTTGTTGTCCTAACAGCATTGTTTGTTTGTTTGTTTGTTAGCCTCAGTGGTAGACGGTTGTTGTCCTAACAGCATTGTTTGTTTGTTTGTTTGTTAGCCTCAGTGGTAGACGGTTGTTGTCCTCTGGAATGGGAACAGTTCGGCACCAGTTGTTTTTTCTTCAGTAAAATCTCCTTAAACTGGAACGAAGCCAAAAACTGGTGCAATGGCCACGAAGGTCACCTGGTCATCCTGCTGACCGACGACGACTGGGTGAGAGGAGGCGGGGTCTGGTGTGATGTCAGCCAATCACAGAACATCACTGGGTTTGTGGGTTAGAGGAAACAGTATGAACCTTTTTCACAACTTCTGCATTTTGCACCATACGTAAGTGGAGCGTACCCCTACTTCTGCACCAGTAAAAGTTAAATGTCACAGATGACAGTACAGACCAACAGTTATTGTAACATAGCAGGATGTTGTTGTCATGTCCAGAAGCATCTTATATTTCCTTCCACTCCTTCCCTGTTAACGGTGAAGCTAGAGGAAATGGGTCCAGGCTATTCAGTGTTATGAAGGGCCCAGTTTTATCATTAAAACAGGAGCACTTCCGTCTGCAGCAGACACTTCACATCAGAACACTACATCTGGGGATGACGGTTTGAAACCCTAGCATTTTTCCTTGGAATGATTCTATTCCTACAGGAAAAAGGAGCCAGTATATGA
Source organism: Siphamia tubifer (assembly GCA_020466265.1). NCBI lineage: Eukaryota > Metazoa > Chordata > Actinopteri > Kurtiformes > Apogonidae > Siphamia > Siphamia tubifer. Next base: position 29,591,409 of record CM035784.1, read on the forward strand.
ACGGTGTCAAAAACGGCTAGTTGTGACCTTTAACCTTTCCATGCCAGTACATCAGTGTCAGCAGTAAACAACAGTAGCATTGGAAGGAAAGAGTGTAAATAGTGATAGAACAGTGAACAGTAGTTAGTGCAACAGCAGTAAGTCACAGTAAATGTATGAACACTGATCAAACCTGGAGTTTGGGACCATCCTCTTTTTTTATTTGTCATGGGTAACATCTAACCCTCACAAAAACCTGCCCGTCTACTACATTAAATATTATGACAAACAAACACTAACATAAACACACACTGTCAGAGAAAAATGGGAACGGATTATGATAGCATTGGGCTAACGTTAGCATTATGCTAACGAGACGTTGACTTGAACCATAGACAGAACAAATATAAAATAGTCAAATAGTCCATGTCCTCTATACTATCCATACATAACCATAGAACCCTAGTCCTAGGTATAGTGGACAGACTAATGACTGGTGGACACACTAATGACTGGTGGACACACTAATGACTGGTGGACAGACTAATGACTGGTGGACACACTAATGACTGGTGGACAGACTAATGACTGGTGGACACACTAATGACTGGTGGACACACTAATGACTGGTGGACACACTAATGACTGGTGGACACACTAATGACTGGTGGACAGACTAATGACTGGTGGACACACTAATGACTGGTGGACAGACTAATGACTGGTGGACACACTAATGACTGGTGGACACACTAATGACTGGTGGACACACTAATGACTGGTGGACACACTAATGACTGGTGGACACACTAATGACTGGTGGACACACTAATGACTGGTGGACAGACTAATGACTGGTGGACACACTAATGACTGGTGGACAGACTAATGACTGGTGGACAGACTAATGACTGGTGGACACACTAATGACTGGTGGACACACTAATGACTGGTGGACACACTTATCACTTCAGTAGCCTTAGCCCCAGGGCTCTGTCTACTTATCAAGTTTATTTTTTCGTTAGTGAATTTTCCTCCAAGATTTTTCCAATTTCTACAAATGTTAAAAGTGTCAAATTTCTCCAGGAAGTTGAAAAAACTCTTTCAATATTAGCATCTTTCTACCGTCTGGACATTTAACAGGAAAAAACAAAAAAAACCAAAACAAACAAAAAACAAACAAACAGGAAGTTCGGTAACGCTCCTCTGACGTATTTACGATGTTTGTGAAAAAGGTCCATATACTTCCTGGACTAGATTAGAACATAAAACTGTGTGTGTGTGTGTGTGTGTGTGTGTGTGTGTGTGTGTGTGTGTGTGTGTGTGTGTGTAACAGAACTTTGTCCTGCGTCATGCTTCTGGAGCTTTCTACTGGGTCGGTTTAACAGATGAACGGACAGGGAAGTGGGAGTGGGTCAACCAAACACCGTACATCATGAACCGCAGGTGGGTCCACCTCCAAATGTGAACGAGCTTCACCTTCTTTATTCTGTTTCATTATTATTCATATTCTGGGGCGGAACATGGATGAAAATGTTCTGCATTTATATAGTTCTGTTCCACCTTCATGGTTCTAAGTTCTTTACATTAGCTTCACATTCACCCATTCACACACACTCATACACCAGTAGGTTCTAAGGTCAAAGGTCAGTCCTACTGGGAGACTAAGACAGGTTCAGTGTCTTGACCAAGGACACTTTGACATGTGGACAGTTAGAGCCGGGACACGAACCACCAACCTCTCAATGTCACATGTCAGTCACATGTCATTAAAATGTCAGTCACATGTCAGTCACATGTCAGTCACATGTCAGTCACATGTCATTCACATGTCAGTCACATGTCATTAAAATGTCAGTCACATGTCAGTCACATGTCAGTCACATGTCAGTCACATGTCAGTCACATGTCATTCACATGTCAGTCACATGTCAGTTACATGTCATTCACATGTCAGTCACATGTCATTAAAATGTCATTCACATGTCAGTCACATGTCATTAAAATGTCAGTCACATGTCAGTCACATGTCAGTCACATGTCATTAAAATGTCATTCACATGTCAGTTACATGTCATTCACATGTCAGTCACATGTCAGTCACATGTCATTAAAATGTCAGTCACATGTCAGTCACATGTCAGTCACATGTCAGTCACATGTCAGTCACATGTCAGTCACATGTCAGTCACATGTCATTCACATGTCATTCACATGTCAGTCACATGTCATTCACATGTCAGTCACATGTCAGTTACATGTCATTCACATGTCAGTCACATGTCAGTCACATGTCAGTCACATGTCATTCACATGTCAGTCACATGTCATTCACATGTCAGTCACATGTCAGTCACATGTCATTCACATGTCAGTCACATGTCATTCACATGTCAGTCACATGTCAGTCACATGTCATTCACATGTCAGTCACATGTCAGTCACATGTCATTAAAATGTCAGTCACATGTCAGTCACATGTCATTCACATGTCATTCACATGTCAGTCACATGTCAGTCACATGTCATTCACATGTCATTCACATGTCAGTCACATGTCAGTTACATGTCATTAAAATGTCAGTCACATGTCAGTCACATGTCATTCACATGTCAGTCACATGTCATTCACATGTCAGTCACATGTCAGTCACATGTCAGTCACATGTCATTCACATGTCAGTCACATGTCAGTCACATGTCAGTCACATGTCATTCACATGTCATTCACATGTCAGTCACATGTCATTCACATGTCAGTCACATGTCATTCACATGTCAGTCACATGTCAGTCACATGTCAGTCACATGTCATTCACATGTCAGTCACATGTCAGTCACATGTCAGTCACATGTCATTCACATGTCAGTCACATGTCAGTCACATGTCAGTCACATGTCATTCACATGTCATTCACATGTCAGTCACATGTCATTCACATGTCAGTCACATGTCAGTCACATGTCAGTCACATGTCATTCACATGTCAGTCACATGTCATTCACATGTCAGTCACATGTCAGTCACATGTCATTCACATGTCAGTCACATGTCATTCACATGTCAGTCACATGTCAGTCACATGTCATTCACATGTCAGTCACATGTCAGTCACATGTCATTAAAATGTCAGTCACATGTCAGTCACATGTCATTCACATGTCATTCACATGTCAGTCACATGTCAGTCACATGTCATTCACATGTCATTCACATGTCAGTCACATGTCAGTTACATGTCATTAAAATGTCAGTCACATGTCAGTCACATGTCATTCACATGTCAGTCACATGTCATTCACATGTCAGTCACATGTCAGTCACATGTCAGTCACATGTCATTCACATGTCAGTCACATGTCAGTCACATGTCAGTCACATGTCATTCACATGTCATTCACATGTCAGTCACATGTCATTCACATGTCAGTCACATGTCATTCACATGTCAGTCACATGTCAGTCACATGTCAGTCACATGTCATTCACATGTCAGTCACATGTCAGTCACATGTCAGTCACATGTCATTCACATGTCATTCACATGTCAGTCACATGTCAGTCACATGTCAGTCACATGTCATTCACATGTCAGTCACATGTCAGTCACATGTCAGTCACATGTCATTCACATGTCATTCACATGTCAGTCACATGTCAGTCACATGTCATTCACATGTCAGTCACATGTCAGTCACATGTCAGTCACATGTCAGTCACATGTCATTCACATGTCAGTCACATGTCATTCACATGTCATTCACATGTCAGTCACATGTCAGTCACATGTCATTCACATGTCAGTCACATGTCAGTCACATGTCAGTCACATGTCATTCACATGTCATTCACATGTCAGTCACATGTCATTCACATGTCAGTCACATGTCATTCACATGTCATTCACATGTCAGTCACATGTCATTCACATGTCATTCACATGTCAGTCACATGTCATTCACATGTCAGTCACATGTCAGTCACATGTCATTCACATGTCATTCACATGTCAGTCACATGTCATTCACATGTCAGTCACATGTCATTCACATGTCAGTCGCATGTCAGTCGCATGTCATTCGCATGTCAGTCACATGTCATTCACATGTCAGTCACATGTCAGTCACATGTCATTCACATGTCAGTCACATGTCAGTTACATGTCAGTCACATGTCATTCACATGTCATTCACATGTCATTCACATGTCAGTCACATGTCATTCACATGTCATTCACATGTCATTCACATGTCAGTCACATGTCAGTTACATGTCAGTCACATGTCATTCACATGTCATTCACATGTCATTCACATGTCATTCACATGTCAGTCACATGTCATTCACATGTCATTCACATGTCATTCACATGTTAGTCACATGTCATTCACATGTCAGTCACATGTCATTCACATGTCATTCACATGTCATTCACATGTCATTCACATGTCAGTCACATGTCAGTCACATGTCATTCACATGTCATTCACATGTCAGTCACATGTCAGTCACATGTCAGTCACATGTCAGTCACATGTCATTCACATGTCAGTCACATGTCATTCACATGTCAGTCACATGTCATTCACATGTCAGTCACATGTCAGTCACATGTCATTCACATGTCATTCACATGTCAGTCACATGTCATTCACATGTCATTCACATGTCATTCACATGTCATTCACATGTCAGTCACATGTCAGTCACATGTCAGTCACATGTCATTCACATGTCATTCACATGTCAGTCACATGTCATTCACATGTCAGTCACATGTCATTCACATGTCAGTCACATGTCATTCACATGTCAGTCACATGTCATTCACATGTCATTCACATGTCAGTCACATGTCATTCACATGTCAGTCACATGTCATTCACATGTCAGTCACATGTCAGTTACATGTCAGTCACATGTCATTCACATGTCATTCACATGTCATTCACATGTCAGTCACATGTCATTCACATGTCAGTCACATGTCATTCACATGTCAGTCACATGTCAGTCACATGTCATTCACATGTCATTCACATGTCAGTCACATGTCATTCACATGTCAGTCACATGTCATTCACATGTCATTCACATGTCATTCACATGTCAGTCACATGTCATTCACATGTCAGTCACATGTCAGTCACATGTCAGTTACATGTCAGTCACATGTCATTCACATGTCAGTCACATGTCAGTCACATGTCATTCACATGTCAGTTACATGTCATTCACATGTCAGTCACATGTCATTCACATGTCAGTTACATGTCATTCACATGTCAGTCACATGTCAGTCACATGTCAGTTACATGTCAGTTACATGTCAGTCACATGTCATTCACATGTCAGTCACATGTCAGTCACATGTCAGTCACATGTCATTCACATGTCAGTTACATGTCATTCACATGTCAGTCACATGTCATTCACATGTCAGTTACATGTCATTCACATGTCATTCACATGTCAGTCACATGTCAGTCACATGTCAGTTACATGTCAGTCACATGTCATTCACATGTCAGTCACATGTCAGTCACATGTCATTCACATGTCATTCACATGTCATTCACATGTCAGTCACATGTCAGTTACATGTCAGTCACATGTCAGTTACATGTCAGTCACATGTCAGTCACATGTCATTCACATGTCATTCACATGTCATTCACATGTCAGTCACATGTCAGTTACATGTCATTCACATGTCAGTCACATGTCATTCACATGTCAGTTACATGTCATTCACATGTCAGTCACATGTCAGTTACATGTCAGTCACATGTCAGTCACATGTCATTCACATGTCATTCACATGTCATTCACATGTCAGTCACATGTCAGTTACATGTCAGTCACATGTCAGTCACATGTCATTCACATGTCATTCACATGTCATTCACATGTCAGTCACATGTCAGTTACATGTCATTCACATGTCAGTCACATGTCATTCACATGTCAGTTACATGTCATTCACATGTCAGTCACATGTCAGTCACATGTCAGTTACATGTCAGTCACATGTCATTCACATGTCAGTCACATGTCAGTCACATGTCATTCACATGTCAGTTACATGTCATTCACATGTCAGTCACATGTCATTCACATGTCAGTTACATGTCATTCACATGTCAGTCACATGTCAGTCACATGTCAGTTACATGTCAGTTACATGTCAGTCACATGTCATTCACATGTCAGTCACATGTCAGTCACATGTCAGTCACATGTCATTCACATGTCAGTTACATGTCATTCACATGTCAGTCACATGTCATTCACATGTCAGTTACATGTCATTCACATGTCATTCACATGTCAGTCACATGTCAGTCACATGTCAGTTACATGTCAGTCACATGTCATTCACATGTCAGTCACATGTCAGTCACATGTCATTCACATGTCAGTCACATGTCATTCACATGTCATTCACATGTCATTCACATGTCATTCACATGTCAGTCACATGTCAGTTACATGTCAGTCACATGTCATTCACGTGTCATTCACATGTCAGTCACATGTCAGTCACATGTCATTCACATGTCAGTCACATGTCAGTTACATGTCAGTCACATGTCATTCACATGTCAGTCACATGTCATTCACATGTCATTCACATGTCAGTCACATGTCATTCACATGTCAGTCACATGTCATTCACATGTCAGTCACATGTCATTCACATGTCAGTCACATGTCAGTCACATGTCATTCACATGTCAGTCACATGTCATTCACATGTCATTCACATGTCATTCACATGTCAGTCACATGTCAGTCACATGTCAGTCACATGTCATTCACATGTCAGTCACATGTCATTCACATGTCATTCACATGTCAGTCACATGTCATTCACATGTCAGTCACATGTCATTCACATGTCAGTCACATGTCAGTCACATGTCATTCACATGTCAGTCACATGTCATTCACATGTCAGTCACATGTCATTCACATGTCAGTTACATGTCATTCACATGTCATTCACATGTCAGTTACATGTCATTCACATGTCAGTCACATGTCAGTCACATGTCAGTCACATGTCAGTCACATGTCAGTCACATGTCATTCACATGTCAGTCACATGTCATTCACATGTCAGTCACATGTCATTCACATGTCAGTTACATGTCATTCACATGTCATTCACATGTCAGTTACATGTCATTCACATGTCAGTCACATGTCAGTCACATGTCAGTTACATGTCAGTCACATGTCAGTCACATGTCTTCCAGGCGGTGGAGACCAGGTCAACCTGATGCTTGGACTGAACATGGTCTTGGAGCAGGTGATGAAGACTGTGCTCATCTCCATAGTGACGGTCGCCTTAACGACCTGCACTGCTCCACCCCTTTGAGGTTCATCTGCCAGAGCCACGCCCTCCACAGTTAAGACCACCAGGCTCCGCCCCCTTAGATCACAGCCACACCATCTGCAGTTAAAAAAACGACCAGGCTCCGCCCCCTTGGACCAGAGCCACGCCCCCTGCAGTCGTAAGCCCTTTAGGCTCCTCCCCCTCCCAGCTTGGATCTAAAATACAAATCTTAAATCTGAATTTTTGTTTTTTAATTAATAGATTTTAATAAAAAGTTTGATGTGAGAAAATATGTTTCTCTTTAATTTTTACTTTTTATTACCCGGCACGTGTCGAGGGCAGCTAACCTATGCTGTTGTTATAAACTCATTTCCTGTAAGGGCTTAATAAAGTATATTCCATTCCATAATTTTGACTTTCAGGTATTTTTTTCTTCTGTGGTTTCATCATTAAGGATCCATGTTTTCATTTTTTGTGGCCACCAGGGCCAGGGTCAGTGTTTTTGGATGTTTTCCTAAAAATAAAAGCAAGTTATTCAGTATTTGTGACTGGTCCTTTTAATGTGAATGGAACAGTGAACCCACATATTTGTGACAGTTACAAAAATATGATAAAAGTAACTCATTAATAAATGAATTATTTAATTACAAAATAAATAAAAACAGTAAAAACAAAAGTCAGTAAAGTAATAAAAGTGCAAAAGTGATGGACAGTAAACCCACGACAGAAGGTTAATAATTACCCAGAATTCAACTGGAAAACACACAATATATGAACATGTTTTTGAAGGAACATTTAAACCTTTAAACAAATGTTCCGTCATTTAACAATGAAACAATGCACTGAAGTGAAACAACTTCAAATCCCATCAGCACAGAGGTATTCTGGGTAAAAAAACAAAAAAAACTACAACAGTTCAAAACACTGGGTCTGGGTTGACCTTTGACCTGAAGTTGAGTTCAAACCTTAAAAAACTCAATTTCCCATCATCCTCAGCCTGACAGAGGGAAGGCTCGCACCAGGACCACTTCAGCTTTGGCTCCGCCCAGATGACACGCCTCCAGGACACACACCAGCCGCTGATTGGTCAATAGAGGCGCCATGGCGATGAGGTCAGCTGATATGACCGAGAGAAAACAAAAACAAAAGGGTGAAAAGAGAAGTGGGCGTGGCTAACCTGGTGTGTGGGTGTGGCTAACCTGGTGTGTGGGTGTGGCTAACCTGGTGTGTGGGAGGGGCTAACCTGGTGTGTGGGTGTGGCTAACCTGGTGTGTGGGAGGGGCTAACCTGGTGTGTGGGTGTGGCTAACCTGGTGTGTGGCTAACCTGGTGTGTGGGAGGGGCTAACCTGGTGTGTGGGAGGGGCTAACCTGGTGTGTGGGAGGGGCTAACCTGGTGTGTGGGTGTGGCTAACCTGGTGTGTGGGTGTGGCTATCCTGGTGTGCGGGTGTGGCTAACCTGGTGTGTGGGTGTGTCTAACCTGGTGTGTGGGTGTGCCTAACCTGGTGTGTGGGTGTGTCTAACCTGGTGTGTGGGTGTGGCTAACCTGGTGTGTGGGAGTGGCTAACCTGGTGTGTGGGTGTGGCTAACCTGGTGTGTGTGGGCGTGTCTTACCTGGTGCGGGTGCAGGTTTGTGTGGGCGTGTCTTACCTGGTGCGGGTGCAGGTGTGTGTGGGCGTGTCTTACCTGGTGCAGGTGCAGGTGTGTGTGGGCTAAAGGCTCCATGTGACAGGATGGAGCTCCAGGTGTTGGCGTGTGAGGGGGCGGAGTCATGTTGGGGCCCTGAGGAGTCGGAGTCAGGAAGGAAGACCACATCAATGAAGACACCTGAAAGAACTGAAGAGAGACTGTGTTTAGAACCAGAACCAGAACTAGAACAATAAATAGAACCAGAAATAGAACCAGAACTAGAAATAGAACTACAACTAGAACTAGAACCAGAGCCAGAACTAGAACCAGAACCAGAACTAGAAATAGAACTACAACTAGAACTAGAACCAGAGCCAGAACAACAACTAGAACCAGAAATAGAACTAGAACCGGAACCAGAAAGAACAGAACTAGACCCAGATTCAGACCTGGAACCAGAACGAGAACTAGAACCAGAATTAGAATTAGAACTAGAACTAGAACCGGAACCAGAACCAGAACCACAGAGAACAGAACTAGACATAGAAGCAGAACCAGAACTGGTTCTGTTGGGTTTACCTCTCAGCCTCAGTGTATAATATTCTTGTGTTGGTTCTGGTTCTGGTTCTGTTGGGTTTACCTCAGCCTCAGTGTATAATATTCTTGTGTTGGTTCTGGTTCTGTTGGGTTTACCTCTCAGCCTCAGTGTATAATATTCTTGTGTTGGTTCTGGTTCTGGTTCTGTTGGGTTTACCTCTCAGCCTCAGTGTATAATATTCTTGTGTTGGTTCTGGTTCTGTTGGGTTTACCTCTCAGCCTCAGTGTATAATATTCTTGTGTTGGTTCTGGTTCTGTTGGGTTTACCTCTCAGCCTCAGAGTATAATATTCTTGTTTTGGTTCTGGTTCTGGTTCTGTTGGGTTTACCTCTCAGCCTCAGTGTTGGTTCTGGTTCTGGTTCTGTTGGGTTTACCTCTCAGCCTCAGTGTTGGTTCTGGTTCTGGTTCTGTTGGGTTTACCTCTCAGCCTCAGTGTTGGTTCTGGTTCTGGTTCTGTTGGGTTTACCTCTCAGCCTCAGTGTATAATATTCTTGCGTTGCCATAGTGAAGCTGTCAATCATCTTCCCTCCCATCACCACGGTAACCGCCTGCTCCTCCCTGCGCTCGTGGTCATAACACATGGGTAAGGTTTCCATGGCAACAGGAATGAAGGTGGAGACCAGAGATGAGTCGTCAGCGTGGTGGGCGTGGTCAGCGTGGTGGGCGTGGTCTTCATCTGCGTCATCATGGTTTTCCAGAAACTCCATGGAGGCCTGGAAGAGAACAACTGAACAACAACTGGATCAGAACCACAACGGGTCAAAAGGGGAACCAGGAAATACATTTTTGGAAATAATTTGTTTAACAATTCTGTTTGTAGATAGAACAGCTGATGGAACAGCTGATGGAACAGCTGATGGAACAGCTGAGAGAACATCTGATAGAACATGACAACATGTCATGTGTTCCAGCTCTATTACCTGTCTCCTTGTTTGGCTCTGTTTCCATGGTAACGCGTGGGCGTGTCTTCCTGGGACTCTCAAGCGACAGTTTCCTCTTCCAACTCCTAAAACACGCCCACACATCAATGTTGACCAATAAGAGGAAGGGTAAGGCAAAGAATCATGGGTAAAATGCCGTGGCCTCACTCTGATTTGTGGCTCCGCTGATTGACAGACCACGACCACGACGGAGAAGACGGAGGTAAAGGTGAGGACGAAGACGATGGCGAGGGGGCGGGGTCAGAGACAGCAGGTGTGAAGTTCCAGAAGAGACGGCTATCTTCCTGAGGTCACACAAAGGTCAGAGGTCAATGGTCAGGACACAGACACGAAGATAGAGTTCACAGAGTTCAAACACGAGGAAACAAAACATGAGGAAACAACAAGCCCCGCCCCCTCACAAAAATTTGAGCTCTCATTGGACACTTCCCTCTCAGAATGACTTTAAATTATGAGAAAAAAGTCTAAATGAATGACTTTTGAACTGTGTTATTAAGAAGCTGCACCCTAAACTGAGTAGACAGGAATGACCTTTAACCTATCACTGTGAAAATACATTTTTGCTGACCTTGACCTTTGACCCCAAATCACCAAAACTTCATGGAAAGTGTTCCATTAGTTTGTAATAACACCTGTCCTGTGCGGCAGTGCGTCACCATGGTAACCGTCGCCTGGACACAGAAGGTCCGTCGCTCACGGTAACACAGTCCTTGTATCTCAGCCTGAAGCTCCGCCCCCTGCAGGAAGCCCAGCCCACCTGCAGAGACAGTGGTTAAAGGTGGTCATAGTACTCACATTCTGTACTTAATTAAGAAGTACAACTACTACTGTGAAAAAGTACAAGTACTGATTCAACTCTTTTACTGAAGTAAAAGTAAATGGTGTCTGTCTGTCTGTGTCTGTCTGTCTGTCTGTGTCTGTCTGTCTGTCTGTGTGTCTGTGTGTCTGTCTGTCTGTCTGTCTGTCTGTCTGTCTGTCTGTGTCTGTCTGTCTGTCTGTGTCTGTCTGTGTCTGTCTGTCTGTCTGTGTCTGTCTGTCTGTCTGTCTGTCTGTCTGTCTGTCTGTCTGTGTCTGTCTGTGTGTCTGTGTGTCTGTCTGTGTCTGTCTGTCTGTCTGTCTGTCTGTGTCTGTCTGTCTGTCTGTGTCTGTCTGTCTGTGTCTGTCTGTCTGTCTGTGTCTGTCTGTCTGTCTGTCTGTCTGTGTCTGTCTGTGTGTCTGTGTGTCTGTCTGTGTCTGTCTGTCTGTCTGTCTGTGTCTGTCTGTCTGTCTGTCTGTCTGTGTCTGTCTGTCTGTCTGTCTGTCTGTGTCTGTCTGTCTGTGTCTGTCTGTCTGTCTGTGTCTGTGGTGGATCAGCTGACCTGGACGCTGCTTCAGGAACGTCTCCAAGGAAATGGGAGGAGGCGGGAACACAAAGAATCCTCCAACCAGAGCCCTGCTCTGCACCTGTCCATCATCCTGACACCGCAGCCACCTGACGAAGTCCTGGACTGGGCGGAGCTTCCGGTAACTCATCACTGAGTGGTCGCCTTCACATGTCAAACAACCAGCCAATGAGAACCTGCAGTACACCTGTGTACTAGTACTACCTGTGCAGTACACCTGTGTACTAGTACTACCTGTGCAGTACACCTGTGTACTAGTACTACCTGTGCAGTACACCTGTTTACTAGTACTACCTGTGCAGTACACCTGTTTACTAGTACTACCTGTGCAGTACACCTGTGTACTAGTACTACCTGTGCAGTACACCTGTTTACTAGTACTACCTGTGCAGTACACCTGTGTACTAGTACTACCTGTGCAGTACACCTGTGTACTAGTACTACCTGTGCAGTACACCTGTGTACTAGTACTACCTGTGCAGTGCACCTGTGTACTAGTACTACCTGTGCAGTGCACCTGTGTACTAGTACTACCTGTGCAGTACACCTGTGTACTAGTACTACCTGTGCAGTACACCTGTGTACTAGTACTACCTATGCAGTACACCTGTGTACTAGTACTACCTGTGCAGTACACCTGTGTACTAGTACTACCTGTGCTGTACACCTGCGTACTAGTACTACCTGTGCAGTACACCTGGGTACTAGTACTACCTGTGCTGTACACCTGTGTACTAGTACTACCTGTGCAGTACACCTGGGTACTAGTACTACCTCTGCGGTACACCTGTGTACTAGTACTACCTCTGCGGTACACCTGTGTACTAGTACTACCTGTGCAGTACACCTGTGTACTCGTACTACCTGTGCAGTACACCTGTGTACTCGTACTACCTGTGCAGTACACCTGTGTACTTGTACTACCTGTGCAGTACACCTGTGTACTAGTACTACCTGTGCTGTACACCTGTGTACTTGTACTAACTGTGCAGTACACCTGTGTACTTGTACTAACTGTGCAGTACACCTGTGTACTAGTACTACCTGTGCAGTACACCTGTTTACTAGTACTACCTGTGCAGTACACCTGTTTACTAGTACTACCTGTGCAGTACACCTGTGTACTAGTACTACCTGTGCAGTACACCTGTTTACTAGTACTACCTGTGCAGTACACCTGTGTACTAGTACTACCTGTGCAGTACACCTGTGTACTAGTACTACCTGTGCAGTACACCTGTGTACTAGTACTACCTGTGCAGTACACCTGTGTACTAGTACTACCTGTGCAGTACACCTGTGTACTAGTACTACCTGTGCAGTGCACCTGTGTACTAGTACTACCTGTGCAGTACACCTGTGTACTAGTACTACCTGTGCAGTACACCTGTGTACTAGTACTACCTATGCAGTACACCTGTGTACTAGTACTACCTGTGCAGTACACCTGTGTACTAGTACTACCTGTGCTGTACACCTGCGTACTAGTACTACCTGTGCAGTACACCTGGGTACTAGTACTACCTGTGCTGTACACCTGTGTACTAGTACTACCTGTGCAGTACACCTGGGTACTAGTACTACCTCTGCGGTACACCTGTGTACTAGTACTACCTCTGCGGTACACCTGTGTACTAGTACTACCTGTGCTGTACACCTGTGTACTAGTACTACCTGTGCAGTACACCTGTGTACTCGTACTACCTGTGCAGTACACCTGTGTACTCGTACTACCTGTGCAGTACACCTGTGTACTTGTACTACCTGTGCAGTACACCTGTGTACTAGTACTACCTGTGCTGTACACCTGTGTACTTGTACTAACTGTGCAGTACACCTGTGTACTTGTACTAACTGTGCAGTACACCTGTGTACTTGTACTACCAGTGCTTTACACATGTGTACTTGTACTACCTGTGCTTTACACCTGTGTACTAGTACTACATCTGCAGTACACCTGTGTACTAGTGCTACTTGTGCAGTACACCTGTGTACTTGTACTAACTGTGCAGTACACCTGTGTACTTGTACTACCTGTGCTTTACACATGTGTACTTGTACTACCTGTGCTTTACACCTGTGTACTAGTACTACATCTGCAGTACACCTGTGTACTAGTGCTACTTGTGCAGTACACCTGTGTACTTGTACTACCTGTGCAGTACACCTGTGTACTAGTACTACCTGTGCAGTACACCTGTGTACTTGTACTACCTGTGTAGTAGACTTGTGTACTTGTACTACCTATGCAGTACACCTGTGTACTAGTACTACCTGTGCAGTACACCTGTGTACTTGTACTACCTGTGTAGTAGACTTGTGTACTTGTACTACCTATGCAGTACACCTGTGTACTTGTACTACCTGTGTAGTAGACTTGTGTACTTGTACTACCTATGCAGTACACCTGTGTACTAGTACTACCTGTGCAGTACACCTGTGTACTAGTACTACCTGTGCAGTACACCTGTGTACTTGTACTACCTATGCAGTACACCTGTGTACTAGTACTACCTGTGCAGTACACCTGTGTACTTGTACTACCTGTGTAGTAGACTTGTGTACTTGTACTACCTGTGTAGTAGACTTGTGTACTAGTACTACCTGTGCAGTACACCTGTGTACTTGTACTACCTGTGTAGTAGACTTGTGTACTTGTACTAACTGTGTAGTAGACTTGTGTACTTGTACTACCTGTGCAGTACACCTGTGTACTTGTACTACCTGTGTAGTAGACTTGTGTACTTGTACTACCTGTGTAGTAGACTTGTGTACTTGTACTACATGTGCAGTACACCTGTGTACTTGTACTACCTGTGTAGTAGACTTGTGTACTTGTACTACCTGTGTAGTAGACTTGTGTACTAGTACTACCTGTGCAGTACACCTGTGTACTTGTACTACCTGTGTAGTAGACTTGTGTACTTGTACTACCTGTGTAGTAGACTTGTGTACTTGTACTACCTATGCAGTACACCTGTGTACTTGTACTACCTGTGTAGTAGACTTGTGTACTTGTACTACCTGTGTAGTAGACTTGTGTACTTGTACTACCTGTGCAGTACACCTGTGTACTTGTACTACCTGTGTAGTAGACTTGTGTACTTGTACTACCTGTGTAGTAGACTTGTGTACTTGTACTACCTGTGTAGTAGACTTGTGTACTAGTACTACCTGTGCAGTACACCTGTGTACTTGTACTACCTGTGTAGTAGACTTGTGTACTTGTACTACCTGTGTAGTAGACTTGTGTACTTGTACTACCTATGCAGTACACCTGTGTACTTGTACTACCTGTGTAGTAGACTTGTGTACTTGTACTACCTGTGTAGTAGACTTGTGTACTTGTACTACCTGTGTAGTAGACTTGTGTACTTGTACTACCTGTGCAGTACACCTGTGTACTTGTACTACCTGTGTAGTAGACTTGTGTACTTGTACTACCTGTGTAGTAGAATTGTGTACTTGTACTACCTATGCAGTACACCTGTGTACTTGTACTACCTGTGTAGTAGACTTGTGTGTACTGTGTATTCCTCAGGTACAGGTACTTGTTGACCTTAACGACCTTCATTCTGCTGCAGACGATGATAGACACTGTGAACAAAGACATGGTTACAGGCCACGCCCACACAGGCCCCGCCCACTCCAGTTTGTGTGGGCGATCTTACGTGGATGGAGGCGGCGCTGGATGTCGGGTTGAGATGTGGAGAAGAGCTTGACCATGATTGGCCGATGGCTGCTGCCGTCCTCCAATCGCAGCCAACGATACTCCAGGAAGAAGCCTGCACCGTGAGCGTCTGCCAATCAGAATACACCTGAGCTCACACCTGACTCCGCTTCTGACGCCCATATTTGGAGTTCCAGGAAGCTCACCTTTTCTCCTGATTCGCTCTGAACGTCCACAGAACGTCAGCAAACCAATGACATCACAGACGTCTCCATTGGAACGAGCAGGAAGCTGCAGACTAGAGGAAGAGGAAGATGAAGAGGAAGAAGGAGGAGGAGGAGGTGCAGAAGGAGGAGGTGCAGTACCTATTGTAGAAGGTGAACTCTATAGGAGGCAGAGGTGGTGATAGAACCAAGGATTCTGGGTAAACAGCGATGCGGGCAGTGGGGTTCCTGCTGTTAACGCTGATCTCTGACAGAAAACACACGCATAAGTCACATGTTCCACATGGGTTCACCTGGGTCAGGCATGTGCGTACCTGTATCATGCGTGTATTCTGTAGTTGTGCGTACCTGTATCATGCGTGTATTCTGTAGTTGTGCGTACCTGTATCATGCGTGTATTCTGTAGTTGTGCGTACCTGTATCATGCGTGTATTCTGTAGTTGTGCGTACCTGTATCATGCGTGTGCGTACCTGTATCATGCGTGTGCGTACCTGTATCATGCGTGTGCGTACCTATATCATGCGTGTGCGTACCTGTATCATGCGTGTGCGTACCTATATCATGCGTGTGCGTACCTATATCATGTGTGTGCGTACTTGTATCATGTGTGTGCGTACTTGTATCATGCGTGTGCGTACCTATATCATGCGTGTGCGTACCTATATCATGTGTGTGCGTACTTGTATCATGTGTGTGCGTACTTGTATCATGTGTGTGCGTACCTGTATCATGCGTGTGCGTACCTATATCATGTGTGTGCGTACTTGTATCATGTGTGTGCGTACTTGTATCATGTGTGTGCGTACCTGTATCATGCGTGTGCGTACTTGTATCATGCGTGTGCGTACCTATATCATGCGTGTGCGTACCTATATCATGTGTGTGCGTACCTGTATCATGCGTGTGCGTACCTATATCATGCGTGTGCGTACCTATATCATGTGTGTGCGTACTTGTATCATGCGTGTGCGTACCTATATCATGCGTGTGCGTACCTGTATCATGCGTGTGCGTACCTATATCATGCGTGTGCGTACCTATATCATGTGTGTGCGTACTTGTATCATGCGTGTGCGTACCTATATCATGCGTGTGCGTACCTATATCATGCATGTGCGTACCTATATCATGCGTGTGCGTACCTATATCATGTGTGTGCGTACTTGTATCATGCGTGTGCGTACCTGTATCATGCGTGTGCGTACTTGTATCATGCGTGTGCGTACCTATATCATGCGTGTGCGTACCTATATCATGCGTGTGCGTACTTGTATCATGCGTGTGCGGGCCTATATCATGCGTGTGCGTACCTGTATCATGTGTGTGCGTACTTGTATCATGCGTGTGCGTACCTATATCATGCGTGTGCGTACCTATATCATGCGTGTGCGTACCTATATCATGCGTGTGCGTACCTATATCATGCGTGTGTTCTGTAGTTGTGCATGTGCGTACCTATATCATGCATGTGCGTACCTATATCATGCGTGTGCGTACCTATATCATGTGTGTGCGTACTTGTATCATGCGTGTGTGTACCTATATCATGTGTGTGCGTACTTGTATCATGCGTGTGCGTACCTATATCATGCGTGTGCGTACCTATATCATGCATGTGCGTACCTATATCATGCATGTGCGTACCTATATCATGCGTGTGCGTACCTATATCATGTGTGTGCGTACTTGTATCATGCGTGTGCGTACCTATATCATGCGTGTGCGTACCTATGTCATGTGTGTGCGTACTTGTATCATGCGTGTGCGTACCTATATCATGCGTGTGCGTACCTATATCATGCGTGTGCGTACCTATATCATGCGTGTGCGTACCTATATCATGCGTGTGCGTACTTGTATCATGCGTGTGCGTACCTATATCATGCGTGTGCGTACCTATATCATGCGTGTGCGTACCTGTTTCATGCGTGTGCGTACTTGTATCATGCGTGTGCGTACCTATATCATGCGTGTGCGTACCTATATCATGCGTGTGCGTACCTGTTTCATGTGTGTGCGTACTTGTATCATGCATGTGCGTACCTATATCATGCGTGTGCGTACCTATATCATGCGTGTGCGTACTTGTATCATGCGTGTGCGTACCTATATCATGCGTGTGCGTACTTGTATCATGCGTGTGCGTACCTATATCATGCGTGTGCGTACCTATATCATGCGTGTGCATCCTGTAGTTATGTTTGACCTTAAACACACTCAGTTGAAGAACGTCTCCAGGTTGGAGTTGTCGGTAAAACTCCAGACACACACTATTCCATAAAACCACCAACACATTTCCAGATGCGTCGCTCAGTTCTAACTCTGCCTGAAGGAACAAACAGGAAGTTAATGCGTGAATGCGGGGGTTCTGAAGCTCCACCCCCTTCCCCATCAGCCCCTCCCACCTGTGTTCCCATACTGACCTTATATGGACACTCACAGTTCTGGTCTTCTCTGCCATAGTACTGGAGGCGGGACTTACTGATGATGCGGCCAATCAGGCGCTTGCGTACGGCGCCGCTGGTGATGCTGCGATTACCTGACAGGAAGAGGCTTCGAAGTTCTGCCACCGTGATGGATGCACGCCGAGCTGAGAGACAAGACAGACAGGAAGTGAGCGGAAATTACAGGAAGTGAGCCCAAACAACAGGAAGTGTAAGAGAATAAAGGTTCTTCACTTTGAGGTTGTTCTTCATCATCGTCACCATCAGTGGGCGGAGCCTCCCTCCACCCCTCCCCACTGAAGTCTGTGTTGTTCCACAGAGGAAGAAACACCGTCCGATTGGCTCTGAGAGGAATCACATGACCTGAGGAGGAAGAAATGGAAAATACGCCAGGAAATAAGATTTTTAAAAAATATTATTTAAACAGGAAGTGGATTAAAATAAATGCAAATGAGAACAATAAATATATTTTTAAATAATTAAAAATTGTAACTTTTTTTCTTCTTAATTAGTAAAAAATTTAATTCAGAAAGTGTGAAAAAATGTAAATAATTTTTTTTTTTATTACAATAAATAAAATACATATTTTAAATAAATGTAAAATTATATATATATATATATATATATATATATATATATATATATATATATATATATATAAATAAATAAATATTTCTTTAAAAATATTTTTTTAAATTTATTTCTAAATTTTTTTAAGTTAGAAATCTATAAAAAGATGAAAATAATATGAAGTAGAAAAGCGCTCAGAGCGCAGACCTCCACCACAGTAGACCCCGCCCACCACAGTAGACCCCACCCACCACCCCGACCCAATTTTATCCAAACCCTCCCACCTGTGTCGTTCGTTGTTCCAAACCAGGGCAGAGACGTCCATTCTTCCAAAAGACAGACTCCGCCCCCATCGTCGTGACCTTTGACCTCTGCACTGACCAATCTGTAACTGAATATACACACCATGTGACACCCGCACACTTTACAGGCCACGCCC
>CM035784.1:29610726-29628226 GCA_020466265.1 Siphamia tubifer
AAGAAGTTAATTATAAAACTATAAATCTAAATAAAGTCACATTTTTATTCAGCTGTTCTACTAGAATTATAATATTTTATTTAATATTAGTTCCATGTTATTATTCTATTCAGTTATTTACACATATTTATTTTTTTATTCTTTGTTCTAGAACTTTTCATTTATTTATTTATTATTAATTCTGTCTTTGTTTAATTTATTACTATCATTTATGTTCTTACTCTTTCAATTTTAAAATGTAGTTATTTCTATTTTTGCCTGTATACAGGGTTATCAGTCACACTAGGACCACAATGGAAACAACTACTTTTCACTTTTTTGTGTAATCCTGGTTTTTATGTCAATTCATATACAGTAAGGTTCACAGGTAGACACACACACACACACACACATATATATATATATATATATATATATATATATATATATATATATATATATATATATATATATATATATATATATACACTGTATATATATGCAATACAAGGTTATTGTTTAGTAACATTTTTAATCATATTGTTTTATCTTAATTTCATTTCTAAGGTGGTTTTTTTATGTTTTTAATGTGTAGTTAAATTCTTTAAATAGTTAGTTAGTTAGTTAGTTAGTTAGTTAGGGACACGCATAAAAATAATTCCAATGTACTTGTGTTAACCGTGTTTGAACAGGAACAAATCGCAATAAAATCTATTCTACTCTATTCTATTCTACTTTATTGTATTGTATTCTACTTTATTCTACTTTATTCTACTTTATTCTACTTTATTCTACTTTATTCTACTTTATTCTACTCTACTGTTGTGAGTTCAGACGGAGAACACAAATGTCACAGGTTCATTGTAACATCAGTGGAAATGATGTGAGTGAACTTTCAGAGGAAATGGAGTTACTTCACATCGACGTGTTTACAGATGAAGCTCAGAACAAACCTGGAAGACGAGATACACCGTGTTCTGTAAGTTTAACACATTTAAACAAACAACAAAAATGATTTAATTCTATTGATTCCACAGGTAGAAAGTGTATGTGTTTAATTATAATGATTTAAAATCTACACCTTTAGTTTACACTTTGTTAAACCTACTGTCCATTATATGTGGTATAATAATAATAATAATAATAATAATAATAATAATAATAATAATAATAATAATAATAATAATAATAAAACTGGTTCTTTTTCTGAGACCATGAGGTGTTTTTATATTTATGTGGAACAGAGGAACGTGTGGAGGAAACAGAGGAACTGGGAAAGAAGAGTGGCAGCGAAGAAGAGGAAGAGGAAGGAGGAGAAGAGGAAGAAGAAGTTGAACCAAGAGCAGCAGAAGGGTGAGGGTGAGGGGGGGGGGGGGTCTGCTGCTGTGGCTGTGGTGTTTTGGACTCTACCTCATAAGATAAAAGTTAAAATTAGGAGAAAAAAAAGTCAAAGTTATCAGATAAAAACTGATCTAAGGACACTGTTCCTCTTTTTTCTTCCATAAATGTTTAGTCCATGTCGGGGGGGGGGGGGGGGGGGGGGGGGGACTGGTCTAAAATATGTTTGTAAGCGGGAACATCAGTTAAAAAAGTTTGAAATGTGGAATGGGATTAAATGTAATTATACATTTACAGAGAATATGAATCACTGTCAACTCTAAACATCAGCCGTCTGTGTCAGTCATCGGTTACAAATAGTATCAGTAGAACCCAGTAGAACCCAGTAGAACCCAGTAGAACCCAGAATAATGTGTGTCATACTGTGTTTGTGTTTTATGAAGGTGGAGCTGAAGGTCATGTGACCAAACGTCTCCAGAAGGTCATGACCCTAGAGCGTTTGGCTGAAGCTCAGAACACTGGACTGAGACTGTGTGTGGATTTAAGTATGACTGAGTCTATGTCTGACAAGGTGAGTGAACTTCACTAAATGGACCTTATAATGTGGAACATATGTGACCCCCCACCACCAAACCAGGCATAAGTGGCGCTGAGCCGTTCAGAGCTACAGCCAAATTTAGGCTGGAAGGTGATTTGTTATTAGTGTTTACACCTTATCAAAAAACGGTACCTTAACACCTCTATGTTCACTTCCTGTGGTCATTACATTGAAATCCAATCAATAAAGGTGTTTATTGAGTCAATTATTTAAGCGGTGACAAAAGTTCAGGTATTGCTGAGCAAAGACAAAGACGACTTCCACCTCTTTTCGCCGAACAAAACGATCTCCGTTCCGTGGGTAAACACCCAAGTGTTTGGTACGAGGTAAAAGCTTATATTGAATGTTCTGTCCAATGGTGTAAGCCAAATGATTATAATACGTCACACTTCTGTCCTATTATTATAATATATAAAACTTCTGTGACATGTCCATCAGAGTGTCCTTTAACATCGGTCAACAATTTGTGTCAATCGGATACAAATTATTATGCGTTGCTAAGGACTTCCTACCCCAAAACAGTCCAAAACTTTAACGGACAATATCTAAAAATATGCAAATTGTAAAATATGTCCAAATGTGGATATTAAAATGACCATAACTTTGGTTCTACTTGTGATAGAAACATCATTTTTTCACCATCTTAAACCTTAGTTTCCACTCTACCAAGATACACACATAACTCTGTTTGGATTTACACACACTTATGCCTGGTTTACTGGTGGGGGGTCACATATATATATATAGTTAGAGTGTTGTGCAGGTTCTGCTGTAGAATGCGTTCTTCCGTCTGCACCACATGCCACCACTTCCACTTCCCTGGGTTCTAACTTGGTCATGTATAACTGCTGGTAGTTGTAGTTTTATTTGTTGTTGTTGTTTTCAGGAGATCAGTCGTCTATCGGCTCAGCTGCGTCGTCTTTACGGTTCTAACAGAAAAGCTCCTCGGCCGTTCCACCTGTTCCTGTCGGACCTGAAGGAAAACCAGCGTCTGTTCAGAGAGTGTCTACGTATGAACTCTGGCTTCCTTACTTATATGGTCAGTAGATTTAAATCACCGCACACACCCTGGTCTACCTCACACCAGAGTAACACTGTGACCTTTGACCTTTGTGTCAGGTGGACATGAGTGAGGACAGCTGCGTGGACCTGTTTCCGGGACAGACCCTGGTCTACCTAACACCAGACGCTGAACACGGTCAGAAACATTCACTTTAGACCTGTTTACACTGTGCTGTTTAGTACGGTACGGTTCAGTACAGTTTAGTACGGTACAGTTTAGAACAGTTCAGTACGGTACAGTTTAGTACAGTTCAGTACGGTACAGTTTAGTACAGTTCAGTACGGTACAGTTTAGTACAGTTCAGTACGGTACAGTTTAGAACAGTTCAGTACAGTTCAGTACGGTACAGTTTAGTACAGTTCAGTACGGTACAGTTTAGAACAGTTCAGTACGGTACGGTTTAGTACAGTTTAGTACGGTACAGTTTAGTACAGTTTAGTACGGTACAGTTTAGAACAGTTCAGTACGGTTCAGTACGGTACAGTTTAGTACAGTTCAGTACAGTTTAGTACGGTACAGTTTAGAACAGTTCAGTACGGTACAGTTTAGTACAGTTCAGTACAGTTTAGTACGGTACAGTTTAGAACAGTTCAGTACGGTACAGTTTAGTACAGTTCAGTACAGTTCAGTACGGTACAGTTTAGTACAGTTTAGTACGGTACAGTTTAGTACAGTTCAGTACGGTACAGTTTAGAACAGTTCAGTACGGTACGGTTTAGTACAGTTTAGTACGGTACAGTTTAGTACAGTTTAGTATGGTACAGTTTAGTACAGTTCAGTACGGTACAGTTCAGTACGGTACAGTTTAGTACGGTACAGTTTAGTACAGTTTAGTACGGTACAGTTTAGTATGGTACAGTTTAGTACAGTTCAGTACGGTACAGTTTAGTACAGTTTAGTACGGTACGGTTTAGTACAGTTCAGTACGGTACAGTTTAGTATGGTACAGTTTAGTACAGTTCAGTACGGTACAGTTTAGAACAGTTCAGTACGGTACAGTTTAGTACAGTTCAGTACGGTACAGTTTAGTATGGTACAGTTTAGTACGGTACAGTTTAGAACAGTTTAGTACGGTACAGTTTAGTACAGTTCAGTACGGTACAGTTTAGTATGGTACAGTTTAGTACAGTTCAGTACGGTACAGTTTAGAACAGTTTAGTACGGTACAGTTTAGTACAGTTCAGTACGGTACAGTTTAGTACGGTACAGTTTAGTACAGTTTAGTATGGTACAGTTTAGTACAGTTTAGTACGGTACAGTTTAGAACAGTTCAGTACGGTACGGTTTAGTACAGTTTAGTACGGTACAGTTTACTACAGTTTAGTATGGTACAGTTTAGTACAGTTCAGTACGGTACAGTTTAGTACGGTACAGTTTAGTACAGTTTAGTACGGTACAGTTTAGTACGGTACAGTTTAGTACGGTACAGTTTAGTATGGTACAGTTTAGTACAGTTCAGTACGGTACAGTTTAGTACGGTACAGTTTAGTACAGTTCAGTACGGTACAGTTTAGTACGGTACAGTTTAGTATGGTACAGTTTAGTACAGTTCAGTACGGTACAGTTTAGTACGGTACGGTTTAGTACAGTTCAGTACAGTACAGTTTAGTATGGTACAGTTTAGTACAGTTTAGTACGGTACAGTTTAGAACAGTTCAGTACGGTACAGTTTAGTACAGTTCAGTACAGTTCAGTACGGTACAGTTTAGTACAGTTTAGTACGGTACAGTTTAGTACAGTTCAGTACGGTACAGTTTAGAACAGTTCAGTACGGTACGGTTTAGTACAGTTTAGTACGGTACAGTTTAGTACAGTTTAGTATGGTACAGTTTAGTACAGTTCAGTACGGTACAGTTCAGTACGGTACAGTTTAGTACGGTACAGTTTAGTACAGTTTAGTACGGTACAGTTTAGTATGGTACAGTTTAGTACAGTTCAGTACGGTACAGTTTAGTACAGTTTAGTACGGTACGGTTTAGTACAGTTCAGTACGGTACAGTTTAGTATGGTACAGTTTAGTACAGTTCAGTACGGTACAGTTTAGAACAGTTCAGTACGGTACAGTTTAGTACAGTTCAGTACGGTACAGTTTAGTATGGTACAGTTTAGTACGGTACAGTTTAGAACAGTTTAGTACGGTACAGTTTAGTACAGTTCAGTTCGGCACAGTTCAGTTCAGTACAGTACAGTACAGTTCAGTACAGTACAGTTCGGCACGGTTCAGTAGAGTACAGTACAGTTCAGTACGGTACAGTTCGGCACAGTTCAGTACAGTACAGTACAGTTCAGTACGGTACAGTTTGGCACAGTTCAGTAGAGTACGCTTATTGTAGCGTTTCCATTACGACAAAAGCGTACTGGTCTCATGGTACCCGTTACTATTTTGGTCACACTTCTGCTTGGGGTCACTAGCGTACCGAACCACTCCCATTTGGGAGGAGCCAAACACTGCTAGATGGTGATTGGTTGAGGAAAAGTGTCATTGTGCAGCGCGGCGGAATTGTGAGAATAACGAATGGCACCAGTCCACCTGAGATATGAGATTAAAAAGTTCAGAAATAACCCATTCATTAACAGTTAACTTTACAGTTCAATAGTGTTTAACATTTATCTTATTGTTCCTTTTGTAAATAAAGGGTGATTAAATTACTAATAAAAGCTTTTTTACTGCATGGTTCTGTACAGTTTGTGTCTCATTCATGTTCTTATATATTTTATTATTGTTTTTAATTCAGCTTTAGAAACTGTGGACACTGACAAAGTCTACGTCCTCGGTGGACTCGTGGATGAAAGTGTCCAAAAGGTAAAAAAAATAAATAAAGTTGTCATATGTTAAGCACTAGAGTGTTAACCTGGTCCTTTGTGTGTGTGGTTTTTTTTATGGTCCAGAGGTTGAGTCTGGGTCGGGCCACAGAGCTGAAGGTCCACACGGCCCGGTTACCCATCGACGAGTACATGGTGAAGAAACACAACCCCAAAAACTTCCACTCTAAAATACTGGCTGTTAACCAGGGTGAGTTCACTGGTTCACTTCCACTCACTGACAGTTCACTGGTTCACCTCCACTCACTGACAGTTCACTGGTTCACCTCCACTCACTGACAGTTCACTGGTTCACTTCCACTCACTGACAGTTCACTGGTTCACCTCCACTCACTGACAGTTCACTGGTTCACTTCCACTCACTGACAGTTCACTGGTTCACTTCCACTCACTGACAGTTCACTGGTTCACCTCCACTCACCGACAGTTCACTGGTTCACCTCCACTCACTGACAGTTCACTGGTTCACTTCCACTCACTGACAGTTCACTGGTTCACCTCCACTCACTGACAGTTCACTGGTTCACCTCCACTCACTGACAGTTCACTGGTTCACCTCCACTCACTGACAGTTCACTGGTTCACCTCCACTCACTGACAGTTCACTGGTTCACCTCCACTCACTGACAGTTCACTGGTTCACCTCCACTCACCGACAGTTCACTGGTTCACCTCCACTCACTGACAGTTCACTGGTTCACCTCCACTCACTGACAGTTCACTGGTTCACCTCCACTCACTGACAGTTCACTGGTTCACCTCCACTCACCGACAGTTCACTGGTTCACCTCCACTCACTGACAGTTCACTGGTTCACCTCCACTCACCGACAGTTCACTTTTATTTAAATACATCTGCAGTGTCTTCAATAAAACATGTAGTTTTCATTCTACTCATTTTTATTGTGTTATCATTTGCCACCAAACATACAACATTAAGTTGGTGACTAGTTGAGTTAAAATAGTCTTCAGTCTTCATTACTTAACATGACATAAAATATTTAATCTGGAAGAAAATGAAGTTTTAAAAATCTGTGTCTGAGGTTGATGGTAACTGTGTGTGTGTGTGTGTGTGTGTGTGTGTGTGTGTGTGTGTGTGTGTGTGTGTGTGTGTGTGTGTGTGTGTGTGTGTGTGTGTGTGTGTGTGTGTGTGTGTGTGTGTGTGTGTGTGTGTGTGTGTGTGTGTGTGTGTGTGTGTGTGTGTGTGTGTGTGTGTGTGTGTGTGTGTGTGTGTGTAGTGTTGGACATATTGTTAGTGTTCTACCACACTGGCAGTTGGACAGAAGCGTTCCGCACATGTTTTCCTCAGGGGAAGGGTTACATCGTTCCCAAAGACACTTCGTCAGCGCTGGACAACACTGCTGCACCGTCTGTAACCATGGATACACTTTAAATGTAACCATTTACTGCACAAACTGGACTGTTTCATCTAATAAACCGTCATTAATACCATGACTTTACTGTTGTTGATGGACTAAACTGCAATATTTGGGAAAACTAAATAATTGGTGACTGTCACTGTTTGTGGACTGAGTCACTTCTATTAAAGCTCCTCCCATTTTATGTTAAAGCTCCTCCTATTTTTCCCCGTTGCCATGGAAACCAGCCTGTAGTTCCACACACAGACACACAGAGCTGACTGGAGTAAAGTCTGTCTGAATGTTAAACCATGCCTCTGAACTACTGTGATTTTTGGTAAAAGTGTAAATAATTGTTGAAAACAAAGTTGATGATGAGTGACAGGAGGGTGTGAGGAACAAGTACATGTACTTTTTATGTGTGTACTGTGAAAAATAAGTGAGATAGAACAATTTGAAAAACACTGAACTCAACATGAGACAGAAATGATTTTTCCAATAGAAGTCTATTGACAGAAATCCCTGACATCATCCCAAACAGGTTCCTGTCATTTCACTTTAAAAAGAGCTAGATCTTCAAACCCTGGTTTGTTTGAATTCTCACAACCATGGCAACATTTGTGGAAAAGATTGTTTGTCTACTATTTATGGTTTTGCCGTGACGACGAGTTATTGAGACATTTTTCAGCTTAATTTTTTCTTCTCTCGTGCTCTAGCGATGACATCACCCACTGATAAAAAGTCAGATTTTGGTCTTTTCAGGGTGGATTTACTGAGTTCTCTATCGACAACCGTAAATCACACCCTCATGACAATCACATCCTAAAGACACCACAAAAATGACTGTGTTTGAAAGTTTAAATGAAGTCTGTGCCACAAAGTATGAAGAAGCACGAGTGTTTTTGTCTGTCCCATTAAGAATGAATGGAGTTTTATTTGGTTTAATAATGCGAAATCTGTACGATATATCGGAATTATGAGACCACATGTGTAATCACTGGGACAATACGAAGAATTTGGGATCATTTGGGAATAATAACCACATAAACGTGGCCCCATTCATTTCAGCTGGACATTTTTAACTGTTTTTTCGCATTATATATTAAATCCATGCATCACAATGTCAATCACCATTTACAGCAGTTTGGGCTGCACTTTTTTTTTCAGAAGTCATAATAAATATGAGTAACAATAATTTAAACATCTGCCTTCATTACATATAAGCACAGGGAATAATTCCATGATAATAAACTAGTGAGTCATAACACCCAAGTCGAAACTCAAGTCAAAAGTCTTTGTTTGTGTAACTTAAGTGCGACTCAGGTCCAAGTCTTGGACTCGAGTCCTCATGTCTAGATGCAGCTCAGTCAAAAAAGTTAATTTCATTGGACATATTTTTTCGTGTCGTGCTTTTATTTATTATTTTCTTTCATGTGGAGTGTTTGGTCAAATCTAAGCATCATGAGGATGGAATATAGTTTTTTTATTTATTATATTTGTCTGAACCTGATTAAAGTACTGACTCATTACATTTTTTTTCCTGTACACACAGAGGAAGACCATGGTGATGAGTGTGACATTAACATCATAAAAAGACTGACTGACAACAGGTCACATATGTTTGACAATGTTCACTCAGTTATATTTAACAACCTCTGTTGAATTATATTATTCACTCATTTATACACTAATAAACATTTACTCACATCTGGAATTTACTAATGTGGTTGTTTATACAAATAGAAATATACAACAAACCAGACACACTTTCAGGTTTAGAAACTCTTTAGCACTGTAGAATTGTAACGTCTTAACGCCGTAGCCTCGTAAGGCTGTAACGCTGTAGCATCGTAACACCCTAGCTTCGTAGCATCGTAACACCCTAGCTTCGTAGCATCGTAACACCCTAGCTTCGTAGCATCATAACGCTGTAGCATCGTAACACCCTAGCTTCGTAGCATCATAACGCTGTAGCATCGTAACACTCTAGCTTCGTAGCATCGTAACACCCTAGCTTCGTAGCATCGTAACACCCTAGCTTCGTAGCATCATAACGCTGTAGCATCGTAACACCCTAGCTTCGTAGCATCATAACTCTGTAGCATCATAACACCCTAGCTTCGTAGCATCATAACGCTGTAGCATCGTAACACCCTAGCTTCGTAGCATCATAATGCTGTAGCTTCGTAGCATCATAACGCTGTAGCATCGTAACACCCTAGCTTCGTAGCATCATAACTCTGTAGCATCGTAACACCCTAGCTTCGTAGCATCATAACGCTGTAGCTTCGTAGCATCATAACGCTGTAGCATCGTAACACCCTAGCTTCGTAGCATCATGACTCTGTAGCATCGTAACACCCTAGCTTCGTAGCATCATAACGCTGTAGCTTCGTAGCATCATAACGCTGTAGCATCGTAACACCCTAGCTTCGTAGCATCATAACACTGTAGCTTCGTAATGTTGCAGTTTCATAACGCCATAGCTTCATCATGCCATAGCTTAGTAACACCGTAGCTTAGTAATTCTGTAGCGTCTTAACACCGTAGCTTCGTAACGCCATAGTGCTACGTTCAGTTTGCGACAGTGAAAGATTGAAAACATCGCAGACATCTGCATTTACGCAGCTTTGTTGACTGTACTTTTTCTAACGACCTATTGGTCAACCTGGCAACGGTTAAGACCTGACAATAGTCGTTAAATGGAACCAAATATTAGAAATGATGTTCAGTGGTGATGTCATCGTAATCGTCCTGGTTCTGGTCCTGGTTCTGCCTGTTTGTGGATGCAGGTGTTGCCATGGAAACGGCCTTTCCTCTCCCTACACAGTGAACAGTGGTCGTGATGAGTCATCAGCTCAAACAGGAAGTAGAAAAACAAAAGGAGGAACTCTTCAGATGAGTTCAGGACACGTTCACTCATTCACTCACTGACCTCTTCCTTCTTTTCTTCATTCATTTGTTCATTGATCCATTCACTCACTCATTCACTCACCTGTCTTCCTGTACAGTGACACCACGAGTCCAGTAGAAATGAAGTATGGAAGGAAAACCACCAGGTATCGAACCAGGAGTAGGACCAGAACTAGGTGGTCTGAGGTGGACTGGGGGGATGGGGGGGTGGAGCCAGGGACACCTGTAGAAACACATTGAGCTGTAAGGGTCAAAGATCAAATGTTTGGCAGCCATCTTAGATTTCAAGACAAGTGTGGAGTCACATGACAGGATGGGTGGAGTCACGTGACCACACCCGCTCCACACAATCATAAAAAATACACTGAAGAAAAAATTCTGTTTATCAGCCACGCCCACCGTCAATCCTTCAGTTAGTAAACAACGGTGGTTGCTAGGCAACTGACTGTGGAAGGTCCTGACCTGAGATGGACATCCAGCTGGGCGGAGACTGTCCCACTCCTGTGATGTCACACCGGTACACGCCTTGATGAGCCCGTGACACCTGGGGGATGGTCATGTGACCTGTAAGGCCGACACCCACAAAGGAGCCGTCTTTATAGAAGTCAGCCGGGAGGTCAAAGGTTGTCCTGGTTCCACAGCGGAGAGTCACGCCCTGTCCCTCTGTCACAGGAAGGGCGGGGCTGTGGAGTACCACAGGCCCACCTGGGGAGGGGACACAGAGAGGATGAGGGGGTGGAGCTCCAGTCTGAAGGGGTGGAACTAGGGGTGGACTTTTTATCTCATAATTGTGTGTTTTCTTACCGTGAACAGTAATGTTAGCCGAGTTGCTGCGTCTCGTCTCCCACTCGCACCAGTAGACGGCACTGTCCGGGTGTTTGGCGGTTTCCAAGTCACAGCCGGAGGATGTGGGGGTGCCCCAGTCCACGCCGCAGCGGGACGTCCTGGCGCTGCTGTGCGCGAACCTGCGGACCGTCCACCCAGACCGGGTAGCATTAGCACCGCAGCTCAGAGACAGGGGGCGGTACTCAAACAACTGCAGCGAATCTGGAGACACAATGAGAGTAGGCGGAGCCACGTCGTCTGTGAACAGACAATGACACGGTGGTCACCATGTGGTCGGGAAGAAGACCACAAAAGAAAGAAGACAAAAACACATGACGTAAATATCTGTGAAAAAAATGCAACAAAGAAAAAAAATGTCCCCACAAAAACAAACCAAAACTATGCGTGTGTATTACCAATTATTAATCCTCAATACGTTACATTCTTTTATTTTGAAAATTACCTTTGACCTTCATCCAGCTGCTTGGAGACACACCCATTCCCTGGATGTCGCACCTGTATTGACCTTCGTCTGACCTGGACACGCTGGGGATGGTCATGTGACCCTCAGACGAATCCTTAAGGAGGACGCCGTCCTTGTAGAAGCGAGATGGGAGGTCAGAGGTCGTCTTGGTTTGACAGAACAGGGTGACCTCTTGACCTTCTGTTACCGGGATGATTGGACTCCGTAGCAGCACCGCCCCATCTGGACCACAAACCAAACAAACAAAATCTCTGCTGGGGGGCGGGGCCACATCCAGATATGACGTCACCAGTTTGATGATGTCGCACTGACACACAAAGGACAGGAAGTGACCATATTTGGACCAAAGAGGAGGAGCTATGGGGTGTGTTTGTGTGTCAGAACAAAATCCAGTGCTAATGCTAATATTTAAGGCTAGTGAAAGTGTGTCAGACCAGTGACGGTGATGTTAACGGTGTTGCTGCTCTTTTGTTGTTCAGATTCACACCAGTACAGTCCAGTGTCGGGTGGTTTGACTGTCTGGACATCGCAGCCGGACGACGTAGGCTGACCCCACCCCGATCCGCACTGGGACAGCACTCTGGAAACACGACAAAAAAAAAGAACACACAACAAACAGTAAAACAACATGGAGACGCTTCCATCACACTGAACATTTGGTTCATTAAGGGTTAAATGGTCAACGATACACTGATGATACGCTAAAGATATGGTGACCATACGCTAACGATATGGTGACCATACGCTAATGATATGCTAACAATAAGCTGATGATATGCTAATGATACGATGACGATATGCTAACAATACACTAACAATACGTTGATATTATGCCAACGAAATATTGATGATATGGTGACGATACGCTAACAATACGCTATGCTGCTGATACATTAATGATACGCTGATGATACTTCGGCAATACGCCGACAATGCACCGACGATACACTAACAATACGCTAATGATACGCTAAGAGTAACACCGACGATGTGGTAATGATATGCTGGTAATATGCTAATGGTACGCTGATGGTACGCCAACGACACGCCAACGATACACCAACGATGTGCTAACGATATGCTGATGATGCACCAATGATACTCCAACAATAAGCTAACAATACCCCAATGAAACGCTAACGATATACTGATAATACGCTGTTGATATGCCATTATACGTCGCTATATGTTGTCACTATCTGCTGTGTTGTGATTGGCTGATGCTCGTCCACTGTGCGTCATGCTAAACTCACCCTCTGAAGGTCAGTCTCCAGACCGTCCATCCAGAACTGGTTTGTTCACAGTTGACTGTGACGTCAGAATATTCTCGATGTTGAGACGAGCTGGGAGAGACGCTGACTGTGGCAAAGAAAAAAAAATTAAAACAGAAAAAACATTTTCACACGTTCATCTGCATTTCCTCATGTTTTAGTCATAGTTCCTCATCTTGTCTGACAATACCGACGTTTCTGTGGTTTCCTGAATGCATCATGTTTCCTGAACGCATCGTGTTAGTGCGTCTGTCGTCTGAGATGCATGTGAGTTTGTTTCGTAAAAAAACATCAGCAACAAAAACCGCAGCATTTAGAAAAACAGGAAACCACCAAGAGGAGGACTACAATAGACCCGGACCTGGACCAAGACCCGGACCAAGACTTGGACCTGAACATTATATGAATGGATGAATTGCTGCCACTTGCCCCTGTCTCCTGCACCAAAGGGACCACAATGGAAATAAGACTGTCTGGTTTATTTGATATGATCATGAACAAGTTACTGTTACAGGTTTTATTTCAACAATGGACTTTTTATCTCGTAATTTTGACTTACCTTAGATTTTTGACTTTTTATGGCATCATTTTTTACTTCAGCCGTGGGGGCAGTAACGGTGAGCAGAGCAGGTGGTCCATTAACCGAAGGGTTGGCAGTTCGATTCCTACTCTATCCTCGTCAGTCCGTTGTGTCCTTGGGCAAAGACACTTTACCTTCCTGCCTCCAGCGTCACTCACACTGGTGTATGAATGTTTGGTGGTGGGAGGGGTTGTAGGCACAAAATGGCTGCCTTACTTCTGTCAGTCTGTCGCAGGACAACTGTGGATACGTATGTAGTTTACCACCACCAGAGGGAGAATGTGAGAGTGAATGAATGACTTATTATTATCCGCTGATGATGGATTAATATGGGTCCTGGTGTTATTAGACCTTAGTGCAGCCTTTGACACCATTGACCACAGTATCTTAGTGCACAGATTAGAATGTGATATAGGTATTAGAGGAGCAGCCCTCTGCTGCTTTAAATCATATTTATCTGATCGCTACCAATTTGTTAACGTTAATCAACAATCATCGCAGTCCTCCAGAGTTAATTATGGCGTGCCCCAAGGGTCAGTCCTTGGGCCTATTTTGTTTACACTATATATGCTCCCTTTAGGTAACATCATTAGAAATCATGGCATTAATTTTCATTGTTATGCAGATGACACACAGCTATATTTATCAATTAAACCTGATCAGACCAGACAAATAGATAAACTAAGTACATGTGTCCAAGACATAAAAACTTGGATGAGTGACAATTATCTTTTACTGAACCCTGAAAAAACTGAAGTCGTTATAATTGGTCCTAAAAATACCACAGACTCCCTAACTGACCACATAATTACTGTAGACAACTTAAGTGTAACACCCAGTGACACAGTTAAACATTTAGGAGTTTTATTTGATCCAGATCTTTCATTCAAAAATATTGAAGGTGCTAAAGTGTTTTTTAACGCTATGATAATAGCACATCTGTCATACTGTGTCACCAGTTGGGCAGTAAGGGCAGTAAGACAGTGTTAAAGCCTATCCATTCTGTCTATAAACAGGCCTTAAAGGTCCTAGACATTAAACCATTTCACTTTCACCATTGCAGTATTTTGGAAAAATACAACTTGCTGAACTGGGAAAACTTTGTCAAATTTCAAGATGCAAACCTGGTCTTTAAAATTCTACATGGCTTGGCCCCACCCCCACTTTCTAATTTTCTGAACTTAAGTAGGAGACAAATAGGTCTGCCTCCTCTAAGAACCTATTAGTCCCTCCACCATTCCATCTCACATACGCAGTGTTGATACATTTTAAAACTTCAAAAACATGTTCAAATCCTGGTTATTAGAGAATCACGCTTGTGCTCATGATTTTAAACAATTTTAGATAATGATAATTTAAATAGTTCATTGCTGCCTACCTACTGCCCATGTATTTGTTGTATTTATTGATGCTTAAATGCTGTTTTCTTGATTTAGTTTGTGCTGCAGGTTGCTGTATGGTTTACTTGTGAGCTGGTGTATGATGTATTCTTGATTTTAAATATATGATTGTTATTGTTTTTTCTTATTATTGGAAATTTACACCTTGCCAGGGACTACAGTTGAAAACTAGCTTTCGAGCTAAAACTAGCGCATTTACAGAAATGTTGATTAATGTGCGTTGTCCCTGTTGAAATAAACTAATAAAATAAAAATAAATCTGCAAGGCTTTTATTTATAGACTTTTCCTCTGCTTTTAACACAATCCAGCCCCACATTTGAACCAAAAGGTTTTTAGAACAGTTTAAAATCAGCAAAAATGTGATGGGCTGGATTTTAGATTTTTTTAACAGACATGTCACAAAGGGTGAAGATAAATAGAGTTCTGTCCGACCCAGTGTTCTCCTCCACTGTCTCCCCTCAAGGATGTGTCCTGTCACTACTGTTATACATTCTCTACACAAATATGTGTCAGATAAATATTTAAACAGGACCATTATTAAGTATGCTGACGACTCAGTTCTAGTCAACCTACTTAAAGAGGGCGGGGCCAATCACCACCCTGAAGTCATCGATGACTCCGTCCAGTGGTGTGAGGAATCCTACCTTCACCTGAATCTATCTAAAACTAAAAACGTGGTCATAGATTTTAGAAAACGAGATGACAGGCACAGAGTCACTTTAATTAAAGGTCAGACCATTGAACAGCTGCAAACATACAAAGAACGATAATGGACGATAAACTGAGGGTTGGTGGGGAGTCCTTGTCCCAAGTGGAGGAGTTTAAGTATCTTGGGGTCTTGTTCACGAGTGAGGGAAGGATGAAACGGGAGATCGACAGGCGGATCGGTACAGCGTCTGCAGTGATGCGGACGTTGTATCGGTCCGTCGTGGTGAAGAAGGAGCTGAGCCGAGAGGCGAAGCTCTCGATTTACCGGTCAATCTACGTTCCTACCCTCACCTATGGTCATGAGCTTTGGGTCATGACCGAAAGGACAAGATCCCGGATACAAGCGGCCGAAATGAGTTTCCTCCGTAGAGTGTCTGGGCGCACCCTTAGGGATAGGGGGAGGAGCTCAGTCACCAGGGAGGAGCTCGGAGTAAAGCCGCTCCTCCTCCACGTCCAGAGGGGTCAGCTGAGGTGGCTCGGGCATCTGTTTTGGATGCCTCCTGGACGCCTCCCTAGGGAGGTGTTCCGGGCATGTCCCATCGGGAGGCGGATGCGGGGAAGACCCAGGACACGCTGGAGAGACTATGTCTCTCGGCTGGCCTGGGAACACCTCGGGGTCCCCCCTGAAGAGCTGGAGGAGGTGTCTGGGGAGAGGGAAGTCTGGGCCTCCCTGCTTAGGCTGCTACCCCCGCGACCCGGCCCCGGATGAAGCAGTTGATAATGAATGAATGGATGAATGAATGAAAAACTGAGTTTTAAAGGAAATTGTGTGTGTTTGTAAAAAGAGCCGTCAGTGGAACCTGGCACACCTTCACATTGACCAAACCATTTGAACGGTTTTATCCTTCTTTTATTGATGGTGCCATGGTTCGATCATATCTTAGTTAAGGAAAAAAAAACCAAACTGAATCAGATTGTCAGATGGACGAGTCGTCTGATTGGTGAGTCCCAGTTATGCCCCGCCTCCCTGTACATTAGACATGTTCAGAGGATGGCGGGATCAATTCCTAGTGACGACTGTCATCCATTAAAAGATGAGTTTCAGCTGCTTCCCTCCAGACGACGGTTCTTAGCGACACAAAAACTGCTTTGTTCCTGCTGAGCTGAAGAAGCCACTGGGACATTATCTTATTTTAATTATTTATTCCATGGCCTAGCTTTATCTATTTATTATTATTATTATTATTGTGACTCTATTTTATTCTATTTGTACATTTTTATTGTTGACTTTGATCTTTTCTGGGGTTTGATTGTTTTATTATGTTTGTCTTTCATTCATTTGATCTTAATGATTTTATTTCTTTTATCAAACTATGTCATTTTATGGATGTATAGTGGAGCTCTGAGCACTTTGTCCTGTTTTTCACATTTTTATTATAATCTCGACCAATGAACCCCATTGTTGTGTTGGGTATCCATGTGTTGTGTGTGTGGTACGCAAGGAATAAGTGATCATCTGGACTGCAAAACAAATCTACCTACGGGTACAAATAAAGTAACCTTGACCTTATCTTTCATAACAAGTCTGTTCATGACTAGTCACCTGGTGTCCCCTTTCCCCCCTCCCCCCCTGGGGGAAGTGGTGGTTTTCCTGACAGTGTCTGTGTGGGAGCCATGGACGACAGGATCTGCAGTGACTCACCTGTGCTGACCTGTGACCCCGGACCCCCGCCCCTGCCTGTCTGGACCAGCCCCCCCTCCTTCATTTATAAATGGACGTTCATCTATAGTCTGTCCGTCCATGGGAGTGGATCTGTCCTTCAATGTGGTTCTCCTCAACATTTCTTCATTTTCCCACTGGGTTTGGAAGTTTTTTCTTGCCAATAAGGAGGGTCTAAGGACAGGGGGAGGAGCTAAGGACAGAAGGAGGGTCTAAAGACAGGGGGAGGGTCTAAGGACAGGGGAAGGGTCTAAGGACAGGGGGAGGAGCTAAGGATAGGGGGAGGGTCTAAGGACAGGGGATGCTGGGAACTGTTCATGTATCTCTGTAGGTGATTGTGTTTCTGTAAAGCCCTGAGAGACGACTTTGTTGTGATTTAGGGCTTTATAAATAAAATATATATAAATAAAATTGAATTGAATGAGGGCAGCACGGTGGTGCAGTGGTTAGCACGGTGGTGCGGTGGTTAGCACGGTGGTGCAGTGGTTAGCGCGGTGGTG
>CM035784.1:29638226-29640726 GCA_020466265.1 Siphamia tubifer
TTAAATGTTGTTTCTGCTGGATACATGTTTATTATTTTAATATTTTATTCCCCTTCATCTAAAAGTGTCACATGTCAAACGTCCAATCAGATCCATCCTCCTCCTCTTCCTCTTCCTCTTCCTCTTCCTCTTCCTCTTCCTCTTCCTCTTCCTCTTCCTCTTCCTCTTCCTCTTCCTCCTCGTCCTCCTCCTCCTCCTCCTCCTCCTCCTCCTCCCCCCTCCTCCTCCTCCTCCCCCCTCCTCCTCCTCCTCCCTCCTCCTCCTCCTCCTCCTCTTCCTCTTCCTCTTCCTCTTCCTCTTCCTCTTCCTCTTCCTCTTCCTCCTCCCTCCTCCTCCTCCTCCTCCTCCTCCTCCTCCTCCTCCTCCTCCTCCTCCTCCTCCTCCTCC
Source organism: Siphamia tubifer (assembly GCA_020466265.1). Taxonomy (NCBI): domain Eukaryota; kingdom Metazoa; phylum Chordata; class Actinopteri; order Kurtiformes; family Apogonidae; genus Siphamia; species Siphamia tubifer. Next base: position 29,638,614 of record CM035784.1, read on the forward strand.
TCTTCATCCAGTCACATCCATCACAGTTTTGACTCCAGCGTCACCGCCTCCTTTTCTGGGCGGTTCCCGTTGCTAGGAGACGTCACCTCAACTTCAGCTTCATCAACTGAGATTAAAAGATTTTTTAAAACAAACAAAAAATATTGTTTTTACTGTTATTTATTTATTTATTAACTTCACACTTTCATCACAATTAAAGTCTTTTTTTTTCATTAAAAAAAGTTAGCGATTAACTTTTTTTTTCTAATAAAATCAATATTAGCGAAATCAAGCTAGCATTAGCTGTTAGCACTGACTGGTAACTAACACTAACTAATGAGCTAATACAGGCTAACACCAGCTAGCAGTTGCTAATATTACCTTATGAACTAACATCAGCTAATAGGCACTAATATGAACTACTTACCTAAAGGTAGGTAACATTAACTAACTAGCATTAGCTAATAGGTGCTAACATTATTTAGTTACCCAACAGTTGCTAATATTGACTCATGAACTAGCATTAGCTAATAGGTGCTAACATTATTTAGTTACCCAACAGTTGCTATCATTAGCTTTGAGTTAGCATTAGCTAAAAGGTGCTAACATTGGCTAGTTAGCCAACAGTTGCTGATATTGACTAAACTAGCCTCAGTTAACAGATGTTAATGTTAGCTAGGTCAGTTACCCTACAGAATGTGAAGTGTGTGTGCTGACCTTTGACCTGTCTGGCCAGGAGGCGTGGTCCTGTCAGTCCGATACCCAGCGCACCAATAGGAGCTGTGGTCAGGATAGCTAACACGGCTAATGTTAGCACATCCAAACCATACTTGATGAAGTCCTCGTTGCCCTCCTCGCGGGCCATGTCCAAGGCCTTGGAACCGATCGCTGCCTGAAACAACACGACAATGACAGCGTCACGGGCTGGACAGGTCAAGGGTCAAAGGTCAGATACTGGAGGAGGAGCCACAGACCTGAACGGTAGCCTTTGGGAGCCACGCCACCGCAATGAACGCCTTCTCCTTCAGGTTGAATCCTCCGAAGTGAACGAGCAGGAAGGTGACGAGGAGGCGAACCACCAGACCCACCAGGATGCACGCAAGACCCAGACCTGGAACATGGACCAGAGTCTGAGACCCCAGCACCTGCACCTGCAACTGCATCTGTACCTGCACTTGGACCTTCACCTCAACCTGTACCTGATCCTACACCTGATCCTGATCCTGACCCAGGTCTCCAGTTCTTACCTACGGTGCTGGGGCTCAGCGTTGCTATAGTGATCTCTGCTCCAATCAGACCAAAGAGGAGGGGCTGGAACACATCCCAGGACCGGCCCACCATTGCCGCAACTGGAGCCTAGACCACATAAGACCACATGAGACCAGAAAAGAACAGAGACCACCAGGATTCAGGATTCATGGTTTGGGGTTCAAGGGATTCAGGGATTCAGGGGTTTCAGGGGTCAAGGGGGTCAGGGTGGTTCAGGGGGGTCAGACCTTGTCCCCTCTCCAGCCCAGTCCAGACAGGAAGGCCAGGACCAGGGTACACAGTCCACCAGCGCCGGCGAACCCGATGACATGACTGAAGAAGACGGAGAAGACGGAAAAACCCAGAAGCATGAGGGTCCGACCCAGAACCAGGTCCTCCTGTGGACACACAGAACCATTAGAACCTGGATCAGGACCCAGAGCAGAGCCTGGACCAGAACCTGGACCTACCTGGTCTTTACTGGGGAACAGGCAGAGGAACAGACCCAGAACCAGACCCGCTAAGACCCCGCCCACCACCTCCAGAATCCCCTTCAGGATGTTCATCCACGTAGAACCTGCAGAACACAGAACACATAAGGACCAGGACGTAGACCTGGATCAGGTGGGACTAGAACCAGAAGGACTTGTTGACCTGTAGAGAAGGCGATTCCGAGGCAGGTGGAGAACCCTGTGATAGCTAAGATGTCGTCAAAACTCCCGGCAGCCATGAGGAGGGTAGGGATCCCCTGGAGAACGTTAGCAGAACGTTAACATGAGGAGGGTAGGGATCCCCTGGAGAACGTTAGCAGAACGTTAACATGAGGAGGGTAGGGATCCCCTGGAGAACGTTAGCAGAACGTTAACATGAGGAGGGTAGGGATCCC
>CM035784.1:29645726-29653226 GCA_020466265.1 Siphamia tubifer
GTCACCCAGCACCAGCTTCGCTGGTTAGGCCATGTGATCAGGATGTCAGAGGAACGCCTGCCACGCAAAGTGCTTTATGGTCAGCTTCATCGTGGCCGTCGCTTGGCAGGAGGCCCGAAAAAGCGATATAAAGACCAGGTGAAGACTGCCATGAAAAAGTGCGGCCTGAACCCGACCCAGCTGGAGGACACTGCAGCCGAACGCTCCATCTGGCGGCAGCTCCTCCAACAAGGAGTACACAAACTTGAGGAGGACCGAGGTGACCGACGTACCAGGAAACGTCAAATGAGACATGAAGCCAGTGCCACACCCACACCCCCAGTCAATGTCTTCACCTGCTCTGTTTGTGGCAAGCAGTGTGGATCACGGGTTGGGCTACACAGCCACATGAGGTGGACTCACAAGAAATAGAGATGGATTGTCATCATCGGACACGATGGACAACCTTAAGTAAGCAAGTGTGTTAGTGTGTGTGTTAGTGTGTGTGTTAGTGTGTGGGTTAGTGTGTGTTAGTGTGTGTTAGTGTGTGTGTGTGTGTGTGTGTTAGTGTGTGTTAGTGTGTGTGTGTTAGTGTGTGTTAGTGTGTGTGTTAGTGTGTGTTAGTGTGTGTTAGTGTGTGTTAGTGTGTGTTAGTGTGTGTGTGTTAGTGTGTGTGTTAGTGTGTGTTAGTGTGTGTTAGTGTGTGTTAGTGTGTGTGTTAGTGTGTGTGTTAGTGTGTGTTAGTGTGTGTGTGTTAGTGTGTGTGTGTTAGTGTGTGTGTTTCTTACCCCAGGATGAAGCCCCAGACCCAGGGTAGTTTTAACAGGAAGTGAGAAACCAGTGCAACCACACATGCTTCCACCACACATGGACCAAGAGCCAGACGTACACACACTGCCTTTAGACGCTGCAACGCCTACACACACACACACACACACACACACACACACACACACACACACACACACATGTTTAAATGTCCCAACACGTTTGTTTTATATAAAATGATATTTAAAATGAGAAAATAAATGAATACAAATAGTTTTAAAAACAAAATACATGTTATTAAAGATAATAATAAAAAAACAGTTTGAAGAAAATGTAATTAAAAATTATATAAACATTTTTCAAAATAAATTAGTATAAATCATTTTAAAAATATTAAATAAATAATTATAAAAAAAATAAAGAAAGAAGAAGAAGACATTTGAAAATGATTAAATAAAATTGAATGAAGGAATAAACTAATAATAATATTTTTAATTAATAAATGAAACTTTTTTTTTAATAAGATAAAATAAAGCTGCAGTAGTTCGCAACAAGAAAGACCCTGGTTCTATTCCCATACCAGACCTTTCTGTGTGGAGTTTACATGTTCTCCTCATGTCTGCCTCATCCCTGTGACCCCTGTGACCTCTGTGACCCCTGTGACCCCTGTGACCTCTGTAACCCCTGTGACCTCTGTGACCCCTGTGACCCCTGTGACCCCTGTGACCCCTGTGACCTCTGTGACCCCTGTGACCTCTGTGACCCCTGTGACCTCTGTGACCCCTATGACCCCTATGACCCTAGTGAGGATAAAGCGGATAAAATAAAAAATATAAAAATGTGAAAATAATTAAATTAAAATAAGTGAATGTATAAATAAATAAATAAATAATAATAATAATAATAATAATAATAATAATAATAATAATAATAATAATAATAATTATTATTATTATTATTATTATTATTATTATTATTATTATTATTATTATTATTATCATACATATCATATCCCACATCATTTCTATTTTACTGGTGGGGAACTCCACATATTTAACCTTGTGGGGACTTTTTTTTTGGTCCCCATAGTGTCAGAGGTCCCCATGATGTGACTGTGTAAACCAGTGGTGCGCAAACTACGGACGGTGGGCCGGATGCGGCCCGGCTCCACATTTGGTCGGTCCCCTGAACAATAGCAGAGAGTATTTATATTTTTTTTCATATGTGTGTATTTGTATTTGATTCTAAAGTTGGACTTTTGTAATAAAATGTTCCTTAGTTCTGAACTATTTTCATTATTAACTATTAGTTAGAAACTAGTTGAATATAATCTGCTCTGACAACGTTTATGTTCCATGTCATCACACTGACCCCGCCCCCTTATCACAGAAGGGAACGTTATGTTGTCCTCACAGGAAACAGTTTGGGGACCCCTGCTGTAAACATATCAATGTCCCCATAAAGACAGGAATACACACACACACAGTGTCAGCAGTACGATAGTGCGGTCATGTGTCTTGTCAGTGGGCGTGTCTTACCGATGGGTCCAGGCCCAGTCCAGCTCTGGTCAGGATGATTGACAGGGCGATGTTCCGTAACCCTGACGACCAGTGGGTGTCGATGAAGACGGCATCAGTGACGTACGGAACATTCCGCAGGACCAGACCGGCCAGGAGCATCCCTGACAGGCAACCAGGCAACCAGGCAACCAGGCAACCAGGCAACCAGACAACCACACAACCAGACAACCACACAACCAAGTAACCAGGCAACCAGACAACCAGACAACCACACAACCAGACAACCACACAACCAAGTAACCAGGCAACCAGACAACCAGACAACCACACAACCAGACAACCACACAACCAAGTAACCAGGCAACCAGACAACCAGACAACCACACAACCAGACAACCACACAACCAGACAACCACACAACCAGACAACCACACAACCAGACAACCACACAACCAAGCAACCAGGCAACCAGACAACCACACAACCAAGCAACCAGGCAACCAGACAACCAGACAACCACACAACCAGACAACCACACAACCACACAACCACACAACCACACAACCACACAACCAGACAACCAGACAACCAGGCAACCACACAAACAAGCAACCAGGCAACCAGACAACCAGACAACCAGGCAACCAGGCAACCAGACAACCAGACAACCACACAACCAGACAACCACACAACCAGACAACCACACAACCAAGTAACCAGGCAACCAGACAACCAGACAACCACACAACCAGACAACCACACAACCAGACAACCACACAACCAGACAACCACACAACCAAGCAACCAGGCAACCAGACAACCACACAACCAAGCAACCAGGCAACCAGACAACCAGACAACCACACAACCAGACAACCACACAACCAAGTAACCAGGCAACCAGACAACCAGACAACCACACAACCAGACAACCACACAACCAAGTAACCAGGCAACCAGACAACCAGACAACCACACAACCAGACAACCACACAACCAGACAACCACACAACCAGACAACCACACAACCAAGCAACCAGGCAACCAGACAACCACACAACCAAGCAACCAGGCAACCAGACAACCAGACAACCACACAACCAGACAACCACACAACCACACAACCACACAACCAGACAACCAGACAACCAGGCAACCACACAAACAAGCAACCAGGCAACCAGACAACCAGACAACCAGGCAACCAGGCAACCAGACAACCACACAACCAAGCAACCAGACAACCAGACAACCAGGCAACCAGACAACCAGACAACCAGGCAACCAGACAACCAGACAACCAGGCAACCAGACAACCAGACAACCAAGCAACCAGACAACCAGGAAATTAATTAATTTAATTCCAATAATAATAATAATATACTTTCTTAATATTAATATAATAATTAATCTCATCTTCTCTCTAACTCTAACCTTTTGAAAAATACATGTTTCTCTTTACACCACTTTCCCTCGTACTTTATGGGGACAGTGTATTTATAGAGTCACATCATTTCTATTTTTACTAATGGGGACCTTTATTTCTATTTAACCCTCTTGGGGACCTAAGTTTTGATCCCCATAGTGTCAGAGGTCCCCACGGTGTGATGTGTAAACATATCAATGTCCCCATAAATATAGGAATATAAACACAGTCTCTTACCCAGCAGGGGGGGGAATGGGGGCAGTGTGGGCAGTTGGATCATTCCCACCAGTTTTCCTCCCAGAACAGAACAGATGAACAGAACCACAATACCAAACAGGTTCCCACCAGGAAGACACTCTGTCCCCGTAATGGACCACACCACCCCGAACAGGAGAGCCAATAGGAATGCTGCAAAACACACACTTCCTGTTAGAGCAGAAGGACACGCCCACACAGAGAGGACACACCCACAGGGACCCCGAAGAGAAGGGCCAATAAGAAGGCTGCAAGATAGACACTTCCTGTTAGAGCAGAAGGACACGCCCACACAGAGAGGCGTGTCCTCTCAGTCAGAGAACGTACCTTTAGTGATGATCAGGTTTATTAAACCCTGAGGACGAGGACATTTGTCCTTTACACGAACACAGACAGAACAGCAGGAGGAGGCGGAGTCAGAGGAGGAGGCGGAGTCAGAGGCAGAATCAGAGGACGCCATCTTCATCTGGACACACACACACACACAGACATGAACAAAATCAATCATCACATCAACTTTAGTAGTTAACCACTGCTGATCACCATGGTAACCAACACTGACCACTGCTACCCTAGATCCTGACATTCTAGATAATTCTAGTTCTATATCCAATTTGTCCTTCCTGTCAAAGGTTTTAGAACGAGTAATAGTTAAACAGCTGTGCCAATTCCTGCAGGATAATAGTTTATTTGAACAGTTTCAGTCTGGCTTTCGTGCCCATCATAGCACTGAAACAGCGTTAGTTAAAGTTACTAATGACTTATTATTAGCCTCTCCTCAACATTTATTCTTTTTCTCACTGGGTTTGGAAGTTTGTTCTTGTTTTTTCATCCCGTCTAAGGACAGGGGATGTTTGGACTGTTCATGTATCTGTAGTTGATTATGTTTTTGTAAAACCCTCTGAGACGACTTTGTTGTGATTTAGGGCTTTATAAATAAAATTGAATTGAATTGAATCACCACGGTAACCAACACTGACCATACACACACACACACACACATGAACACACAGAAATCTATGTGTGTGTGTGTGTGTGTGTGTGTGCGTGTGTGTGTGTGTGTGTGTGTGCGACCACTCACCTGCGTGTCGTCCAGTGTGTGTGTCGTCCTTCGCGGCAGGACGCTGATCTCTCTCTCTTCTTGATCAACCTGAACTTTACCCCCGTACTGCACACAGTGTGTGTGTGTGTGTGTGTGTGTGTGTGTGTGGACAGTGTTAGTCTTTTGTTCATTCAAAGTTCAGCCTCATTAAATCTACCGTTAGCTTAGTTTAGCTTAGCATAGAGAGTGGAAACAAATGGAAACACTTAGCCTGTTAGCTTAGTTTAGCTTAGCATAAAAAGTGGAAACAAATGGAAACACTTAGTCTGTTAGCTTAGTTTAGCTTAGCATAGAGAGTGGAAACAAATGGAAACAGCCTGTTAGCTTAGTTTAGCTTAGCATAAAGAGTGGAAACAAATGGAAACACTTAGCCTGTTAGCATGTCATTCTTTTATCTTTTCCTGTGGATCCTGTACTTCCTCTTTGTCTGTTTATTTTTCCCATCATCACTCTATGTGTTTATTGTTTTTTCCCATCATCCATTTCAGCATTTTTTTTATGGAACACCAGGAATGTCAAAAATTAAATGCATAAATAAATATAACCAGACGTTTATGTGTTTGTCTCACAAATGTAAAACATTACGGTGTATGGTTTGTTTGTTTGTTTGTTTGTTTGTTGTAAACATGGCCCATTTTGGATAAATATTTTTGAGTGATTTGAACATTTTATAGGAAATCTGTGCATCACAAAGTCAGAGCTAATAGATCACATTTGTTTCCACTCTTTATGCTAAGCTAAGCTAACAGGCTAAGTGTTTCCATTTGTTTCCACTCTTTATGCTAAGCTAAACTAAGCTAACAGGCTAAGTGTTTCCATTTGTTTCCACTCTTTATGCTAAGCTAAACTAAGCTAAGAGGCTAAGTGTTTCCATTTGTTTCCACTCTCTATGCTAAGCTAAACTAAGCTAACAGGCTAAGTGTTTCCATTTGTTTCCACTCTAGAATAAATGTTATTCTATCTATATTTATTCATCATACGTCTTCATGAACAATAATTAAATCTATTTGTCGTAACTGAACTAAACACGTCATTCATTCATTCATTCAAATTTAATAGAAACATAATTCAATTGCCATTTATCATTTATTTTATTGAATTAATCCTAAATATATTTTATTTTCTGTTCGTCCTGATCCTCCATATTTATTAACTCGTCTTTTATTTCCCATCATGCATCACTGTCATCATCTGTGTTTATTATTGTTTAACTTTTTAATTATTAACAGTTGAACCCATTGAATCTGAACTGAACTGAGACCAGGACCAGTTAGACCAGGATCAGTTAGACCAGGATCAGTTAGACCAGGATCAGTTAGACCAGGGCCAGTTAGACCAGGGCCAGTTAGACCAGGACCAGTTAGACCAGGATCAGTTAGACCAGGATCAGTTAGACCAGGGCCAGTTAGACCAGGACCAGTTAGACCAGGATCAGTTAGACCAGGATCAGTTAGACTAGGACCAGTTAGACCAGGACCAGTTAGACCAGGATCAGTTAGACCAGGATCAGTTAGACCAGGACCAGTTAGACCAGGACCAGTTAGACCAGGACCAGTTAGACCAGGTCCAGTTAGACTAGGACCAGTTAGACCAGGAACAGTTAGACCAGGTCCAGTTACACTAGGACCAGTTAGACCAGGACTAGTTAGACCAGGACCAGTTAGACCAGGTCCAGTTAGACCAGGACCAGTTAGACCAGGACCAGTTAGACTCGGACCAGTTATACCAGGACCAGTAAGACCAGATCCAGTTAGACCAGCTCTAGTTAGACCGGAACCAGTTAGACCAGGTCCAGTTAGACTAGGACCAGTTAGACCAGGTCCAGTTAGACCAGGACCAGTAAGACCAGGTCCAGTTAGACTAGGACCAGTTAGATCAAGACCAGTTAGACCAGGGCCAGTTAAACCAGGATCAGTTCAACCAGAACCCAGAACTGAACCCAGACCTGGGTGGCTGTGGTTCAGTTGGTAGAGTGGGTCGTTAGGGTCAAAGGTTAAAGCTGTGGTTCAGTTGGTAGAGTGGGTCGTTAGGGTCAAAGGTTAAAGCTGTGGTTCAGTTGGTAGAGTGGGTCGTTAGGGTCAAAGGTTAAAGCTGTGGGTCAGTTGGTAGAGTGGGTCGTTAGGGTCAAAGGTTAAAGCTGTGGTTCAGTTGGTAGAGTGGGTCGTCCAATGACCGAGAGGTTGGGAGTTCGCGTCCCAGCTCTGGCTGTCCACATGTCGAAGTGTCCTTGGGCAAGACACTGAACCCTGACTTCGGCCCCAGTAGGACTGACCTTTGACCTTAGAAACCTACTGGTGTATGTATGGGTGAATGTGAAGCTAATGTAAAGAACTTTGAACCATGAAGGTGGAACAGAACTATATAAATGCAGAACATTTAACATTTATCTGAACCCAGACCTGATCCTAGACCTGAACCCAGATCCAGACCTGGTTCTGTTTCACTGACCT
>CM035784.1:29655726-29668226 GCA_020466265.1 Siphamia tubifer
ACACTAACACTAACACTAACACTCACACTAACACTAACACTAACACTAACATTAACACTAACATTAACATTAACACTAACACTAACACTAACACCAACATTAACACTAACACTAACACTAACATTAACACTAACACTAACACTAACATTAACATTAACACTAACACTAACACTAACACAAACACTAACACTAACACTAACACCAACATTAACACTAACACTAACATTAACACTAACACTAACACTAACATTAACATTAACACTAACACTAACACTAACATTAACACTCACACTAACATTAACACTAACACTAACACTAAAACTAACGCTAACACTAACATTAACATTAACACTAACATTAACATTAACACTAACACTAACACTAACACTAACATTAACACTAACACTAACACTAACACTAACACTAACACTAACACTAACACTAACACTAACACCAACACTAAAACTAACACTAACACTAACACTAACACTAACACTAACACTAACACTAACATTAACATTAACACTAACATTAACACTAACAATAACACTAACATTAACATTAACACTAACACTAACACTAACATTAACACTCACACTAACATTAACACTAACACTAACACTAACATTAACACTAACATTAACACTAACAATAACACTAACATTAACATTAACACTAACACTAACAATAACACTAACATTAACATTAACACTAACATTAACACTAACACTAACATTAACACTAACACTAACATTAACACTAACATTAACACTAACATTAACATTAACACTAACATTAACACTAACACTAACATTAACACTAACACTAACACTAACATTAACACTAACATTAACACTAACACTAACATTAACACTAACATTAACACTAACATTAACACTAACACTAACATTAACACTAACACTAACACTAACACTAACATTAACACTAACAATAACACTAACATTAACATTAACACTAACACTAACATTAACACTAACACTAACATTAACACTAACACTAACACTAACATTAACACTAACACTAACACTAACATTACCACTAACACTAACACTAACATTAACACTCACACTAACATTAACACTAACACTAAAACTAACACTAACACTAACATTAACATTAACACTAACACTAACACTAACATTAACACTAACACTAACACTAACACCAACATTAACACTAACACTAACATTAACACTAACACTAACACTAACACTAACACTAACATTAACACTAACACTAACATTAACACTAACACTAACATTAACACTAACACTAACACTAACACTAACGCTAACGCTAACGCTAACGCTAACGCTAACACTAACACTAACACTAACACTCACACTAACACTAACACTAACACTAACATTAACACTAACATTAACATTAACACTAACACTAACACTAACACCAACATTAACACTAACACTAACACTAACATTAACACTAACACTAACACTAACATTAACATTAACACTAACACTAACACTAACACAAACACTAACACTAACACTAACACCAACATTAACACTAACACTAACATTAACACTAACACTAACACTAACATTAACATTAACACTAACACTAACACTAACATTAACACTCACACTAACATTAACACTAACACTAACACTAAAACTAACGCTAACACTAACATTAACATTAACACTAACATTAACATTAACACTAACACTAACACTAACACTAACATTAACACTAACACTAACACTAACACTAACACTAACACTAACACTAACACTAACACTAACACCAACACTAAAACTAACACTAACACTAACACTAACACTAACACTAACACTAACACTAACATTAACATTAACACTAACATTAACACTAACAATAACACTAACATTAACATTAACACTAACACTAACACTAACATTAACACTCACACTAACATTAACACTAACACTAACACTAACATTAACACTAACATTAACACTAACAATAACACTAACATTAACATTAACACTAACACTAACAATAACACTAACATTAACATTAACACTAACATTAACACTAACACTAACATTAACACTAACACTAACATTAACACTAACATTAACACTAACATTAACATTAACACTAACATTAACACTAACACTAACATTAACACTAACACTAACACTAACATTAACACTAACATTAACACTAACACTAACATTAACACTAACATTAACACTAACATTAACACTAACACTAACATTAACACTAACACTAACACTAACACTAACATTAACACTAACAATAACACTAACATTAACATTAACACTAACACTAACATTAACACTAACACTAACATTAACACTAACACTAACACTAACATTAACACTAACACTAACACTAACATTACCACTAACACTAACACTAACATTAACACTCACACTAACATTAACACTAACACTAAAACTAACACTAACACTAACATTAACATTAACACTAACACTAACACTAACATTAACACTAACACTAACACTAACACCAACATTAACACTAACACTAACATTAACACTAACACTAACACTAACACTAACACTAACATTAACCCCCTTTGAATGAAGACAGGTCCACCAAGGAGGTTCTGTTTTCACTGGAGTCTGTCTGCCTGCCTGTCTGTCTGTCTGTCTGCCTGTCTGTCTGCCTGTCTGTCTGCCTGTCTGCCTGTAACATCAAAAAGTTATGGATGTATTTTGATCAAATGTTCAGGTTGTTAGTGTCATAAAGATCCAGAACAGATCCTGGATCATTTACTCCAATGTTAAATTCAAAATGATCCAATGATCTGTTCTGGATCTTTATGACACTAACAACCTGAACATTTGATCAAAATACATCCATAACTTTTTGATGTTACAGACAGACAGACAGACAAGCAGACAGACAAGCAGACAGACAGACAGACAGGCAGACAGGGAGACAGACTCCAGTGAAAACAGAACGTCCTTCGTAAATATAATAAAATAAATGAATAAAAAGTATGAGATAAAAACAGAACTGACCTTGAGCTGCAGCAGCGACAACAATAAAGATACGACAACAGAAGAACAGTCACACAATGTGAGAGTGAGTCACACACACTGGGTTAATAACACACACTGGAAACACTGGGACTGTCACTGTGTTAAATGACACACACACACACACACACACACACACCTGTACCCAGTGTGTCCATGGTGCGTTCAGGTTCATCTGCACACGTCTTATTATGACATGTTGATAATAGCAGGTGTGTGTCTGTGTGTGCGTATATTGTTCCACTGACGTTAACTAGCGTCACACACACAAACACACAAACACACACACACACACACACACACACAAACACACACACACACTCACACACAAACACACACACACACACACACACACAAACACACACACACACACACAGGTGTTGACCCATCTGATGTCTGAAGGTTAGGGGTCAAAGGTTAGGGTCAGATGATGTGAATGAAAAAGATATTACCACTGATGTTTTTAAATGTTGACCTTTGACCTTCATTGCTCAAAATCTAGTGAGTTCTTCCTTGTCCTGAAAGTTTCATCAAAATCCATTCAGAACTTTTTGCACAATCTTGCTGACAAACAAACAAACAAACAAACAAATGTAATGTCATACCCCCTTGGTGGAGGTAATAAAGGAGGCAGAGCGAGCTAACATGCTAACATGCTAACATGCTAACATGCTAACATGCTAACATGCTAACATGCTTCTGCTAATAAAGCTTTGAGGAACTAAACTATCATCAGTTAGCATCAGGAGTTTAAACTGTGTCTTCCTTCAGACACACTGGTCTGTGTTTCTTCCTAATGATGACATGACTTTGGTTTCGCAGATGAGTTTGAAGTTCCCGCCACTGCTCATCACCATGGCAACAGTGCTCCTGGCACTATGAAACACCTGCAGACAATTAAGACTGTGGGAGGAGCTTTAACATGATTGACAAACACTGTGGGCGGGGCTTTAACATGACTGACAAACACTGTGGGCGGGGCTTTAACATGACTGACAAACACTGTGGGCGGGGCTTTAATATGATTGACAGACTAACAGATCTGCTTCATTTTGGTGAGTTCAGTGCTTTTAAAACTGCTGTATCTCACTTATTTTTCACAGTACAGGAAAAATAAATATATCTACTTGTTCCTCAGACCCTCCTGTCACTAATGATCAACTTTGTTTTCATTAATTATTTACAGTTTTCCCAAAATCACAGGAGTTCAGAGGCATGGTTTAAAGCCACGGTTCTCAAACTGGGGTCTGCGGACCCCTAGGGGGACGTGGCGCATGTCCAGGGGGTACGCGAAATTATTCACGGTTTTGTTTTGTTTTTGTTTTTTTGCTGTTTTATTTTGAAATGCGGAAGTTTTATTTTGTAGCGAGCGGGCGGAAGTAACAGCGCTGTTTGACGCCAGCTTGACTAAATTGAGACGGAGCGAGTCACAGGCTATTTTTAGCCACCCTGCAGCGAACATGGATCGATTTTTGTGTCCGCCAAGTTCCTCAAGAAGTGGTAAAAGAAATGACAATGAAAATGACAATGACAAAAACAAACGCCCTAACCCTAAAAAGAGAAAGTACATTGATAGTTATATTGAGTTTGACAAGATCATCCCTCTCATTAAGTCTGTCTGTCTGTCTGTCTGTCTGTCTGTCTGTCTGTCTGTCTGTCACACACACACGGTTTTGTGTGTCTTTTGTTCCGTTTATTATTTTAAAATTATTTAAATTGTTGTTTCTGAAGTGTTCATTTATATTATAATACCTGAAAATGTGGCTGGTTTGCACAAAAGCACTATTAAAAAAGGTTATCATTGTTTCATAATAATCATTGTTGAAGTGGTTTTTTATCATTTTCAGTATCGCGAGGATGAGGGGGGACATGGAAAAATGTCACCCCTCCAAGGGGGACCTGGGCCAAAGAAGTTTGACAACCCCTGGTTTAAAGGACTCATTCTATGTTTATTTATTAATATTGTTGTTCTTCATTGTTATTGAATTCATTGTGTGTTGGTTCTATTTATAAAAACGTTCAGATTGTTTTGTTTCCAGTTGTTTTTTCACGGTAGAAAAATGACTGGAGGTGGAACAACACAGTTTACTTCTACTTCCTCATACATGTCCATGACGCGCTGATGAGGCGTCTGTGATTGGCTCAGAATGTGTGAAGGAACACTCCCCCCTCCCCTCTGGCTCTGTGTGTGTTTACCATCCCAGAGTAACATCCAGCTAGGTTTGGTGACGTCACTTGTTTTGAAAACGTGCAGTAAAAAAACAGTCTTTATTTCCACAGAGACACATGAACCAGTTTGATCCAACAGTTTTTTACAGTTTGTGCAGCAGCTACTGTGGCGCCGTCTGCTCTAGTAGATGCTAATGCTAATGCTACTGCAGATTGGCTGCAATGGGGGAGGGGCTTAACCCCAGGTGGGTGGGGCTAAAGTCCATGTGATGTCAGATGGACCGTCTTTTTCTGGGTCCCTGGTTCCTGTTGTTGTTTAGTGTGAATGCAGTATGCAGCCAGTGGAGGTGATGAACCACTGTTAAAGGAGCATGTGTTGGTAAGTCTGGGTGAGCCGTCACCATGGTAACGCTGGGTGAGCCATCACCATGGTAACGCTGGGTGAGCCATCACCATGGTAACGCTGGGTGAACCATCACCATGGTAACGCTGGGTGAGCCATCAGATTCCAAAAGGAGAAAAGTGGTTTTAGTGGAATGACTCCTTTAACGTTCAGACAGGCTTTACTCCTCGTCGGCTCTTTGTGTGTGTCTGCGTGTGTAACTCCAGGCAAGTTTCCATGGCAACAGGGAAAGTCCTTTACTCACAGAAAATGGGAGGAGCTTTTCACTGTGACCATTTGTGTAGCAGGAAGTGTAAAAACAGACACACAAACACAGTCCAGTTTTATTTATTCAGGATACACAGGTTGTTTACAAACCAAGGGTTTGACCACGACACCGACATTTGCACGGTAACCCACGGCAACGGCGACGCTCAGCGCCCATGTCGACACGAACGTCACACACTTGCACGTTCACAGACACATACAAAAGCCGTAGAAAAATACTCTTAAAAAACACACAAAAACAAGTACACAACACCCGCCTGGAATGTTCCGTACGTCAGTCAGACGCCAGTGCACGCCACCGCCACCGCCATGTTGGGCAACTGTAGGCGGGACACGCCCACCTACGGAGGGTGAATGTATGACAAAAGCCAACCCAAAAAGTGGTCTGTGGGCGTTTACGGGTGTTTGTGGGCACATGCTGGATCCAGAACGTCAATGGTCCGATTCCTTGTGGATCCACCTGAACAGAACCGTCAGTGGAAATGAACAAACATGTTAAATAAAAAAAACCAAACGTGTTTAAAAAATGACCAGTTGTGTTTAATAAAAATACTGGCGTTACCATGGAAAATACAAGAAAATAAAGCAGGAAAAATAAAAACACACAGTGATTAATTCATTAATTAATTAGTTAATGAACGAACAGATCAGATTTGTTAGCCGTTAGCTTCATCAACACTAACACCTGTCTAAATGCTAACCTTATATTCTGTTAGCTTAACTGCATCTAACTAGTTTAAACTACAATTTTACCAATATGGTTCAAGAATACATAGAAAAAGCTAATGTAGCTTAATGCTAACTCTACGACAACACATTATCTAATGAGCTACACTTGTGCTTCACATCCCTACATGTGCTAACCCAGTTGTTAGCATGACGCTAGCTCACAATTTTCTTTTTAAACTGCACTATTTAATAATAATAAAAAGCTAAAGCTAGCATATGTTTCTGTTAGCATCACAGAGCAACACTGAGCTGTTAGTGACGGACGTTAGTCTTTTTTATAGACGTGACGTCACAGGGAAAATGTGCTTTAAATGTTTTATGTTGCCCAACCAGACGGCGGTTTAGCAAAAATAATGCTCATCTGCTCTAACATCGACACACACGGCAACATTTGAACATTTTTACAGGTAACTGGTGGTTTTTAACGGCAAAGTTGAAGAACAGGCACTAGAGATCGAAGCATCGTGGTCCGTTTCACAAACCAACGACAAACACTGAGCGAAGAGTCGGAAAAACATGTTCAAGAAAAATCTCAACATTAGCCTGATCCGGACCAGAACCAGAACTAGAACCCAGATCCATTAAAACATCATGTCCCATTGTACCGTATTTTCTGGACTATAGATTTAAAAGACTTTTGTGTTTGTTTAGTTCCTGTCACAGTTTGGGTTAAGGAACCTTATAGCGCAGAACATACAGTACATGAGCTTCAACTAATGTAGTCTTTGGTTTTCCTTTTGGTGAAAAAGGAGATTTTTATTTTTCGTAACCAGATAATCTGACCTGAAGATGAAGATTTAAACATTTTAGACAAATATGTTATTTACTAAAACAACTGCAACTTTTAGTCATTTTCCTTCAGGCTACACTTAGCTCACTAGCTAACATTAGCTACAGAAACATGGCTAGCTAACATCAACTGCTCGTCAGCTTAACAATTAGCATTAGCTGCGGTTAACTCATTAGCTAATGCTAGCTACAGGTACCATTCTTGCCAACATCAGGTGTTGTTCAGCTTAACTAGCATTAGCTGTGGTTAGCTCACTAGCTAACATTAGCTACAGGCATCTGGCTACTGGGCGACTGTGGTTCAGTTGGTAGAGTGGGTCGCCCAATGACAGAGAGGTTGGCGGTTCGTGTCCCGGCTCTGGCTGTCCACATGTCGAAGTGTCCTTGGGCAAGACACTGAACCCTGACTTAGGCCCCCAGTAGGACTGACCTTTGACCTTAGAAACCTACAGGTGTATGAGTGTGTGTGTGAATGGGTGAATGTGAGGCTAATGTAAAGCGCTTTGAGCCATGAAGGTGGAAAAGCGCTATATAAGCGCAGTCCATTTAACATCAATTACTCATCAGCTTAATAGTGAGCATTATGTGTGGTTAGGTCATTAGCTAAAATTAGCTACACATACCTTTCTCGCCTACACCAGCTGTTGGTAAGTTTATCTAACATTAGCTATCATTAGCTAATATCAGCGACAGGTACCTTGTTTACTAATGTCTGCTTAATGATTAGCATTAACTGTTGTTGCTAACATTTGCTGTGTTTAGGTATTTGATGAACATAAATCTTTTTTTCATCGTTGAAAATTACGCTAACGCTAGTTTCTTTAAACCTGGGTTACGACCCCATGTCATTAGAAACATGTTTAAATGTAGATCAGCTGTTTCTGGTCCGATCCAGGCAACAAGTGACCGAGTGCTTATGGTGGTGGGGTGGGGTGGGGGGTCAGGTGACGGTTTCCCTCCCCTTCCACCCTACTGCAGTGCACGCTGGGGGCTGGAGTGTTAGTTTTTTGGGGGTGTGGCCTGTAGGGGTTGTTTTTGAGGGGCGTGGTCTGGAGTGTTTTTTTGGTGGAGGGGATGTGGCCTGCAGAGGTGGGTTTTGGGGGCATGTCCTGCAGTATAATTTTGGGGGGGGGTGTGTCCTGGAATGCGTCAGGTGTTCAGGTAGGTGTGGACGTAGATCTGCTGTCGTATCCAGGGGCTGAAGTGCGACACGTTGCTGTAAACTCCAGGTCCCAGAACTTTACTGAAACAAACGCTTCCCCACGACGTCAAACCAAACAACGTCCACCGCCCCGACGTGTCCTCGCACACCAGAGGACCTCCGCTGTCGCCCTGGAGATGGGGAGGGGCAATGGTCACATGATGCAAAAAGACATGACCTCACCCTAAACATCTGACCCCCACCCCAAACATCTGACCCCCACCCCAAACATCTGACCCCACCCCAAACATCTAGACCCACCCCAAACATCTAGACCCCACCCCAAACATCTAACCCCCACCCCAAACATCTAACCCCCACCCCAAACATCTAACGCCCACCCCAAACATCTGACCCCCACCCCAAACATCTAACCCCCACCCCAAACATCTGACCCCACCCCAAACATCTGACCCCCACCCCAAACATCTGACCCCACCCCAAACATCTGACCCCACCCCAAACATCTAGACCCACCCCAAACATCTAGACCCCACCCCAAACATCTAACCCCCACCCCAAACATCTAACGCCCACCCCAAACATCTAACGCCCACCCCAAACATCTGACCCCCACCCCAAACATCTAACCCCCACCCCAAACATCTGACCCCACCCCAAACATCTGACCCCCACCCCAAACATCCGACCCCCACCCCAAACATCCGACCCCCACCCCAAACATCTGACCCCACCCCAAACATCTGACCCACCCCAAACATCTGACCCCACCCCAAACATCTGACCCCCACCCCAAACATCTGACCCCACCCCAAACATCTGACCCCACCCCAAACATCTGACCCCCACCCCAAACATCTGACCCCACCCCAAACATCTGACCCCACCCCAAACATCTGACCCCACCCCAAACATCTGACCCCCACCCCAAACATCTGACCCCACCCCAAACATCTGACCCCACCCCAAACATCTGACCCCACCCCAAACATCTGACCCCACTGTTTTCTTTTTGTCAAACAGTTAAATTCTATAAAATAAATGTGAAAAATAATGATACTTTAACAGGTAATACTAGTTAGTAACAGTTACTTAATAGTTAATAATACTTACCATGCAGGAGTCCACAGTCCCAGCGTCGTACCCAGCACAAAGCATTCTGGGAGTTATAGTCTTCATGTCAAAATACGACTGACACTGAGAGAAGGAGATGATACGAACTGGACCTTCCTGAAGTTTAAACGGCACTGAAAAAAAAACAACAAAAACACAAACATGTTCATCAGAAAAACTTCCATCTGATCATCCTCATCATCACTAGACCCCTCCTCCCTGCTGGCCACGCCCACTTACTGCGGTTGCCCATGTGACCCCAGCCAGTGATGTAACAGTAGGTGTCAGGTGACGGCAGTTGTCCGTCTGTAGGCAGACACACCGGACGCACCAACGCCGTCTCCTCGACCTGAGACGAAAACACAAACAAACATCAAACCGTGCCGATGCGGTCCGTACTAAGCACGTGCAGAGAGCATGACCTCTGACCTCTGCGTCCAGCTGCACAACGCTGATGTCGTAGTCGACCACGGCGCGGTTGTAGCGCGGGTGAACGAGGATGGAGCGCACGCTGCGAGTCTGACTGTGGAGACCAGGATGATCCAGATTATTGAGTCCTAGGACCACCTTCCACAGGTCTGGACTGTCCCTGCTGAGACAGGAAACACCCCACCACAATAAAAGACAGCACCACCTTCCACAGGTCTGGACTGTCCCTGCTGAGACAGGAAACACCCCACCACAATAAAAGACAGCACCACCTTCCACAGGTCTGGACTGTCCCTGCTGAGACAGGAAACACCCCACCACAATAAAAGACAGCACCACCTTCCACAGGTCTGGACTGTCCCTGCTGAGACAGGAAACACCCCACCACAATAAAAGACAGCACCACCTTCCACAGGTCTGGACTGTCCCTGCTGAGACAGGAAACGCCCCACCACAATAAAATGCAGGAAACACCTTGCCAAAATAAAATACAGGAAATACCTCACCAAAATAAAATACAGGAAACACCCCATCACAATAAATTATAGGAAAGACCCTGCAACAATAAAATACAGGAAACCTTCCACTACAATGAAATACAGGAAACAGAGCTCCCAAAAACCCATCACAATCACATAACCCTTCAAAATAAAATACATTTCACAATCAAATACACATTCACAATAAAACCTGTGTAATGATCAAATACACCTTCAAAATAAAATACCTGTCACAATAAAATACATAATTCCATAAAAATAATGGTACATGAACCCTTCGACCTTTCAGAATAAAAGCCTTACCCTTCAAAGCAGTGAGCAACTGTCAAAGCCCATTTCCGACCAATCAGGACGCAGCCGCACACGTGACCGCTCTGACCAGTCTGCAGGGAGCACTGCCAAGGCCACGCCCCCTGACGCGACACTCGACCTCCCAGAATCCTCTTCTTCCTATGGCGGGACATTCCCACCGCTGAGCGTCGTCCGCAGTCTGAGGGGCGGAGTCACAGTCATTCAGCTGTTAGTGGGCGGAGTCACAGTGAGTGTTCGCAGAGGAAGAAGTCAAAGTGCGTCACTGTCCTTCAGTAGTTTTTTTTTACGTATCTGTACTTCACTGGAGTATTTATTTTTACTTTTACCTTCTACTTTTGTATTTGTACTTTATACTCTTTACAATTCTATAAATATCTTTTTATCTCATTAATTTATTTACACAAACTTGATACGAATCGAACCGTTTTCCTTTTTCTCCAAAATGGTCTCCATTTCCATCCTTACACCTCTGGCTGTTGGTCACATGACACGTCTTACCTTCTCTGGTGCACAACAGCGAGACCCGCCTCCTGGAGTGACACGCGTGGCTGTGGACACGCCCACAAACAGTCACATGACACAATATAACCAATGAATCCACAGTAAAAGCACCCGCAGCGGGCCGTACCTTCGCTTCTCCAGCCGCGCCTGCAGTGCCGTGGCGTTCCGCAGGTTCCACTCCGGATGAACGTGTAACCAACGGCGACGGCCCGGGATGCCGGGCTGGTCAGGTACCATGGAAACAGAGGCGGGAACTCTGTGGACGGACAGAGAAAAAGTCTAAATGATGAAATAAAAAGTGAAAATTATCAGATTAAAAAGTGTAAAGTCCCCGTCACTAAGAAGAAGCAGAAATAATATTTAAATGGTTAATATGGTGGTTAATATGGTGGTTAATGGTGGTTAATATGGTGGTTAATGGTGGTTAATGGTGGTTAATATGGTGGTTAATATGGTGGTTAATGGTGGTTAATATGGTGGTTAATGGTGGTTAATATGGTGGTTAATATGGTGGTTAATATGGTGGTTAATATGGTGGTTAATATGGTGGTTAATGGTGGTTAATATGGTGGTTAATGGTGGTTAATGGTGGTTAATATGGTGGTTAATATGGTGGTTAATATGGTGGTTAATGGTGGTTAATATGGTGGTTAATGGTGGTTAATATGGTGGTTAATGGTGGTTAATGGTGGTTAATGGTGGTTAATATGGTGGTTAATGGTGGTTAATGGTGGTTAATGTGGTGGTTAATATGGTGGTTAATGTGGTGGTTAATATGGTGGTTAATGGTGGTTAATATGGTGGTTAATGGTGGTTAATGGTGGTTAATATGGTGGTTAATATGGTGGTTAATATGGTGGTTAATGGGGTGGTTAATGGTGGTTAATGGTGGTTAATATGGTGGTTAATATGGTGGTTAATATGGTGGTTAATATGGTGGTTAATGGGGTGGTTAATGGGGTGGTTAATATGGTGGTTAATGGTGGTTAATGGTGGTTAATATGGTGGTTAATATGGTGGTTAATATGGTGGTTAATATGGTGGTTAATATGGTGGTTAATATGGTG
>CM035784.1:29670726-29680726 GCA_020466265.1 Siphamia tubifer
TATGTGTGTGTTAGTGTGTCTGTGTGTGTGTGTGTGTCTGTGTTAGTGTGTGTGTCTGTGTTAGTGTGTGTGTCTGTGTGTGTGTGTTAGTGTGTCTGTGTGTGTGTGTGTGTCTGTGTTAGTGTGTGTGTCTGTGTGTGTGTGTGTTAGTGTGTGTGTCTGTGTGTGTGTGTTAGTGTGTGTATGTGTTAGTGTGTGTGTGTTAGTGTGTCTGTGTGTGTGTGAGAGAGTGTGTGTATGTTAGTGTGTGTCTGTGTGTGTGTATGTTAGTGTGTGTGTGTGTTAGTGTGTGTGTCTGTGTGTGTGTGTATGTTAGTGTGTGTGTGTGTGTTAGTGTGTGTGTCTGTGTGTGTGAGAGAGTGTGTGTATGTTAGTGTGTGTGTGTGTGTGTATGTTAGTGTGTTAGTGTGTATGTGTGTGTGTATGTGAGAGAGAGTGTGTGTATGTTAGAGTGTGTGTGTGTGTATGTTAGTGTGTATGTCTGTGTTAGTGTGTATGTTAGTGTGTGTGTGTGTGTGTGTGTATGTTTGTGTGTGTGTATGTTAGTGTGTGTGTATGTTTGTGTGTGTGTATGTTAGTGTGTGTGTATGTTAGTGTGTGTTAGTGTTAGTGTGTGTGTGTGTGTGTGTGTGTATGTTAGTGTGTTTTAGTGTGTGTGTGTGTATGTTAGTGTGTTAGTGTGTGTGTGTGTGTGTGTGTGTGTGTGTGTATGTTAGTGTGTGTGTATGTTAGTGTGTGTGTATGTTAGTGTGTGTGTATGTATGTTAGTGTGTGTGTATGTTAGTGTGTGTGTATGTTAGTGTGTGTGTATGTTAGTGTGTGTGTGTGTTAGTGTGTGTGTGTGTTAGTGTGTGTGTCTGTATGTGTGTGTTAGTGTGTCTGTGTGTGTGTGTGTGTCTGTGTTAGTGTGTGTGTCTGTGTGTGTGTGTTAGTGTGTGTGTCTGTGTGTGTGTGTTAGTGTGTCTGTGTGTGTGTGTGTGTCTGTGTTAGTGTGTGTGTCTGTGTGTGTGTGTTAGTGTGTGTGTCTGTGTGTGTGTGTTAGTGTGTGTATGTGTTAGTGTGTGTGTGTATGTGTGTCTGTGTGTGTGTGTATGTTAGTGTGTGTGTGTTTGTGTGTGTCTGTGTGTGTATGTGTGTATGTGTGTGTGTGTTAGTGTGTGTCTGTGTGTGTATGTGTGTGTGTGTGTGTCTGTGTTAGTGTGTGTGTGTTAGTGTGTCTGTGTGTGTCTGTGTGTGTGTGTGTGTGTGTCTGTGTGTGTGTGTGTGTGTGTGTCTGTGTTAGTGTGTGTGTCTGTGTGTGTGTGTTAGTGTGTCTGTGTGTGTGTGTGTCTGTGTGTGTGTGTGTGTCTGTGTTAGTGTGTGTGTCTGTGTGTGTGTGTCTGTATGTGTGTGTTAGTGTGTCTGTGTGTGTGTGTGTGTCTGTGTTAGTGTGTGTGTCTGTGTGTGTGTGTTAGTGTGTGTGTCTGTGTGTGTGTGTTAGTGTGTCTGTGTGTGTGTGTGTGTCTGTGTTAGTGTGTGTGTCTGTGTGTGTGTGTTAGTGTGTGTGTCTGTGTGTGTGTGTTAGTGTGTGTATGTGTTAGTGTGTGTGTGTTAGTGTGTCTGTGTGTGTGTGAGAGAGTGTGTGTATGTTAGTGTGTGTCTGTGTGTGTGTATGTTAGTGTGTGTGTGTGTTAGTGTGTGTGTCTGTGTGTGTGTGTGTATGTTAGTGTGTGTGTGTGTGTTAGTGTGTGTGTCTGTGTGTGTGAGAGAGTGTGTGTATGTTAGTGTGTGTGTGTGTGTGTATGTTAGTGTGTTAGTGTGTATGTGTGTGTGTATGTGAGAGAGAGTGTGTGTATGTTAGTGTGTATGTCTGTGTTAGTGTGTGTGTATGTTTGTGTGTGTGTATGTTAGTGTGTGTGTATGTTAGTGTGTGTTAGTGTTAGTGTGTGTGTGTGTGTGTGTGTGTATGTTAGTGTGTTTTAGTGTGTGTGTGTGTATGTTAGTGTGTTAGTGTGTGTGTGTGTGTGTATGTTTGTGTGTGTGTATGTTAGTGTGTGTGTATGTTAGTGTGTGTGTATGTTAGTGTGTGTTAGTGTTAGTGTGTGTGTGTGTGTGTGTGTGTGTATGTTAGTGTGTTTTAGTGTGTGTGTGTGTATGTTAGTGTGTTAGTGTGTGTGTGTGTGTGTGTGTGTATGTTAGTGTGTGTGTATGTATGTTAGTGTGTGTGTATGTATGTTAGTGTGTGTGTATGTTAGTGTGTGTGTATGTTAGTGTGTGTGTATGTTAGTGTGTGTGTGTGTTAGTGTGTGTGTGTGTTAGTGTGTGTGTGTGTGTTAGTGTGTGTGTTAGTGTGTATGTTAGTGTGTGTGTATGTTAGTGTGTGTGTATGTTAGTGTGTGTGTATGTTTGTGTGTGTGTATGTTAGTGTGTGTGTATGTTAGTGTGTGTGTATGTTAGTGTTAGTGTGTGTGTTAGTGTGTGTGTTAGTGTGTGTGTGTTAGTGTTAGTGTGTGTGTATGTTAGTGTGTGTATGTTAGTGTGTGTGTGTTAGTGTTAGTGTGTGTGTATGTTAGTGTGTGTGTGTATGTTAGTGTGTGTGTGTATGTTAGTGTGTGTGTGTATGTTAGTGTGTGTGTGTGTGTGTGTGTTAGTGTGTGTATGTTAGTGTGTGTTAGTGTTACTGTGTGTGTATGTTAGTGTCTGTGTTAGTGTGTGTATGTGTTAGTGTGTGTGTGTTAGTGTGTCTGTGTGTGTGTGTGAGAGAGTGTGTGTATGTTAGTGTGTGTCTGTGTGTGTGTATGTTAGTGTGTGTGTGTGTTAGTGTGTGTGTCTGTGTGTGTGTGTGTATGTTAGTGTGTGTGTGTGTGTTAGTGTGTGTGTCTGTGTGTGTGAGAGAGTGTGTGTATGTTAGTGTGTGTGTGTGTGTGTATGTTAGTGTGTTAGTGTGTATGTGTGTGTGTATGTGAGAGAGAGTGTGTGTATGTTAGTGTGTATTAGTGTGTGTGTGTGTATGTTAGTGTGTATGTCTGTGTTAGTGTGTATGTTAGTGTGTGTGTGTGTGTGTGTGTGTATGTTTGTGTGTGTGTATGTTAGTGTGTGTGTATGTTTGTGTGTGTTAGTGTTAGTGTGTGTGTGTGTGTGTGTGTATGTTAGTGTGTTTTAGTGTGTGTGTGTGTATGTTAGAGTGTGTGTGTGTGTATGTTAGTGTGTATGTCTGTGTTAGTGTGTATGTTAGTGTGTGTGTGTGTGTGTGTGTGTATGTTTGTGTGTGTGTATGTTAGTGTGTGTGTATGTTTGTGTGTGTTAGTGTTAGTGTGTGTGTGTGTGTGTGTGTATGTTAGTGTGTTTTAGTGTGTGTGTGTGTATGTTAGTGTGTTAGTGTGTGTGTGTGTGTGTGTATGTTAGTGTGTGTGTATGTTAGTGTGTGTGTATGTTAGTGTGTGTGTATGTTAGTGTGTGTGTATGTTAGTGTGTGTGTATGTTAGTGTGTGTGTGTGTTAGTGTGTGTGTGTTAGTGTGTATGTTAGTGTGTGTGTGTTAGTGTTAGTGTGTGTGTATGTTAGTGTGTGTGTGTATGTTAGTGTGTGTGTGTATGTTAGTGTGTGTGTGTGTGTGTGTGTGTGTGTGTGTGTGTGTGTGTTAGTGTGTGTATGTTAGTGTGTGTTAGTGTTAGTGTGTGTGTATGTTAGTGTGTGTGTGTATGTTAGTGTGTGTGTGTATGTTAGTGTGTGTGTGTGTGTGTTAGTGTGTGTATGTTAGTGTGTGTATGTTAGTGTGTGTGTGTATGTTAGTGTGTTAGTGTTAGTGTGTATGTTAGTGTGTGTGTGTATGTTAGTGTGTGTGTGTGTATGTTAGTGTGTGTGTATGTTAGTGTGTGTGTGTATGTTAGTGTGTGTGTGTATGTTAGTGTGTGTGTGTGTGTGTGTGTGTGTGTGTGTGTTAGTGTGTGTATGTTAGTGTGTGTTAGTGTTACTGTGTGTGTATGTTAGTGTGTGTGTTAGTGTGTGTATGTGTTAGTGTGTGTGTGTTAGTGTGTCTGTGTGTGTGTGTGAGAGAGTGTGTGTATGTTAGTGTGTGTCTGTGTGTGTGTATGTTAGTGTGTGTGTGTGTTAGTGTGTGTGTCTGTGTGTGTGTGTGTATGTTAGTGTGTGTGTGTGTGTTAGTGTGTGTGTCTGTGTGTGTGAGAGAGTGTGTGTATGTTAGTGTGTGTGTGTGTGTGTATGTTAGTGTGTTAGTGTGTATGTGTGTGTGTATGTGAGAGAGAGTGTGTGTATGTTAGTGTGTATTAGTGTGTGTGTGTGTATGTTAGAGTGTGTGTGTGTGTGTGTGTGTGTATGTTAGTGTGTATGTCTGTGTTAGTGTGTATGTTAGTGTGTGTGTGTGTGTGTGTGTGTGTGTATGTTTGTGTGTGTGTATGTTAGTGTGTGTGTATGTTTGTGTGTGTTAGTGTTAGTGTGTGTGTGTGTGTGTGTGTATGTTAGTGTGTTTTAGTGTGTGTGTGTGTATGTTAGTGTGTGTGTGTGTGTGTGTATGTTAGTGTGTGTGTATGTTAGTGTGTGTGTATGTTAGTGTGTGTGTATGTTAGTGTGTGTGTATGTTAGTGTGTGTGTATGTTAGTGTGTGTGTGTGTTAGTGTGTGTGTGTGTTAGTGTGTGTGTGTTAGTGTGTGTGTGTTAGTGTTAGTGTGTGTGTATGTTAGTGTGTGTGTGTATGTTAGTGTGTGTGTGTATGTTAGTGTGTGTGTGTGTGTGTGTGTGTGTGTGTGTGTGTGTGTGTTAGTGTGTGTATGTTAGTGTGTGTTAGTGTTAGTGTGTGTGTATGTTAGTGTGTGTGTGTATGTTAGTGTGTGTGTGTATGTTAGTGTGTGTGTGTATGTTAGTGTGTGTGTGTGTGTGTTAGTGTGTGTATGTTAGTGTGTGTATGTTAGTGTGTGTGTGTATGTTAGTGTGTTAGTGTTAGTGTGTATGTTAGTGTGTGTGTGTGTATGTTAGTGTGTGTGTATGTTAGTGTGTGTGTGTATGTTAGTGTGTGTGTGTATGTTAGTGTGTGTATGTTAGTGTGTGTGTGTTAGTGTGTGTGTGTATGTTAGTGTGTGTATGTTAGTGTGTGTATGTTAGTGTGTGTGTGTTAGTGTGTGTGTGTGTGTGTGTGTTACCACAGTCCCACTCATCAGAACTGTCAGAACAGTGCTTCCTGCCGTCACACCACAGCGTTCGATGAACACACTGGTGGTTGTTACACGGCAGCTCGTTGTCTCTGCACGTAGCTATGGAAACACAACACAAGTCTGACTCCGCCCCCACACACCACTGTCCAATCACACTGTGTTCCAGACGGGACAGGAAGTGAACTCACAGCAGTTCTTCTCATCCAGCAGCAGAGGGCAGTCTGGGAAACCGTCACAGATCATGGAGGGTTGGATGCACACATGACTTCCTGGACACTCCCACAGAGCGCGCTCAGAACAGCCTGAAAAACCAGGAGGAAAAAGGAAAAATAATCACATAATTCAACATGATCAGATAAAAAGTCGAAATTACAGATGCACGCACAAGCAGAACACAATGTCATTGACCTTTTATTTTGAAAGGTCAAATGTTTTGTGATGAAACTCACCGCAGTGTTCCTCATCGCTGTGATCGTCACAGTCCGAGTGTCCATCGCAGCGTTTGGTCGCTAGGACGCAGCGTCCCGATCGACATTTGAAGTGACTCGGCGAACACTCTGTTACCACGGCAACGAGACAGGAATGACAAGCACAGTCACCACGGCAACGAGACAGGAATGACAAACACAGTCACCACGGCAACGAGACAGGAATGACAAGCACAGTCACCACGGCAACGAGACAGGAATGACAAACACAGTCACCACGGCAACGAGACGGGAATGACAAGCACAGTCACCACGGCAACGAGACGGGAATGACAAGCACAGTCACCACGGCAACGAGACGGGAATGACAAGCACAGTCACCACGGCAACGAGACAGGAATGACAAGCACAGTCACCACGGCAACGAGACAGGAATGACAAACACAGTCACCACGGCAACGAGACAGGAATGACAAACACAGTCAAACGTGTTGTCGTTTGTTAATCCGTAACAGAACACACGCTGACCTTCGACCCCATCCTCTGGTAACAGACAGGTGCTGTTCCCTCCGTCTTCTGGAAACTGAGTGCAGTCAGAGTCCTCAGGCCACTGCAATCCCACAATGCCGAGCACTGACTCACACTTCTCCTTCGCATTACGACACAATGACCTGAGAGACAGAAGACGCAATATTAGCATCTTCTACACAACAGTTAACACACAGCCTAGTTAGCTGTTAGCTACAGTTAGCTCTGCTGTGGGTTAGTTAACTGTTATCTACAGTTAGCTCTGCTGTGGGTTAGTTAGCTGTTAGCTACAGTTAGCTCTGCTGTGGGTTAGTTAGCTGTTAGGCAGAGTTAGCTAGCTGTTAGCTACAGTTAGCTCTGCTGTGGGTTAATTAGCTGTTAGCTACAGTTTGCTCTGCTGTGGGTTAGTTAGCTGTTAGCTACAGTTTTCTCTGCTGTGGGTTAGTTAGCTGTTAGGCAGAGTTAGCTAGCTGTTAGCTACAGTTAGCTCTGCTGTGGGTTAGTTAGCTGTTAGCTACAGTTAGCTCTGCTGTGGGTTAGTTAACTGTTATCTACAGTTAGCTCTGCTTTGGGTTAGTTAGCTGTTAGCTACAGTTAGCTCTGCTGTGGGTTAGATAGCTGTTAGGCAGAGTTAGCTAGCTGTTAGCTACAGTTAGCTCTGCTGTGGGTTAGTTAGCTGTTAGCTACAGTTTGCTCTGCTGTGGGTTAGTTAGCTGTTAGCTACAGTTTTCTCTGCTGTGGGTTAGTTAGCTGTTAGGCAGAGTTAGCTAGCTGTTAGCTACAGTTAGCTCTGCTGTGGGTTAGTTAGCTGTTAGCTACAGTTTGCTCTGCTGTGGGTTAGTTAGCCATTAGCTACAGTTAGCTCTGCTGTGGGTTAGTTAGCTGTTAGCTACAGTTAGCTCTGCTGTGGGTTAGTTAGCTGTTAGCTACAGTTAGCTCTGCTGTGGGTTAGTTAGCCGTTAGCTACAGTTAGCTCTGCTGTGGGTTAGTTAGCCGTTAGCTACAGTTAGCTCTGCTGTGGGTTAGTTAGCTGTTAGCTACAGTTAGCTCTGCTGTGGGTTAGTTAACTTGTAGTTGTGGGTAAAAGGTCATCTTGTGTTTGTGGGTGGATCAACCTGCAGGGAGGGACCCTCTGGAGGGTACCCGGGTCACATTTGGGGACCAGCAGGGTGCAGGCGTAGAACATGAGGTACTGGTAACATCCGGTCTGGACCAGAGCAGGGAAGAGCGAAGCCTCCCAGGACACGGAGCTCTCCCTCTGGGACAGGTGACCCAGGTAGTTAGGAAAACTGGTCTGGTTGTACGGTAGGTTCATACACAGCTCCAAGCTGATTGGCTCACAGCGGCCTGGGGGCGGGGCACACCACTGGTCACAGATAAGAAGCGAAAATGATCAGTTAAAAAATAAAAATGATCAGATGAAGGGGCGGGAACTCACTGCAGCTGCTGTTTCTGAGATCGCAGGCGGAGTTGGCCACGCCCCCACATGATGATGAACAGGAAGTGGAGATACAGCTGGGACACGCCCCCTGAGCTGGAAGAAAAAGACAAAAGGCCACGCCCCCTGAGCTGAAAAAATAGACAAAAGGCCACGCCCCCTGAGCATCACTTTATATGATGAACAATTTTGCCCCCCCCACTTTTAAAATGTTTATCATTTCATTACTTCTGGGTAAAAATGGTCGTCAGGAAAAACCAGCCTAGATTTGGAGTTGAATGGTCTATTGTGAAATGTTCAGTATTGATTATATGAGGACATTAGTGTTGAATCTGCAGGTTGTAAATATTTAAAATGTAAAAACACAAATAGGTTTAATTTGTCACAACATGTCACTGTACAAACATGGTGGACAGTGTACAAACATGGTGGACAGTGTACAAACATGGTGGACACTGTACAAACATGGTGGACAGTGTACAAACATGGTGGACAGTGTACAAACATGGTGGACACTGTACAAACATGGTGGACAGTGTACAAACATGGTGGACACTGTACAAACATGGAGGACAGTGTACAAACATGGTGGACAGTGTACAAACATGGTGGACAGTGTACAAACATGGTGGACAGTGTACAAACATGGTGGACAGTGTACAAACATGGTGGACACTGTACAAACATGGTGGACACTGTACAAACATGGTGGACACTGTACAAACATGGTGGACACTGTACAAACATGGTGGACACTGTACAAACATGGTGGACAGTGTACAAACATGGAGGACAGTGTACAAACATGGTGGACAGTGTACAAACATGGTGGACAGTGTACAAACATGGAGGACAGTGTACAAACATGGTGGACAGTGTACAAACATGGTGGACAGTGTACAAACATGGTGGACAGTGTACAAACATGGAGGACAGTGTACAAACATGGTGGACAGTGTACAAACATGGTGGACAGTGTACAAACATGGAGGACAGTGTACAAACATGGTGGACAGTGTACAAACATGGTGGACAGTGTACAAACATGGTGGACAGTGTACAAACATGGTGGACACTGTACAAACATGGAGGACAGTGTACAAACATGGTGGACAGTGTACAAACATGGTGGACAGTGTACAAACATGGAGGACAGTGTACAAACATGGTGGACAGTGTACAAACATGGTGGACAGTGTACAAACATGGTGGACAGTGTACAAACATGGAGGACAGTGTACAAACATGGAGGACAGTGTACAAACATGGTGGACAGTGTACAAACATGGTGGACAGTGTACAAACATGGTGGACAGTGTACAAACATGGTGGACAGTGTACAAACATGGAGGACAGTGTACAAACATGGAGGACAGTGTACAAACATGGTGGACAGTGTACAAACATGGTGGACAGTGTACAAACATGGAGGACAGTGTACAAACATGGTGGACAGTGTACAAACATGGTGGACAGTGTACAAACATGGTGGACAGTGTACAAACATGGTGGACAGTGTACAAACATGGTGGACACTGTACAAACATGGAGGACAGTGTACAAACATGGTGGACAGTGTACAAACATGGAGGACAGTGTACAAACATGGTGGACAGTGTACAAACATGGTGGACAGTGTACAAACATGGTGGACAGTGTACAAACATGGTGGACACTGTACAAACATGGAGGACAGTGTACAAACATGGTGGACAGTGTACAAACATGGTGGACAGTGTACAAACATGGTGGACAGTGTACAAACATGGTGGACAGTGTACAAACATGGTGGACAGTGTACAAACATGGAAGACAGTGTACAAACATGGTGGACAGTGTACAAACATGGTGGACAGTGTACAAACATGGTGGACAGTGTACAAACATGGTGGACAGTGTACAAACATGGAAGACAGTGTACAAACATGGTGGACAGTGTACAAACATGGTGGACAGTGTACAAACATGGTGGACAGTGTACAAACATGGTGGACAGTGTACAAACATGGTGGACAGTGTACAAACATGGAAGACAGTGTACAAACATGGTGGACAGTGTACAAACATGGTGGACAGTGTACAAACATGGTGGACACTGTACAAACATGGTGGACAGTGTACAAACATGGTGGACAGTGTACAAACATGGAGGACAGTGTACAAACATGGTGGACAGTGTACAAACATGGTGGACAGTGTACAAACATGGTGGACAGTGTACAAACATGGAGGACAGTGTACAAACATGGTGGACAGTGTACAAACATGGTGGACAGTGTACAAACATGGTGGACAGTGTACAAACATGGTGGACAGTGTACAAACATGGTGGACAGTGTACAAACATGGAAGACAGTGTACAAACATGGTGGACAGTGTACAAACATGGTGGACAGTGTACAAACATGGTGGACACTGTACAAACATGGTGGACAGTGTACAAACATGGTGGACAGTGTA
>CM035784.1:29688226-29690726 GCA_020466265.1 Siphamia tubifer
GGTGACGAGGAGATGAGAGAAGGAGATGAGGAGATGAGAGAAGAGATGAGATGAGGAGACAAGGAGATGAGGAGACGAGATGAGGAGACGAGGAGATGAGGAGAGAAGGAGATGAGGAGAGAGGAGACGAAGAGAGAGGGGACGAGGAGATGAGGAGATGAGGAGACAAGGAGAGAGGAGACAAGGAGAGAGGAGAGAGGAGATGAGGAGATGAGGAGAGAGGAGACGAAGAGAGAGGGGACGAGGAGATGAGGAGACGAGGAGAGAGGAGACGAGGAGATGAGGAGAGAGGAGACGAAAAGAGAGGGGACGAGGAGATGAGGAGATGAGGAGACGAGGAGAGAGGAGACAAGGAGAGAGGAGACAAGGAGATGAGGAGACAAGGAGAGAGGAGACGAGGAGATGAGGAGACAAGGAGAGAGGAGACAAGGAGAGAGGAGAGAGGAGATGAGGAGATGAGGAGAGAGGAGACGAAGAGAGAGGGGACGAGGAGATGAGGAGACGAGGAGAGAGGAGACGAGGAGATGAGGAGAGAGGAGACGAAAAGAGAGGGGACGAGGAGATGAGGAGATGAGGAGACGAGGAGAGAGGAGACAAGGAGAGAGGAGACAAGGAGATGAGGAGACAAGGAGAGAGGAGACGAGGAGATGAGGAGAGAGGAGACAAGGAGATGAGGAGACAAGGAGATGAGGAGACGAGGAGATGAGGAGAGAGGAGACGAAGAGAGAGGGGACGAGGAGATGAGGAGACGAGGAGAGAGGAGACGAGGAGATGAGGAGACAAGGAGATGAGGAGACAAGGAGAGAGGAGATGAAGAGATGAGGAGAGAGGAGACAAGGAGATGAGGAGACAAGGAGAGAGGAGACGAGAAGATGAGGAGAGAGGAGATGAGGAGATGAGGAGAGAGGAGACGAAGAGAGAGGGCGAGAGGAGATAGGAGACAAGGAAATGAGGAGGCGATAGGAGATGAGAACAGAGGAGACAAATAGACAGGAGACGAGGAGATGAAGGGAGAGGAGCCAAAGAGAGAGGAGATGAGGAGATGAGGAGATGAGGAGACAGGAGACGAGGAGATGAAGGGAGAGGAGACGAAGAGAAAGGAGATGAGGAGATGAGGAGACAGGAGACGAGGAGACGAGGAGTTGAGGAGATGAGGAGAGAGGAGACAAGGAGATGAGGAAAGAGGAAACGAAGAGACAGGAGACGAGGAGATGAAGGGAGAGGAGATGAAGAGAGGAGACAAGGAGTTGAGGAGACGAGGAGATGAAGAGAGGAGAGACGCGGAGAGGAGATGAGGAGACGAAGAGAGGAGACAAGGAGATGAGGAGAAAGGAGATGAGGAGACGAAGAGAGGGGACGAGGAGCTGAGGAGACGAGGAGATGAGGAGACGAGACAGGAAATAAGAGGGCGATAGGAGATGAGGAGAGAGGAGACGAGAAGGTTTCACTCTGTCTCCGCCCTCCTTTCGTCTCCATGGTTACCTGTGTCAGGAGCAGTGGTGGTGCCGATTGGCCAGGCAGTGCTCAGTGGCGTCACAGATGTCAGCCAATCAGGAGGAGGCTCTGTGAAGACCTGAGTGGGCGTGGCCCGAGAAGAGGCGGGGTCAGTCGTGGCAGTGGGCGTAGTCCATGTGTGGGTGTGGCCTTGTGTCAGTGTATCAGAGGTGACGTTCTCTCCGGCAGTGGAAGAGGGGGTGGGGCTTGTACGGTTGCCATAGTAACCAGGGTCTGTGTCTGACCTGGGCTTTGGGGACGGAAGGAGGTTGGAGTTGAGGACGCCGCTGCTGAAGACACCTGAAGACCGAAAGACAGACATGTCAAGATGGACGCCATAGACAGAAGACGGACGCCATAGACAGAAGACGGACGCCATAGACAGAAGACGGACGCCATAGACAGAAGACGGACGCCATAGACAGAAGACGGACGCCATAGACAGAAGACGGACGCCATAAACAGAAGACGGACGCCATAGACAGAAGACGGACGCCATAGACAGAAGATGGACGCCATAGACAGAAGACGGACGCCATAGACAGAAGACGGACGCCATAAACAGAAGACGGACGCCATAGACAGAAGACGGACGCCATAGACAGAAGATGGACGCCATAGACAGAAGATGGACGCCATAGACAGAAGATGGACGCCGCTGCTAACCCTAACCCCCCAGCAGACTCACCTGTCAGGATCAGACCCCCCAGCAGGAGGGCTCCCAGTAGACTCACAGCAGGAACTAGGATGTAGAGAAGAAGTCGCAGGTGATTGGTCGAACCAAACTTCTGAGGACACACCTCTCCACTCATCCCAGCCTCTGGTCGCCTAGCAACAGCCTATGGTCACACAGTAGGGGGAGGTTTACAGCAGGACCGGATTAATGTAGACCCAGGACCGGACTAATGTAGACCCAGGACCAGACTAATGTAGACCCAGGACCAGACTAATGTAGACCCAGGACCAGACTAATGTAGACCCAGGACCAGACTAATGTAGACTCAGG
>CM035784.1:29695726-29717533 GCA_020466265.1 Siphamia tubifer
TTTGTGATTGATTAGATTCATTATAATAAATGATCACAGGTTTGAACTATTGATCCAATAAACAGCTGATTCCAATTAGTTTGAATGATCATTCACCTTTTCAGTTTATTGATCAGGTTATTGATCAAGGATTATTATTGCATCCCATAATTAACCTGAACTGATCCGGGCTGATCTGATCCAGTTCGGTCCAGTTCAGATTGAGTTTAAAGCTTTAATTGGACTTCTCTCCCGGATCCAGTTCCGGGTCTGTAATCAGATCCACATGTGACCGGATCATGGGAACCCGCTCAAGGTCCTGGTCTGTCCCGGTTCTGATCCGTATTGTGGACCAGAGGACAAACACAAGGAGACAAGAAGGCACAGACAGACAGACAGACACAGACAGACAGACACACTCACTCACTCACCGGCGCTCGCGCTCCGCTGAAGGTGACACGCGGACAGGTCTCCCGCCGCGCGGACGACATCCCTGTGCCGCTCTCCGCAAGCTGCTCCAGCTAACTACCGGAGCACGAGACCCTGTGGCCCCGCCCCCTGCCTTCCCATTTGACGGTGGACTCGCTCTACCGCACACACACTCTCTCTCTCTCCCGGTGAAGATTATCTGCACGTGACGAAGAATAGACATACACGCGGCTGCGCGCGATGGGGCAAAGAGCCGCGTGCCTGTGTGTGTGCGCGCGCGTGGGGCGGAAACAACTCAATACTTGAAACAGAATACAATAAAAAAATAATGTGTAAAAAAAGTGTGAATGTCTTTTGTCTCTCCTCACTCACATGTTTGTATAAACAGTTTGAATTTCACCCAAAGTTAAACATTTATAAACTGAACTCTGACCTTTTGAATTAGGGACCAAACCTGCAACCTATGCATAGGGACTCGTATTTATTTTTTTTACCCAATTTTTTAAAATCTTATTTCATTTGTTTATTTTATCAACAAACTCATCTGGAAAAAAAGTTCATCTGTGGACGTTTACAACAACTGAACTGGGATTGATGTTGAACTCAGTTTATTGAAGTAAACCTTTCTTCTTAGTCTCTGTCCATCAGTGGACCAGGTTCCATTTGGACCAGGTTCCATTTGGACCAGGTTCCATCTGGACCAGGTTCCACCCGGACCAGGTTCCATCTGGACCAGGCTCTGGTCAGACTAACTAATGACAGAACAAACTTTTAATGATGAAAAAAATTGTTTAAACATTTGTTTAAACAAATGATTAAATAAATAAATAAATTATTTAATAAAAATAAATGATTAAATAAATAATACTTTTAGACTATTACAATCACTTCATTGGTAAAAATACAATTCAGTCAAGCATTTAATTTCATTTAATTCACTTTATTTTTCAAATGTTTGAAAAAATTAAACATTAAAATAAACATTTGAAACTTGATTTTTTTAAACTACGTTTACCAAAAAAAAAAATTTTTTAGGCGGAGTCAGGGGTCGTGGTCAACAGGAAGTAGGTGGCCAGTGACAGTATAGCTCCACCCACTGGCACCACAAAGTAAAGGAGACTCCTCCTCCACCAGGTGGTTTGGCTCCGCCCTTCATCCTCCTCTCTTCGGCCACGCCTCTTCATCCTACGACCACCGCGCTGCTGACGCTTTTCAAATGCATCAAGCTCCTCCTACAGGAAACAGGAAGTACACTTAACCCTTCAGAATAAAGCTCCTCCTACAAGAAACCGGAAGTACATTTAAACCTTCAGAATAAAGGTCATCCTACAGGAAACAGGAAGTACACTTAACCCTTCAGAATAAAGCTCCTCCTACAAGAAACCGGAAGTACATTTAAAACTTCAGAATAAAGGTCATCCTACAGGAAACAGGAAGTACACTTAACCCTTCAGAATAAAGCTCCTTCTTCCAAACTGACCTGCAGTTTCTTTTGCTCCTCCTCTTGAGCCGCTTTAAGCTCCGCCTCCTTTATCTGCGTGCACACACACACACACAAACAATAAAGTTTTAACATGGTTGGTCTCGCAGGTGTGTGAGGGTCACGTGTCTCAGGTGTGTAATGTTACCTGGTTGATTTTTCTCAGTTGTTCTTTACAGACGTCGTCACATTCCAGTGAAAAATGAAGTGAAGAAAAACACGGAAACTCCTGCAACAACAAACAGTGTGTGTGAGTGTATTCCTATCTTTATAGGGACATTGATATGATTACATAGTCACGCCATGGGGACCTCTGACACTATGGGGACCAATATTCAGGTCCCCACTACTCGTACTCGTCGTCTCCCGCTTCATCCGGGTCCGGGTCTCGGGGGCAGCAGCCTCAGCAAATTAGCCCAGACTTCTCCAGGGGAATGCCGAGGCGTCCCCAGGCTAGTCCAGAGATATAATCCCTCCAGTGTGTCCTGGGTCGACCCCGAGGTCCCCTCCCGGAAGGACATGCCTGGAACACCTCCCCAGGGAGGCATCCAGGAGGTATCCTCACGAGGTGCCCGAGCGACCTCAACTGGCTCCTCTGGACATGGAGGAGCAGCGGCTCTACTCCGAGTCCCTCCTGGATGTCCCAGCATCTCACTCTACCTCTAAGGCCAAGCCCCACCCACCCTGCGGAGGAAACTCATTTCGGCCGCTTGTACCCGAGACCTCATTCTTTCGGTCATGACACAACGCTCATGACCATAGGTGAGGGTCGGAACGTAGATGGACGAGAAAATTGAGAGCTTTTCCTTCTGGATTAGCTCCTTCACCACAACGGACCGGTTTAACACCCGCATTACTGGGGATGCTGCACCAGTCCGCCTGTCCACCTCCCGCTCTATCCTTCTGTCACTCGTGAATAAGATCCCAAGATACTTGAACTGTTCCACCCGAGGCAGGACCTTCCCCCTGACCCGGAGAGGGCACTTTCTGGGTCGGGGGGAAGGTCCCCACTAGCAAAATAGAAATGATGTGTCCCTATAAATACATTCATTTGTTTTTTTTCCAGAAGTCCCCATAAAGCACGAGGGAAAAAGGTGTAAAAACAAACATTTGTTTTTCAAAGGTTTGAAGATGTGTTTACTTAAAAAATATTTATTTTTATATATTAACATTTATTTTATTTATTTACATATTTTATTTTTCAGAGGGACGGTCAGTGTAAAATGTCTGCCAGGACAACTGTGGATACGCATGTAGTTTACCACCACCAGAGGGACCATGTGGGAGCAAATGAATAACGAGTCACTAATGTGAAGTGTTTTGAGTGAACAAAAAAGAGCTATAGAAATATAATACATTATTATTATTATTTATTAATAAATAAAAAGGGTAGAGTGCCCTGTCTGGGTCAGGGGGAAGGTCCTGGATGGAGCGGGAGGTTGAAAAGGTGGATTGGGGTGACATCCACAGTAATGCGGGTGCTAAAGTGATGCGTTGTGGTGAAGAAGGAGCTAATCCAGAAGGAAAAGCTCTGTTACTGGTCCATCTACGTTCAGACCCTCACCTATGGTCATGAGCGAAAGAATGAGGTTACGGGTACAAGCGGCTGAAATGAGTTTCCTTCGCAGGGTGGGCGGGGCTCAGTCTTAGAGATAGGGTGAGAAGCTGGGACATCCAGGAGGGGCTGGGAGTAGAGCCGCTGCTCCTCCACATCCAGAGGAGTCAGCTGAGATGGCTTGGGCACCAAGTGTGCATGTCTCCTGGACGCCTCCCTGGGAAGGTGTTCCAGGCATGTCCATCCGGGAGGAGACCTCGGGGCCAACCCAGGACACACTGGAGGGATTATATCTCTGGGCTGGCCTGGGAACGCCCCGCTGAGGGAAGTCTGGGCTTCTCTGCTGAGGCTGGTGTCCCCACGACCTGAACCCAGATAAGTGGGAGACGAGGACGATGAAAAGCTTTTTTTTTTTTTTTTGTAATTGTAAATGTTTTTATAATCCTATTTTTTTTTAAATTCATTTTATTTTTTAAACTATTATTCATTTAATTTCCAAAATGTATATTATTAAAAAAAGACGCTGTGTTTACACTCACTACCCAATGCTTAGTGGATAAAAACATGGTCCTCATTAGACATGGAAACGAGTGTGTGTGTGTGTGTGTTGGTGCGTGTGTGCATGTGTGCGTGTGTGTGTGTGTGTGTGTGTGTGTACCTTCTTCATCCTCTTACATGGACATCTGAGCTTCACCTTCTGTTGACACTTTCCTGAACACACACCTGGATGACACACCTGTTTACAACGATGACCACAACTCAACTACACACACACACACACACACACACACACACACACACACACACACACACACACACACACACACACTTTAAGATGCTGTTTTTCATGTGTTGTGGCTGTTGTGTAGTAGTATATGTATGTGTCGTACTAGTGTGTACTTGTGTAGTAGTAGTGTGTAGTAGTAGCGTGCAGTAGTTTTGTGTAGTTGTGTGTACTAGTTGTGCAGTAGTTGTGTAGTTGTATGTACTAGTTGTGCAGTAGTTGTGTGTACTAGTTGTGCAGTACTTGTGTGTACTAGTTGTGTAGTTGTGAGTACTAGTTGTGTACTAGTTGTGCAGTAGTTGTGTGTACTAGTTGTGCAGTACTTGTGTGTACTAGTTGGGTAGTTGTGAGTACTACTTGTGCAGTAGTTGTGTGTATTCATGCACTTGTGTGTACTAGTTGTGTAGTAGTTGTGTACCTCTTTTGGACACTGGTTGTTACAGGAGTTCAGACTGATTTTTGTTTGATCATCAGCTGCCGACAACTTCCTGTTTACACACAAACAACAGTTAGTGTGTGTGTGTACAGTTGTGTACTTATGTATGTACAGTTGTGTACTTGTGTGTGTACTCACGTGCACTCCACATACAGCATACTGATCTTGCAGTGGCAGCGCTGGCGGCTCATTTGAGTGCAGGGAGGGCAGTTGCCGGGGTGACAGGGGAGGGGACAAGGGTGTGAACATCCAGGGGGGCGGGGCTTGGAGCAGCCATCCTCACACAGTTCACACTGCGGACAACAGATCAATACAGCGATCAGCAAATCAATATACCCACCAGATAGTTACCCCCGGGTCAACTCTCTGCAGTATCTGCATAAGAAGCCATAGACAACAGGGTCAACAGTGACTCACCTGTGTCCTGTACTGACCTGTGACCCCAGGCCTCCTCCCTCACCTGTGTTGACCTGTGACCCCAGACCTCCTCCCTCACCTGTACTGACCTGTGACCCCAGACCTCCTCCCTCACCTGTGTCCTGTGCTGACCTGTGACCCCAGACCTCCTCCCTCACCTGTACTGACCTGTGACCCCAGACCTCCTCCCTCACCTGTGTCCTGTGCTGACCTGTGACCCCAGACCTCCTCCCTCACCTGTACTGACCTGTGACCCCAGACCTCCTCCCTCACCTGTACTGACCTGTGACCCCAGACCTCCTCCCTCACCTGTACTGACCTGTGACCCCAGACCTCCTCCCTCACCTGTACTGACCTGTGACCCCAGACCTCCTCCCTCACCCTCACCTGTCTGATGGATGGACCAGCCCCCCCCCCCCCCCCTTCCTGTCCGTCCATGGGAGTGGATCTGTCCTTCACTGTGGTTCTCCTCAAGGTTCTGCTGTCCCACTGCGTTTTAGTTTTTACTGCTCAGAAGGGGGGAGGAGCTAAGAACAGTGGGAGGAGTTTGGGACTTCATCTATTTCTGTGATTGTGATTTGGGATCTATAAATAAAATGTCATTTAATTAATACAGTCGATCAATACAATGATCAGCTGTCTACCACTCCACAGTTTCAAGCCCCCCCCCCTCCCATCAAATAATATCCAACAGTTAACTTCCACTACTTGAAATCACTCGCCCATCTCTCTCTCTCTCTCTCTCTCTCTCTCTCTCTCTCTCTCTCCTACTTCTGACCTTTATCAGTTTCCATAACAACACTCTCTCCTCCCGATCGGACTTTTCCTTGTCGTTCGTACCTGTTGTGATGGGTTCAGCACCAGGGTAAAGGGTAAGTGTAAGGGTAAGGGTAGGGGGAACTGGACCCATGTGTTATGTTCGTTGGACCAGGTTTTTGTTGGTCACCTTGTCATCGTCGGTAACCAGGTGACATTCCCTGGTGCAGGTGTGGTTACTGCAGGTCAAAGGTCGTCCACAGGGCCGTCCACAGGAGAATCGACCCCGGCAATGGCATGGCACTGGACTGACCTGGACAGAGGACAAAGACTTAAAATGGACAGAGGACAAAGACTTAAAATGGACAGAGGACAAAGACTTAAAATGGACAGAGGACAAAGACTTAAAATGGACAGAGGACAAAGACTTAAAATGGACAGAGGACAAAGACTTAAAATGGACAGAGGACAAAGACTTAAAATGGACAGAGGACAAAGACTTAAAATGGACAGAGGACAAAGACTTAAAATGGACAGAGGACAAAGACTTAAAATGGACAGAGGACAAAGACTTAAAATGGACAGAGGACAAAGACTTAAAATGGACAGAGGACAAAGACTTAAAATGGACAGAGGACAGAAGAGGAGGAAGAGGAGGAGAGGCGTCTGGAGGTGAATGTCTGAGTGAACGGAATACCAAAGTAGTGAAAGAATGACTGAAGAGGAATTATATGAGCGAGCGAGAGAGAGAGAGAGAGAGAGAGAGAGAGAAGGACAGATGGGAAGGACGGAAGAGTAATAAGAAAAAGAAAACAGAGGAGTGAAGGAGGAGAAAACAGGAATGAAGGAGGCTTTCAGAGACAAACGGCAGTTAACCCTTAAAGATCTGGATCTGACAACGACGTTCCAGAGGAGTAACAACAACGACGTTCCAGAGGAGTAACAACAATGACGTTCCAGAGGAGTAACAACAACAACGACATTCCAGAGAAGAAACAACAACAACGTTCCCTAGGAGAAACAACGCCGATGTTCCAGAGAAGGAACGACAATGACAACGATGTTCCAGAGGAAAAACATCAACAACGTTCCCGAGGAGAAACAACGCCGATGTTCCAGAGAAGGAACGACAATGACAACAATGTTCCAGAGGAGAAACATCAACGACGTTCCCGAGGAGAAACGGCGATGATGTTCCAGAGAAGAAATACAACGACATTCCAGAGGAGTAACGACAACGACGACATTCCAGAGGTGAAACGACAATGACGTTCCTGAGGAGAAACGGCGATGATGTTCCAGAGGAGAAAAGACAACGACTTTCCAGAGGAGAAATAACGACGGTTCTCACCTCATTTAAACAGAACATTAATGATGGTTCTCACCTCATTTAAACAGAACATTAATGATGGTTCACACCTTATTTAAACAGAACATTAATGATGGTTCTCACCTCATTTAAACAGAACATTAATGATGGTTCTCACCTTATTTAAACAGAACATTAATGATGGTTCTCACCTTATTTAAACAGAACATTAATGATGGTTCTCACCTTATTTAAACAGAACATTAATGATGGTTCTCACCTTATTTAAACAGAACATTAATGATGGTTCTCACCTTATTTAAACAGAACATTAATGATGGTTCTCACCTTATTTAAACAGAACATTAATGATGGTTCTCACCTTATTTAAACAGAACATTAATGATGGTTCTCACCTTATTTAAACAGAACATTAATGATGGTTCTCACCTTATTTAAACAGAACATTAATGATGGTTCTCACCTTATTTAAACAGAACATTAATGATGGTTCTCACCTTATTTAAACTGAACATTAATGATGGTTCTCACCTTATTTAAACTGAACATTAATGATGGTTCTCACCTTATTTAAACAGAACATTAATGATGGTTCTCACCTTATTTAAACAGAACATTAATGATGGTTCTCACCTTATTTAAACTGAACATTAATGATGGTTCTCACCTCATTTAAACAGAACATTAATGATGGTTCTCACCTCATTTAAACAGAACATTAATGATGGTTCTCACCTTATTTAAACAGAACATTAATGATGGTTCTCACCTCATTTAAACAGAACATTAATGATGGTTCTCACCTCATTTAAACAGAACATTAATGATGGTTCTCACCTCATTTAAACAGAACATTAATGATGGTTCTCACCTTATTTAAACAGAACATTAATGATGGTTCTCACCTCATTTAAACAGAACATTAA
Organism: Siphamia tubifer; assembly: GCA_020466265.1. Classification (NCBI taxonomy): domain Eukaryota; kingdom Metazoa; phylum Chordata; class Actinopteri; order Kurtiformes; family Apogonidae; genus Siphamia; species Siphamia tubifer. The sequence continues at coordinate 29,703,819 of CM035784.1, forward strand.
TGATGGTTCTCACCTTATTTAAACAGAACATTAATGATGGTTCTCACCTTATTTAAACAGAACATTAATGATGGTTCTCACCTCATTTAAACAGAACATTAATGATGGTTCTCACCTCATTTAAACAGAACATTAATGATGGCTCTCACCTTATTTAAACAGAACATTAATGATGGTTCTCACCTCATGTTCTCCAAAACAGGCCCTGAAAAACAAAGAAAAAAGATTACTTCTTTTAAACAGATAATTTTGGATTTTTGTCAGAGAACACTGGGAGAACACTCAGTTAAATATGAGTCTGTATAAATAAAAGTGAATTGTATCCACACGTTTGACAGGATTGGAGGAACTTGCACACAGTTCATGTTCCGCTGTTAGAACGTGTGTTAGAACGTGTGTTAGAACGTGTGTTAGAACGTGTGTTAGAACGTGTGTTAGAACATGTTAGAACATGTTAGAACGTGTGTTAGAACGTGTGTTAGAACGTGTGTTAGAACGTGTGTTAGAACGTGTGTTAGAACGTGTGTTAGAACATGTGTTAGAACGTGTGTTAGAACGTGTGTTAGAACATGTGTTAGAACGTGTGTTAGAACGTGTGTTAGAACGTGTGTTAGAACATGTTAGAACGTGTGTTAGAACGTGTGTTAGAACGTGTGTTAGAACGTGTGTTAGAACGTGTGTTAGAACGTGTGTTAGAACGTGTGTTAGAACGTGTGTTAGAACGTGTGTTAGAACGTGTGTTAGAACGTGTGTTAGAACGTGTGTTAGAACATGTGTTAGAACGTGTGTTAGAACATGTGTTAGAACGTGTGTTAGAACGTGTGTTAGAACGTGTGTTAGAACGTGTGTTAGAACATGTGTTAGAACATGTGTTAGAACGTGTGTTAGAACGTGTGTTAGAACATGTGTTAGAACGTGTGTTAGAACATGTGTTAGAACGTGTGTTAGAACGTGTGTTAGAACATGTGTTAGAACATGTGTTAGAACATGTGTTAGAACATGTGTTAGAATGTATGTTAGAACATGTGTTAGAACGTGTGTTAGAACGTGTGTTAGAACGTGTGTTAGAACGTGTGTTAGAACGTGTGTTGCAGCTGCAGGCGTTAGCGTGGAAGCAGTTAGCGTGGCAGTAAAAACATTCCACATTCCTGTGTGTTTTGGTTCCGTCACAAACCATTAGAGCTGATGTTCCGCAAGGAAAACACAGAGCGCAGAGTTACCATGGTAACGGTACAGAGACACTCCCCCCATACTTACGTGGGTATGGGCAGTTGACAGGGTGGGCAGGGCAAGGCCTTCTTCACAAATGCAGGTTCTGTGGGCAGTTCCCAGGGACCGGCCAACGGAACCTGAAAACACAAACTCTTAACAACTGATACATGTCCTTAGAACACATTCTCCACACATCCTATAGCACTTAGAACACGCTCCGCACATCCTATAGCATTTAGAACACGCTCCGCACATACTATAGCACTTAGAACACGCTCCACACATCCTATAGCATTTAGAACACGCTCCGCACATACTATAGCACTTAGAACACGCTCCGCACATCCTATAGCACTTAGAACACGCTCCGCACATCCTATAGCACTTAGAACACGCTCCACACATCCTATAGCACTTAGAACACGCTCCACACATCCTATAGCACTTAGAACACGCTCCACACATCCTATAGCACTTAGAACACGCGCCACACATCCTATAGCACTTAGAACACGCTCCGCACATCCTATAGCACTTAGAACACGCTCCACACATCCTATAGCACTTAGAACACGCTCCGCACATCCTATAGCACTTAGAACACGCTCCGCACATCCTATAGCACTTGGAACACGCTCCACACATCCTATAGCACTTAGAACACGCTCCACACATCCTATAGCACTTAGAACACGCTCCACACATCCTATAGCACTTAGAACACGCTCCACACATCCTATAGCACTTGGAACACGCTCCACACATCCTATAGCACTTGGAACACGCTCCACACATCCTATAGCACTTAGAACACGCTCCGCACATCCTATAGCACTTAGAACACGCTCCACACATCCTATAGCACTTAGAACACGCTCCGCACATCCTATAGCCCTTGGAACACGCTCCACACCTCCTATAGCACTTGGAACACGCTCCACACATCCTATAGCACTTAGAACACGCTCCACACATCCTATAGCACTTAGAACACGCTCCACACATCCTATAGCACTTGGAACACGCTCCACACCTCCTATAGCACTTGGAACACGCTCCACACATCCTATAGCACTTGGAACACGCTCCACACATCCTATAGCACTTAGAACACGCTCCACACATCCTATAGCACTTAGAACACGCTCCACACATTCACACATTAACGACTCCCGTAGCACAAGTTGACTTATATTTGTGGAAGTAGACCAGTAGCAGTTATTGTTTCTCTCCCTCTGCACTAGAGTGACCTTATGTAACCTTAACCTGAGCTCATGTTGTGCACTTCGGGGTAGGGTTAGGGTTCGGGGTAGGGTTAGGGTTCGGGGTAGGGTTAGGGTTAGGGTTACATATGGTACCTCTACTGATTTTGTGTCATGATCCAACTTTTTCTTTGTCGTTCCTGTCGCGATCCAACTCATCTTCGTTTTCATACCTGTTGCGATCGGACCAGCACCAGGTCGTGGCATCCCTCTGGGCAGGTGTGGCCGCAGTCGGGCAGGGGCAATAGGCATGTCTGTCGACAGGGGGGGCAGGGTCCGGGGTGGCACCGGTGAGCTTCTCTACTCAGGTGGTGGCAGGATGGAGGACACCTGAGGTCACATGGGTATGTGTTTAGACAGGTGTGTGTGTGTGTGTGTGTGTAAGGGGGGTGGGGTCATGTGGGCACCTGCAGGACTCTTTGCAGCGGGGGGGTTTGGTGCTCCGCTCTCTGCCGCAGGGGACAACCAGCACTGACGATCCGCAGGCGCAGCACAGCTCCACCACCTCAGGACACGGGTAACAGGTACCTGGACAAATGACACCGAGACAGGTGAGACTGGGACAGGTGAGACTGGGACAAGTGAGACTGGGACAGGCAAGATCCAGGGACAAGTGGGACTAAATCAGAAACTGACTTTTTATCTGATGATTTGGACTTGTTCCTAATTCTGACTTCTGACGTAACTGACTTGTACTTAAGTACACAATGTGCGTACTTCGGTTTCCAGGAGGGTTTGAGTGCAGTTGAGGTGCAGAGTTCAGACCAGAGGTGCCAGAGGACAGAAATATCTTCTTTATCTGTCCACACTCAACAACTCCAGAGTGTCATGGACGCCCAGAAATAAACCCCACCACAGTAACCTGCCAGAAAACACCATGCTAAAGGTCAGCACTTTAACCTTTGACCCTTATGAGAGCTCAGAGCCACTTCTGGTTGACAGGCAGGTGTCTAGATGTTTAGCAACGTGAACGCTAACACGTTTAACCATGTTAACGCTAACACGTTTAACCATGTTAACGCTAATGCGTTTAACCATGTTAACGCTAATGCGTTTACCGATGTGGTTGCTAAAGCATTTACCCATGTGAACACCCGTGTGAACATTAAAGCGTTTACCCATATGAACACCCGTGTGAACACTAAAGCGTTTACCCATATGAACACCCGTGTGAACGCTAAAGTGTTTACCCATAGGAACACCCGTGTGAACGCTAACGCGTTTACCCATATGAACACCCGTGTGAACACTAAAGTGTTTACCCATATGAACACCCGTGTGAACACTAACGCGTTTACCCATATGAACACCCGTGTGAACACTAAAGTGTTTACCCATATGAACACCCGTGTGAACACTAAAGCGTCTACCCATATGAACACCCGTGTGAATACTAAAGTGTTTACCCATATGAACACCCGTGTGAACACTAAAGTGTTTAACCATGTGAATACCCATGTGAACACTAAAGTGTTTACCCATATGAACGCTAAAGCATTTACCCATGTGAACGCTAATTTGTTTGCTAATGGCAGAACATTCCTTTGTTCATATTTAGCCAAACTTTGAACTCTGACCCCAACACTTACTGTGAACTAAAATCCTAGACTAATGCTAACAATAGGATTATAATTGGTAATCTGTGTGCTAATGCTCGGAGTATTATGGGTAATCTCTGTGCTAATGCTAATGCTAGGACGATTATGGGTAATGTGTGTGCTAATGCTAATGCTAGGGTGAAGTGTGTATGCTAATGCTAAGTGATAATGGGTAAAGTGTGTATGCTAATGCTAATACATCAATTATTATTGTTGAATGGTGATGAAGTGGAAGGCATACATGAGGCCAGTGATGGTGCGGCAGTGCGGGGGGGGGGTTAACCTTAGCTCTGACCTAAACCTTTATTCACTCCATTAATCAGTTTTTATTCTGGAGTAAAAATGTCAACGGAGCTGCTGCCGTTGCGCTTGTCTTTTATCTGATGCCGACCTTCTGTTCATTCCTCTGAAAAGGTCACAGCAGTCAATCAGCACGTAGACGCACCAGTACGTGAACTTTATTCCATTCAGCCAATCAGAAAGCGCCATAAAGTCAATCCCTTATCGTTCGATCTTGGGGACAAAAGGAAAATGAGAAGCGGTAAATGTGAGTGTGCGCTTCAGTGTCAGACACAGATTTACTAATTAATGACATTTTAGACTCCGCCCACACACAGACGTTTATTCACAGCCGATATTTTAGGCTCTGCCCACAGGTAGCGGTTAGCGCCCATGTGTGCTAATGCTAATACAACAAATATTATGGGTAAGGTTTGTGCTAATGCTAATACAACAAATATTATGGGTAAGGTTTGTGCTAATGCTAATACAACAAATATTATGGGTAAGGTTTGTGCTAATGCTAATACAACAAATATTATGGGTAAGGTTTGTGCTAATGCTAATACAACAAATATTATGGGTAAGGTTTGTGCTAATGCTAATACAACAAATATTATGGGTAAGGTTTGTGCTAATGCTAATACAACAAATATTATGGGTAAGGTTTGTGCTAATGCTAATGCTGGGAGCATGAATATAGGAACACACAACACTTTAGAACAGTCTAGAAGTCCACAGACCACACTTTGGTCCACACATGGCCGTTACCTTGGTGACAGACGGAGGGACACTTGTGGTTACGACATCCCAGTGTTCGTCCACAGTTCTGGTCACATGGGGGGCAGTTACCGGGGCAACACTGGAACACACAGAGTTTAGTGCGTGTGTGTAAATATCAGACTAAACTAAAGGTTGACAGACGTTTGTCTCAGATTGTTATCACAGTCTAGATGACGGAGACACAAACACCGGGAGCACACAGAGCATCGCCATGGAAACACAGACCGAGGCTGAAGCAGAATTCAGCTTCACCTTCAGCGCTGAGCTAAACGCTAAAGCTAAACACATCTTCAAACCTTTGAAAAATACATGTTTGACTTTACACCCCCACATCCTGAAAAAAAAACTCATGTATTTATAAGGCCACATCATTTCTGTTTTACTAGTGGGGACCTGAATTTTGGTCCCCATAGTGTCAGAAGTCCCCATGGCGTGACTGTGTAAACATATCAATGTCCCCATAAAGATAAGAATACACTCATACCTTCCTCCTACAGGTGTGTCTCTGGCAGCTCCTGGTTTTATTACATTTGGAATCACACAGATATTCTTTATGACAAGGCATCAGCTTCCTGTAGCGTCCACATCTGCACTCCTTCTCCACCTCCTGGACACACACACACACACACACACACACACACACACACACACACACACACACACACACACACACACACACAGTCAGTGTGCAGACTAAACCAGGGCGTCTGGGCTGCACCAAAATTATGTCTTTAGAGAAGGGGTGCCAGAACCTCCTCCTAGCATCAGTAAATCTAATGTTCTATCGTAGTAGCCTAGCCACACTAGCTCCTCCTAGCATCAGTAAATCTAATGTTCTATCGTAGTAGCCTAGCCACACTAGCTCCTCCTAGCATCAGTAAATCTAATGTTCTATCGTAGTAGCCTAGCCACACTAGCTCCTCCTAGCATCAGTAAATCTAATGTTCTATCGTAGTAGCCTAGCCACACTAGCTCCTCCTAGCATCAGTAAATCTAATGTTCTATCGTAGTAGCCTAGCCACACTAGCTCCTCCTAGCATCAGTAAATCTAATGTTCTATCGTAGTAGCCTAGCCACACTAGCTCCTCCTAGCATCAGTAAATCTAATGTTCTATCGTAGTAGCCTAGCCACACTAGCTCCTCCTAGCATCAGTAAATCTAATGTTCTATCGTAGTAGCCTAGCAACACTATCTCCTCCTAGCATCAGTAAATCTAATGTTCTATCGTAGTAGCCTAGCCACACTAGCTCCTCCTAGCAACAGTAAATCTAATGTTCTATCGTAGTAGCCTAGCCACACTAGCTCCTCCTAGCATCAGTAAATCTAATGTTCTATCGTAGTAGCCTCGCCACGTTAGCTCCTCCTAGCATCAGTAAATCTAATGTTCTATCGTAGTAGCCTAGCCACACTAGCTCCTCCTAGCATCAGTAAATCTAATGTTCTATCGTAGTAGCCTAGCCACACTAGCTCCTCCTAGCAACAGTAAATCTAATGTTCTATCGTAGTAGCCTAGCCACACTAGCTCCTCCTAGCATCAGTAAATCTAATGTTCTATCGTAGTAGCCTAGCCACACTAGCTCCTCCTAGCATCAGTAAATCTAATGTCCTATCGTAGTAGCCTAGCCACACTAGCTCCTCCTAGCAACAGTAAATCTAATGTTCTATCGTAGTAGCCTAGCCACACTAGCTCCTCCTAGCATCAGTAAATCTAATGTTCTATCATAGTAGCCTAGCCACACTAGCTCCTCCTAGCATCAGTAAATCTAATGTTCTATCGTAGTAGCCTAGCCACACTAGCTCCTCCTAGCAACAGTAAATCTAATGTTCTATCGTAGTAGCCTAGCCACACTAGCTCCTCCTAGCATCAGTAAATCTAATGTTCTATCATAGTAGCCTAGCCACACTAGCTCCTCCTAGCATCAGTAAATCTAATGTTCTAACGTAGTAGCCTAGCCACACTAGCTCCTCCTAGCATCAGTAAATCTAATGTTCTATCGTAGTAGCCTAGCCACACTAGCTCCTCCTAGCATCAGTAAATCTAATGTTCTATCGTAGTAGCCTAGCCACACTAGCTCCTCCTAGCATCAGTAAATCTAATGTCCTATCGTAGTAGCCTAGCCACACTAGCTCCTCCTAGCAACAGTAAATCTAATGTTCTATCGTAGTAGCCTAGCCACACTAGCTCCTCCTAGCATCAGTAAATCTAATGTTCTATCATAGTAGCCTAGCCACACTAGCTCCTCCTAGCATCAGTAAATCTAATGTTCTATCGTAGTAGCCTAGCCACACTAGCTCCTCCTAGCAACAGTAAATCTAATGTTCTATCGTAGTAGCCTAGCCACACTAGCTCCTCCTAGCATCAGTAAATCTAATGTTCTATCATAGTAGCCTAGCCACACTAGCTCCTCCTAGCATCAGTAAATCTAATGTTCTATCGTAGTAGCCTAGCCACACTAGCTCCTCCTAGCATCAGTAAATCTAATGTTCTATCGTAGTAGCCTAGCCACACTAGCTCCTCCTAGCATCAGTAAATCTAATGTTCTATCGTAGTAGTCTAGAAACAAGTGTAAACAACCATAGAAGAAGAACAACAACAGGTGTAGATTTCCTTTTATCACAGATGAGTGAAGAATGTGAGAAAACGTCAACAATCTTTAAATTCTTTTTACAGAAGCGACAACAGATTACAAAAAAACTACAACAAAAAAACACCAAAAAAAATAAACAAAAACATCAAAAACTACAAGAAAAACCACCAACTACAAAGAAAGACAAAAACTAGATATTAGTGGTTATTTAGTTGTATTTCATCATCTACTACATCACTTCACTTTATTTCTTTTCAATCATTGTCAGAAGACAATAGAAATAAATGAATATCATTCTAATATTTAATGACTTCATTCCATGCAGTTCAACTTTATATGTTTTTTACTTATATCCACAATAGTTCCTGTTAATAAAAAAAAAATGTCCCTGTGTTCATCACCTCCCTAACCCTGACCCCTGACCTCTAACCTGTGTTCATCAGCTCCCTGACCCCTGACCTCTAACCTGTGTTCATCAGCTCCCTAACCCTGACCCCTGACCTGTGTTCATCAGCTCCCTAACCCTGACCCCTGACCTGTGTTCATCAGCTCCCTAACCCTGACCCCTGACCTGTGTTCATCAGCTCCCTGACCCCTGACCTGTGTTCATCAGCTCCCTAACCCTGACCCCTGACCTGTGTTCATCAGCTCCCTAACCCTGACCCCTGACCTGTGTTCATCAGCTCCCTAACCCTGACCCCTGACCTGTGTTCATCAGGTCCTCACAGCTGTCATCAATAAAGGATATAGTCATTCAATAGATGATCAATAAATCAATCCCAGTGTGTGTGTTTAAAACAGTTGAATGGTATAGGAAACCCCTAAAGCTCTTCTGGGGTAACATCTGACTGAACTAAAGTAGGGTTATATAGCCCTGACCTTTGACCCCTAACCCTGACTGGGTAATGACATATTACTGTGGTTAAACATGTTCATGATACCAAGAAAAACTGGTATTGGATCAATAACTTTCATTGATCTGCATTAAAACTGAACTCAGTGAATCAATGGGAAATTAAATCTGTTGAACTGAGGGAAGAGTATTGATTATAGATTATAGTAGTGATTATAATAATAGTATTGATTATAGATAATAGAAGTGATTATAGATTTCAGAAGTAATTATAGCTTATAGTATTGATTATAAATTAGAGAAGTGATTATAGATAATAGAAGTGATTATGGATTATAGATAATAGTATTGATTATAGAGGTGATTATAGATAATAGAAGTGATTATAGATTTCAGAAGTGATTATAGTAGTGATTATAATAATAGTATAGTAAAGTAAATGTCAGTTTCATTTTGGGCAAACATTGTTATCACTAACTGTAACCTATAGGTATCTTGGTTTTGTTTTCCATGAACATATGAATGTTGCTACAGGCAGAAGAGCGCTGGCAGAATCTGCTGGAAGAGCACTTGGTGCTGTTATTAACAAGATGAAATTATGTCCTGATTTAAGTTTCACTTCATTTACTCAATTGTTTGATTCTATGGTAGCGCCTATATTGTTTTATGCAGCAGGTGTTTGGGGATCTGAGGAGGCTTCTGAAACTAACAGTGTTCAATTTAGGGCAATGAGATATTTTCTTGGTGTTCATAAATGTACACCTCTGGTGGCCATAGAGGGAGACATGGGCTGGGAACCCTGTGTGGTAAAGCAGAGGGTGGACATTTTAAGGTTGTGGAATCGTCTTGTGCTTCTACCTGAGGATAGACTTACTAAAAAAGTTTTTAAGTGGGATAAAGTGGGTAACTACCCCTGGTCCAATGAGGTTTGCAGTGTAAACTACAAGATGATAAAAATATTATGTTTGAAAACTATAAGAAAAGTTGCCAACGAGAATTATTTCACAAACCGAAATTGCGAACCTATATTCAACTTAAAGAAAGCTTCCAAACAGAATCATATGTTAAACGTTACTTAAAAAGACAACAGATCATTATGTGCTCAGCTCAGAGCAGGAGTGTTGCCTCTAGAAGTTGAGGTAGGTCGTTATAAAGAGGTGCCTGAAGAAGAAAGATTATGTTCTGTATGTGATTTACCAGTGATTGAAGATGAATTTCATTTGATGTTTTATTGTCCTTTGTACTTTAGTTTAAGAACTGTTTTGTTCAGAGCTGTCCATAATGTAAAACCTGATTTATTTTGGTTGCCAGAAGGTGAAATGTTAAATTGGTTGTTTAAGCAAGAAACATTTTCTGTTGCCAGATATGTGGAAAATACTTGGAAATTGAGGATATCAATTCTGTATCCGAGTTGATTTGTTATTTTGGAAATGTTAGCATTGTTGGCCATCTTCAGTGTTGTATAGTGTCATATAAGCCCATGAGGGCTGGGCACTTCAATGTGCATGACACTTAAATAAACACATTCATTCATTCATTCATTCATTCAGTATTGATTATAGAGGTGATTATGGATAATAGAAGTGATTATAGATTTCAGAAGTGATTATAGATTATAGTAGTGATTATAGATTATAGATTATAGATTATAATAGTGATTTTAGTGCCAGACTGGAAAAATAAACTAAATTGTTTAAAAAGGCACATTTTGACAAACAAAGTGATCAGTTTTGTGTCCAGTGCTTAGGTCTAAATCCAATTGACATGGGGTGATAATTGAGGGAGGACAAGAGATTTTAGTAAATTGTGGACGACAACAAATGCAGCATGACGGCAACAACTCATCAGACTTTGTCCGGATGATCTAATAATAAAAATATTATTTGGAAGAACATGTTCATACTTTTGAGTTAGTATAACCATTACTGAAACTGAGTATATTTATTTATTCTCCACGTTGGGGTTTCCAGTAAATTAATCCCACAGGGTTGAATGTTTGACACCCCTGCTGTAAGCACTGTGTGTTACCTGTCTGCATGTCTCACAGTTGCCACGGTGACACCTCATAGAACATGTGTGTTTTCCACAGGACAGACGGCGCTCACACGTGTCCCCACATGGTAACACCTCCACCGTACACGGAAGAGATGACTCTGGAGTCACATGATACGTCATCACACACACACACACACACACACACACACACACAGTCATGATAGTTCAGTTTTTCACACCAACTCTGGAAATGAGCTCATGCTGTGACGTAAGGTTCGACAAAGAAAACTGACTTTAATTTAATTCAGGAAGTGTGTGTAAATGTGTAAGTGTAATTGTGCACGTGTGTGTCCTCACTAGTTTTCCCACAGGGACACGTCCGTGCCTGTGATCGTGGACAAGGTGGACACGCCCCTTCATGACACACGCCCTCACAGCTGTGATTCCCACAGGACAGCGGTGCCCCACACACCTGACACACACACACACACACACACACATATATTAATGCGGGACATGTGAACACTTTGGACCAATCAGAGGTCAGAGTGGCCGGTACCTGCTGACAGTTCCACCGGGCGCTGGAACATGGTCGCTCCGCCTTCTGATAACCGCAGACGCACGGCTGGACGCTGAACCGAGGACACGGGCGACATTCTGATGCACACGCACACACACACACACCCAGGTCAGGACAGTGGTCACCATGGTATGGACTACAGAAAGTCTATGTGTGTTCCTACCTGAGTGACAGGGATCTGAACATGTGTGCTGTTTACAAGGCAACACCTTCCCACACATCTGCTGACACGACCACGACTGAAAAACAAACACAAACAAGTCAGAGACAGTAGTCCTCCACCAAGGGTTAGGGTTCAGGGTCAAAGGTTAGGGTTAAGTCAGTCAGACTTCCTCTTCCTTCTTCACCGCTTCCTCTTCCTTCTTCACCGCTTCCTCTTCTTTCTTCACCGCTTCCTCTTCCTTCTTCACCGCTTCCTCTTCTTTCTTCACTGCTTCCTCTTCTTTCTTCACTGCTTCCTCTTCCTTCTTCACTGCTTCCTCTTCTTTCTTCACTGCTTCCTCTTCTTTCTTCACTGCTTCCTCTTCTTTCTTCACCGCTTCCTCTTCTTTCTTCACCGCTTCCTCTTCTTTCTTCACCGCTTCCTCTTCCTTCTTCACCGCTTCCTCTTCCTTCTTCACCGCTTCCTCTTCTTTCTTCACTGCTTCCTCTTCCTTCTTCACTGCTTCCTCTTCTTTCTTCACTGCTTCCTCTTCTTTCTTCACTGCTTCCTCTTCTTTCTTCACTGCTTCCTCTTCTTTCTTCACTGCTTCCTCTTCCTTCTTCACTGCTTCCTCTTCTTTCTTCACTGCTTCCTCTTCCTTCTTCACTGCTTCCTCTTCTTTCTTCACTGCTTCCTCTTCCTTCTTCACTGCTTCCTCTTCTTTCTTCACTGCTTCCTCTTCTTTCTTCACTGCTTCCTCTTCCTTCTTCACTGCTTCCTCTTCCTTCTTCACTGCTTCCTCTTCTTTCTTCACTGCTTCCTCTTCTTTCTTCACCGCTTCCTCTTCTTTCTTCACTGCTTCCTCTTCCTTCTTCACTGCTTCCTCTTCTTTCTTCACTGCTTCCTCTTCCTTCTTCACTGCTTCCTCTTCTTTCTTCACTGCTTCCTCTTCTTTCTTCACTGCTTCCTCTTCCTTCTTCACCGCTTCCTCTTCTTTCTTCACCGCTTCCTCTTCTTTCTTCACCGCTTCCTCTTCCTTCTTCACCGCTTCCTCTTCCTTCTTCACTGCTTCCTCTTCCTTCTTCACTGCTTCCTCTTCCTTCTTCACTGCTTCCTCTTCCTTCACTTCTTCACATGCAGTAAAAGCATCAGACCATGAAGCCATGCTGGGCTGTGATTGATCCATTCAGCCGTCCGTCACATATCAACTTGCCCCTGATTGGCCGCTGTCTCGTCTACAGCTGCAGCCTTTACTCTGATTGGCCGGTCAGGTTGTCATGGCGACAGCCCTCACGTTAATTGAAATGTTCACAAATGCTCGAAACACACTGTGACCTTTAACCTCAGTCACAATACCTTGTTGCTACAGCGACGGGGGAGGGGCATGGCCTTTCCACACAAACAGGAAACGGAGACCATCTGGGGACATGGAGGACACGGACCTGGAAAACACAAACACAGAGTTTTACATTTGAACAAAGTTTACATTGTACGTGTGTGTGTGTGGTTACCAGGGTGACAGAGCAGCAGACAGGTGTGTCCACAGGTGGGTTTCAGCTCTTTCTGACAGACGGATCCACAGGAGTGAGGAACCAACCAGGGATCAGGGGGCGGGTCCTGCAGCTTCCCACAGTAACACATGTACCTGAATGCATCACAACAGTAACACATGTACCTGAATGCATCACAATAATCACACACGTACCTGAACTCATCACAACAGTAACACAGTCACACGTGTACCTGAACGCATCACAACAGTCACACGTGTACCTGAACATATCACAACAGTCACACGTGTACCTGAACGCATCACAACAGTAACACGTGTACCTGAATGCATCACAACAGTAACACAGTCACACGTGTACCTGAACGCATCGCATCAGTAACACAGTCACACGTGTACCTGAACGCATCACAACAAAAACAGTCACATGTACCTGAACGCATCACAACAATAACACAGTCACACATGTACCTGAACGCATCACAACAATAACACAGTCACACATGTACCTGAACGCATCACAACAGTAACACAGTCACACATGTACCTGAACGCATCACAACAGTAACACAGTCACACATGTACCTGAACATATCACAGCATTAACACTAGCACAGCAGCCAGTGGGCAATCCTACCTGTTGGGGGCGGAGCCAGGTGGGTACTCTGCTCGACACTTGGGACTGAGGAGAAAAAGACACACTAATGAGGACAGACACAGACGCACACAAACCTTCCCCCGGTCGTGCAGGTGAAATGAATGCTGGGAGGCAGGTCCTCACCAGGGCCAGGGGTGGGCCTTCTGTCCAAAGTCATCGTCGGTGGCAGAGGACAGGAGGAAGGCGGAGTCTCTGGCCCACTTCTGGATGCAGGGCAGATGGAAGAGGCAGAAACAGCTGGAGCAGCTCCACACC
>CM035784.1:29717633-29737633 GCA_020466265.1 Siphamia tubifer
AAATAAAACAAACATAGAAATAAAACATAAACATAGGAATAAAACATAAACATAGAAATAAAACATAAACATAGAAATAAAACAAACATAGAAATAAAACAAACATAGAAATAAAACAAACATAGAAATAAAACAAACATAGAAATAAAACATAAACATAGAAATAAAACAAACATAGAAATAAAACACAAACATAGAAATAAAACATAAACATAGAAATAAAACAAACATAGAAATAAAACAAACATAGAAATAAAACATAAACATAGGAATAAAACATAAACATAGGAATAAAACAAACATAGAAATAAAACATAAACATAGAAATAAAACATAAACATAGAAATAAAACATAAACATAGAAATAAAACATAAACATAGAAATAAAACAAACATAGAAATAAAACAAACATAGAAATAAAACATAAACATAGGAATAAAACATAAACATAGAAATAAAACATAAACATAGAAATAAAACATAAACATAGAAATAAAACACAAACATAGAAATAAAACAAACATAGAAATAAAACACAAACATAGAAATAAAACATAAACATAGAAATAAAACAAACATAGAAATAAAACAAACATAGAAATAAAACATAAACATAGGAATAAAACATAAACATAGAAATAAAACAAACATAGAAATAAAACAAACATAGAAATAAAACAAACATAGAAATAAAACATAAACATAGGAATAAAACATAAACATAGAAATAAAACATAAACATAGAAATAAAACAAACATAGAAATAAAACAAACATAGAAATAAAACAAACATAGAAATAAAACAAACATAGAAATAAAACACAAACATAGAAATAAAACATAAACATAGAAATAAAACAAACATAGAAATAAAACAAACATAGAAATAAAACATAAACATAGGAATAAAACATAAACATAGGAATAAAACAAACATAGAAATAAAACATAAACATAGAAATAAAACATAAACATAGAAATAAAACATAAACATAGAAATAAAACATAAACATAGAAATAAAACAAACATAGAAATAAAACAAACATAGAAATAAAACATAAACATAGGAATAAAACATAAACATAGAAATAAAACATAAACATAGAAATAAAACATAAACATAGGAATAAAACATAAACATAGGAATAAAACATAAACATAGGAATAAAACATAAACATAGGAATAAAACATAAACATAGAAATAAAACATAAACATAGGAATAAAACGCAGAAAAAATAAATAAAACTAACGAAAATAAGAATAAAAGTCTGTTTAACATTAGCTTCATTTACGGTTTCCCCAAACATCTATTTTCTTTATTTTCTTTATTTTCAGGTTAATTTCTACATAAATAAAATTAAATAAGTGTTTTTACCGGATAACGGGAACATTTTATGCAAAGGTTCAGTTCGGTTTAAAATTCTGCCAAATATTGTCACATGGACATTTGCGTCTTTTTATGACATTTTCCATCGAAACCCGGTAGTTTTTTTTTTTTTTTTTTTTTTGTTACTTAGTTACAGGACCTGGTTCGGAGCTCCTCGGGACCGGGTCAGGGTTCTGTGGAAAATACACACTGGAGCCGCCATCCCCGACCGAACCGGACCAAGCCGAAAGATACAGGTAGAACAGCTGGAGCACAACAGCGCGGTGCATTATGGGACAGGCGGAAAAAGGAACTGAACTTCCGGAAATAGAAAAAATAAAATAAAACAAATAAAAAATAAAACTGACAAAATGAAAATAAATAAATAAAACCAGGAATAAAACAAACATATAAGTGAATAACAAACAGAAATAAAAGTTAAAAAAACAACAAAAGAAATAAAATAAAGAAACATATGGAAGTTTAAATAACTAAAACAAGTAAAAATAAAACTGACAAAATACAAATAAATAAATAAAACCAGGAATAAACCAAAAAAATAAGGGAATAAAAAAAACAAAAATGAAGGTTAAAAAAAATAAAGAAATAAAATTAATTAAAATGAATAAATGAAACCAGGAATAAAACGGAATTCCTGGAATCAATGAATAAAAACTGAAATAAAAGTAAAAAAAGAGAAATAAAAAAACCAAAACCAATACATAATCTAAAACCTAGAAAAAACATGTATAAAATGAAAAGAGAAATACAATAGAAAGACAGAAAAAATAAAATTAGAAACAAAGAAATAAAAAGGAAAAAACTGACATAAAAAGAATACAAAATAAAAAGACAAATAAAATAAATAATAAAAAGACAAATAAAATAAATAATAAAAAAGAGAAATAAAATAAATAATAAAAAGACAAATAAAATAAATAATAAAAAGACAAATAAAATAAATAATAAAAAAGAGAAATAAAATAAAAAAACAGAAATAAATAAAATAAAAGCTGAAATAAAATAAATAGTAAAAACCAACAGAAAAAACATAAGAAATTCGTCTGTTTTTTTCATTTATTTATAATTTTATTTTTATTGGAAGGAAACTGAAATAAAAACTAAAACAATACATTCAGTTTTTTTTGTTTTTATTCGTTTTAATATTTTTCTTTTGTGACTCATTTTTAAAATGTAAATTTTTTATTTGATGTTTACTTAAGAATAAAAACACATTCAAAACAAACATAAAGGGTTCTGGTTCTAGTCCAGGGCCAGGTTCTGGTTCAGGTCCGTATGACATGCTGGAAGTCTCTGAACTCCAGGTAGAGGCTGAAGAGCAGGTGTAGGGCCTGGATACGGCCCTGGTTCTGGTCCTGGTTCTGGCTCCACCCCCTGTAGACGGGTATATCCACCAGAGCGCAGATGAGGTCGCAGTACTGTCCGAGGTCACAGCAGAGGCGGGCACTGGGGAGGCTGACTCCGCCCCCCAGCAGCGCCTCCATGTCGGGGGGCCACTCCTGCATCAGCGCGTCAATGTCAGGTGCTGGACGCACATACTGGACCGACGCCGCCGGTTTGGACCGGTGTAGCGCCTCCATACTGGCCACCCATGAGTCCACGGGCCGGGGGTTGAGCTGTGGAGACGCTACGCTGGTCACCTTCTTTAACTGGGGAGGGGAGGGGCAAAGAGGGATTAAACAAAAACAGAAATAAAGACACAAATATAGAAATAAATAAATAAATAAACTTCCATCCATCAGTTAAAGTAAATGTAAACGTGTGTTTGTCTCTTGTCGCTGTAGTTGTTTCTGGTTAAAGGAAGAAATATCTGTGTTCACTTCATATGTGAATCTGTTTGTTACTGTTTATGGACTGAGTCACTTCTATTAAAGCTCCTCCCATTTTATGTTAAAGCTCCTCCCATTTTATGTTCGGAAAGGGACTTTCCCCGTTGCCATGGAAACCAGCCTGTAGTGACAGTTATAGTGTCTTCATAATTTCTAATCTAATGTTATTATTTTATTATTTTATTATTTTATTATCACTATTATTATAGATACTTGTTGGAACATGTTTTGTGTCACACTCTCAGTATGAGTATACTGTATTGGAATACTGTCTTACACTGTGTTTTTCTAAAAACTATATATTTTTCCTTTATGTTCCCTGTCGTCAATTGAAGGGCGGAACTGGTGTGGTGGGCGTGGCTATTCCTGGAGAGCTTCTGTTTGTTTCTTAATAATTTGTATGTTTGGATGTACCGTTGTCTAGTACTGTTGTACTATACTGTACTGTTTGTATTGTTCTGTTAAAGGACCCCCTCAAAAATGACATGTGACATCTGAAGGTGTTTATCCTTTCAATAAAAGACAAAGAAGACACACAAAGTCTGTCTGAATGTTAAACCATGCCTCTGAACTACTGTGAATTTTGGTAAAATTGTAAATAATTGTTGAAACCAAAGTTGATCATTAGTGACAAGAGGGTGTGAGGAATAAGTAGATATATTTATTTTTCCTGTACTGTGAAAAATAAGTGAGATACAGCAGTTTTAAAACCACTGAACTCACCAAAATGAAACAGATCTGTTAGTCTGTCAGTCATGTTAAAGCCCCGCCCACAGTGTTTGTCAGTCATGTTAAAGCCCCGCCCACAGTGTTTGTCAGTCATGTTAAAGCCCCGCCCACAGTGTTTGTCAGTCATGTTAAAGCTCCGCCCACAGTGTTTGTCAGTCATGTTAAAGCCCCACCCACAGTGTTTGTCAGTCATGTTAAAGCCCCGCCCACAGTGTTTGTCAGTCATGTTAAAGCCCCGCCCACAGTGTTTGTCAGTCATGTTAAAGCCCCGCCCACAGTGTTTGTCAATCATGTTAAAGCTCCTCCCACAGTCTTAATTGTCTGCAGGTGTTTCATAGTGCCAGGAGCACTGTTGCCATGGTGATGAGCAGTGGCGGGAACTTCAAAGGGCAGACTCATAGACAGCTCCACACTCTGTTACATGGAAAAAATAGGTGTGAACATACTGCCGAACTACTGCCATTTTTGGTAAAAGTGTAAATAATTGGTGAAAACAAAGTTGATGATGAGTGACAGGAGGGTGTGAGGAACAAGTACATGTACTTTTTATGTGTGTACTGTGAAAAATAAGTGAGTTAGAACAATTTGAAAAACACTGAACTCAACATGAGACAGAAATGATTTTTCCAATAGAAGTCTATTGACAGAAATCCCTGACATCATCCCAAACAGGTTCCTGTCATTTCACTTTAAAAAGAGCTAGATCTTCAAACCCTGGTTTGTTTGAATTCTCACAACCATGGCAACATTTGTGGAAAAGATTGTTTGTCTACTATTTATGGTTTTGCCGTGAGGACGAGTTATTGAGACATTTTTCAGCTTAATTTTTTCTTCTCTCGTGCTCTAGCGATGACATCACCCACTGATAAAAAGTCAGATTTTGGTCTTTTCAGGGTGGATTTACTGAGTTCTCTATCGACAACCGTAAATCACACCCTCATGACAATCACATCCTAAAGACACCACAAAAATGACTGTGTTTGAAAGTTTAAATGAAGTCTGTGCCACAAAGTATGAAGAAGCACGAGTGTTTTTGTCTGTCCCATTAAGAATGAATGGAGTTTTATTTGGTTTAATAATGCGAAATCTGTACGATATATCGTAATTATGAGACCACATGTGACCCATTCAGTTCAGATGAACATTTTGACTGTTTTAACATTTTCTATAAAATAAATATGATGTATTCCTGTGTGGGTGTGGCCTGTGGTGGGCGTGGTCTTACCTCAGTGTTGGGGTGTTGTTTAGTTTCCTCAGATAACCACAGCGACAGAACCGTGGGGTCCGACTGTTTGACACTGGGTTCATCCAGAACCAGGAGACCCAAAGAATCTGACTGACTGTCTGGTCTGGGTACCTGAACACAACACGAACACGATGTTTTGGTCAGAGGTCACAGGGCTCAGAGGTCACAGGAGGGTCCGTGGTCAAAAAGTTTCAGAGGTCACAGGAAGGTCAGAGGTCACAGTACCTTGAGAAAAGCATCAATGTCACCGACAGCAGGAATGAAATCTGGGATGAACGGCCTCAGACTGTGATCCAGTTCCACTGTGGGAGGAGTGTACCTGAACACAACACCATAGAACAAGTGAGGAGTGTACCTGAACACAACACCATAGAACAACTGAGGAGTGTACCTGAACACAACACCATAAAACAACTGAGGAGTGTACCTGAACACAACACCATAGAACAACTGAGGAGTGTACCTGAACACAACACCATAAAACAACTGAGGAGTGTACCTGAACACAACACCATAGAACAAGTGAGGAGTGTACCTGAACACAACACCATAGAACAACTGAGGAGTGTACCTGAACACAACACCATAGAACAAGTGAGGAGTGTACCTGAACACAACACCATGGAACAACTGAGTGTACCTGAACACAACACCATAAAACAACTGAGGAGTGTACCTGAACACAACACCATGGAACAACTGAGTGTACCTGAACACAACACCATAGAACAACTGAGGAGTGTACCTGAACACAACACCATAGAACAACTGAGGAGTGTACCTGAACACAACACCATAGAACAACTGAGGAGTGTACCTGAACACAACACCATAGAACAACTGAGTGTACCTGAACACAACACCATAAAACAAGTGAGGAGTGTACCTGAACACAACACCATAGAACAACTGAGTGTACCTGAACACAACACCATAAAACAACTGAGGAGTGTACCTGAACACAACACCATGGAACAACTGAGTGTACCTGAACACAACACCATAAAACAACTGAGGAGTGTACCTGAACACAACACCATAGAACAACTGAGGAGTGTACCTGAACACAACACCATAGAACAACTGAGTGTACCTGAACACAACACCATAAAACAACTGAGGAGTGTACCTGAACACAACACCATAGAACAACTGAGGAGTGTACCTGAACACAACACCATAGAACAACTGAGTGTACCTGAACACAACACCATAAAACAACTGAGGAGTGTACCTGAACACAACACCATAGAACAACTGAGGAGTGTACCTGAACACAACACCATAGAACAACTGAGTGTACCTGAACACAACACCATAGAACAACTGAAGAGTGTACCTGAACACAACACCATAAAACAACTGAGGAGTGTACCTGAACACAACACCATAAAACAACTGAGGAGTGTACCTGAACACAACACCGTAGAACAACTGAGGAGTGTACCTGAACACAACACCATAGAACAAGTGAGGAGTGTACCTGAACACAACACCATGGAACAACTGAGTGTACCTGAACACAACACCATAAAACAACTGAGGAGTGTACCTGAACACAACACCATGGAACAACTGAGTGTACCTGAACACAACACCATAAAACAACTGAGGAGTGTACCTGAACACAACACCATAGAACAACTGAGGAGTGTACCTTAACACAACACCATAGAACAACTGAGTGTACCTGAACACAACACCATAAAACAACTGAGGAGTGTACCTGAACACAACACCATAGAACAACTGAGGAGTGTACCTGAACACAACACCATAGAACAACTGAGTGTACCTGAACACAACACCATAAAACAACTGAGGAGTGTACCTGAACACAACACCATAGAACAACTGAGGAGTGTACCTGAACACAACACCATAAAACAACTGAGGAGTGTACCTGAACACAACACCATAGAACAACTGAGGAGTGTACCTGAACACAACACCATAAAACAACTGAGGAGTGTACCTGAACACAACACCATAGAACAAGTGAGGAGTGTACCTGAACACAACACCATAGAACAACTGAGGAGTGTACCTGAACACAACACCATAGAACAAGTGAGGAGTGTACCTGAACACAACACCATGGAACAACTGAGTGTACCTGAACACAACACCATAAAACAACTGAGGAGTGTACCTGAACACAACACCATGGAACAACTGAGTGTACCTGAACACAACACCATAAAACAACTGAGGAGTGTACCTGAACACAACACCATAGAACAACTGAGGAGTGTACCTGAACACAACACCATAGAACAACTGAGTGTACCTGAACACAACACCATAAAACAAGTGAGGAGTGTACCTGAACACAACACCATAGAACAACTGAGTGTACCTGAACACAACACCATAAAACAACTGAGGAGTGTACCTGAACACAACACCATGGAACAACTGAGTGTACCTGAACACAACACCATAAAACAACTGAGGAGTGTACCTGAACACAACACCATAGAACAACTGAGGAGTGTACCTGAACACAACACCATAGAACAACTGAGTGTACCTGAACACAACACCATAAAACAACTGAGGAGTGTACCTGAACACAACACCATAGAACAACTGAGGAGTGTACCTGAACACAACACCATAGAACAACTGAGTGTACCTGAACACAACACCATAAAACAACTGAGGAGTGTACCTGAACACAACACCATAGAACAACTGAGGAGTGTACCTGAACACAACACCATAGAACAACTGAGTGTACCTGAACACAACACCATAGAACAACTGAAGAGTGTACCTGAACACAACACCATAAAACAACTGAGGAGTGTACCTGAACACAACACCATAAAACAACTGAGGAGTGTACCTGAACACAACACCGTAGAACAACTGAGGAGTGTACCTGAACACAACACCATAGAACAAGTGAGGAGTGTACCTGAACACAACACCATGGAACAACTGAGTGTACCTGAACACAACACCATAAAACAACTGAGGAGTGTACCTGAACACAACACCATGGAACAACTGAGTGTACCTGAACACAACACCATAAAACAACTGAGGAGTGTACCTGAACACAACACCATAGAACAACTGAGGAGTGTACCTTAACACAACACCATAGAACAACTGAGTGTACCTGAACACAACACCATAAAACAACTGAGGAGTGTACCTGAACACAACACCATAGAACAACTGAGGAGTGTACCTGAACACAACACCATAGAACAACTGAGTGTACCTGAACACAACACCATAAAACAACTGAGGAGTGTACCTGAACACAACACCATAGAACAACTGAGGAGTGTACCTGAACACAACACCATAGAACAACTGAGTGTACCTGAACACAACACCATAGAACAACTGAGGAGTGTACCTGAACACAACACCATAAAACAACTGAGGAGTGTACCTGAACACAACACCATAAAACAACTGAGGAGTGTACCTGAACACAACACCATAGAACAACTGAGGAGTGTACCTGAACACAACACCATAGAACAAGTGAGGAGTGTACCTGAACACAACACCATGGAACAACTGAGTGTACCTGAACACAACACCATAAAACAACTGAGGAGTGTACCTGAACACAACACCATGGAACAACTGAGTGTACCTGAACACAACACCATAAAACAACTGAGGAGTGTACCTGAACACAACACCATAGAACAACTGAGGAGTGTACCTGAACACAACACCATAAAACAAGTGAGGAGTGTACCTGAACACAACACCATAGAACAACTGAGTGTACCTGAACACAACACCATAAAACAACTGAGGAGTGTACCTGAACACAACACCATGGAACAACTGAGTGTACCTGAACACAACACCATAAAACAACTGAGGAGTGTACCTGAACACAACACCATAGAACAACTGAGGAGTGTACCTGAACACAACACCATAGAACAACTGAGTGTACCTGAACACAACACCATAGAACAACTGAGTGTACCTGAACACAACACCATAAAACAACTGAGGAGTGTACCAGAACACAACACCATAGAACAACTGAGTGTACCTGAACACAACACCATAAAACAACTGAGGAGTGTACCTGAACACAACACCATAGAACAACTGAGGAGTGTACCTGAACACAACACCATAGAACAACTGAGGAGTGTACCTGAACACAACACCATGGAACAACTGAGTGTACCTGAACACAACACCATAGAACAACTGAGGAGAGATCATATTCACTAAACTATAAACTCTCTTTCTCTGCTTTTATTCATGACTTCATGAGTTTTTTTCGACATTTATGATTTGAACCAACTTGGAAATACAGGATCGATGGTATTCCTGCTGGACATTTCTGCCTGTCGCGCCTCCTCCGGCGCCTTCGGAATGCGTGTGCATCCTGGACACCCTGGGCCTAACTGGGTCATCAGCTGGGGACCACCGGTCATGGATGTTTCGCTCCTTTAACCCCAGGACATCGACCGGTGGCGGAGCGCTGGCTGGGAACTCTCCCTGCCAACCCCACTGATGCCCTAGGTGTTTCTTGGCCCCCAGCTCCTATCCTTCCTCCGCAGCCACAGCCAGAAGCTTCCTTTCTCCGCCTCCTCCGCCAGTTCCTTTACCGCTCTCCGGTAGCCAGCTCCTGTGCACCCCAGATCTCTGAGCAGGCGAGAGGTTGACGCGCCCACGAAGCCCCTGCACCCCACCTTGACGGGGCATATAGTGGCTTTCCAGCCTGCCTCCCTGCACTCAGCTGCCAGGTCTGCGTATTTTGCTCTTTTCCTCTCGTGAGCAGCTTCGAGCCCCTCTTCCCACGGGACAGTGAGCTCCACCAAGAGGACCGCCTTGCAGGTCACAGACCACAGCACCATGTCTGGCCGCAGTGCTGATTCGGCGATCTCCCTGGGGAACTGCAGCTGCCTTCCGAGGTCGACCTTCATGTCCCACCCGCTGCCAGGTGAGAGGAGCTTACCCCTGTTTGATGGACGGGGGGCATTGATGTTCTCGCCCGCTCTTGCAAAGACGATGGTGTGCCTTGCTGGGGTAGCTGGCCGGCTGTTCGCTTCCCGTCTGCATACTTCCGCTACCTCTGCCAGCTTCCTCAGAACAGCATCGTGCCGCCATCTGTAGCGGCCTTGGGACAGCGCCACGTTGCAGCCTGAGAGGATGTGCCGGAGGCTAGCATTGCTGGTGTTACAGAGGGGGCAGATCTCGTTAGTGCCAAACCACCGGTGGAGATTTTGGGGGCAAGGTAGCGTGTTGTAGGTCGCTCGGATCAGGAAGCTGAGCCTGGCTTGGGGGGTTTTCCACAGGTCAGGCCAGGTCGTATGCCTGCCCATGACGCCTTCCCATGCTGTCCAGCCTCCCTGACTGCTCTGGGACACTGCTTTGATGGTATAGCGTTCCTGCTCAGACCTTGCCACTTCCGCCACCACCATGGCTTTCCTCTCCCGCTTGGAGGCCTTAGACCAGAGGAGGGGGGCCTCACTCCACCCAAGACCCGCTTGACCCACTTGGACCCTGCCGACCACCTCGCGATGCTTCAACCTGCTGATTGCCTGGTCGACCTCTTCCTCTGCTTTCCACCTCCTTCCTGTTCGTACCTTGGTTCCCGCTGCCCTGACCCTGTGGTCGGAGGATTCTCTCAACTCCAACACCATCCGAGCCTTCTCCAGCTTATACCCCAGGCTGATGGAGTGCAACGGCAGTTGGAGTGTGTTCTGACCGAAGAGGCCCACATCGGAGAAGCATCTTGGCAGCCCCAGCCATTTCCTTATGAAGGAGTTTGCCACCTGGTCCAGCTTGCTTGTAAGTGAAGAAGGAACCTCGCTCACCTTCAGCGGCCACATCACCCGATGGAAGAGTATGTGCTGGTAGCACCACACCTTATATTTGCCTGGGAGCTGGCTCCGATGGATCCTTGACAGGCCTTCTGCGAGCTGCTTCCTCACAGCCTCTCCCATCTGCTTGTCAGAGAGCTCTGCTGAGTAGGAGCGCCCCAGGCTGCGGATGGGTTGCTTTACTAGCAACGGGATCTCCTCTCCGCCTACTGTGAAGATGGTGCGGTCATTCCTGACCCCTTTCCTGAGAGACAGGCTTCGGGACTTGGATGGCTTGACCTTCATTCTTGCCCAGCATACGAGCTCGTCGATCCTCTTCAGCAGCCTTGTTGTGCATGCTGCTGTCTGGAGGATGGAGGTGACGTCATCCATAAAGCCTCGCAGCGGTGGTAGCCTTTGCCCCGATGGAAGCTTCACTCCTCCGACCGTCTTCCTTGCCCCAATGAGGATGATCTCGAAGGCCGCAATGAACAGGATGGGAGAGATGGAACATCCCATTGCAATGCCCACTTCGAGCTGCTGCCATCCTGTGGTGAAGTCCTGGTGGACACAACACATCTGGAGGTCTGCAAAGTACTTGGCCACCAGATCTTTGATACAGTCCGGCGTATGGAAGAAGTCCAAAGCAAAGCTTATCAACTGGTGCGGGATGGACCCGTAAGCGTTGGCGAGATCCAACCACACAACATGGAGGTCACTCTTCTCTTTCCTCGCCCTTTGGATTTGCTCCCAGATGACGGCTGAGTGCTCCACGCACCCTGGAAATCCTGGGACGCCGGCCTTCTGACAGCTGGTGTCTATGAAGTTGTTGCTCATGAGGTAGCTGGTCAACCTCTTGGCCACGATGGAAAAGAAGATTTTCCCTTCCACATTTAACAGAGCGATGCTCCTAAATTGGCCAATCGAGATGGAGTTCTGTTCCTTCGGTATGAAGACTGTAACTGCCCTCTGCCATTCTGAAGGGATGATGTTCTTCTTCCACGCAACTTGCAGGAGTTTCCACAGGGTTTTGAGAACCCCCGGGCAGTACTTGTACAGTTTATATGGAATGCCGTTGGGACCAGGGGCTGAGGCTGATCTTGCCTTCCGCACCACATCTCCCACCTCGCTGAGTTTAGGGGGAGCCGTGTTGAAGGGGATGGCTGGGGGGGCTGGCCGCGGCACATAACCCGGAGATCCCAGTGGGATGGCTCTTGCTGGGTCACTGTATCGCTCCCTTATATGCTTCTCGAGCTCAACCTTTGAGATCTCCAGTTTCCCGCTCCTCTTGTCCTCCAGCAGTTGTTTCCCTAGCTTGAATGGGTTCTTGAAGAAGTTGGTCCTCTCCTTCTCCTTCCTCCTTCTGCGCTGGCGAATCCGCTCTGCCCTCCTCAGGTTGGAGAGGCTTGTCTTCACCTCCTCCCACAGTGGCTTCAGGCCCTCTTTCTCCTCCTGGCTTGCC
Source organism: Siphamia tubifer (assembly GCA_020466265.1). NCBI lineage: Eukaryota > Metazoa > Chordata > Actinopteri > Kurtiformes > Apogonidae > Siphamia > Siphamia tubifer. The sequence goes on from CM035784.1 coordinate 29,730,095, forward strand.
TTCCTCCACTGTTTTCGGAGTTGGCGCCGCCTCCACACCAATCGCTTGATCGCTCTTTCCCTCCTTCCTTCCTGCTTGGGAGCTGATCTTTGCTTCCCAGCTACCACTCCAAATCTGTTCCTACACTCCTCGTACAGGATGTCTCCCAAGGTGTTAAGCTTGGTTTCCACCTGGCCGCGGAGTGAGTGTTCCAGGAGTATGGTGATGTCACTGTCCAGCTTCTGCCATACTGCGGACTCATTGGCTTTTGGCCACTTGATCGCCTGTCTCCGTCCGGGTTCTTTCCTCTCCTTTCTTTGGAGTGGTTGCCTGTTGTTGCTCGTGGCTTTTCCAGGTGTGTTTCCGGTTCCACTCTCTAAGGGACTGCCCTCCACCACTGGCCCTCCTCCCTCCTGCTGTCCGTCTGCAGTGTTGGATCCTTCTGCTCTGTGGTTTGAGACCTGGCTTCTGGCTCCGAGTGTCTGACCTGCGGTTGCAGTGCACTGTTGCTGCTGACCCCTTGCTGTGCACCTCATCTTTCCTTGGTGGATTCGCAGTCCCCTGAAAGTTGTCACCTTTTCCCACCCACACCTGCATTTCCTCGACATCTTGAAATCTTTGTCCATTTCCGTTCCAGTCGTTGCCGTAAGGTCTGTCCTTTTTGGCCCTTCTTCCACCCCGCCTCTCGGAGGGCCATCGGGTTCCTTCCTTTTGTATTTGTGCTCTGTCATTCATTTGAGGTGTTTAATATAAACCTTATTTAAACATTCTTTAATATTGTATTTTACTGTAGCTTTATGTTTACATATTTTACTTTATTTCATTTTTAGTTGTATTCATTATCCTCATCCACAGTCTGTATATTATGATTTCAATAAAGGTTTTTTTTTTTCGATTGGTGCAATGCATGATGGGATATGGTGCTTTGGTTAGTGACCATCGATGCTCACTACATGTCGTGGTGGATTGTGGGATACATTGAGTGGGGCTTATATGTAGTTCACTACATATTGGGACACCCCTACAAAATGGACTGGTCCCTATATAGGTCCTTATGTAGGGAGTAGGGACTGGTTTAGGACACAGCCTGTGCTTTTTATTTAATTCCATTTTGCAGTTGTCAAACAGATGACTTACATGTGTGTGTTTGTTTTAAGACCAATGGGAGACAGCGATGACGAGTTCGACAGGAGGAGGCGAGACAAGTTCCGGAGAGAGAGGAGTGACATGGAGCGATCGAGAGAGAGAGAGGAGAGGAGGAGAGATGACTGGACAGACAGGTAGACAGACAGACGGGTAGACAGACAGACAGGTAGACAGACAGACAGGTAGACAGACAGACGGGTAGACAGACAGACGGGTAGACAGACAGACGGGTAGACAGACAGATGGGTAGACAGACAGACGGGTAGACAGACAGATGGGTAGACAGACAGACGGGTAGACAGACAGACGGGTAGACAGACAGACAGACAGAGAGGTAGACAGACAGACGGGTAGACAGACAGACGGGTAGACAGACAGATGGGTAGACAGACAGACGGGTAGACAGACAGACGGGTAGACAGACAGACAGGTAGACAGACAGACAGGTAGACAGACAGACAGGTAGATAGACAGACAGACGGGTAGACAGACAGACGGGTAGACAGACAGACGGGTAGACAGACAGACAGGTAGACAGACAGACAGGTAGACAGACAAATGGGTAGATAGACAGACAGGTAGACAGACAGGTAGACAGACAGACAGGTAGACAGACAGACAGGTAGACAGACAGACAGGTAGACAGACAGACAGGTAGACAGACAGACAGGTAGACAGACAGACAGGTAGACAGACAGGTAGATAGACAGACAGGTAGACAGACAGACAGGTAGACAGACAGACAGGTAGACAGACAGGTAGACAGACAGACAGGTAGACAGACAGGTAGATAGACAGACAGGTAGACAGACAGACAGGTAGATAGACAGACAGGTAGACAGACAGGTAGATAGACAGACAGGTAGACAGACAGATAGCTCATTTGGACTTTTTATCTCAGAATTCTGACTTTTCACACGACCATGACGCTCTTTGTGCAGGGACTGGGAACGCAGCCGCGAGAGGAGGCGGGACTACGAGCGTGGACGCAGGGATCGCTTTTCTCCCCCCAGACACATCAGCCCACAACACAAACGCATGAGGAGGGACTGGTGAGGCCACACCCACTCTGTCACTGAGACACGCCCACATCTGTATCTCGTGTTTGTTTATGTTTTTCCTGCTGCGTTCAGGGACGACCACCGGGGGGAACCGTACCGCTATGACCTGCCCTATGGAGCGCCAGGAGGGGGAGGGGGCGGGGCCTTCCCAGGGGCGGGACCTCAGGGCTGGCACCCAGACCTCCCCCACCTTCACCCCCATCACACAGGACTGTGGACTGGTCCCTATGTAGGGAGTAGGGACTGGTTTAGGACACAGTCCAGGTCTACACAGGTCCTGTTCTAACCAGATTCTGGTTCTGGTTGTGACCTAACCCTAACTCCGCCCACTCACCTGGTGATGTACTGGAACAGCTCTTTGACCTCCGTGCTGATTGGTAGGTTGGCATAGTGGGCGGGGTCATACGCTCCCTCGGGGGCCTCGTCATCGTCGTCGTCCTCCGTCTCCTCTTCGTCAGACTCCTCTTCTTCTTCCTCGGTGGGCGTGGCTCCAGGCTGGATGCTCATTGGCTCTTTTCTCTCCTCCAACTCATCGCTGCTGCTATTGGCTGACATCAGGCTACGCCCCCTTCTGCTAATACTCCGCCTCCACTGGGACTGAAACTAAAACAGGAAGTAAATGAACTAATATTATTGATTACAGGTTATAGATTATTGATGATAGATCATAGGTTATAGATAATAACTGTCAGATTATTGATGATAGATCATAGGTTATAGATAACAGGTGTTAGATTATTGATTATTATATCTTATTCATGATAGATTATAGATTCCTGATGATAGATTGTAGATTTTTGAAAGACAGATTCTAAAAGTTCTGGGGTGTGATGGACCTGCTGAACCCGGCTTTGCCTCTGGCTCCGCCCCCAGGTGTGTTCTGACCTGTGCGTATTCTTGGGGGGCGGGGCTGTACACACTGGACACCTCCTCTGCGTCGTTGACCTCCACACTCTCGTCGTACGGTTGGTTCTTCAGCAGTTTGGGCCGATCCACCCCATCCATACGGTACCAGTACCTTTAATCCAAATATGGTACCTTTGATTAACATACGGTACCGGTACCTTTAACGGAGATACGGTACTGTTAACAGACACATGATACCGGACCTTTAAGCCAAACACGGTACCGTTAACGGACATACAGTACCGGTACCTTTAACAGAGATACGGTACCGGACACACGCTACCGGACCATTAAGCCAAACACGGTACCATTAACGGGCATAGAGTACCTGTACCTTTAATGGAGATACGGTACTGTTAACAGACACATGATACCGGACCTTTAACCCAAACATGGTTCCGTTAAAGGACATATGGTACCGGTACATTTAACGGAGATACAGTTCCGTTAACGGACACACGATACTAGACCTTTAAGCTAAATACGGTACCGGTAACGGACATACTGTACCAGACCTTTAACCCAGACATGGTTCCGTTAACGGACATACAGCACCGAACGTTAAACGGAAATATCGTACCGTTAACGGACATACGGTACCGTTAATGAATTCACAGTACCGTTTAGTTAGGTACTGTTCACATTTCCAGGCTCCTTTAACTCCTTCTTTCCGTGACATCAGTGTTTTTACTGTTGTACCGTTAGCCTTTAGCACACACAAGCTAACCAAACCAAACCTCTACTTCCAGGGGTGACCCAGCTCTACACGCATGCGCACTCTACTTTAATTTACCTTCCTTTTCTTCTTCGAAGTCCAATAAAGTGTCGGTGAGTGTCCAGATCCAGGACAAAGGCTCCGGTTCTGCTTCAAGGCTAAAGTAACGGAGCTAACAGGTCCACAGAGCGACGCACAGTATCCTGGCAACGGGTCCCGCGGTGCATCATGGGTCACGTAGTTCTGACACTTAAAAAAAACATCTCTCTCTCTCTCTCTCTCTTTATATATATATATATATATATATATATATATATATATATATATATATATATATATATATATATATATATATATATATATATATATATATATATATATATATATTATTTTGGGTTTTTGTTTCTTTGTACTTGTTGTTTTTGACAGGTGGAAGTAAATAAGTAAAAGTACATCCTTTACGATACTTAAGTACAGTTTTAGGTATCTGTACTTTATACTCTTTACATTTATATAAATATCCGAACTTTAATACTACTTTAAATCCATGACCTTTCCAAAACTTGGCATTTTTCAAATTCCAAAACGTATGAAAACAATTGAAAAAGTACTGTAAACACTATAAAAAGTACTGTAAACACTATCAAAACGACTGTAAACACTATGAAAACTACTGTAAACACTAAAAAAAGTACTGTAAACACTATAAAATGTACTGTAAACACTACAAAAACTACTGTAAACACTACAAAAACTACTGTAAACACTATAAAAAACTACTGTAAACACTATCAAAACTACTGTAAACACTATCAAAACTACTGTAAACACTATCAAAACTACTGTAAACACTATCAAAACTACTGTAAACACTATCAAAACTACTGTAAACACTATCAAAAACTACTGTAAACACTATCAAAACGACTGTAAACACTATGAAAACTACTGTAAACACTAAAAAAAGTACTGTAAACACTATAAAAAGTACTGTAAACACTACAAAAACTACTGTAAACACTACAAAAACTACTGTAAACACTATAAAAAACTACTGTAAACACTATCAAAAACTACTGTAAACACTATCAAAACTACTGTAAACACTATCAAAACTACTGTAAACACTATCAAAACTACTGTAAACACTATAAAAACGACTGTAAACACTATGAAAACTACTGTAAACACTAAAAAAAGTACTGTAAACACTATAAAAAGTACTGTAAACACTACAAAAACTACTGTAAACACTACAAAAACTACTGTAAACACTATAAAAAACTACTGTAAACACTATCAAAACTACTGTAAACACTATAAAAACTACTGTAAACACTATGAAAAACTACTGTAAACACTATCAAAACTACTGTAAACACTATGAAAACTACTGTAAACACTATCAAAACTACTGTAAACACTATGAAAACTACTGTAAACACTATCAAAACTACTGTAAACACTATAAAAACTACTGTAAACACTATGAAAAACTACTGTAAACACTATCAAAACTACTGTAAACACTATGAAAACTACTGTAAACACTATCAAAACTACTGTAAACACTATAAAAAACTACTGTAAACACTATCAAAACTACTGTAAACACTATCAAAACTACTGTAAACACTATAAAAAAACTACTGTAAACACTATCAAAACGACTGTAAACACTATCAAAACTACTGTAAACACTATCAAAACTACTGTAAATACTATCAAAACTACTGTAAACACTATCAAAACTACTGTAAACACTATCAAAACGACTGTAAACACTATAAAAACTACTGTAAACACTATCAAAACTACTGTAAACACTATAAAAACTACTGTAAACACTATCAAAACTACTGTAAACACTATCAAAACTACTGTAAACACTATCAAAACTACTGTAAACACTATCAAAACTACTGTAAACACTATAAAAACTACTGTAAACACTATCAAAACTACTGTAAACACTATCAAAACTACTGTAAACACTATAAAAACTACTGTAAACACTATCAAAACTACTGTAAACACTATCAAAACTACTGTAAACACTATCAAAACTACTGTAAACACTATCAAAACTACTGTAAACACTATCAAAACTACTGTAAACACTATCAAAACTACTGTAAACACTATCAAAACTACTGTAAACACTATCAAAACTACTGTAAACACTATAAAAACTACTGTAAACACTATCAAAACTACTGTAAACACTATCAAAACTACTGTAAACATGATGAAAACTTACAGTTAAATAAAAACCCAGAGCGTGCATTCGTTTCCATCAGGTTTTTAATTTTAAAGAAGAAAAAAAAAACAGGTCAATGAAAACTGACAGGGGTTTGGTCCTGAACACACACACGCACGTACACACACACACACATACACTTCCTGTTCTATATCCAAACACATGGTGAAAAGGATGATGGGTCACATAGTAATAAAAGAGTAAATCAGAAGAATTCCAGGTCATCAGGAGCGTCCAGGTCTCTGTACTCTATGATGGAGCGAGGATCTGCACGCATACCTCTGAAAATACACACAACAATACACACACACACACACACACACACACAAATATATACAAGTTCATTATCTGACAGACAGTGTGTGTGTGTGTGTGTGTGTGTATATTCTTATCTTTATGGGGATATTGATATGTTTACAGTCACACTATGGGGATCTCTGACACAATAGGGACAGAAATTCAGGTCCCCATGAGGGTTAAATGTAATTAACTCACTCACGGCCATTGACGTATATATACGTCAATCACAGGTTTTTTTAATGCAAGGGGCGGGGGGGCGGGGGGGGCGGGGGAGCGGGGTCGCGCAGCCTGTCATTGAAAATCAGACTGGTTTCCAAGTGCTCCACTATTTTACCCAGGGACAGATCCTCCTGGGCGGATTGGACCCCTAAAAGGTCCAGGAACCATGGTTTTAAATCCCAGGTAATTTAACCCCGCCCATAAGCCTCTGTTCTGGGGCAGAATATAAAGGTGTCTTTGCCCGGGTGAGTTACCCGGGAAAAGACAAAGGGACATCGGATCCCTATAGTGGATTTTTGCCCTCCGAACCTCCAGATCGAAACGGCCCCACCTCTGAAGGGCCTATGCCCTCCGTTTGTTGGTCCAGCGGTAGGTTCCTTCAACATTGCGGGCTAGTACATGTGGAGGGGAGGCCGGGAGGACAGGGCTCCAGGAGAGGATGCGAGACAGGAAGACGTGCTGTCTCGCTCGCGGATCCGTGAGTGCCAAGCGGTGTGTGGGGTCCGTCCGAACCCGGCGGGGGGTTGCGGTCCAGGCCACAGCGGCCAGAGCTCATGAGGTTCCATTATAAATAACTATGTTTCTCTAATCCTGTTCAGACACTCCAGTGGGTGCGGTAACAGCTCCAGCAGCGGAGCGTTGGCTGGTACAGCAACCGTGAATAGTCCCGGAGGGCACGCTGCTCGCGTGGTGCACTCTGAGGGGTTGGTGGTTCCTTTTCCCTGGCCCCCGCGCAGGTCTGTCACCATAACTGAGGAAGCCTCTTTCCCGCCCCGTCTGCCAGGTACCCTGTCGCGACTTAAAGGCTCACGGGGGTAGGGGGGGTGGGGGGTGGTTGGGAATGCCCTCCTGGGGACCGGCGACTCTCCTGGGGGCCTTGAATCGGCTCCTTCGCCCCCTCGGATCACCGCACTTCTGCGGATGGGCTCCACGTACCCACCACCCTCAGGGCT
>CM035784.1:29740133-29774292 GCA_020466265.1 Siphamia tubifer
TTGACAGCCAGGTGTACAGACAGACAGGTATTTGACAGCCAGGTGTACAGACAGACAGGTATTTGACAGCCAGGTGTAGAGACAGACAAGTATTTGACAGCCAGGTGTACAGACAGACAGGTATTTGACAGCCAGGTGTAGAGACAGACAAGTATTTGACAGCCAGGTGTACAGACAGACAAGTATTTGACAGCCAGGTGTAGAGACAGACAGGTATTTGACAGCCAGGTGTACAGACAGACAGGTATTTGACAGCCAGGTGTAGAGACAGACAGGTATAGACAGGTATTTGACAGCCAGGTGTAGAGACAGACAGGTATTTGACAGCCACGTGTAGAGACAGACAGGTATTTGACAGCCAGGTGTAGAGACAGACAGGTATTTGACAGCCAGGTGTAGAAACAGACAGGTATTTGACAGCCAGGTGTACAGACAGACAAGTATTTGACAGCCAGGTGTACAGACAGGTATTTGACAGCCAGGTGTAGAGACAGACAAGTATTTGACAGCCAGGTGTACAGACAGACAGGTATTTGACAGCCAGGTGTACAGACAGACAGGTATTTGACAGCCAGGTGTAGAGACAGACAAGTATTTGACAGCCAGGTGTACAGACAGACAAGTATTTGACAGCCAGGTGTACAGACAGACAGGTATTTGACAGCCAGGTGTACAGACAGACAGGTATTTGACAGCCAGGTGTAGAGACAGACAGGTATTTGACAGCCAGGTGTAGAGACAGCCAGGTATTTGACAGCCACGTGTAGAGACAGACAGGTACTTGACAGCCACGTGTACAGACAGGTATTTGACAGCCAGGTGTAGAGACAGACAGGTATTTGACAGCCAGGTGTACGGAAAGACAGGTATTTGACAGCCAGGTGTAGAAACAGACAGGTATTTGACAGCCAGGTGTACAGACAGACAAGTATTTGACAGCCAGGTGTACAGACAGGTATTTGACAGCCAGGTGTACAGACAGACAGGTATTTGACAGCCAGGTGTACAGACAGACAGGTATTTGACAGCCAGGTGTACAGACAGACAGGTATTTGACAGTCAGGTGTAGAGACAGACAGGTATTTGACAGCCAGGTGTAGAGACAGACAGGTATTTGACAGCCACGTGTAGAGACAGACAGGTATTTGACAGCCAGGTGTAGAGACAGACAAGTATTTGACAGCCAGGTGTACAGACAGGTATTTGACAGCCAGGTGTACAGACAGACAGGTACCTCTTGTTCGGGGTCTTTCTTTCCCAGCCTTGCAGCGTCGTCATCGTTCAGTGTTTCAGACGGTGACAGTAGAGGAGCCAATCGTTCCTCACACATCCTCTGGTGTTCACTCACTGTCCAATCACAGCACAGAGTGGGAGAGTGGGCGTGACCTATCACTCTGATGTGTGTGAATGTTAGTGCGTGTCACATATATATATATATATATATATATATATATATATATATATATATATATATATATATATATTAGGGTTGTCAAAAAAATGGATTTTAGATACTAAATCGATATTGACCCTTGGTATCTAATTAGATACTAAGTTGCTGGAAAATCGATTTTTGTTTTTATGGCGCGTCGCCGCTTTTTTGTAGCGGGTAACGTTAAGAATTGTAAACAGGCATCAACGCGGTCAGCTCTGGCACAGCCGTAATGCCGGCGTGTAAGTTAAAGTCTCTTTTTTTCTCCAGCTGCCTCTGACAGCACACGGGATGACGCCAGTGCGACCACAGACCTATACACTATTTCTATAGGTCTGTGATTGGACCATCCCATGTAACTTTGCTTTTAAAGGCCTCCATATAGTCGAACGTTTATGCGCGCGGGCGGCAGCCAGGCGGTAGCGCATAGTATCACGTTACCACCACGGAGGCCACCGTGAGCATGTCAGCCTATCATTTTTGACGTGCGCGCTGCTAGTCCCGCAAGGGGTCCGCGGTGGTCACATGATGCAATACGCTGCCGCCCGCGCACATAATGCTCGACCATAAAGAGTCTTACAGTTAGCACTGCAGAAGGGCTTGAACAAAAAGATAGACCTACCTTAACTTACCAAGAGATAGACATGTATTTATTCTGCACCCGCACTCACTACCTTTTTTTAACAGTCCATGGAGGACATTTTAAAAGGAATCCCTCACATCTCCAGTATCGAAATTAGTATCGAGTATTATCCTTAGTATCGGTATCGAGTTGGAAATTTTAGTATCGTGACAACCCTAGTGTGTGTGTGTGTGTGTGTGTGTGTGTGTACCCTCAGTTGCAGTAATCTTTGCCACAGGTAGAGGTCCTCTCACATGGATCAGTCCACAGCGGTGCGGCATCTCATCCTCAGCAGGATATTCACAGAAGTTATAATAATCTACTGAGTGAACGAGCCGAAGGTAGAGCAGCAGACGATCCAACACCTGCAGATTTATACATAATATATATAAAAATAAATATATATACAAAAATAAATATATATACAAAAATAAATATATATATACAAAAATAAATATATATACAAAAATAAATATATATACAAAAATAAATATATATATACAAAAATAAATATATATACAAAAATAAATATATATATACAAAAATAAATATATATACAAAAATAAATATATATATATAAAAATAAAAAACGATGAGGTAAAAAGTCCATTTTTGATGCTGCAGTGATTGGTAGAGAAACAAGTGTAAACAACCATAGAAGAAGAACAACAACAGGTGTAGATTTCCTTTTATCACAGATGAGTGAAGAATGTGAGAAAACGTCAACAATCTTTAAATTCTTTTTACAGAAGCGACAACAGTCGTTCAGCTCCATAATCCACCATTTTGTTTAGTCATTCCTGACTTTCTCTGAACTTTCAGACACTCTAACTACGTCATCCTAAAGATTACACTGATTGGTTGTAGTACCGTGGATTTGAAAGACAACCTCTTAGCCCCGCCTCCTCTGACTATGAAGCACCACTAGACCCATACATGGAATGAATAGAGATAGCACTGCTAGGCTAGGCTAGGCTAGGCTAGGCTAGGCTAGGCTATGCTAGGCTTCGCCCTTTTCAAATATGTTTCTTGCAGTCCGAGTTGTGTTCGGGTTAGATAAAAAAATGTTTTTTTAAAAACAGTCTGTTGCGGGTTGTTTATACATCAAACTGCACATCTCTCTCTCTCTCTCACACACACACACACACACAGAAGCTCCGCCCACCTTCAGCAGTTTGTTGTCAGTTTCCACAGAAACCTCAGATGAGGAGGCGGGGTCTTTAATGTCACCATCACCCCCGGGAACACCTGTTAGCTCCTCCTCCTCAGCACTGACCTCCTCAATCAAGTAGTCTGTGATGTTCTTCAGAACTGGGTTAGTCTCCATCTGAGGTCAAAGGTCAACTGGGTTAAAGCAGGTTAGACTAAGATAAACTGGATCCATGTAGGTTAACTGCCCTCCTCACCTGTCCCGCCCACAGCCCGCCCCTCTGGTCCAGACTGTGGACTTGTCTAGCCCCGCCCCTCCTCACCTGTCCCGCCCACAGCCCGCCCCTCTGGTCCAGACTGTGGACTTGTCTAGCCCCGCCCCTCCTCACCTGTCCCACCCACAGCCCGCCCCTCTGGTCCGGACTGTGGACTTGTCTAGCCCCGCCCCTCCTCACCTGTCCCGCCCACAGCCCGCCCCTCTGGTCCAGACTGTGGACTTGTCTAGCCCCTCCCCTCCTCACCTGTCCCACCCACAGCCCGCCCCTCTGGTCCAGACCGTGGACCAGTCTGGCTGACAGTCGGATGTCATTCCTGGCAACAGGGCGGTGGTGCGTGAGGCCGTTGACGCTGCGAACACGGCGACACAAGTCCCTGTTGACGACCGGAGACAGTTCGCAGTCTCTGAGCTGCAAGAGGGCGGAGCCACGTTACTACGACAACCACACCTGGGAGGCCATATGACTGTGGGTGGGCGGGGCTTTACCCTGATGTTCTGAAGGTTCCAGCACGTCTCCTTTATGTTCACGCCCCGGTCAAAGGTCACCCAGCAGCGACGGAAGAACCTGCAGTACAAAATACTCTGGTAAAAGTACTGCAGTACAAAATACTCTGGTAAAAGTACTGCAGTACATGTACATGTTCACCTCATGTTCCTGATCACATTATCTGTGTGTGTGTGAGGTCTCACCTGCGCTCAGGCTGAGGGTCCGACAGCGCCACCCGCAGGAACCCTGGGAACCTGCTACACAACTACACACACACACACACACACACACACACACACAAGAGTCACAACCAAGTGCAGCAGTGTGTAATAGTGTGTAGTCATATAGTAAAGTGTAGTAGAGTGTAGTAGTGTGTAGTAGAGTGTAGTAGTGTATAGTACAGTGTAGTAGAGTGTAGTAGTGTATAGTAGAGTGTAGTAGTGTATAGTACAGTGTAGTAGAGTGTAGTAGTGTGTAGTAGTGTGTAGTAGTGTATAGTAGAGTGTAGTAGTGTGTAGTAGAGTGTAGTAGTGTATAGTAGAGTGTAGTAGTGTATAGTACAGTGTAGTAGTGTATAGTAGTGTGTAGTAGTGTATAGTAGAGTGTAGTAGTGTGTAGTAGAGTGTAGTAGTGTATAGTAGAGTGTAGTAGTGTATAGTACAGTGTAGTAGTGTATAGTAGAGTGTAGTAGTGTATAGTACAGTGTAGTAGAGTGTAGTAGTGTATAGTAGAGTGTAGTAGTGTGTAGTAGTGTATAGTAGAGTGTAGTAGTGTGTAGTAGAATGTAGTAGCATGTAGTAGTGTATAGTAGAGTGTAGTAGAGTGTAGTAGTGTATAGTAGAGTGTAGTAGTGTATAGTAGAGTGTAGTAGTGTGTAGTAGAGTGTAGTAGTGTGTAGTACAGTGTAGTAGTGTGTAGTAGAGTGTAGTAGTGTGTAGTAGAGTGTAGTAGTGTGTAGTAGAGTGTAGTAGTGTGTAGTAGAGTGTAGTAGTGTGTAGTAGAGTGTAGTAGTGTGTACTCACAGCTGTGATCTGGTCCTTAGACACCTCAGGGGGAATACTCCTGATGAACAGTGATGTGGTCAGGTGGAGGGGGCGGGGTTTAGCTGGAGGCTCCTCCCACTCCTTCACTCTCTCTTTACGTCGCTCTGGGACACAGGCACACACACGCGCACGCACACACACACACACACACACACACACTGGTGTGTTCAAAGACAGTCTTTCTTTTCTTGTGGTGTGTTCAAAGACAGTCTTTCTTTTCTGGTGGTGCGTTCAAAGACGGTCACTCACCCTGCTCCTCCTCCTCCTCTTCCTCCTTCTCCTCGTCCTCCTTCTCTCTGTCAGAGTGGGAGGAATCAGAGTCAGAGGCGCTGCCCTCTCCGCTGTCAGCTGACACGCTCCGCTTCCTCTTCCTGCCCTGAAGGGAAGGGGGCGGGGTTAGAACAGACAAGGGGTAAGGTTTAATAAAAGGGGAGGAGCAAGGTTAAAACACTCAGACTCACTTTTTTGCTGGTCTCCTCTTCCTCCTCTTTCTTCTTCTCCTCTTCCTCCTCTTTCTTCTTCCCGTTCTTTGTAGCATCCTCGCCGTCCTGAAGTGGAACATTCACAGACATCAGCGTTCGCCAACGACCGACATACAGCTTCGCAGATGACCGACAGAAGCCTTTGCCGACGACCGACAGACGCCTTCGCCCACGACCAATAGATGCCTTCGCTGACAGATGCCTTTGACGATGACCAATAGACGCCTTCGCCCGTGACCACTAGACGCCGACGACCGACAGACGCCTTCGCCCACGACCAATAGATGCCTTCACTGACAGATGCCTTTGCCAATGACCAATAAGCACTTTTGCCGACGACCAATATATTCCCTTACTGACAGATGCCTTCGATGATGAGCAATAGACGCATTCATCTGTGATCACCAGACGCCGACAACCGACAGACGCCTTCCCCAATGACTGACAGACACCTTTGCCGACAACCACTTTTGCAGATGACCAATAGATTCCCTTACTGACAGATGCCTTCGATGACGACCCATAGACGCATTCGCCAACGACCAATAGATGCCTTTACCGACGCCTCTGCTAATGACCAATAGATGCCTTCGCTGACGACCAACAGACGTATTTGCCGATGACCATCAGATTTATAAACACATATTTACAGCCGATATCTGTCAGCTTCAACTCTCATGTCTGGAGACTCTGCGTCTCAGATATCGTTCTCAGATATCATCCACTCTCACCTCTGCCTCGGTTGTTTGTCCACCGGTTTCCTCCTCCCTTGAGCCAGCTGCCACCTCAGAGGCCACGGCCCCTGCGCCGGCATCCACTTGACACCTCACGGGTCCGCTGGCTCCTCCTACCACAGGCCCCGCCCCCTCCCCTCCTCCTGAGGCCAGAACCTCCAGCACCTGCAGGTCTAAATCGGTACCGCCCTCCATTTTTATGACAGCTGCAGAGGGGTGAGAAAAACCACATTACCCACAATCCACTACTACACAATTGTTCCTAACCCTGACATGCACCGAGCCCCGCCCCCCAGCCCCAAGTAAAAATCCACTACGATGTACAAATTTTTTTTGTAAAATCCACTAAAATGTACTACAAATCTACTGATGTAGTAAAATTCATTAAAATGCAGTGAAAATTTAGTAAAATGTAATAAAAATACACTAAAATGTAGTAAAAAGGCACTAAAACATCACCCCACACCTGCCTCCCAGCCCCTGGCCCTACCCCCTAGCTACGCCTTTACCCGCGTCCAGCAGTTTAATGATGGTGGGGGCATGTTCCATGTCCAGAGACACGGCGTCCAGCCAGCTGTTGTCCAGCAGGTAGAGGAAGACACTTAAGCGTGTTCTGAGGGCGCCCAGTGACTCCGCCCCCCGGGCTGTGATGTCATCGGGGTGGTACTTGGAACGGAACCACTCCTGCTCTTTGTGTTGGAGGAAGAAGTCCTGTAGCTGCTGTCGCCGGAAGTCCAGTTTGTACTGATTGTAACGTTTGACCGCCTCAGTCTCGTCCACGCTGTCCTCCATGTTCAACAGGAAGTCCTGCACACAAAACAAGTGATAAGCCCCACCCTCTCACAAACACTTTAGCTATTAACCCTTGTGCGGTCCTTCGTAAAAAGCACACTGGCTGTGTCCTACAATCGGGTCTTAAAAACCCAGATTCCAAAGTTCAGCTCCATAGACTCATCACCCCACCCCCCAAGGATATATTAATGTTTTCAGTAGTAAGCAATGGCATCCTACAGTACGTATAAAAAGGTACATTTGTGAACCACCGGGTCTCTTTGACCCGAAGGACCGCACAAGGGTTAATGAACAGCTCCCTCTCAAAATATCAGACTATGACCTTAAGAGGTCAAAGGCCATGTACACTAAAATCCACTAAAAGTGAACTAAAATGTAGTCAGAATTTAGTAAAATGTAGTAAAAATCCACTAAAATATCATAAAAAACTACGAAAACATAGTAAAAACCCACTAAAGTTTACTCAAATTTGAGTAAAATGTCATACAAATCTACTAAAAAGTAGTAAAATGCACTCAAATGTGAGTAAAATGTAGTAAAAATCCAGTAAAATGTAGTAAAAATGTGTTTATTTGAGGTTTTTTAGATATTGACCCAGTGACCTTTGACCTCTTACTTCAACGATATAAACTGTTGTAGCGAGTGTGTGTTTTCACCTTAAAACTCCTCATGGTTGGAGGTCCAGGTGGAGGCAGATCTGGATCAACCAGTCCCAGTCTGAAACACACACACACACACACACACACACACACACACACACACACACACACACACACACACACACACACACACTTATAACAGATTCATGACGATTACAACATGGCCATGGACAGTTGGCTCCGCCCCCTGCTGTTCCTCACCTGCCCTGTAGGGGGTGTCCTGTGTGATGGGGGTGAAGGTGGGGGAGGTCTGGGTGCCAGCCCTGAGGTCCCGCCCCTGGGAAGGCCCCGCCCCCTCCCCCTCCTGGCGCTCCATAGGGCAGGTCATAGCGGTACGGTTCCCCCCGGTGGTCGTCCCTGAACGCAGCAGGAAAAGCATAAACAAACACGAGATACAGATGTGGGCGTGTCTCAGTGACAGAGTGGGTGTGGCCTCACCAGTCCCTCCTCATGCGTTTGTGTTGTGGGCTGATGTGTCTGGGGGGAGAAAAGCGATCCCTGCGTCCACGCTCGTAGTCCCGCCTCCTCTCACGGCTGCGTTCCCAGTCCCTGCACAAAGAGCGTCATGGTCGTGTGAAAAGTCAGAATTCTGAGATAAAAAGTCCAAATGAGCTATCTGTCTGTCTACCTGTCTGTCTATCTACCCATTTGTCTGTCTACCTGTCTGTCTGTCTACCTATTTGTCTGTCTACCCGTCTGTCTGTCTACCCATCTGTCTGTCTACCCGTCTGTCTGTCTACCCGTCTGTCTGTCTACCCGTCTGTCTGTCTACCTGTCTGTCTGTCTACCTGTCTGTCTGTCTACCCATCTGTCTGTCTACCTGTCTGTCTATCTACCCATCTGTCTGTCTACCCGTCTGTCTGTCTACCCGTCTGTCTGTCTACCTCTCTGTCTGTCTGTCTGTCTACCCGTCTGTCTGTCTACCCATCTGTCTGTCTACCCGTCTGTCTGTCTACCCATCTGTCTGTCTACCCGTCTGTCTGTCTACCCGTCTGTCTGTCTACCTGTCTGTCTGTCTACCTGTCTGTCTGTCTACCCGTCTGTCTGTCTACCCGTCTGTCTATCTACCTGTCTGTCTGTCTACCTGTCTGTCTGTCTACCCGTCTGTCTGTCTACCCGTCTGTCTGTCTACCCGTCTGTCTGTCTACCTGTCTGTCTGTCTATCTACCTGTCTGTCTATCTACCTGTCTGTCTGTCTACCTGTCTGTCTGTCTGTCTGTCTGTCTACCCGTCTGTCTGTCTACCCGTCTGTCTGTCTACCTGTCTGTCTGTCTACCCATCTGTCTGTCTACCTGTCTGTCCAGTCATCTCTCCTCCTCTCCTCTCTCTCTCTCGATCGCTCCATGTCACTCCTCTCTCTCCGGAACTTGTCTCGCCTCCTCCTGTCGAACTCGTCATCGCTGTCTCCCATTGGTCTTAAAACAAACACACACATGTAAGTCATCTGTTTGACAACTGCAAAATGGAATTAAATAAAAAGCACAGGCTGTGTCCTAAACCAGTCCCTACTCCCTACATAAGGACCTATATAGGGACCAGTCCATTTTGTAGGGGTGTCCCAATATGTAGTGAACTACATATAAGCCCCACTCAATGTATCCCACAATCCACCACGACATGTAGTGAGCATCGATGGTCACTAACCAAAGCACCATATCCCATCATGCATTGCACCAATCGAAAAAAAAAAACCTTTATTGAAATCATAATATACAGACTGTGGATGAGGATAATGAATACAACTAAAAATGAAATAAAGTAAAATATGTAAACATAAAGCTACAGTAAAATACAATATTAAAGAATGTTTAAATAAGGTTTATATTAAACACCTCAAATGAATGACAGAGCACAAATACAAAAGGAAGTTGTTTGGTTCAAATCATAAATGTCGAAAAAAACTCATGAAGTCATGAATAAAAGCAGAGAAAGAGAGTTTATAGTTTAGTGAATATGATATTTACAGAATTAAAATGATATTAATAATGTGTGATAAAGAAGATTCTAAATCATCCATGTAATAAATGATATCATGTCATTCAATGGATGAAACATCGTTAATTTAACTTCAATTAAACCAAAAACACTGACATACATAACATCCAAAACATGAATTATCCAGTGTTTTATCAACAGTTTTACAGAAGGAGCATTGATCCACCTCACATTTCAATATTTTCTACAAAAACTGCCACAGGATAAATGTTACGTAGAAGTGGATGATTAAAATAAACACAGACACATTGATATTAGAGTGATAGTGACAGAACTACAACTGTTCATTAACAGTAAATATTAACTCTGTCTGTTGGATGATATGTGAGACAAGAGGTGTTTAACAATTAACATTTAATAACATTTAATAACAATTAATAACTGTTAATAACTGTTAATAACTGTTAATAACTGTTAATAACATTTAATAACATTTAATAACATTTAATAACAATTAATAACTGTTAATAACATTTAATAACAGTTAATAACCGTTAATAACTGTTAATAACATTTAATAACAGTTAATAACCGTTAATAACTGTTAATAACCGTTAATAACAGTTAATAACCGTTAATAACCGTTAATAACAGTAAAACTGTCGTGAACAAAGTTTATTCATGTTTTATTTACAAAAAACATTTAAAGTATTTTAATTTTTTGAGACGATACTGTTACGTTTTAATTCTTCAACGGTGATGACGCTTTTAAACAGCGGCGTAGGAGAGTGAAACATTTTCAATTTCATAGTGAACATTATGTAGTTCATTATGTAGTTGACTATGTAGTTCATTATGTAGTTGACTATGTAGTTCATTATGTAGTTCATTATGTAGTTGACTATGTAGTTCATTATGTAGTTGACTATGTAGTTCATTATGTAGTTGACTATGTAGTTCATTATGTAGTTGACTATGTAGTTGACTATGTAGTTCATTATGTAGTTGACTATGTAGTTCATTATGTAGTTCATTATGTAGTTGACTATGTAGTTCATTATGTAGTTCATTATGTAGTTGACTATGTAGTTGACTATGTAGTTCATTATGTAGTTGACTATGTAGTTCATTATGTAGTTCATTATGTAGTTGACTATGTAGTTGACTATGTAGTTCATTATGTAGTTGACTATGTAGTTCATTATGTAGTTCATTATGTAGTTGACTATGTAGTTCATTATGTAGTTCATTATGTAGTTGACTATGTAGTTCATTATGTAGTTGACTATGTAGTTCATTATGTAGTTGACTATGTAGTTCATTATGTAGTTGACTATGTAGTTCATTATGTAGTTGACTATGTAGTTCATTATGTAGTTCATTATGTAGTTCATTATGTAGTTGACTATGTAGTTGACTATGTAGTTCATTATGTAGTTGACTATGTAGTTCATTATGTAGTTGACTATGTAGTTCATTATGTAGTTGACTATGTAGTTCATTATGTAGTTGACTATGTAGTTCATTATGTAGTTGACTATGTAGTTCATTATGTAGTTGACTATGTAGTTGACTATGTAGTTCATTATGTAGTTGACTATGTAGTTCATTATGTAGTTGACTATGTAGTTGACTATGTAGTTCATTATGTAGTTCATTATGTAGTTGACTATGTAGTTGACTATGTAGTTCATTATGTAGTTGACTATGTAGTTCATTATGTAGTTGACTATGTAGTTGACTATGTAGTTCATTATGTAGTTGACTATGTAGTTGACTATGTAGTTCATTATGTAGTTGACTATGTAGGGAGTAGGGAACTAGTGAGTGGTATCTAACAGAACCACAGTGAAAAAAATAAAATGGCGACTCAACCATTGTCATAATAATTCTGCACTGACCATAGTTTGGTGGCATCACTGTCCAAACATTTCACCCACTTTAATGTTTTATCTCCCTGTGTCTACCCCCCCCCCCCCCTCTCTCTCTCTCTCTCTCGGTGGTCTTCACTCGCAGACAGACCACCAAGCTTAGACAGAATTCTGGGTGAAACCCTGCATGTTCTTCTTTACACACAATGATTCAAACTTGTCTAAATGGAAGCTTTTCCTTCGTTAGCATCATTAGCCTGTTATCTTCCGTCTGTTAGCACCCCTTATAAACAAACTGCGTGCTCAGTGCAGTTTAAAACCAACAAAAAGCTTCAATGGAACAAAAACAGAAACATGTGGAAACACAAACTATAATATTCTTTTTATTCCAAATGTTGAAAATCTTCTACGGATTTCATGAAGCTGACAGTGGCTAATTAGCATGCGGCTAAAGGAACTAACAGAAGTGGCTTCCGGTCATAAAGTTAAAGCAAATGAAGATAAATGTGAGAAAAAGAAAAGTTTTACCTGAAGCTCCAACGTTTAGACACAAATGAATATGGAAAAGAAGCTAACACAAGCTAACACTAGCCAAGTGTCCCGCCGATACAACGAGATCACAACCAAACAACGAGACTTCCGTCTCCTGTGACGTAACTGAGGTTAAGACACGCCCCCTGGCGGACAGGAGGAGAACCGCACGTGACAGAGACTGAGGCACCGCTACTTCCTGTCATCCAACAGACAGATATGTTAAGACAAAGTGTTCACATAGCCACTAACACACTAACACACCAACACACCAACACACTAACACACTAACACACTAACACACCAACACACTAACACACTAACACACCAACACACTAACACACCAACACACTAACACACCAACACACTAACACACTAACACACCAACACACTAACACACCAACACACTAACACACTAACACACTAACACACCAACACACTAACACACTAACACACCAACACACTAACACACTAACACACTAACACACCAACACACTAACACACTAACACACCAACACACTAACACACTAACACACCAACACACTAACACACTAACACACTAACACACTAACACACTAACACACCAACACACCAACACACTAACACACTAACACACCAACACACTAACACACCAACACACTAACACACTAACACACCAACACACCAACACACTAACACACCAACACACTAACACACCAACACACTAACACACCAACACACTAACACACTAACACACCAACACACCAACACACCAACACACCAACACACTAACACACTAACACACTAACACACCAACACACCAACACACTAACACACTAACACACTAACACACCAACACACTAACACACCAACACACTAACACACTAACACACCAACACACCAACACACCAACACACCAACACACTAACACACCAACACACCAACACACCAACACACTAACACACCAACACACCAACACACTAACACACTAACACACTAACACACTAACACACTAACACACCAACACACTAACACACTAACACACTAACACACCAACACACTAACACACCAACACACTAACACACTAACACACCAACACACCAACACACCAACACACTAACACACTAACACACCAACACACTAACACACCAACACACTAACACACTAACACACCAACACACCAACACACCAACACACCAACACACCAACACACCAACACACTAACACACTAACACACTAACACACCAACACACCAACACACTAACACACTAACACACCAACACACTAACACACCAACACACCAACACACCAACACACCAACACACTAACACACCAACACACCAACACACTAACACACTAACACACCAACACACCAACACACTAACACACTAACACACCAACACACTAACACACCAACACACTAACACACCAACACACCAACACACTAACACACCAACACACTAACACACCAACACACTAACACACCAACACACCAACACACCAACACACCAACACACCAACACACCAACACACCAACACACTAACACACCAACACACTAACACACCAACACACTAACACACCAACACACTAACACACTAACACACTAACACACAAACACACCAACACACTAACACACCAACACACTAACACACCAACACACTAACACACCAACACACCAACACACCAACACACCAACACACTAACACACCAACACACTAACACACCAACACACTAACACACTAACACACTAACACACAAACACACCAACACACTAACACACTAACACACTAACACACTAACACACCAACACACCAATACAATAATAATACTAATAAACACAGTGTGTTGTCGTACTGCATCAGTGTGGTACCAGAACCACAGCTAAGAACAACTAAGCTCTATAGGGGGTCATCAAGGCGACCCAAAACATCATCAGCTGACCCCTGCCTTCCCTGGAAGAGATAACTGGTCTATGAGGATTACACTGAAAAAAGAAGGTTCTATGTGACCCATCCTACCCTGACCAGAACCTCTGTAACCCCCTGCCCTCATGTAGGACATACAGGACCTGAGGACCAGAACCTCTGTAACGCCCTGCCCTCATGTAGGACATACAGGACCTGAGGACCAGAACCTCTGTAACCCCCTGCCCTTATGTAGGACATACAGGACCTGAGGACCAGAACCTCTGTAACCCCCTGCCCTTATGTAGGACATACAGGACCTGAGGACCAGAACCTCTGTAACCCCCTGCCCTCATGTAGGACATACACGACCTGAGGACCAGAACCTCTGTAACGCCCTGCCCTCATGTAGGACATACAGGACCTGAGGACCAGAACCTCTGTAACCCCCTGCCCTTATGTAGGACATACAGGACCTGAGGACCAGAACCTCTGTAACCCCCTGCCCTTATGTAGGACATACAGGACCTGAGGACCAGAACCTCTGTAACCCCCTGCCCTCATGTAGGACATACACGACCTGAGGACCAGAACCTCTGTAACCCCCTGCCCTCATGTAGGACATACACGACCTGAGGACCAGAACCTCTGTAACCCCCTGCCCTCATGTAGGACATACAGGACCTGAGGACCAGAACCTCTGTAACCCCCTGCCCTTATGTAGGACATACAGGACCTGAGGACCAGAACCTCTGTAACCCCCTGCCCTTATGTAGGACATACAGGACCTGAGGACCAGAACCTCTGTAACCCCCTGCCCTCATGTAGGACATACACGACCTGAGGACCAGAACCTCTGTAACCCCCTGCCCTCATGTAGGACATACAGGACCTGAGGACCAGAACCTCTGTAACCCCCTGCCCTTATGTAGGACATACAGGACCTGACGACCAGAACCTCTGTAACCCCCTGCCCTTATGTAGGACATACAGGACCTGAGGACCAGAACCTCTGTAACCCCCTGCCCTTATGTAGGACATACAGGACCTGAGGACCAGAACCTCTGTAACCCCCTGCCCTTATGTAGGACATACAGGACCTGAGGACCAGAACCTCTGTAACCCCCTGCCCTCATGTAGGACATACACGACCTGAGGACCAGAACCTCTGTAACCCCCTGCCCTCATGTAGGACATACAGGACCTGAGGATCAGAACCTCTGTAACCCCCTGCCCTTATGTAGGACATACAGGACCTGAGGACCAGAACCTCTGTAACCCCCTGCCCTTATGTAGGACATACAGGACCTGAGGACCAGAACCAACTGGTTCAGGGACACTTTTGACCCATGGACAATAAGATAATAATAGATAGATAGATAGATAGATAGATAGATAGACAGACAGACAGACAGACAGATAGATAGATAGATAGACTCAGCAGCATCCTGCATGTGCTCAGTAAACACACACACACACATTTATATACATATATATATATATATATATATATATATATATATATATATATATATATATATAGAGAGAGAGAGAGAGAGAGAGAGAGAGAGAGAGAGAGAGAGAGAGAGAGAGAGAGAGAGAGAGAGAGAGAGAGAGAGAGAGAGAGAGAGAGAGACACACACACACACACACACAGTCATACACACACACACAGTCACACACACACACACACACACACACACACAGTCACACACACACACACACACAGTCATACACACACACACACACACACACACACACACAGACACATACACACACACACACACACACATACACACACACACACACACACACACACAGTCACACACACACACACACACACACACAGTCACACACACACACACACAGTCATACACACAGTCATACACACACACACACACACAGTCACACACACACACACACACACAGTCACACACACAGTCATACACACACACACACACACACACACACACACACAGTCACACACACACACACACACACACAGTCATACACACACACACACACACACAGTCACACACACAGTCATACACACATACACACACACACATACATACACACAGTCACACACACACACACACACACACACACACACACACACACAGTCACACACATACACACACATACACACACACACACACACACACACACACACATACACACATACACACACACACACACACACACACACACACACACACACACACACACACACAGTAATTCCTTTAAGCCTTGTTCTGCTGATTCAGATGGATCAGAGGAAACTGATCTGTTCTTCCTCCTCCTCCCCTTCCTCCTCTTTGTCTTCCTTCTCTTCCTCCTTTTCCTACTCCTCTTCCTCTCCTTCTGTTTCTTTTTCCTCCCCATCCTCCTCTTCCTCCTCTTCCTTCCTCCTCTTCCTTCCTCCTCTTCCTCCTCTTCCTCCTCTTCCTTCCTCCCCTTCCTTCCTCCCCTTCCTCCTCTTCCTTCCTCCTCTTCCTCCTCTTCCTTCCTCCTTTTCCTCCTCTTCCTTCCTCCCCTTCCTCCTCTTCCTTCCTCCTCTTCCTCCTCTTCCTCCTCTTCCTTCCTCCCCTTCCTCCTCTTCCTTCCTCCTCTTCCTCCTCTTCCTTCCTCCTTTTCCTCCTCTTCCTTCCTCTCCGTCCTCCTCTTCCTTCCTCCCCTTCCTCCTCTTCCTTCCTCCTTTTCCTCCTCTTCCTTCCTCCTTTTCCTCCTCTTCCTTCCTTCTCTTCCTCCTCTTCCTTCCTCCTTTTCCTCCCCTTCCTCCTCTTCCTTCCTCCTCTTCCTTCCTCCCCTTCCTCCCCTTCCTCCTCTTCCTCTTCTTCCTTCCTCCTCTTCCTTCCTCCTTTTCCTCCCCTTCCTCCTCTTCCTTCCTCCTCATCCTTCTCTTATTCCTCCTCCCCTTTTACATATTCCTCTGATTGTGTGTGTGTGTGTGTAGACATATGTATGTATTTGTGTATTTTTGTGTGTATTTTGTATATTTTGTGTATTTTATATATTTTCTGTATTTCATGTTCGTATTTTGTGTATTTTTTGTGTATTTTGTATATTTTGTGTATTTCATATATTTTGTGTATTTTATGTTTGTATTTTGTATATTTAGTGTATTTTGTGTGTGTGTGTGTGTTCATCCCAGTGTTGTTACTTGTACAGATGTGTGATGCACAGACCACGCCCCCTTCCTCTTAGCCCCACCCCTTCATGTAATCCTCTAATGATCAGTCAGTGGAACAGCAGACGCTCGACCAACTCTCACACACTTTTCTACTTTTTTTTAAACTGCACAGGATTTCACACTCCAGCTGTGTGTGTGTACGTGTGTGTGTGTGTGTCTGTGTGTGTGTCTGTGTGTGTGCGTGTGTGTGTGGGGGGGGCATCGCCTCCATTTCCATGGTGATGAATTTGATGGGCGCTTAGTGGATCAAGGCCAAACAAAGAGTGAAGGATTATCATCTGACCAGTGAGTAAGAAGATTATTATTATTATTATTACACTTATTAATAATTAGAATATAAAGACATATTTAAGAGATACATTTATATAGATTTACCATGTTTTAATGTTTATTATTTGTTATTAATAAAGTCAATAGAGGCATATTTAGAGGCGGCCTACATGTTGTTCTATCAGAACTGAACCAGGACCAGAACCCAAAGCTTCATGTTCAATAATATTACATAGTTTAATCACAAAGTCCAACAAAAACACTCATACAGCAAATCTGAACAAATATTAATATTAACAATATAAGTAAAAAACACTCTGAACAAATATTAATATAAACTTCACTTCCATCCATCAGTTGAAGTAAATGTAAACGTGTGTTTGTTTCTTGTCTCTGTAGTTGTTTCTGGTGAAAGGAAGAAATATCTGCTGTTCACTTTATATGTGAATCTGTTTGTTACTGTTTGTGGACTGAGTCACTTCTATTAAAGCTCCTCCCATTTTCTGTGAGTCAGGGACTTTCCCTGTTGCCATGGAAACCAGCCTGTAGTTCCACACGCAGACACACAGAGGTGACTGGAGTAAAGTCTGTCTGAATGTTAAACCATGCCTCTGAACTCCTGTGATTTTTGGTAAAAGTGTAAATAATTGTTGAAAACAAAGTTAATCATTAGTGACAGGAGGGTCTGAGGAATAAGTAGATATATTTATTTTTCCTGTACTGTGAAAAAAAAGTGAGATACAGCAGTTTTAAAACCACTGAACTCACCAAAATGAAGCAGATCTGTTAGTCTGTCAGTCATGTTAAAGCCCCGCCCACAGTGTTTGTCAGTCATGTTAAAGCCCCGCCCACAGTGTTTGTCAATCATGTTAAAGCTCCTCCCACAGTCTTAATTGTCTGCAGGTGTTTCATAGTGCCAGGAGCACTGTTGCCATGGTGATGAGCAGTGGCGGGAACTTCAAAGGGCAGACTCATAGACAGCTCCACACTCTGTTACATGGAAAAAATAGGTGTGAACATACTGCCGAACTACTGCCATTTTTGGTAAAAGTGTAAATAATTGGTGAAAACAAAGTTGATGATGAGTGACAGGAGGGTGTGAGGAACAAGTACATGTACTTTTTATGTGTGTACTGTGAAAAATAAGTGAGTTAGAACAATTTGAAAAACACTGAACTCAACATGAGACAGAAATGATTTTTCCAATAGAAGTCTATTGACAGAAATCCCTGACATCATCCCAAACAGGTTCCTGTCATTTCACTTTAAAAAGAGCTAGATCTTCAAACCCTGGTTTGTTTGAATTCTCACAACCATGGCAACATTTGTGGAAAAGATTGTTTGTCTACTATTTATGGTTTTGCCGTGAGGACGAGTTATTGAGACATTTTTCAGCTTAATTTTTTCTTCTCTCGTGCTCTAGCGATGACATCACCCACTGATAAAAAGTCAGATTTTGGTCTTTTCAGGGTGGATTTACTGAGTTCTCTATCGACAACCGTAAATCACACCCTCATGACAATCACATCCTAAAGACACCACAAAAATGACTGTGTTTGAAAGTTTAAATGAAGTCTGTGCCACAAAGTATGAAGAAGCACGAGTGTTTTTGTCTGTCCCATTAAGAATGAATGGAGTTTTATTTGGTTTAATAATGCGAAATCTGTACGATATATCGGAATTATGAGACCACATGTGTAATCACTGGGACAATACGAAGAATTTGGGATCATTTGGGAATAATAGCCACATAAACGTGGCCCCATTCATTTCAGATGGACATTTCATAAGAAGTCCTGATAGAACCTCTGTAGACCAGCCCACATGTTTGACCCTCAAAATGTTTGGTTCTGGTCAGAAGTCAAAATAAATAAGATGATCAATAATATTCCTGTGTGTCTTCATTACATACAAACATGAATAAACACAACAACACATTTGAACTGTGTCTGTCTGTCCTGTCCTGGGTCCAACATTGAGTCCAAACTGTCCATCTGTGTCCCTCAGACCCACACAGTCATGGCTAAAGTGGCTCCGGTAGCTCCGCCCCCTGTCTGCAGGTTGACTCCACCCACCATCATTCTACAGGACATGGAGGAGGAGCTTCCTGGAGGACAAGAGGAGGACAAGGAGGAGGAGGAGGACAGGTGAGACAGACAGAGACACCTGGAGCTTCTCCTGGATCTGCCCCAAAAACCATAGTCCAGTCCAGTCCAGATCAGATAAGTCCAGGTTTGTCACAAAATGTAAAATTCTAAATTCTGACGTTATTTCTATTTGTTTGTTTGTTTGTTTGTTTGTTTGTTTGTTTCAGAGCTTTGAAGAAAAGTCCAGTTCTGTTCAATATCAACAACAGCAACAACAACGATGACGAGTACAAATACACACAAATACACACAAATACACACAAATACCTACAAATACACACAAATACCTACAAATACACACAAATAGCTACAAACAAATACCTACAAATACACACAAATACCTACAAATACACACAAATACCTACAAATACACACAAATACCTACAAATACACACAAATACCTACAAATACACACAAATACCTACAAATACACACAAATACCTACAAATACACACAAATAGCTACAAACAAATACCTACAAATACACAGAAATACCTACAAATACACACAAATACCTACAAATACACACAAATACCTACAAATACACAGAAATACCTACAAATACACACAAATACCTACAAATACACACAAATAGCTACAAACAAATACCTACAAATCCACACAAATACCTACAAATACACACAAATACCTACAAATACACAGAAATACCTACAAATCCACACAAATACCTACAAATCCACACAAATACCTACAAATCCACACAAATACCTACAAATACACACAAATACCTACAAATACACACAAATACACACAAATACCTACACACAAATACCTACAAATCCACACAAATACCTACAAATACACACAAATACCTACACACAAATACCTACAAATACACACAAATACCTACAAATACACACAAATACACACACAGACACACACACACAAATACACACACACACACACACACACACACACACACACACACACACACACACACACACACACACACACCAAAGCATTGAGGGTACTACATGTACCATCATTTGGGGGCGTGGTTTATGTCAATCACTCCATCACCATCCTTGGCATGTTGGCAGCCATGACAAATACACAAAAAATACACAAAAAATACACATAAAGACACACAAATACACACATACAGACTTGTTTAACTTTTTCTCATCATTTTTTAGGAAAGAAAAAAAGAAGAAAAAGAAAGAAAAAAAAGACAAGAAAGAAAAAAAAGAAAAGAAGGAGAAGAAGGAGAAGACGGAGTAGGTTTGGAAAAGCAGGAAGTGTTAGTGTTTGAGTGGCAGAGGAACTGGCCAATGAGAGGACAGGGTTTACTGTACAAGCAATGAGAGGGCGGAGCTTAAAATAAAGTTGTGATGTGATTGGTCCACAGGAAGGAAAAGCAAGAGAAGAAGAAGAAGAAGAAGGAGAAGGAGGAGGAAAAAGAAAAAGAAAAAGAAAAAGAAAAAGAAAAAGAAAAAGAAAAAGAAAAAGAAAAAGAAAAAGAGAAGAAGCCAGAACCGTACGTTTGAGTTTGGAACAAATTCTTCAACCTGTTTTTTTTCATGTTTTATTGTTTCTTTAACATTTTATAAAACGTAAAAAACAATTATTTATGTATTAACCATGCATTACCTGTTTATTTATATATAATTTATTATAAATAAAGTGTTTGTTCTTCTTTTCTATGAACAAACCATTCATAGTCGTTTGAACAAATACTTTATAATAAATTATGTATAAATAATACATTAATAAATATTAACAATAACTGGTTAATACCACAGCTGGTCAATGTACTCACATTCTGTACTGAAGTACTAATACCGCTACTTGAGAAAAAGTAGAAGTACTGATTCAACTGTTTTACTGAAGTAAAAGTACAAATGTATAAATGTACTGAAATAAAGTACAAAGTAAAACTGCATTTTACATTTTTGTTATGAATGAAATAATGTCAAAAATATCAAACATAATACATAATAATCTAAATTATGAGATAAAAAGTAACAAAAACATGAGATAAAAGTCAGAATTATGAGTAAAAAGTGAAGTTTTTGTGTGTTTTAATATTTTAATATGTTAATGTTTTCAGTCCAAAGGAAATCACAGTGATCGATCCTGCAGGAAATATTTATTACTATTGGCTGGGAGTCATTACTGTACCTGTGATGTACAACTGGACCCTGATTATAGCCAGGTAAGGACCAGGGAACACCCACACACTGTCCACGGAACACCCACACACTGTCCACGGAACACCCACACAATGACCAGGGAACACCCACACACTGACCTGGGAACACCCACACACTGACCAGGGAACACCCACACACTGTCCACGGAACACCCACACACTGACCAGGGAACACCCACACACTGACCTGGGAACACCCACACACTGACCAGGGAACACCCACACACTGTCCACGGAACACCCACACACTGACCAGAGAACACCCACACACTGACCAGAGAACACCCACACACTGTCCACGGAACACCCACACACTGACCAGAGAACACCCACACACTGACCAGAGAACACCCACACAATGACCAGAGAACACCCACACACTGACCTGGGAACACCCACACACTGACCTGAGAACACGTAGTAAATGTTCTTTGGTGTGTTTCAGAGCGTGTTTTTGAGGAACTCCAGACAGATTATCTCCTCCTGTGGTTTTTCATGGATCTGCTGTCGGACCTGACCTACCTGGCTGATATGGTGTTCAGAACCAGAACTGGTACCAACTCTGTTCACATCTAAACTTTGACCTTACACCACTGTATCTGTGTTGTGTTCAGGGTCCCTGTGTCTGTTTTTACATGGGTTTTTTTTGTGCGTTCAGGGTACCTGGAGCAGGGTCTGCTGGTGAAGGATGAGCAGAAACTTCGTGAACGCTACATGAACAGCTTCCAGTTCAAACTGGATCTGGCTTCCATGGTTCCCACTGATGTTTGTTACCTGTTCCTGGGTCTGACCTTCCCTGAGATCCGCCTCAACAAACTGTTCCGCTTCAACAGGTAGGAACCCTGCAAGCTCCGCCCACTTACACACATCTGCAGGTTCCACCCAATTACACACACCTCCAGGCTCTGCCCACTTATGGACATCTACAGGCTCCGCCCACTTACCCACCTGTAAGCCCCAACCACTTACAGACATCTGCAGGCTCCACCCATGTATGGACACATGTAGGCTTGGTGAAGCTCCGCCCACTCAGCCGTTCATTTGAGTCGACCTTCTTTGGTCAATTAAGTTTGAATGATTTAATGATGATTTACGTCGATGGATAAACTATCTTCCGGTCGGATTGTGTAAAAAGAGGAGGGGTGGTTGCGATTTACACCAAAACATCACTGAACTGTTCTCTCATTGAGTCTATTAGATTTATAAGAATTATAAGATTTTTTGAAATGACGGTTATAAAACTCACCCTACCAAACAACACTGGACCCACAGTAATTGGGTGTTATCGTCCACCTTCTGTAAACACACTGACAGCGAGTGTCTACTACTGGGTAGTGTTCGTTCAATGAACTATATCATATTTTTAACGAACGTGAACGACTCGTTCACTTTTACCAAATGAACAGGAAGTTGTGAACGTGGTTATTCTGACATTTATTGAACTGTGCTCTTATTTAGTTCATATTTAGTTCTTATCACGTTGTAATTATTGAGTCCTATAAGAAATAAAATGGGATCAAAACACAATATTATCATAGATGTCATTATTTTATTATTCTGAACTAATGTTGGAAACATAATGTTGTGGAATAGAGAGAGAGAGAGAGAGAGAATGAGAAAGAGAGAGAGAGAGACAGAGGGGTGCAGAGAGTTTTTGGGAGTGGAGAAAAAGAGTTAAATGTACAGAGTGTGACCAGAGCAGGTGTTGTCCCGTTCTTGTAAATAAACATTGTAAATGAAACTCAGTGAAACCACTCCTTGTGTTTAAGAACCTGCAGAGGGAAGTTAACCCTGGGGTAAGGGAAGTTAACCCTGGGGTAAGGGAAGTTAACCCTGGGGTAAGGGAAGTTAACCCTGGGGTAAGGGAAGTTAACCCTGGGGTAAGGGAAGTTAACCCTGGGGTAAGGGAAGTTAACCCTGGGGTAAGGGAAGTTAACCCTGGGGTAAGGGAAGTTAACCCTGGGGTAAGGGAAGTTAACCCTGGGGTAAGGGAAGTTAACCCTGGGAGGACGACCACATTTTCCCCTGATTTACTGACTACGGTCAGGATAACGTTAGGAACGATTAATAATACGTTTACAATAATAACACAAAAAAGAAGGAAAAAGTTCATTTTAGGATCCATGAACTTCTAGTTTATAATTTGTAAGAATGAACGATGAACTGAACTAATTCATATTAACTAACTAGAACTGAACTTTGAACTAGTTCCTAAATAAGGTGAACTTTCCCAACACTGCTACTGGGACACTTAAACTGGGACTGGTTGTCCACATCACGTGCACTGAATGACATTTTTGACACGCTCCACCTCACGCAACTAATGCGTGCGCTCACTCGTATTAATACAAAGGATATGAAGAGGTCGAGGTTGCTCGATGTCATCCTCACAAATATACTGCTGTTGGAACATTTCTGAACCTAACCGAACCAATGTAACGGAAAGGGAAGAGGGAAGGAGAGGGATACTTACCGAACATTTGGGACAGTTGACCAATGTGGCACAATCACACAATCTGGGGAGAAAAAAGAAAATGATTAAGGGCAAAGAGAAACCATTGGGGTTAAACATAGAAGTGGGAGAAAGACAACAACAAAACCAAGGGAAAACGGAGGGGGAAGGAACTCTAGGAAAAGAGGTCCAAAATACACCTGTGAGAATGGGAAATAGCCCTGGGGGGGGGGCACCTGATGAAGAGGAGGGACTCAAACAATTACATACAGTACATCCATAAGAGAAAGGAAGGAGTACTCACCCGAAACCCTAGAAAATTGGACCAATAAGTCACCTGTGAACAGAAACAATGAATACCCACTAGATGGGATTACAGACTCACCTGAGGTTCTGAGGGAGGCGGAAGTGGAGCCGGCAGGGGGGAGGGGGGACCCTGGGGGGGTAACGGAGACCACAAACATCATAAATCCGCCAGGTCCGGTCGTTTTTGACTCCAGTCTGGTCCCTTTAGGACCATATAAGCACCCAAAGGTGTATCAGAAGATCGCCACCTGGGGGAAAGAAATGAGCAGACCTACAATAGTGATGGGAGATTCAAATCTGGCTAGGATACCTAGGAATCCGTACCACCTGGTCCAGATAGACAGCTTCCCCGGGGCCCAAATACATCACCTCAAAAGGGTCCTGGAGAAACTTGATCCGAACCCCTCAGTACACAAAGTGGTCCTTGCAGTGGGTCTTAACAACTGCCTTAAAGGGAACCAGCCTAATACAATCCATAAGCAGTTTTCACAGCTGATGACAATCAGCAAAAAGGTTTTCCCCCAGGCGGAACTTTTTGTCACACAGGTGCAAGGCCTAGCCCAAGTAGCAGTCCAAGCTAGGGAATTGATGGTGGAGTTAAACCAACACCTCCAAAGAAATTTCAGGACCCTTGAGGAGGTCAAGGAGGACCTTGTCCGCCTGGAGAGGGACGGAGTTCACTGGACTGCGAGAACAGCCCAAGGGATCCTCGAAAAATGGATGACACAGTTAAACTGACAGTAGGGGGACAGAGAAAACTCGTCCCCGAAGCCTCAAATGTGCCTAATTTATCTCTGACATATTCACTAGGGGAGGCAGAGTACGAAGTTTTAGAAAAAGGCTTACTATTTATCCCAACACCATCAAAAATAGACAGGCGGGAACTTCAACGGGATTTACATCAATAACACAGACGGTTAAAACTACGAGATAACTTTGATTATAGTAAGGATTATTTCGCACAAACCTTTTACAGGGCTCTCATGTTGGGAACCCCGGAAAGACTTAGAACCCATTCAGAAACTCATGAGACAGGATGAACAGGCTCTTGAGAGGATTACGTTTTCCAGAATCCCTAAACAAAACTTGTCTAGGGAAGAAAAAGGTTCGTTGAAACGTCTGACACAAAATAATAATAATAATAATACATTCAATTTATATAGCGCTTTTCTAGGTACTCAAAGACGCTTTACATGGTAGCGATAAAAACAAAATAAGGACATAGTCATTAAACCAGCGGATAAGGGATCAAAAATAGTAATTATGGATAAGAATCAATACCTAACAGAAGTCAGACCAGTCCACTCACCCACCTGTCCACTCATCTACCTGTCCACCAGTCCACTCACCCACCTGTCCAATTATCCACTCACCCACCTGTCCACTCATCTACCTGTCCACCTGTCCACTCATCCACTCATCCACCAGTCCACTCATCCACTCACCCACCTGTCCAATTATCCACCTGTCCAATTATCCACTCACCCACCTGTCCACTCATCTACCTGTCCACCAGTCCACTCACCCACCTGTCCAATTATCCACCTGTCCAATTATCCACTCACCCACCAGTCCACTCACCCACCAGTCCACTCATCTACCTGTCCACCAGTCCACTCATCCACTCGCCCACTCACCCACCAGTCCACTCACCCACCAGTCCACTCATCTACCTGTCCACCAGTCCACTCATCCACTCGCCCACCAGTCCACTCACCCACCTGTCTACTCATCCACTCACCCACCTGTCCACTCATCCACTCACCCACCTGTCTACTCATCCACTCACCCACCTGTCCACTCATCCACTCACCCACCTGTCCACTCATCCACTCACCCACCTGTCCACTCATCCTCTCTTGGCAGGATGATGGAGTTCTTCCAGAGGACGGAGACTCGTACTAACTACCCTAATGCTCTTCGTATTTCCAACCTTGTCATGTACATTGTTATCATCATCCACTGGAACGCCTGCCTCTACTACTCCTTCTCCAAAGCCCTGGGTGGGTCCCTGTCCTGCCTTTCACATTTCACCTTTGACCTCGGGCCGACTCCATCGTTCATGTTCTCTGTTTCCGTTCAGGCTTTGGTTCGGACCGGTTCGTGTATCCGAGCCCGGCAGATCCCGAATTTGGTCGGCTGGTCCGTAAGTACGCCTATAGCATGTACTGGTCCACGCTAACGCTAACCACCATTGGAGAAACCCCGCCCCCTGTGGAGAACTCTGAGTACTTCTTTGTGGTCACCGACTTCCTGGTAGGTGTGGCTTTAATGTTTACAAAGGCCATTTCTCAATACCAAGTCCGTTACTTTCAGACTTACGTACTTAAGTTTGGATTTAGCAAGTTTGACCTGGGGGGTAGAGTGTCTGGAGGACAGGAGGACACTGGACAGTTATTCTGTAATTGGGATGGCAGCGTGCTTGATTACATCACCAACTATGCTAGCTGTCCCGTTAACAGCACGGCACACCACTGAAAACTTCAGAGCAAATTTTAAACTATGTACTATCA
This sequence comes from Siphamia tubifer, assembly GCA_020466265.1. Lineage (NCBI taxonomy): Eukaryota > Metazoa > Chordata > Actinopteri > Kurtiformes > Apogonidae > Siphamia > Siphamia tubifer. The sequence continues at coordinate 29,767,086 of CM035784.1, forward strand.
TGATGAATGAAGCACAGATTTATAGCTTTAACGTCCACTTTCTCACATAAAATAATACTTCAAATAAATTATATTTAGTGATAATAAAACACTAGTTTTTCCATACTTTAGCTTACAGTTGTGGGTCCTCTCCTCCACCACTGTTGGTGCAAAAAGCATTCTAGAATAGGAGGTCCACACAAGTCACCAGAGGTGGGATAAAGTCATTGCTGGGCAAGTCCCAAGTAAGTCTAAGTCTTTTGCACTCAAGTCCGAGTGAAGTCCCAAGTCAACACCATCCAAGTGCCGAGTCAAGTCCGAAGTCGAAGCTCACAAGTCTCGAGTCGAGTCAAAGTCCCAGCATTTTAGCTTCGAGTCATTTCGAGTCCCCTATAATGAAATAACATTTCTACAAATCATACATGTCTGTAAGGTCTGTATTCATTTAACCTTTTTTATGCAAAGCGTCAAAAGCATTGGAAAATAAGGATCCAGGTGTGAAAAACGTAACATTCCCAAAAATCCCATGGCTGTATTAACTCACAGAAATGTTCCTACTTCATACTGAAGAAAAGGTCCAAATACTTGACAGTGATTTGAGTTTTTATTTCTTAATAAGTCTGCATATTAATACATGTAAATATTCTGTAATTGTGCATTCAATATTATTGTAACTGCAGTTGTATCCGTCAATATGGGGTGTTTGTGTACATTAATGAACAACAACAAAAACTTGAACTTAAAATGATTTTAGCTCATGGTAGAAAAACAACAGACTGGCAAAACTGTAAAGGGTCTGAATACTTGACATGTAACTGAACTGAACAGTAATGCATCCATAGACACTAGTGTGTGTGTGTGTGTGTGTGTGTGTGTGTGTGTGTGTGGAGAGAGAGAGAGAGAGAGAGATGCATGCACGGTGACAGAGGGAGAGACAGTTAAAAAAGAGAATGTGTGTGTTTATGTGCGCAGTGTGGACAGATGAAAAGGTAGTGAGAGGCCATGTAAAACTAGGAGGCGATGTGGGCAAGAAATTGCTTGTATTTCAATAGTGTATTGTACTATAACAAGTGTACTCTATTTGCCTCATATTGTAGAAAAGTTAACCTTAAATTAGAGAGGGGTCGTTTTAGCAAGTTTTTTAACATAAACAAAATTGTCATTCCCTATGATCACTTTTGAAACTGGGCCAACATGCCAATACAGGGAGGGGTGAGAGAGAGAGAGAGAGAGAGAGAGAGAGAGAGAGAGAGTGAGAGAGAGAGAGAGAGAGAGAGAGAGAGAGAGAGAGAGAGAGGAGAGAGAGAGAGAGAGAGAGAGAGAGAGAGAGAGAGAGAGAGAGAGGAGAGAGAGAGAGAGAGAGAGAGAGAGAGATGTGCGTGGACAGCTGATGGTCGGAGGAAAGCTACACACAGTGCGTGTGTGTGTGTGTGTGTGAGTGTGTGTGTCCATGTCCTGAGGAGAAGGTGGTGCTGGGTGGAGGGACCTATAGCACATTGCATTTGCAGAAAATCAAATCGGCCAAAAGTTTGTCAGTCATTTGTGCACGATGAGGACGTAGGATGATGCCACCATGACTGAAAACTCGTTCCACTGGAGCACTGGTTGGATGTTGTAGAAACTCCGTCTGTAATCTTTGACCCGCACGTCTTGCATATTGTGATCTGTTTTTTGTTGACAACTTCGTAATTTTTATAGCCAAAGGAAATTATCTTCGGCATCATTTTGCACGCCGGCACGTAGTTGTCATTGATGCTTGTTTCAGATTTGCGGTGGATGCGGGTTGGAATGAAAAGCAACACTGTGATTGGCTGTCGTGCAAGCAGCGCGCACATGCTCTTTGCATTCACACATTATTTTGCAGAATAACAAGTAAATTGAGCGCGGCATTTATTAACATACTTTAATATTCTCATGGGACGTAGCAAGTCATCGCAAGTCAAAGGGCCAAAGTCCAAGTGAAGTCACAAGTTAATGATGTTGAAGTCCAAGTCGAGTTGCAAGTGTTTGTACATTTTGTCGAGTCAAGTCTAAAGTCATCAAATTGACGACTCGAGTCTGACTCGAGTCCAAGTCACATAACTCGAGTCCACACCTCTGCAAGTCACTACTCGATTCATCCTGGATAAAATGGGTGTGTCCAGAATTTCGAGGGTTGTGAGTGATATGTGAACATGTGTTTTGGGAAAGTACTTGCGAACTTGTGTGTTGGGACAGTATTTGCGATCGTGTGTGTTGGGACAGTACTTGTGAATTTGTGTGTTGGGACAGTACTTGCGAACTTGTGTGTTGGGACAATACTTGCAAACTTGTGTGTTGGGACAGTACTTGCGAACTTGTGTGTTGGGACAGTACTTTCGAACTTGTGTGTTGGGACAATACTTGCGAACTTGTGTGTTGGGACAGTACTTGCGAACTTGTGTGTTGGGACATTACTTGCGAATTTGTGTGTTGGGACAATACTTGCGAATTTGTGTGTTGGGACAGTACTTGCGAACTTGTGTGTTGGGACAGTACTTGCGAACTTGTGTGTTGGGACAGTACTTGCAAACTTGTATGTTGGGACAGTACTTGCGAACTTGTGTGTTGGGACAGTACTTGCGAACTTGTGTGTTGGGACAGTACTTGCAAACTTGTATGTTGGGACAGTACTTGCGAACTTGTGTGTTGGGACAGTACTTGCGAACTTGTGTGTTGGGACATTACTTGCGAATTTGTGTGTTGGGACAATACTTGCGAATTTGTGTGTTGGGAAAGTACTTGCGAACTTGTGTGTTGGGACAGTATTTGCGATCGTGTGTGTTGGGACAGTACTTGTGAATTTGGTGTGTTAGGACAGTACTTGCGAACTTGTGTGTTGGGACAATACTTGCAAACTTGTGTGTTGGGACAGTACTTGCGAACTTGTGTGTTGGGATAGTACTTTCGAACTTGTGTGTTTGGACAATACTTGCGAACTTGTGTGTTGGGACAGTACTTGCGAACTTGTGTGTTGGGACAGTACTTGCGAACTTGTGTGTTGGGACAGTACTTGCGAACTTGTGTGTTGGGACAGTACTTGCGAACTTGTGTGTTGGGACAGTACTTTGCGAACTTGTGTGTTGGGACAGTACTTGCGAACTTGTGTGTTGGGACATTACTTGTGAATTTGTGTGTTGGGACAATACTTGCGAATTTGTGTGTTGGGACAGTACTTGCGAACTTGTGTGTTGGGACAGTACTTGCGAACTTGTGTGTTGGGACATTACTTGCGAACTTGTGTGTTGGGACAATACTTGCGAACTTGTGTGTTGGGACAGTACTTGCGAACTTGTGTGTTGGGACAGTACTTGCGAACTTGTGTGTTGGGACAGTACTTGCGAACTTGTATGTTGGGACAGTACTTGCGAACTTGTGTGTTGAGACAGTACTTGCGAACTTGTGTGTTGGGACATTACTTGCGAATTTGTGTGTTGGGACAATACTTGCGAATTTGTGTGTTGGGACAGTACTTGCGAACTTGTGTGTTGGGACAGTACTTGCGAACTTGTGTGTTGGGACAGTACTGGGACTGCAATTGATGACATTTCAGAGGGATACAAGAACACAAGTACGGACAAGGACGCAAATTGAGAAAAGGCCACAATAAGCGAAGAAGGGGCGGGACTAAGCTTCCTGCTGGGTGTGGCTTTAATGTTGTTTAGTAATCTCCGCCCCCTCCTTCCCCTCCTCCTCCTCCAGGTGGGTGTTCTGATCTTTGCTACCATCGTTGGTAACGTTGGTTCGATGATCACTAACATGAACGCTGCCAGAGCGGACTTCCAGGCACGAATCGATGCCATCAAACAGTACATGACATTCCGAAAGGTCAGTCACATGACTATAGGTTAGAGCTAGGCTAACCCAAACCCTTACCCTGACCGCTGCAGCGTCAGGGTTATGGTATGGCCACACCGAACGAAAATTTTTTGCATTCACGTATTGAGATTACATACAAAGCCAGTGGAGAGACGCATTTGAAAGCAGATCTGTCCCAGGCAGTGCGATCGACATGTTGCTGCGACGTGTTGGGGGCGGCACATCTTGCTGCAAATACGTGTAAATGCTTGACCTGAAAATATTGAACTTTTGAGGCAAATTTGCATGACGCCGGGCCACAAAAGCCAATCCGCATTGAGATACTGCCAACATCTTGACAGAATGACGTATGACGCTGGGACCGACCCAGAACATGTCAGAAAGAAAAACTGAGCCTGAAATAGCGCTGAAAGTGGACGTCACAAAGACTAGAGTTCATGGAGGAGGTGGTGGAATTCTTTGTGCTGCAGGAGCTTCTGCAGGATCAGGTGAACCCAAAAGCAATGGCATCTGGTCCTCCTATGTATCTGGGACCTCCAGAGCAGGTACAGAGCAGCAATCCAACTGATCTGAGCCCATAGTTGAGGAAAGACTGAACTGGAGGGACACATTTGGTGTGGCCGCACAAAAAAATTGACCAGTGTCCAGACTATGCACGGTGTGCGGTTATTATGGCCACGCAAAAAACTGTCCAGCTTCCAGACTTTGGCATTGGGCGTTCGATGTGGTCATGCAAAAAATGGTCCAGCGTCCAGACTCAGAGCGTTCAGTGTGAATGCGCAAAAAATTGTCTAGCATCTAGACCAGGGGTCACCAACCCTGGTAATGGAGACCCCATATCCTGCATGTTTTAGATATATCCCTCTTCCAACACACCTTATTAAAATGCTGAGCCTATCATCCAGCTCTGCAGAAGACTGATAATGACAGACAGGTGTGTTGGAAGAGGGATATATCTAAAACATGCAGGATAAGGGCCCTCGAGGACCAGGCTTGGTGACCCCTGATCTTGACTCTGGGCGTTGGGTGTTCGGGTTCGGTGTGGGCGCGCAAAAAAATTGTCCAGCGTCCAGACTCTGGGATTTTAGTGTTTATTGTGGCCACGCAAAAAAATGTCCAGACTTGGGTGTTTACGCGGCGTGTCACAGGCGTACATGCGTAAATTTATGTTCAGTGTGGCACAGCACTTCACAGGTTTACATGTGTAAATTCACATTTGGTGTGACTGTACCATAAGGGCTAAGCTAACTCTAACTGCTGCAGAGTCACGGTTAAGCTAACCCCAGGTGTGTCTCACCTGTAACCAAGGTAACTAAGGACCTGGAGAAGCGCGTCATCAAATGGTTTCGACTTCCTGTGGACCAATAAGAAGGCGGTGGATGAGAGGGAGGTGCTGAAGTACCTGCCCGATAAACTACGAGCCGAGATTGCCATCAATGTCCACCTGGACACATTGAAGAAGGTGGGTCCTGACTCCGCCCCTAATGGCATTCCTCTCATCGTCCTTCCTGTTGCCCCCTTCTGTTGTCCTGCCCATTACGCCCCTCCCCACACGTCCTGACACCTGTCTGCGGTGCAGGTGCGTATCTTTGCGGACTGTGAGGCGGGTCTTCTGGTGGAGCTGGTCCTGAAGCTGCAGCCTCAGGTCTATAGTCCAGGAGACTACATCTGTAAGAAAGGAGACATCGGCCGAGAAATGTACATCATCAAAGAAGGAAAACTAGCCGTGGTGGCGGACGATGGCATCAAGCAGTTCGTGGTCCTCAGTGATGGAAGTTACTTTGGAGAAATCAGCATCCTGGCCATTAAAGGTAAACGGTCAGAGGACAGGAAGTAGGTAATCCACCCCTCAGATGTGAGGACAGGAAGTAGGAGTTAGGTTTAGGATCCTCATAGTGGGTGGGGTTTAGGTCTAAAAAAGAGGTGGATGAAACATGAAACTTGTCTCATGGTTACAGTAACACTGGAAACTACACCCGTATGGTGGCCATCTTTGATTTCAAAATGGCCGCCATTGTGGCTCAGTTTTAATAAATATTTCTTGAACATCATTAGCAGTTAAATTTCATCTCATAATTTTAACTTTTTATCATATAATTTGGATTTTTATCAGAATAACAGTGTGTTTTGTTCCGTGTTACAACTCAACAAGGTTGGAAGTTATTGTTGTTGTTCAACTTGTGCTAAATATTGTAATCATGTGACACATTTCATGTTTTTAAGGGAATGTGAAGCATCAACCTCTTTTTGGAGCTAAGCCCCGCCCACTATATGGATAAAAAACAGTGTTTATAATCGATGCAACAGTGTCATTAATAGTATAATCCTCATCTGAACACGAAGTACAAAGTATGCATAAAAAACTGAAGGTGGGGCTTTGTGTTCTTCTTCTCTTAAAGGCAGTAAAGCAGGAAATCGGAGAACGGCGAACATCCGGAGCATCGGATACTCGGACCTCTTCTGTCTTTCCAAAGATGACCTGATGGAGGCGCTGACAGAGTATCCGGATGCCAAGGCACTGCTGGAGGAGAAGGGAAGGCAGATCCTGATGAAGGATGGCCTCCTGGACCTGGAGGTATGGCCACATGACACCCCTCAGCCTCTCCTAGTGCTAGCATTAATCTAGTCCTAGCATTAGCCTAATGTCAGCATTAACCTAGTGCCAGCATTAGCCTAGTGCTAGTATTAACCTAGTGCTAGCATTAACTGAGCGCTAGTATTAGCCTAGTGCTAGCATTAACCTAGTGCTAGTATTAATCGAGTCATAGCATTAACCTAGTGCAAGCATTAATTGAGTGCCAGCATTAGCCTAGGGCCAGTATTAGCCTAGTGCTAGCGTTAATTGATTGCTACCACTAGCATAGTGCTAGTATTTACCAAGTGCTAGCATTATCATAGTGCTAGCATTAGTCAAATTATATCATTAACCTATCATTTGCGCTTTGGGCACCAAGTGGTGTATAAAATGCGCTATATAAGTACAGTCCATTTACCATTTACCATTTTAGTGCTAGCATTAATCTAATATTAGCATTAGCCTAGTTTCAGCATTAACCTAGTGGCAGCATTAGCCTAGTGCCGGTATTAAGCAAGTGCTACCATTAACCGAGTGCTAGCACTAGCCCAATGAAAGCATTAGCCCAGTGCGAGAATTAGCCCAGCACTAGCATTGGCCCAGTGCCTGCATCAATCTAGTGCTACCATTAGCCTAGTGCCAGCATTAGCCTAGTACTAGCATTAATCACACGCTAGCACTAGCATAGTGCTAGTATTTACCTAGTGCTAGCATTAGCCCAGTGATAGTGTTAACCTAGTGCTAGTTTAACAATTAGGTTAATTAATCTAATGCCAGCATCAGACTAGTGCCAGCATTAACCTAGTGCCAGCATTA
>CM035784.1:29774392-29781892 GCA_020466265.1 Siphamia tubifer
TTATCGGCAGCGGTTTAGGTCTTGGGAGAAGAAAAATGGTCAGATTTATGTTGAGTTTGCTAGAGACTTGACCACTCATTTTAAACGTTGGTTAACTGCTCTTGAAGTTTCCACATTTGAGGATTTGTGTGAACTTGTAATTTTGGAGCAGTTTAAAAATGTTCTTCCGGGTCGACTGGCAACGCACATTGTGGAAAGGGAGATCACCACAGCTGATAAGGCTGCTGTGGCAGCAGATGAGTTTGTTCTTCTCCATAAGGGTAATTTCAGAGAATGCTCGGTGGCACGTGATCAGGTGCGTCCATGGAAGCAGACTTTGTTTAAATCTGATCCTAAGCCACAAGGGAAGTTTGACATTGGTGGGAAGTGTAATTATTGTTATGAAACAGGTCATTGGAAAGCTGAGTGTCCAAGATTGCAGGCTCAGAATAAGGGAGGTAAACCCAACGTTAAGCCTGTGGCAGCTGCAGCACCTGTTTCTGATGTCTCTGGGGCTGTTGCTCCTAGTTTATGTGAACCTGACGTTTTGGCAGCTTATGATCCTTTCATCAGTGATGGGTTTGTGTCATTGGTGGGAAGTGACATCAAGGTTCCGGTTAAAATTCTGAGGGACACAGGTGCATATGATTCGTTCATTGTTGATTCAGTGTTGCCTTTTTCTGATGAGACAGACACTGGTGACCGTGTCCTTAGTTGTGGCATGGGACTGACTATTTTGCCTGTCCCAGTACATAATGTGACTCTTTCCTGTGAGCTTGTGCAGGGTGAAGTAGCGGTCGGGGTGAGACCGGCGCTGCCTATTGACGGCATTCATGTCATTTTGGGTAATGGCTTGGCTGGCAGTCGCGTCTGGTCTGACACTCCTCCAGCACCTGTGGTTACAGACCATCCAGTTGATCCTGTTCCTAATGGGTTAGATGAAGCGACTTCGGCCTGTGCGATCACACGTGCAATGTGCAAGGCTGAGTCGGATACAATGGCTGGTGATGGGGAGCTTCCGTCGTTGGCTGACTTTCCATTATCAGTGACCCATAGTGACCTGGCAGAGCAGCAGAAAAATGACCAGTCGTTAAAAGATATCTTTGAGTGTGCGGTGTCTCCTGCGGAGATATCCAGTGCAGCCTGTGGCTATGTTGTGCAGAATGGGTTGCTATTCAGGAAGTGGGCTTCTCTTACCGATGAATGTATGGGAGATGCAGTTTTTCAGTTGGTGGTGCCTGAGAAGTTGCGTTCCCTTGTGTTAAAGGTGGCTCACGATGACAGTGGACACTTTGGTGTTAAGAAAACATATTGTAACATCCTGAAATATTTCTTTTGGCCACGTGTAAAAAGAGATGTTTCTGAATATATTAAAACTTGTCATGTGTGTCAGTTGACAGGAAAGCCAAACCTGAGAATCAAACCCGCGCCGTTGCAGCCTATCCCTGCAGTAAGTGAACCATTTCAACATCTGATTGTGGACTGTGTGGGTCCCTTCCCGCCTTCCAAGTCTGGCAGTAAGTACCTCCTTACAGTGATGTGCCAAAGTACTAGGTATCCTGCGGCATATCCATTAAGGTCAATAACGACTAAAGCTGTGGTGAAGGCATTGACTCAGTTCATTTCAGTATTTGGGATTCCTAACATCATCCAGAGTGACCAGGGCTCTAACTTTTCATCTCATATGTTTGGACAGGTGCTGAAGCTCTTACGTATCAAACATAATCAGTCATCAGCCTATCATGCTCAGAGCCAGGGTGCACTAGAGAGATTTCATCAGACTCTCAAGTCCCTCCTTCGTGCTTACTGTACTGAGCTGGATAGAGATTGGGAGGAAGGGCTCCCGTGGCTGATGTTGGCTGCGAGGGAGGCGGTGCAAGAAAGCACCGGGTTTAGTCCAAATGAGTTGGTCTTCGGACACAAGGTGTGTGGGCCCCTGGCGGTGCTGAAGGGTAACTGGGTGGACACAGAGCCGCCAAAAAACCTGGTGGACTTTGTAAATGGCTTTAGACACCGACTATATGTAGCGGGGGGAATGGCAAGGGAGAAGCTACAGACAGCTAAAGAGAAGATGAAGAAGATTTATGATCGCCGTTCAGAGCGGCACGAGTTCAGTGCAGGCGACCAAGTTTTGGCTCTCATGCCTATTGTGGGGTCACCATTTCAGGCAAAATACTCTGGTCCGTATACTGTAGTGGAAAAACTCTCTGAACTGAACTATCTGATTGCAACTCCAGGGAGGAAAAAATCAAAACAACTCTGTCATGTTAATCTTCTGAAGCCTTATTATGTGCGTGTAGGTGAGTCTTGTCTGTCTGGCGTGCGCCCTGCACTCGGAATTAGTTGTGTGTCCATGGTGCATGAGGGAGATAAGGTGCCAGAGCCAGACGATAGTTTGTTGTATGGTCGTCTGAAAAATTCAGAATCACTTTGTAATTTGGATAAGTTGTTGTCTCATTTACCTGAGTGTAAACGGAATGAGTTGTCAGAGTTGGTACAGAAATATCTCTTGGTTTGGTGGTGATCCTTTTAGTGCCCAAATCGGAGGTTGATGAGGTGGGCCTTGTTCTTACAAGCGTACGACCTATACATCAGACATGATTAAGGGCACCGAAAATGTAGTAGCCGACGCATTGTCGCAGGCTCCTGGGTAGTTAAGTGTCATGCCTTGTTTTTCAGTCCCTTGAACTTTGTTGTCTCTCTCCCTGTTCTCTTAAACTGCTCTCAGGTACCGGGGTTGCTGAGAACAGGTGGGGTTGCAGCAGACCATCAGGGTGGCAGGAGGAAGGTTACGCACATACATTTTTGTTTGTATTGATAATTTGGGGTAATTTGTTTATGGCGTTGTAGTGCCAGTGATTCCCCGTGGAACACTGACTTATGGGGGGGGGGTGTGACGGCCCTGCCCGTTAGTGTGGTGGTTGGTTGCCACGATGCTGCCCTTTTTCTCTCCTTCCAATTGGAGCAGATGATTGCGGATTGCGGGCACCTGGACCTGGTCCTCCTACGGGACTATAAATCCCAACCTCTTCAGACTCTGGGGTGGCTTTTCTTCTCTCGTCTCCACCGGCGCTGCAGAACCTTTGGCTGTGTTTGTATTTTTGATTTCACAATACAACATTGCACATCCCATCTCACACACATCTACACTTACACTACTGATGTCACTGACTAACACATCCCATCTTTCACTATTTTGGTTCACCTTAGTCAATAATAAATATAATTTCATTAAATGCACCGTGTCTTCTCCGTTTTTGTCATGGCCCAGAGCCAGGTTGTGACAATATATATATATATACATTATACTCTGTATGTATGTATGTATGTATGTATGTATATATATATATTATATATATGTATGTATATATATATGTATGTATGTATATATATATATTATATATATGTATATGTATGTATGTGTATTTGACAGACGTAGTTTTTAGTACACAGTGTATTTTGGTAGATTTCTACTCTTACCTGTGTTGGTCCAGAGATGCAGGACAGAACCCTCTCTATGTTTTCTAAAGTCACATCAACATCATCCACTGCTACGAGCACATCACCTGATGATGGACACAGAAAATACTACTGTTACAACTGGCACCATACTGTTCTATTCATACCTTCTGACCTCAGATGAGATAACACCCATAGGCTCCATGACGTCACGTAAAGACGTCACATGACGTCACGTAAATACGTCACATGACGTGGCACCAATGGTATATTTGGTAAATGTATGACCTTTAACCTTAAAGCAGGTTATTGACATATTTAGTTAAATCAGACAATATCTTGTGCTTCATATTTAACATTAGATCTAACATGTGACATTTGGTCGTTGTGCGACGTCACATAACGTCAGAGTGACGTCATACGTGGTCGAATATTGAAATGGACATATGTGAAAAACAGGAGCCAGGATTTCTGGGAATGTTTTTAAACCCTCTAAGGGATTGTTAATGATCCATAAAATAAATGGTTAGTGAACACAGAACACTAGTTTATAAAGAAGTTCTGAACATCCAGATCCAAACCTTGGCAGATTTAATGTGTTAGCGTTAGCGTTAGCACAGACTGGTGCTGCTTCACTGAGGTCTGAACTCTACCACTGATCTAGTTTAATGTGTTAGCGTTAGCATTAGCACAGACTGATGCTGCGTCACTGAGGTCTGAACTCTACCACTGATCTAGTTTAATGTGTTAGCGTTAGCATTAGCACAGGCTGGTGCTGCTTCACTGAGGTCTGAACTCTACCACTGATCTAGTTTAATGTGTTAGCGTTAGCACAGACTGGTGCTGCTTCACTGAGGTCTGAACTCTACCACTGATCTAGTTTAATGTGTTAGCGTTAGCATTAGCACAGACTGGTGCTGCTTCACTGAGGTCTGAACTCTACCACTGATCTAGTTTAATGTGTTAGCGTTAGCATTAGCACAGACTGGTGCTGCTTCACTGAGGTGTGAACTGTACCATTGATCTAGGTTAATGTGTTAGCGTTAGCATTAGCACAGACTGGTGCTGCTTCCCTGAGGTCTGAACTCTACCACTGATCTAGTTTAATGTGTTAGCGTTAGCGTTAGCACAGACTGGTACTGCTTCACTGAGGTCTGAACTCTACCACTGATCTAGTTTAATGTGTTAGCGTTAGCATTAGCACAGACTGGTGCTGCTTCACTGAAGTCTGAAGTCTAGGAAATTATGTAGTTTAACAAAGTAGTGAGTCCAGTTGTGTTTAACCATTGAAACCATTATTATTTGTTAGTCCAGTTGTGTTTAACCATTGAAACCAGTATTATTTGTTAGTCCAGTTGTGTTTAACCATTGAAACCAGTATTATTTGTTAGTCCAGTTGTGTTTAACCATTGAAACCAGTATTATTTGTTAGTCCAGTTGACAATAATTAGGTCTTCGCTGTGGACCACGGTGGGCACCAGGCCTATTGAGTCTGCTGTGATCGCAAAGGTAGTCTGCCCTTTGACCTCTAATTTGACCCCCTGAACATGCACGAAAACTCACCAAATTTTGCACACACTTCAGAAGTGTGAAAAATTGCAAGTATTTATAGGTTTCGTAAAAGCCTGTCAAGAAATGTGTCTACAGCGCCACCTAGAAAAGGTGAAATAGTTTGTATTAGGCCAGATCACACCCTAGTGAAGTTAGAGCTATGAAAATCGTTACACATGTTCGTCATATGATGATGAACAAAAAACCTAATTATGGCCACGCCCATAAACCAACAGGAAGTCCGCCATCTTGGAGTAAAATTTTAACAAATTTTGTGTCGTCAATTTCGCTGCAATTGGAAATTATCGATCTCCTCCTTGGCCATTGGCCCAAATGAGCTCAAAATCGGTGAACACGAACTAGACAAGTGGGACATCAAAAGTTATCAATTTTTTTTTGGAAAAGTTGCATCGTTTTTGTGCTACGCTGTCGCAAGTTTTGCAAAGTTTTCTGGGAAAATTACCGCTCCATAAATTGCTTCAGCTCGGACATACGAACATCGATTTGGCTAAAATTTGACTCAGACGTCTATCTCTTGGTCCTATACCAGTTTATCAAAAGGAATTGCGATTTTGCTCCATAGTGCCCCCTATAGAATCACCTTAACTAAAATACCATTCAATCAGGCATAAAAACACCAATTTAACTCCAACGTGGCATGGGGAGGCGGTGGCCAAAGTCGAGCGACAGCGAAGGCCTTTGAGACTGCGTGTAGTTTTTAATTAGAATTGTTACCTATAAGTATTTGTCCAGATTTGATGGCTGGACTGTTTGGCAGTAAACCATGGACAGTCAATCTGTGGGGGTGGGGGAGTGTGACTCCTCCTTCTCTGTTCCAGGAGCAGGGCCGGTGCACCAGGCCCACCAGTGTCTCCAGTAGCCCCCCTGTCCCTGACACGGGGGCTGGGGACGCTGATAATCGTTTGGGGTTGAGGTAGACGCACACTTCCTTCAGCTGGTGTTTCTGGAGCCCCTCCCTCTGCCCCCCCTGGGTCTTCAGGATGGATGCTGGTACCGCCCCTTTCCCTCCGTCAGTCCATCCTCTGGGGTGGGACTGACGGCGTTTCCTCCTGAGGATGCGGGACAGTCTCTTTAGCGTGGGTTCGCCTTTGGTCCTGGACGAGCAGCGCAGCATCTTCCTCTGCTCGGTGATGACCTCTGCTTCCTGTTCGCTGAAGCGGACATGGTTGGTGTGATTGGCTGCAGCCTGGCTAAGCACCGCCTCCTCCTCGCCGTCGCTCAGCTCCAGGTAGAACAGTTCGCCGTTCTTCTGGACATCGTCCAACCACTCTGGTTCCAAATCACTGAGGGAAAAACACACAAGAGTTTAAAAAAAAAAGAAAAAACTTTTTATCTCAATTGTGACTTTTTTTTCCTCCGTGTTTTGTCCATATCCATTAAACTCAGTAACTGTGACCTGATCAAACACATTATCCACACACTAATCACTTTTAAAGGATTTATTTTAGATACTTTTGAAACTTTTCAGATTTCTCCTGCTTAAATAAATATTATTGCATTTGTGGCTTTTATACTTTATTACAATTGAGAAGTTGTACTTTTTTTTTTTACTTTTACTTCATTAAAGGAGTTGCATCAGTACTTATTTTTCACACAAGTAGTAGTACTTCTACTTAAGGACAGAATGTGAGTACTGTACATTGACCACCCCTGCATGTGGGACAGTTTGGGTGGTTAGCTTAACACTTTTGAGCGATGACTTCCAGCCTATATGTGGAACCTTGGAAGAAATCTGCACAGATGTGCTATTTTGTTAGTACACCAAAAAAAAGGTTTAAAGTTAATATTCCCAGTTTCTTCCTTTAACTTTAGTTTAGTCCTTTCCGTTGTCTACAGGCCAGTGTAAAATAAAGTACGCAGAAATGGAGCTGTAGTACTGCGAAGTGGACAGGAGAAGGTCACACTACTGCAGTTGAAGTACTCAGTCATACACACACTGGAACAATTAAAGGCTATCACTATTTTCTTTTGGTTTGTATCCCGCCTTTAAACCACTGAATCTGCAGCTCTGACGTCTGTACATTTACTGAGGATGGCATCAAGCATACAATTATTTATGAAGACAGCAGCAGCAGCAGCAGCAGCAGCAGTAGCAGCAGCAGCAGTAGCAGTAGCAGCAGTAGCAGCAGCAGCAGTAGCAGCAGCAGCAGCAGCAGCAGCAGCAGCAGCAGCAGCAGCAGCAGCAGCAGCAGCAGCAGCAGTAGCAGCAGCAGCAGCAGTAGCAGCAGCAGTAGCAGCAGCAGCAGCAGCAGCAGCAGCAGCAGCAGCAGCAGTAGCAGCAGCAGCAGCAGTAGCAGCAGCAGCAGCAGCAGCAGCAGTAGCAGCAGCAGTAGCAGCAGCAGCAGCAGCAGCAGCAGTAGCAGCAGCAGTAGCAGTAGCAGCAGCAGCAGCAGCAGCAGCAGCAGCAGTAGCAGCAGCAGTAGCAGTAGCAGCAGCAGCAGCAGCAGCAGCAGCAGCAGTAGCAGCAGCAGCAGCAGCAGCAGCAGACCC
>CM035784.1:29789392-29804392 GCA_020466265.1 Siphamia tubifer
GTTCACTTCCTGTGGTCATTACATTGAAATCCAATCAATAAAGGTGTTTATTGAGTCAATTATTTAAGCGGTGACAAAAGTTCAGGTATTGCTGAGCAAAGACAAAGACGACTTCCACCTCTTTTCGCCGAACAAAACGATCTCCGTTCCGTGGGTAAACACCCAAGTGTTTGGTACGAGGTAAAAGCTTATATTGAATGTTCTGTCCAATGGTGTAAGCCAAATGATTATAATACGTCACACTTCTGTCCTATTATTATAATATATAAAACTTCTGTGACATGTCCATCAGAGTGTCCTTTAACATCTGTCAACAATTTGTGTCAATCGGATACAAATTATTATGCGTTGCTAAGGACTTCCTACCCCAAAACAGTCCAAAACTTTAACGGACAATATCTAAAAATATGCAAATTGTAAAATATGTCCAAATGTGGATATTAAAATGACCATAACTTTGGTTCTACTTGTGATAGAAACATCATTTTTTCACCATCTTAAACCTTAGTTTCCACTCTACCAAGATACACACATAACTCTGTTTGGATTTACACACACTTATGACTGGTTTACTGGTGGGGGGTCACATATATATATATATATATATATATATATATATATATATATATATATATATATATATATATATATATATATATATATATATATATATATATATATATAGTTAGAGTGTTGTGCAGGTTCTGCTGTAGAATGCGTTCTTCCGTCTGCACCACATGCCACCACTTCCACTTCCTTGGGTTCTAACTTGGTCATGTATAACTGCTGGTAGTTGTAGTTTTATTTGTTGTTGTTTTCAGGAGATCAGTCGTCTATCGGCTCAGCTGCGTCGTCTTTACGGTTCTAACAGAAAAGCTCCTCGGCCGTTCCACCTGTTCCTGTCGGACCTGAAGGAAAACCAGCGTCTGTTCAGAGAGTGTCTACGTATGAACTCTGGCTTCCTCACTTATATGGTCAGTAGATTTAAATCACCGCACACACCCTGGTCTACCTCACACCAGAGTAACACTGTGACCTTTGACCTTTGTGTCAGGTGGACATGAGTGAGGACAGCTGCGTGGACCTGTTTCCGGGACAGACCCTGGTCTACCTAACACCAGACGCTGAACACGGTCAGAAACATTCACTTTAGACCTGTTTACACTGTGCTGTTTAGTACGGTACGGTTTAGTACAGTTTAGTACGGTACAGTTTAGAACAGTTTAGTACGGTACAGTTTAGAACAGTTCAGTACGGTACAGTTTAGAACAGTTCAGTACGGTACAGTTTAGAACAGTTCAGTACGGTACAGTTTAGTACGGTACAGTTTAGAACAGTTCAGTACGGTACAGTTTAGAACAGTTTAGTACGGTACAGTTTAGTACGGTACAGTTTAGTACGGTACAGTTTAGTACGGTACAGTTTAGTACGGTACAGTTTAGAACAGTTTAGTACGGTACAGTTTAGAACAGTTCAGTACGGTACAGTTTAGAACAGTTCAGTACGGTACAGTTTAGTACGGTACAGTTTAGAACAGTTCAGTACGGTACAGTTTAGAACAGTTTAGTACGGTACAGTTTAGAACAGTTCAGTACGGTACAGTTTAGAACAGTTCAGTACGGTACAGTTTAGTATGGTACAGTTTAGTACAGTTCAGTACGGTACAGTTTAGTACGGTACGGTTTAGTACAGTTCAGTACGGTACAGTTTAGTATGGTACAGTTTAGTACAGTTCAGTACGGTACAGTTTAGAACAGTTCAGTACGGTACAGTTTAGTACAGTTTAGTATGGTACAGTTCAGTACGGTACAGTTTAGAACAGTTCAGTACGGTACAGTTTAGTACAGTTTAGTACAGTACAGTTCAGTACGGTACAGTTCGGCACAGTTCAGTACAGTACAGTACAGTTCAGTACGGTACAGTTTGGCACAGTTCAGTACAGTACAGTTCAGTACGGTACAGTTTGGCACAGTTCAGTACAGTACAGTTCAGTACGGTACAGTTTGGCACAGTTCAGTACAGTACAGTACAGTTCAGTACGGTACAGTTTGGCACAGTTCAGTAGAGTACGCTTATTGTAGCGTTTCCATTACGACAAAAGCGTACTGGTCTCATGGTACCCGTTACTATTTTGGTCACACTTCTGCTTGGGGTCACTAGCGTACCGAACCACTCCCATTTGGGAGGAGCCAAACACTGCTAGATGGTGATTGGTTGAGGAAAAGTGTCATTGTGCAGCGCGGCGGAATTGTGAGAATAACGAATGGCACCAGTCCACCTGAGATATGAGATTAAAAAGTTCAGAAATAACCCATTCATTAACAGTTAACTTTACAGTTCAATAGTGTTTAACATTTATCTTATTGTTCCTTTTGTAAATAAAGGGTGATTAAATTACTAATAAAAGCTTTTTTACTGCATGGTTCTGTACAGTTTGTGTCTCATTCATGTTCTTACATATTTTATTATTGTTTTTAATTCAGCTTTAGAAACTGTGGACACTGACAAAGTCTACGTCCTCGGTGGACTCGTGGATGAAAGTGTCCAAAAGGTAAAAAAAAAAAATAAAGTTGTCATATGTTAAGCACTAGAGTGTTAACCTGGTCCTTTGTGTGTGTGGTTTTTTTTTATGGTCCAGAGGTTGAGTCTGGGTCGGGCCACAGAGCTGAAGGTCCACACGGCCCGGTTACCCATCGACGAGTACATGGTGAAGAAACACAACCCCAAAAACTTCCACTCTAAAATACTGGCTGTTAACCAGGGTGAGTTCACTGGTTCACTTCCACTCACTGACAGTTCACTGGTTCACTTCCACTCACTGACAGTTCACTGGTTCACCTCCACTCACTGACAGTTCACTGGTTCACCTCCACTCACCGACAGTTCACTAGTTCACCTCCACTCACTGACAGTTCACTGGTTCACCTCCACTCACCGACAGTTCACTGGTTCACCTCCACTCACTGACAGTTCACTGGTTCACCTCCACTCACTGACAGTTCACTGGTTCACCTCCACTCACTGACAGTTCACTGGTTCACCTCCACTCACTGACAGTTCACTGGTTCACCTCCACTCACTGACAGTTCACTGGTTCACCTCCACTCACCGACAGTTCACTGGTTCACCTCCACTCACTGACAGTTCACTGGTTCACCTCCACTCACTGACAGTTCACTGGTTCACCTCCACTCACTGACAGTTCACTGGTTCACCTCCACTCACTGACAGTTCACTGGTTCACTTCCACTCACTGACAGTTCACTGGTTCACCTCCACTCACCGACAGTTCACTAGTTCACCTCCACTCACTGACAGTTCACTGGTTCACCTCCACTCACTGACAGTTCACTGGTTCACCTCCACTCACTGACAGTTCACTGGTTCACCTCCACTCACTGACAGTTCACTGGTTCACCTCCACTCACTGACAGTTCACTGGTTCACCTCCACTCACTGACAGTTCACTGGTTCACCTCCACTCACTGACAGTTCACTGGTTCACTTCCACTCACTGACAGTTCACTGGTTCACCTCCACTCACTGACAGTTCACTGGTTCACTTCCACTCACTGACAGTTCACTGGTTCACCTCCACTCACTGACAGTTCACTGGTTCACTTCCACTCACTGACAGTTCACTGGTTCACCTCCACTCACTGACAGTTCACTGGTTCACCTCCACTCACTGACAGTTCACTGGTTCACCTCCACTCACTGACAGTTCACTGGTTCACCTCCACTCACTGACAGTTCACTGGTTCACTTCCACTCACTGACAGTTCACTGGTTCACCTCCACTCACCGACAGTTCACTGGTTCACCTCCACTCACTGACAGTTCACTGGTTCACTTCCACTCACTGACAGTTCACTGGTTCACCTCCACTCACTGACAGTTCACTGGTTCACTTCCACTCACTGACAGTTCACTGGTTCACCTCCACTCACTGACAGTTCACTGGTTCACCTCCACTCACTGACAGTTCACTGGTTCACCTCCACTCACTGACAGTTCACTGGTTCACTTCCACTCACTGACAGTTCACTGGTTCACCTCCACTCACCGACAGTTCACTAGTTCACCTCCACTCACTGACAGTTCACTGGTTCACCTCCACTCACTGACAGTTCACTGGTTCACCTCCACTCACTGACAGTTCACTGGTTCACCTCCACTCACTGACAGTTCACTGGTTCACCTCCACTCACTGACAGTTCACTGGTTCACCTCCACTCACTGACAGTTCACTGGTTCACTTCCACTCACTGACAGTTCACTGGTTCACCTCCACTCACTGACAGTTCACTGGTTCACTTCCACTCACTGACAGTTCACTGGTTCACCTCCACTCACTGACAGTTCACTGGTTCACTTCCACTCACTGACAGTTCACTGGTTCACCTCCACTCACTGACAGTTCACTGGTTCACCTCCACTCACTGACAGTTCACTGGTTCACCTCCACTCACTGACAGTTCACTGGTTCACCTCCACTCACTGACAGTTCACTGGTTCACTTCCACTCACTGACAGTTCACTGGTTCACCTCCACTCACTGACAGTTCACTGGTTCACCTCCACTCACTGACAGTTCACTGGTTCACTTCCACTCACTGACAGTTCACTGGTTCACCTCCAC
Source organism: Siphamia tubifer (assembly GCA_020466265.1). Lineage (NCBI taxonomy): Eukaryota > Metazoa > Chordata > Actinopteri > Kurtiformes > Apogonidae > Siphamia > Siphamia tubifer. The sequence continues at coordinate 29,794,035 of CM035784.1, forward strand.
TCACTGACAGTTCACTGGTTCACTTCCACTCACTGACAGTTCACTGGTTCACCTCCACTCACTGACAGTTCACTGGTTCACCTCCACTCACCGACAGTTCACTTTTATTTAAATACATCTGCAGTGTCTTCAATAAAACATGTAGTTTTCATTCTACTCATTTTTATTGTGTTATCATTTGCCACCAAACATACAACATTTAGTTGGTGACTAGTTGAGTTAAAATAGTCTTCAGTTGCAGTTACAGTTAGCGAACAGTTACTCCACCAGTGTGATAGAAACATATAACAGTTTTATCCTTTAATAATATTATATATATATATATATATATATATATATATATATATATATATATATATATATTACTTAACATGACATAAAATATTTAATCTGGAAGAAAATGAAGTTTTAAAAATCTGTGTCTGAGGATGATGGTAACTGTGTGTGTGTGTGTGTGTGTGTGTGTGTGTGTGTGTGTGTGTGTGTGTGTGTGTGTAGTGTTGGACATATTGTTAGTGTTCTACCACACTGGCAGTTGGACAGAAGCGTTCCGCACATGTTTTCCTCAGGGGAAGGGTTACATCGTTCCCAAAGACACTTCGTCAGCGCTGGACAACACTGCTGCACCGTCTGTAACCATGGATACACTTTAAATGTAACCATTTACTGCACAAACTGGACTGTTTCATCTAATAAACCATCATTAATACCATGACTTTACTGTTGTTGATGGACTAAACTGCAATATTTGGGAAAACTAAATAATTGGTGACTGTCACTGTTTGTGGACTGAGTCACTTCTATTAAAGCTCCTCCCATTTTATGTTAAAGCTCCTCCTATTTTTCCCCGTTGCCATGGTAACCAGCCTGTAGTTCCACACGCAGACACACAGAGCTGACTGGAGTAAAGTCTGTCTGAATGTTAAACCATGCCTCTGAACTACTGTGATTTTTGGTAAAAGTGTAAATAATTGGTGAAAACAAAGTTGATGATGAGTGACAGGAGGGTGTGAGGAACAAGTACATGTACTTTTTATGTGTGTACTGTGAAAAATAAGTGAGTTAGAACAATTTGAAAAACACTGAACTCAACATGAGACAGAAATGATTTTTCCAATAGAAGTCTATTGACAGAAATCCCTGACATCATCCCAAACAGGTTCCTGTCATTTCACTTTAAAAAGAGCTAGATCTTCAAACCCTGGTTTGTTTGAATTCTCACAACCATGGCAACATTTGTGGAAAAGATTGTTTGTCTACTATTTATGGTTTTGCCGTGAGGACGAGTTATTGAGACATTTTTCAGCTTAATTTTTTCTTCTCTCGTGCTCTAGCGATGACATCACCCACTGATAAAAAGTCAGATTTTGGTCTTTTCAGGGTGGATTTACTGAGTTCTCTATCGACAACCGTAAATCACACCCTCATGACAATCACATCCTAAAGACACCACAAAAATGACTGTGTTTGAAAGTTTAAATGAAGTCTGTGCCACAAAGTATGAAGAAGCAGGAGTGTTTTTGTCTGTCCCATTAAGAATGAATGGAGTTTTATTTCGTTTAATAATGCGAAATCTGTACGATATATCGGAATTATGAGACCACATGTGTAAACACTGGGACAATACGAAGAATTTGGGATCATTTGGGAATAATAGCCACATAAACGTGGCCCCATTCATTTCAGCTGGACATTTTTGACTGTTTTTTCGCATTATATATTAAATCCATGCATCACAATGTCAATCACCATTTACAGCAGTTTGGGCTGCACTTTTTTTTTCAGAAGTCATAATAAATATGAGTAACAATAATTTAAACATCTGCCTTCATTACATATAAGCACAGGGAATAATTCCATGATAATAAACTAGTGAGTCATAACACCCAAGTCGAAACTCAAGTCAAAAGTCTTTGTTTGTGTAACTTAAGTGCGACTCAGGTCCAAGTCTTGGACTCGAGTCCTCATGTCTAGATGCAGCTCAGTCAAAAAAGTTCATTTCATTGGACATATTTTTTCGTGTCGTGCTTTTATTTATTATTTTCTTTCATGTGGAGTGTTTGGTCAAATCTAAGCATCATGAGGATGGAATATAGTTTTTTTATTTATTATATTTGTCTGAACCTGATTAAAGTACTGACTCATTACATTTTTTTTCCTGTACACACAGAGGAAGACCATGGTGATGAGTGTGACATTAACATCATAAAAAGACTGACTGACAACAGGTCACATATGTTTGACAATGTTCACTCAGTTATATTTAACAACCTCTGTTGAATTATATTATTCACTCATTTATACACTAATAAACATTTACTCACATCTGGAATTTACTAATGTGGTTGTTTATACAAATAGAAATATACAACAAACCAGACACACTTTCAGGTTTAGATACTCTTTAGCACTGTAGAATTGTAACGTCTTAACGCCGTAGCCTCGTAAGGCTGTAATGCTGTAGCATCGTAACACCCTAGCTTCGTAGCATCATAACGCTGTAGCATCGTAACACCCTAGCTTCGTAACGCCATAGTGCTACGTTCAGTTTGCGACAGTGAAAGATTGAAAACATCGCAGACATCTGCATTTACGCAGCTTTGTTGACTGTACTTTTTCTAACGCCCTATTGGTCAACCTGGCAACGGTTAAGACCTGACAATAGTCGTTAAATGGAACCAAATATTAGAAATGATGTTCAGTGGTGATGTCATCGTAATCGTCCTGGTTCTGGTCCTGGTTCTGCCTGTTTGTGGATGCAGGTGTTGCCATGGAAACGGCCTTTCCTCTCCCTACACAGTGAACAGTGGTCGTGATGAGTCATCAGCTCAAACAGGAAGTAGAAAAACAAAAGGAGGAACTCTTCAGATGAGTTCAGGACACGTTCACTCATTCACTCACTGACCTCTTCCTTCTTTTCTTCATTCATTTGTTCATTGATCCATTCACTCACTCATTCACTCACCTGTCTTCCTGTACAGTGACACCATGAGTCCAGTAGAAATGAAGTATGGAAGGAAAACCACAAGGTATCGAACCAGGAGTAGGACCAGAACTAGGTGGTCTGAGGTGGACTGGGGGGATGGGGGGGTGGAGCCAGGGACACCTGTAGAAACACATTGAGCTGTAAGGGTCAAAGATCAAATGTTTGGCAGCCATCTTAGATTTCAAGACAAGTGTGGAGTCACATGACAGGATGGGTGGAGTCACGTGACCACACCCGCTCCACACAATCATAAAAAATACACTGAAGAAAAAATTCTGTTTATCAGCCACGGTGGTTGCTAGGCAACTGACTGTGGAAGGTCCTGACCTGAGATGGACATCCAGCTGGGCGGAGACTGTCCCACTCCTGTGATGTCACACCGGTACACGCCTTGATGAGCCCGTGACACCTGGGGGATGGTCATGTGACCTGTAAGGCCGACACCCACAAAGGAGCCGTCTTTATAGAAGTCAGCCGGGAGGTCAAAGGTTGTCCTGGTTCCACAGCGGAGAGTCACGCCCTGTCCCTCTGTCACAGGAAGGGCGGGGCTGTGGAGTACCACAGGCCCACCTGGGGAGGGGACACAGAGAGGATGAGGGGGTGGAGCTCCAGTCTGAAGGGGTGGAACTAGGGGTGGACTTTTTATCTCATAATTGTGTGTTTTCTTACCGTGAACAGTAATGTTAGCCGAGTTGCTGCGTCTCGTCTCCCACTCGCACCAGTAGACGGCACTGTCCGGGTGTTTGGCGGTTTCCAAGTCACAGCCGGAGGATGTGGGGGTGCCCCAGTCCACGCCGCAGCAGGACGTCCTGGCGCTGCTGTGCGCGAACCTGCGGACCGTCCACCCAGACCGGGTAGCATTAGCACCGCAGCTCAGAGACAGGGGGCGGTACTCAAACAACTGCAGCGAATCTGGAGACACAATGAGAGTAGGCGGAGCCACGTCGTCTGTGAACAGACAATGACACGGTGGTCACCATGTGGTCAGGAAGAAGACCACAAAAGAAAGAAGACAAAAACACATGACGTAAATATCTGTGAAAAAAATGCAACAAAGAAAAAAAATGTCCCCACAAAAACAAACCAAAACTATGCGTGTGTATTACCAATTATTAATCCTCAATACGTTACATTCTTTTATTTTGAAAATTACCTTTGACCTTCATCCAGCTGCTTGGAGACACACCCATTCCCTGGATGTCGCACCTGTATTGACCTTCGTCTGACCTGGACACGCTGGGGATGGTCATGTGACCCTCAGACGAATCCTTAAGGAGGACGCCGTCCTTGTAGAAGCGAGATGGGAGGTCAGAGGTCGTCTTGGTTTGACAGAACAGGGTGACCTCTTGACCTTCTGTTACCGGGATGATTGGACTCCGTAGCAGCACCGCCCCATCTGGACCACAAACCAAACAAACAAAATCTCTGCTGGGGGGCGGGGCCACATCCAGATATGACGTCACCAGTTTGATGATGTCGCACTGACACACAAAGGACAGGAAGTGACCATATTTGGACCAAAGAGGAGGAGCTATGGGGTGTGTTTGTGTGTCAGAACAAAATCCAGTGCTAATGCTAATATTTAAGGCTAGTGAAAGTGTGTCAGACCAGTGACGGTGATGTTAACGGTGTTGCTGCTCTTTTGTTGTTCAGATTCACACCAGTACAGTCCAGTGTCGGGTGGTTTGACTGTCTGGACATCGCAGCCGGACGACGTAGGCTGACCCCACCCCGATCCGCACTGGGACAGCACTCTGGAAACACGACAAAAAAAAAGAACACACAACAAACAGTAAAACAACATGGAGACGCTTCCATCACACTGAACATTTGGTTCATTAAGGGTTAAATGGTCAACGATACACTGATGATACGCTAAAGATATGGTGACCATACGCTAACGATATGGTGACCATACGCTAATGATATGCTAACAATAAGCTGATGATATGCTAATGATACGATGACGATATGCTAACAATACACTAACAATACGTTGATATTATGCCAACGAAATATTGATGATATGGTGACGATACGCTAACAATACGCTATGCTGCTGATACATTAATGATACGCTGATGATACTTCGGCAATACGCCGACAATGCACCGACGATACACTAACAATACGCTAATGATACGCTAAGAGTAACACCGACGATGTGGTAATGATATGCTGGTAATATGCTAATGGTACGCTGATGGTACGCCAACGACACGCCAACGATACACCAACGATGTGCTAACGATATGCTGATGATGCACCAATGATACTCCAACAATAAGCTAACAATACCCCAATGAAACGCTAACGATATACTGATAATACGCTGTTGATATGCCATTATACGTCGCTATATGTTGTCACTATCTGCTGTGTTGTGATTGGCTGATGCTCGTCCACTGTGCGTCATGCTAAACTCACCCTCTGAAGGTCAGTCTCCAGACCGTCCATCCAGAACTGGTTTGTTCACAGTTGACTGTGACGTCAGAATATTCTCGATGTTGAGACGAGCTGGGAGAGACGCTGACTGTGGCAAAGAAAAAAAAATTAAAACAGAAAAAACATTTTCACACGTTCATCTGCATTTCCTCATGTTTTAGTCATAGTTCCTCATCTTGTCTGACAATACCGACGTTTCTGTGGTTTCCTGAATGCATCATGTTTCCTGAACGCATCGTGTTAGTGCGTCTGTCGTCTGAGATGCATGTGAGTTTGTTTCGTAAAAAAACATCAGCGACAAAAACCGCAGCATTTAGAAAAACAGGAAACCACCAAGAGGAGGACTACAATAGACCCGGACCTGGACCAAGACCCGGACCAAGACTTGGACCTGAACATTATATGAATGGATGAATTGCTGCCACTTGCCCCTGTCTCCTGCACCAAAGGGACCACAATGGAAATAAGACTGTCTGGTTTATTTGATATGATCATGAACAAGTTACTGTTACAGGTTTTATTTCAACAATGGACTCAGCCTCAGTTTATGGACACACTGCCAACATTTGGACTTTTTATCTCGTAATTTTGACTTACCTTAGATTTTTGACTTTTTATGGCATCATTTTTTACTTCAGCCGTGGGGGCAGTAACGGTGAGCAGAGCAGGTGGTCCATTAACCGAAGGGTTGGCAGTTCGATTCCTACTCTATCCTCGTCAGTCCGTTGTGTCCTTGGGCAAAGACACTTTACCTTCCTGCCTCCAGCGTCACTCACACTGGTGTATGAATGTTTGGTGGTGGGAGGGGTTGTAGGCACAAAATGGCTGCCTTACTTCTGTCAGTCTGTCGCAGGACAACTGTGGATACGTATGTAGTTTACCACCACCAGAGGGAGAATGTGAGAGTGAATGAATGACTTATTATTATCCGCTGATGATGGATTAATATGGGTCCTGGTGTTATTAGACCTTAGTGCAGCCTTTGACACCATTGACCACAGTATCTTAGTGCACAGATTAGAATGTGATATAGGTATTAGAGGAGCAGCCCTCTGCTGCTTTAAATCATATTTATCTAATCACTACCAATTTGTTAACGTCAATTAACAATCATCGCAGTCCTCCAGAGTTAATTATGGCGTGCCCCAAGGGTCAGTCCTTGGGCCTATTTTGTTTACACTATATATGCTCCCTTTAGGTAACATCATTACAAATCATGGCATTAATTTTCATTGTTATGCAGATGACACACAGCTATATTTATCGATTAAACCTGATCAGACCAGACAAATAGATAAACTAAGTACATGTGTACAAGACATAAAGACTTGGATGAGTGCCAATTATCTTTTATTGAACCCTGAAAAAACTGAAGTCATTATAATTGGTCCTAAAAATGCAAGAGACTCCCTAACTGACCAGATAGTTACTGTAGACAACTTAAGTGTAACACCCAGTGACACAGTTAAACATTTAGGAGTTTTATTTGATCCAGATCTTTCATTCAAAAATATTGAAGGTGCTAAAGTGTTTTTTAACGCTATGATAATAGCACATCTGTCATACTGTGTCACCAGCTGGGCAGTAAGGGCAGTAAGACAGTGTTAAAGCCTATCCATTCTGTCTATAAACAGGCCTTAAAGGTCCTAGACATTAAACCATTTCACTTTCACCATTGCAGTATTTTGGAAAAATACAACTTGCTGAACTGGGAAAACTTTGTCAAATTTCAAGATGCAAACCTGGTCTTTAAAATTCTACATGGCTTGGCCCCACCCCCACTTTCTAATTTTCTGAACTTAAGTAGGAGACAAATAGGTCTGCCTCCTCTAAGAACCTATTAGTCCCTCCACCATTCCATCTCACATACGCAGTGTTGATACATTTTAAAACTTCAAAAACATGTTCAAATCCTGGTTATTAGAGAATCACACTTGTGCTCATGATTTTAAACAATTTTAGATAATGATAATTTAAATAGTTCATTGCTGCCTACCTACTGCCCATGTATTTGTTGTATTTATTGATGCTTAAATGCTGTTTTCTTGATTTAGTTTGTGCTGCAGGTTGCTGTATGGTTTACTTGTGAGCTGGTGTATGATGTATTCTTGATTTTAAATATATGATTGTTATTGTTTTTTCTTATTATTGGAAATTTACACCTTGCCCAGGGACTACAGTTGAAAACTAGCTTTCGAGCTAAAACTAGCGCATTTACAGAAATGTTGATTAATGTGCATTGTCCCTGTTGAAATAAACTAATAAAATAAAAATAAATCTGCAAGGCTTTTATTTATAGACTTTTCCTCTGCTTTTAACACAATCCAGCCCCACATTTGAACCAAAAGGTTTTTAGAACAGTTTAAAATCAGCAAAAATGTGATGGGCTGGATTTTAGATTTTTTTAACAGACATGTCACAAAGGGTGAAGATAAATAGAGTTCTGTCCGACCCAGTGTTCTCCTCCACTGTCTCCCCTCAAGGATGTGTCCTGTCACTACTGTTATACATTCTCTACACAAATATGTGTCAGATAAATATTTAAACAGGACCATTATTAAGTATGCTGACGACTCAGTTCTAGTCAACCTACTTAAAGAGGGCGGGGCCAATCACCACCCTGAAGTCATCGATGACTCCGTCCAGTGGTGTGAGGAATCCTACCTTCACCTGAATCTATCTAAAACTAAAAACGTGGTCATCGATTTTAGAAAACGACATGACAGGCACAGAGTCACTTTAATTAAAGGTCAGACCATTGAACAGCTGCAAACATACAAAGAACGATAATGGACGATAAACTGAGGGTTGGTGGGGAGTCCTTGTCCCAAGTGGAGGAGTTTAAGTATCTTGGGGTCTTGTTCACGAGTGAGGGAAGGATGAAACGGGAGATTGACAGGCGGATCGGTACGGCGTCTGCAGTGATGCGGACGTTGTATCGGTCCGTCGTGGTGAAGAAGGAGCTGAGCCGAGAGGCGAAGCTCTTGATTTACCGGTCAATCTACGTTCCTACCCTCACCTATGGTCATGAGCTTTGGGTCATGACCGAAAGGACAAGATCCCGGATACAAGCGGCCGAAATGAGTTTCCTCCGTAGAGTGTCTGGGCGCACCCTTAGGGATAGGGGGAGGAGCTCAGTCACCAGGGAGGAGCTCGGAGTAAAGCCGCTCCTCCTCCACGTCCAGAGGGGTCAGCTGAGGTGGCTCGGGCATCTGTTTTGGATGCCTCCTGGACGCCTCCCTAGGGAGGTGTTCCGGGCATGTCCCATCGGGAGGCGACCGCGGGGAAGACCCAGGACACGCTGGAGAGACTATGTCTCTCGGCTGGCCTGGGAACGCCTCGGGGTCCCCCTGAAGAGCTGGAGGAGGTGTCTGGGGAGAGGGAAGTCTGGGCCTCCCTGCTTGGCTGCTACCCCCGCGACCCGGCCCCGGATGAAGCAGTTGATAATGAATGAATGGATGAATGAATGAAAAACTGAGTTTTAAAGGAAATTGTGGATATGTTTGTAAAAAGAGCCGTCAGTGGAACCTGGCACACCTTCACATTGACCAAACCATTTGAACGGTTTTATCCTTCTTTTATTGATGGTGCCATGGTTCGATCATATCTTAGTTAAGGAAAAAAAAACCAAACTGAATCAGATTGTCAGATGGACGAGTTGTCTGATTGGTGAGTCCCAGTTATGCCCCGCCTCCCTGTACATTAGACATGTTCAGAGGATGACGGGATCAATTCCTAGTGACGACTGTCATCCATTAAAAGATGAGTTTCAGCTGCTTCCCTCCAGACGACGGTTCTTAGCAACACAAAAACTGCTTTGTTCCTGCTGAGCTGAAGAAGCCACTGGGACATTATCTTATTTTAATTATTTATTCCATGGCCTAGCTTTATCTATTTATTATTATTATTATTATTGTGACTCTATTTTATTCTATTTGTACATTTTTATTGTTGACTTTGATCTTTTCTGGGGTTTGATTGTTTTATTATGTTTGTCTTTCATTCATTTGATCTTAATGATTTTATTTCTTTTATCAAACTATGTCATTTTATGGATGTATAGTGGAGCTCTGAGCACTTTGTCCTGTTTTTCACATTTTTATTATAATCTCGACCAATGAACCCCATTGTTGTGTTGGGTATCCATGTGTTGTGTGTGTGGTACGCAAGGAATAAGTGATCATCTGGACTGCAAAACAAATCTACCTACGGGTACAAATAAAGTAACCTTGACCTTATCTTTCATACCAAGTCTGATCATGACTAGTCACCTGGTGTCCCCTTTCCCCCCTCCCCCCCTGGGGGAAGTGGTGGTTTTCCTGACAGTGTCTGTGTGGGAGCCATGGACGACAGGATCTGCAGTGACTCACCTGTGCTGACCTGTGACCCCGGACCCCCGCCCCTGCCTGTCTGGACCAGCCCCCCCTCCTTCATTTATAAATGGACGTTCATCTATAGTCTGTCCGTCCATGGGAGTGGATCTGTCCTTCAATGTGGTTCTCCTCAAGATTTATTCATTTTCCCACTGGGTTTGGAAGTTTTTTCTTGCCAATAAGGAGGGTCTAAGGACAGGGGGAGGAGCTAAGGACAGAAGGAGGGTCTAAAGACAGGGGGAGGGTCTAAGGACAGGGGGAGGAGCTAAGGATAGGGGGAGGGTCTAAGGACAGGGGATGCTGGGAACTGTTCATGTATCTCTGTAGGTGATTGTGTTTCTGTAAAGCCCTGAGAGACGACTTTGTTGTGATTTAGGGCTTTATAAATAAAATATATATAAATAAAATTGAATTGAATGAGGGCAGCACGGTGGTGCAGTGGTTAGCACGGTGGTGCAGTGGTTAGCACGGTGGTGCAGTGGTTAGCGCAGTGGTGCGGTGGTTAGCACGGTGGTGCAGTGGTTAGCGCGGTGGTGCAGTGGTTAGCACGGTGG
>CM035784.1:29816892-29826892 GCA_020466265.1 Siphamia tubifer
GAGCAAGTCATCGAACTCCAATATGCAGATGACTGTGCAGTTGTGGCCCACACACCGGAAGCACTACAGGCTATCCTCTCAGCTGCTGCAAGTGCCTATGGCAGACTGGGCCTTTCTGTCAACGTGGCGAAGACCGAGGTAATTTGCCAGTGGGCATCCACTCCTCCATCTCATCCACCAACCTTCACCATCTCCAATAAGCCACTTGCAACAGTGGACTCCTTCAAATATCTCGGCAGTTTTCTCTCTGACGACTGCAGTATCGACAGGGAGATCCAAAACCGGATAAAACAGGCATCGGCATCGTTTGGCAGACTCAGGAAAAGAGTGTTCCAAAACAAGGACCTTAAACTCCACACCAAGGTAGCGGTCTATCTGGCTGTTGTTATGACAACCCTCCTCTACAGCTGTGAAGCGTGGACCCTGTACAGCCGCCACCTCAGGATGCTTGAGGCCGTCCACATTAGGTGCCTACAATGTATCCTGGGGATATCCTGGAAGGACCGAGTCCCCCACACTGAGATACTCTGCAAGACCAACTGCACCAGTGTGGAGGCGACAGTCACCCAGCACCAGCTTCGCTGGTTAGGCCATGTGATCAGGATGTCAGAGGAACGCCTGCCACGCAAAGTGCTTTATGGTCAGCTTCATCGTGGCCGTCGCTTGGCAGGAGGCCCGAAAAAGCGATATAAAGACCAGGTGAAGACTGCCATGAAAAAGTGCGGCCTGAACCCGACCCAGCTGGAGGACACTGCAGCCGAACGCTCCATCTGGCGGCAGCTCCTCCAACAAGGAGTACACAAACTTGAGGAGGACCGAGGTGACCGACGTACCAGGAAACGTCAAATGAGACATGAAGCCAGTGCCACACCCACACCCCCAGTCAATGTCTTCACCTGCTCTGTTTGTGGCAAGCAGTGTGGATCACGGGTTGGGCTACACAGCCACATGAGGTGGACTCACAAGAAATAGAGATGGATTGTCATCATCGGACACGATGGACAACCTTAAGTAAGCAAGTGTGTTAGTGTGTGTGTTAGTGTGTGTGTTAGTGTGTGGGTTAGTGTGTGTTAGTGTGTGTTAGTGTGTGTGTGTGTGTGTGTGTTAGTGTGTGTTAGTGTGTGTGTGTTAGTGTGTGTTAGTGTGTGTGTTAGTGTGTGTTAGTGTGTGTTAGTGTGTGTGTGTTAGTGTGTGTTAGTGTGTGTGTTAGTGTGTGTGTTAGTGTGTGTTAGTGTGTGTGTGTTAGTGTGTGTGTGTTAGTGTGTGTTAGTGTGTGTGTTAGTGTGTGTTAGTGTGTGTGTTAGTGTGTGTGTTAGTGTGTGTTAGTGTGTGTGTGTTAGTGTGTGTGTGTGTGTGTGTGTTAGTGTGTGTGTGTGTGTGTGTTAGTGTGTGTTAGTGTGTGTGTGTTAGTGTGTGTGTGTGTGTGTGTGTTAGTGTGTGTGTGTGTGTGTGTTAGTGTGTGTTAGTGTGTGTGTGTTAGTGTGTGTTAGTGTGTGTGTGTTAGTGTGTGTGTGTTAGTGTGTGTGTGTGTGTGTGTGTGTGTTAGTGTGTGTGTGTGTGTGTGTTAGTGTGTGTTAGTGTGTGTGTGTTAGTGTGTGTGTTAGTGTGTGTGTTAGTGTGTGTTAGTGTGTGTGTGTTAGTGTGTGTGTGTGTGTGTGTGTTAGTGTGTGTGTGTGTGTGTGTTAGTGTGTGTTAGTGTGTGTGTGTTAGTGTGTGTTAGTGTGTGTTAGTGTGTGTGTGTTAGTGTGTGTGTGTTAGTGTGTGTTAGTGTGTGTGTTAGTGTGTGTTAGTGTGTGTGTGTGTGTGTGTGTTAGTGTGTGTGTGTGTGTGTGTTAGTGTGTGTTAGTGTGTGTGTGTTAGTGTGTGTTAGTGTGTGTGTTAGTGTGTGTGTTAGTGTGTGTTAGTGTGTGTGTGTTAGTGTGTGTGTGTTAGTGTGTGTTAGTGTGTGTGTGTTAGTGTGTGTGTGTTAGTGTGTGTTAGTGTGTGTGTGTTAGTGTGTGTTAGTGTGTGTTAGTGTGTGTGTTTCTTACCCCAGGATGAAGCCCCAGACCCAGGGTAGTTTTAACAGGAAGTGAGAAACCAGTGCAACCACACATGCTTCCACCACACATGGACCAAGAGCCAGACGTACACACACTGCCTTTAGACGCTGCAACGCCTACACACACACACACACACACACACACACACACACACACACACACACACACACACACACACACACATGTTTAAATGTCCCAACACGTTTGTTTTATATAAAATGATATTTAAAATGAGAAAATAAATGAATACAAATAGTTTTAAAAACAAAATACATGTTATTAAAGATAATAATAAAAAAAACAGTTTGAAGAAAATGTAATTAAAAATTATATAAACATTTTTCAAAATAAATTAGTATAAATCATTTTAAAAATATTAAATAAATAATTATAAAAAAAATAAATAAAGAAGAAGAAGACATTTGAAAATGATTAAATAAAATTGAATGAAGGAATAAACTAATAATAATATTTTTAATTAATAAATGAAACTTTTTTTTTTAATAAGATAAAATAAAGCTGCAGTAGTTCGCAACAAGAAAGTCCCTGGTTCTATTCCCATACCAGACCTTTCTGTGTGGAGTTTACATGTTCTCCTCATGTCTGCCTCATCCCTGTGACCCCTGTGACCTCTGTGACCCCTGTGACCCCTGTGACCTCTGTAACCCCTGTGACCTCTGTGACCCCTGTGACCCCTGTGACCTCTGTGACCCCTGTGACCTCTGTGACCCCTGTGACCTCTGTGACCCCTATGACCCCTATGACCCTAGTGAGGATAAAGCGGATAAAATAAAAAATATAAAAATGTGAAAATAATTACATTAAAATAAGTGAATGAATTATTATTATTATTATTATTATTATTATTATTATTATTATTATTATTATTATTATTATTATTATTATTATTATTATTATTATTATTATTATTATTATTATTATTATCATACATATCATATCCCACATCATTTCTATTTTACTGGTGGGGAACTCCACATATTTAACCTTGTGGGGACTTTTTTTTTGGTCCCCATAGTGTCAGAGGTCCCCATGATGTGACTGTGTAAACCAGTGGTGCGCAAACTACGGACGGTGGGCCGGATGCGGCCCGGCTCCACATTTGGTCGGTCCCCTGAACAATAGCAGAGAGTATTTATATTTTTTTTTTCATATGTGTGTATTTGTATTTGATTCTAAAGTTGGACTTTTGTAATAAAATGTTCCTTAGTTCTGAACTATTTTCATTATTAACTATTAGTTAGAAACTAGTTGAATATAATCTGCTCTGACAACGTTTATGTTCCATGTCATCACACTGACCCCGCCCCCTTATCACAGAAGGGAACGTTATGTTGTCCTCACAGGAAACAGTTTGGGGACCCCTGCTGTAAACATATCAATGTCCCCATAAAGACAGGAATACACACACACACAGTGTCAGCAGTACGATAGTGCGGTCATGTGTCTTGTCAGTGGGCGTGTCTTACCGATGGGTCCAGGCCCAGTCCAGCTCTGGTCAGGATGATTGACAGGGCGATGTTCCGTAACCCTGACGACCAGTGGGTGTCGATGAAGACGGCATCAGTGACGTACGGAACATTCCGCAGGACCAGACCGGCCAGGAGCATCCCTGACAGGCAACCAGGCAACCAGGCAACCAGGCAACCAGGCAACCAAGCAACCACACAACCACACAACCAAGCAACCACACAACCACACAACCACACAACCAAGTAACCAGGCAACCAGACAACCAGACAACCACACAACCAGACAACCACACAACCAAGTAACCAGGCAACCAGACAACCAGACAACCAGACAACCAGACAACCACACAACCAGACAACCACACAACCAGACAACCACACAACCAAGCAACCAGGCAACCAGACAACCACACAACCAAGCAACCAGGCAACCAGACAACCAGACAACCACACAACCAGACAACCACACAACCACACAACCACACAACCAGACAACCAGACAACCACACAAACAAGCAACCAGGCAACCAGACAACCAGACAACCAGGCAACCAGGCAACCAGACAACCACACAACCAAGCAACCAGACAACCAGACAACCAGGCAACCAGACAACCAGACAACCAGGCAACCAGACAACCAGACAACCAGACAACCAGACAACCAGACAACCAGACAACCAGACAACCAAGCAACCAGGCAACCACACAACCAAGCAACCAGACAACCAGACAACCAGGCAACCAGACAACCAGACAACCAGGCAACCAGACAACCAGACAACCAGGCAACCAGACAACCAGACAACCAGGCAACCAGGCAACCAGACAACCACACAACCAAGCAACCAGACAACCAGACAACCAGGCAACCAGACAACCAGACAACCAGGCAACCAGACAACCAGACAACCAGACAACCAGACAACCAAGCAACCAGGCAACCAGACAACCAAGCAACCAGACAACCAGGAAATTAATTAATTTAATTCCAATAATAATAATAATATACTTTCTTAATATTAATATAATAATTAATCTCATCTTCTCTCTAACTCTAACCTTTTGAAAAATACATGTTTCTCTTTACACCACTTTCCCTCGTGCTTTATGGGGACAGTGTATTTATAGAGTCACATCATTTCTATTTTTACTAATGGGGACCTTTATTTCTATTTAACCCTCTTGGGGACCTAAGTTTTGATCCCCATAGTGTCAGAGGTCCCCATGGTGTGATGTGTAAACATATCAATGTCCCCATAAATATAGGAATATAAACACAGTCTCTTACCCAGCAGGGGGGGGAATGGGGGCAGTGTGGGCAGTTGGATCATTCCCACCAGTTTTCCTCCCAGAACAGAACAGATGAACAGAACCACAATACCAAACAGGTTCCCACCAGGAAGACACTCTGTCCCCGTAATGGACCACACCACCCCGAACAGGAGAGCCAATAGGAATGCTGCAAAACACACACTTCCTGTTAGAGCAGAAGGACACGCCCACACAGAGAGGACACACCCACAGGGACCCCGAAGAGAAGGGCCAATAAGAAGGCTGCAAGATAGACACTTCCTGTTAGAGCAGAAGGACACGCCCACACAGAGAGGCGTGTCCTCTCAGTCAGAGAACGTACCTTTAGTGATGATCAGGTTTATTAAACCCTGAGGACGAGGACATTTGTCCTTTACACGAACACAGACAGAACAGCAGGAGGAGGCGGAGTCAGAGGAGGAGGCGGAGTCAGAGGCAGAATCAGAGGACGCCATCTTCATCTGGACACACACACACACACAGACATGAACAAAATCAATCATCACATCAACTTTAGTAGTTAACCACTGCTGATCACCATGGTAACCAACACTGACCACTGCTACCCTAGATCCTGACATTCTAGATAATTCTAGGTCTATATCTAATTTGCCCTTCCTGTCAAAGGTTTTAGAACGAGTAATAGTTAAACAGCTGTGCCAATTCCTGCAGGATAATAGTTTATTTGAACAGTTTCAGTCTGGCTTTCGTGCCCATCATAGCACTGAAACAGCGTTAGTTAAAGTTACTAATGACTTATTATTAGCCTCTCCTCAACATTTATTCTTTTTCTCACTGGGTTTGGAAGTTTGTTCTTGTTTTTTCATCCCGTCTAAGGACAGGGGATGTTTGGACTGTTCATGTATCTGTAGTTGATTATGTTTTTGTAAAACCCTCTGAGACGACTTTGTTGTGATTTAGGGCTTTATAAATAAAATTGAATTGAATTGAATCACCACGGTAACCAACACTGACCATACACACACACACACACACATGAACACACAGAAATCTATGTGTGTGTGTGTGTGTGTGTGTGTGTGTGTGTGTGTGTGTGTGTGCGTGTGTGTGTGTGTGTGTGTGCGACCACTCACCTGCGTGTCGTCCAGTGTGTGTGTCGTCCTTCGCGGCAGGACGCTGATCTCTCTCTCTTCTTGATCAACCTGAACTTTACCCCCGTACTGCACACAGTGTGTGTGTGTGTGTGTGTGTGTGTGTGTGTGTGTGTGTGTGGACAGTGTTAGTCTTTTGTTCATTCAAAGTTCAGCCTCATTAAATCTACCGTTAGCTTAGTTTAGCTTAGCATAGAGAGTGGAAACAAATGGAAACACTTAGCCTGTTAGCTTAGTTTAGCTTAGCATAAAAAGTGGAAACAAATGGAAACACTTAGTCTGTTAGCTTAGTTTAGCTTAGCATAGAGAGTGGAAACAAATGGAAACAGCCTGTTAGCTTAGTTTAGCTTAGCATAAAGAGTGGAAACAAATGGAAACACTTAGCCTGTTAGCATGTCATTCTTTTATCTTTTCCTGTGGATCCTGTACTTCCTCTTTGTCTGTTTATTTTTCCCATCATCACTCTATGTGTTTATTGTTTTTTCCCATCATCCATTTCAGCATTTTTTTTATGGAACACCAGGAATGTCAAAAATTAAATGCATAAATAAATATAACCAGACGTTTATGTGTTTGTCTCACAAATGTAAAACATTACGGTGTATGGTTTGTTTGTTTGTTTGTTTGTTTGTTGTAAACATGGCCCATTTTGGATAAATATTTTTGAGTGATTTGAACATTTTATAGGAAATCTGTGCATCACAAAGTCAGAGCTAATAGATCACATTTGTTTCCACTCTTTATGCTAAGCTAAGCTAACAGGCTAAGTGTTTCCATTTGTTTCCACTCTTTATGCTAAGCTAAACTAAGCTAACAGGCTAAGTGTTTCCATTTGTTTCCACTCTTTATGCTAAGCTAAACTAAGCTAAGAGGCTAAGTGTTTCCATTTGTTTCCACTCTCTATGCTAAGCTAAACTAAGCTAACAGGCTAAGTGTTTCCATTTGTTTCCACTCTAGAATAAATGTTATTCTATCTATATTTATTCATCATACGTCTTTATGAACAATAATTAAATCTATTTGTCGTAACTGAACTAAACACGTCATTCATTCATTCATTCATTCATTCATTCAAATTTAATAGAAACATAATTCAATTGCCATTTATCATTTATTTTATTGAATTAATCCTAAATATATTTTATTTTCTGTTCGTCCTGATCCTCCATATTTATTAACTCGTCTTTTATTTCCCATCATGCATCACTGTCATCATCTGTGTTTATTATTGTTTAACTTTTTAATTATTAACAGTTGAACCCATTGAATCTGAACTGAACTGAGACCAGGACCAGTTAGACCAGGATCAGTTAGACCAGGATCAGTTAGACCAGGATCAGTTAGACCAGGGCCAGTTAGACCAGGGCCAGTTAGACCAGGACCAGTTAGACCAGGATCAGTTAGACCAGGATCAGTTAGACCAGGGCCAGTTAGACCAGGACCAGTTAGACCAGGATCAGTTAGACCAGGATCAGTTAGACTAGGACCAGTTAGACCAGGTCCAGTTAGACTAGGACCAGTTAGACCAGGAACAGTTAGACCAGGTCCAGTTACACTAGGACCAGTTAGACCAGGACTAGTTAGACCAGGACCAGTTAGACCAGGTCCAGTTAGACCAGGACCAGTTAGACCAGGACCAGTTAGACTCGGACCAGTTATACCAGGACCAGTAAGACCAGATCCAGTTAGACCAGCTCTAGTTAGACCGGAACCAGTTAGACCAGGTCCAGTTAGACTAGGACCAGTTAGACCAGGTCCAGTTAGACCAGGACCAGTAAGACCAGGTCCAGTTAGACTAGGACCAGTTAGATCAAGACCAGTTAGACCAGGGCCAGTTAAACCAGGATCAGTTCAACCAGAACCCAGAACTGAACCCAGACCTGGGTGGCTGTGGTTCAGTTGGTAGAGTGGGTCGTTAGGGTCAAAGGTTAAAGCTGTGGTTCAGTTGGTAGAGTGGGTCGTTAGGGTCAAAGGTTAAAGCTGTGGCTCAGTTGGGAGAGTGGGTCATTAGGGTCAAAGGTTAAAGCTGTGGCTCAGTTGGTAGAGTGGGTCGTTAGGGTCAAAGGTTAAAGCTGTGGCTCAGTTGGTAGAGTGGGTCGTCCAATGACCGAGAGGTTGGCGGTTCGCGTCCCAGCTCTGGCTGTCCACATGTCGAAGTGTCCTTGGGCAAGACACTGAACCCTGACTTAGGCCCCAGTAGGACTGACCTTTGACCTTAGAAACCTACTGGAGTGTGAATGGGTGAATGTGAAGCTAATGTAAAGAACTTTGAACCATGAAGGTGGAACAGAACTATATAAATGCAGAACATTTAACATTTATCTGAACCCAGACCTGATCCTAGACCTGAACCCAGATCCAGACCTGGTTCTGTTTCACTGACCTTTAGATTATTTATTTGTTTGTTTTTTACCTGAACATGTTTTTCATCTGCAGCGTAACGTCTGGTCTGATCCTCATCCATCATCTGTAAACAAACAAACAAACAAATTAATAAACAATCTTATGGTTCTAAACCTGTGGTTCTAAACCTGTGGTTCTAAACCTGTGGTTCTAAAGTTAAGGAACGTGTGCTCCCTCTAGTGGACAGTTAATAAACTGATGTTCATACTGGTCATGGATTTAAACCACTGTTGAACCTGGTTGTAAACTCAGACCTGGTTCTAAACCCAGACCTGGTTCTAAACTCAGACCTGGTTCTAAACCCAGACCTGGTTCTAAACCCAGACCTGGTTGTAAACTCAGACCTGGTTCTAAACCCAGACCTGGTTCTAAACTCAGACCTGGTTCTAAACCCAGACCTGGTTCTAAACCCAGACCTGGTTGTAAACTCAGACCTGGTTCTAAACCCAGACCTGGTTCTAAACTCAGACCTGGTTGTAAACTCAGACCTGGTTCTAAACCCAGACCTGGTTCTAAACTCAGACCTGGTTCTAAACCCAGACCTGGTTCTAAACCCAGACCTGGTTGTAAACTCAGACCTGGTTCTAAACCCAGACCTGGTTCTAAACCCAGACCTGGTTGTAAACTCAGACCTGGTTCTAAACCCAGACCTGGTTCTAAACTCAGACCTGGTTCTAAACCCAGACCTGGTTCTAAACCCAGACCTGGTTGTAAACTCAGACCTGGTTCTAAACCCAGACCTGGTTCTAAACTCAGACCTGGTTCTAAACCCAGACCTGGTTCTAAACCCAGACCTGGTTGTAAACTCAGACCTGGTTCTAAACCCAGACCTGGTTCTAAACTCAGACCTGGTTGTAAACTCAGACCTGGTTCTAAACCCAGACCTGGTTCTAAACTCAGACCTGGTTCTAAACCCAGACCTGGTTCTAAACCCAGACCTGGTTGTAAACTCAGACCTGGTTCTAAACCCAGACCTGGTTCTAAACCCAGACCTGGTTGTAAACTCAGACCTGGTTCTAAACCCAGACCTGGTTCTAAACTCAGACCTGGTTCTAAACCCAGACCTGGTTCTAAACCCAGACCTGGTTGTAAACTCAGACCTGGTTCTAAACCCAGACCTGGTTCTAAACTCAGACCTGGTTCTAAACCCAGACCTGGTTCTAAACCCAGACCTGGTTGTAAACTCAGACCTGGTTCTAAACCCAGACCTGGTTCTAAACTCAGACCTGGTTGTAAACTCAGACCTGGTTCTAAACCCAGACCTGGTTCTAAACTCAGACCTGGTTCTAAACCCAGACCTGGTTCTAAACCCAGACCTGGTTGTAAACTCAGACCTGGTTCTAAACCCAGACCTGGTTCTAAACCCAGACCTGGTTGTAAACTCAGACCTGGTTCTAAACCCAGACCTGGTTCTAAACTCAGACCTGGTTGTAAACCCAGACCTGGTTCTAAACCCAGACCTGGTTCTAAACTCAGACCTGGTTCTAAACCCAGACCTGGTTCTAAACCCAGACCTGGTTGTAAACTCAGACCTGGTTCTAAACCCAGACCTGGTTCTAAACCCAGACCTGGTTGTAAACTCAGACCTGGTTCTAAACCCAGACCTGGTTCTAAACTCAGACCTGGTTGTAAACTCAGAC
>CM035784.1:29831892-29841892 GCA_020466265.1 Siphamia tubifer
TAACACTAACACTAACACTAACATTAACACTAACACTAACACTAACACCAACATTAACACTAACACTAACATTAACACTAACACTAACACTAACACTAACACTAACATTAACCCCCTTTGAATGAAGACAGGTCCACCAAGGAGGTTCTGTTTTCACTGGAGTCTGTCTGCCTGCCTGTCTGTCTGTCTGTCTGCCTGTCTGTCTGCCTGTCTGCCTGTAACATCAAAAAGTTATGGATGTATTTTGATCAAATGTTCAGGTTGTTAGTGTCATAAAGATCCAGAACAGATCCTGGATCATTTACTCCAATGTTAAATTCAAAATGATCCAATGATCTGTTCTGGATCTTTATGACACTAACAACCTGAACATTTGATCAAAATACATCCATAACTTTTTGATGTTACAGACAGGCAGACAGACAAGCAGACAGACAGACAGACAGGCAGACAGGCAGACAGACTCCAGTGAAAACAGAACGTCCTTCGTAAATATAATAAAATAAATGAATAAAAAGTATGAGATAAAAACAGAACTGACCTTGAGCTGCAGCAGCGACAACAATAAAGATACGACAACAGAAGAACAGTCACACAATGTGAGAGTGAGTCACACACACTGGGTTAATAACACACACTGGAAACACTGGGACTGTCACTGTGTTAAATGACACACACACACACACACACACCTGTACCCAGTGTGTCCATGGTGCGTTCAGGTTCATCTGCACACGTCTTATTATGACATGTTGATAATAGCAGGTGTGTGTCTGTGTGTGCGTATATTGTTCCACTGACGTTAACTAGCGTCACACACACAAACACACAAACACACACACACACACACACACACTCATACACACACACACTCACACACAAACACACACACACACACACACACACTCACACACACACACACACAAACACACACACAAACACACAGGTGTTGACCCATCTGATGTCTGAAGGTTAGGGGTCAAAGGTTAGGGTCAGATGATGTGAATGAAAAAGATATTACCACTGATGTTTTTAAATGTTGACCTTTGACCTTCATTGCTCAAAATCTAGTGAGTTCTTCCTTGTCCTGAAAGTTTCATCAAAATCCATTCAGAACTTTTTGCACAATCTTGCTGACAAACAAACAAACAAATGTAATGTCATACCCCCTTGGTGGAGGTAATAAAGGAGGCAGAGCGAGCTAACATGCTAACATGCTAACATGCTAACATGCTTCTGCTAATAAAGCTTTGAGGAACTAAACTATCATCAGTTAGCATCAGGAGTTTAAACTGTGTCTTCCTTCAGACACACTGGTCTGTGTTTCTTCCTAATGATGACATGACTTTGGTTTCGCAGATGAGTTTGGTTTCGCAGATGAGTTTGAAGTTCCCGCCACTGCTCATCACCATGGCAACAGTGCTCCTGGCACTATGAAACACCTGCAGACAATTAAGACTGTGGGAGGAGCTTTAACATGATTGACAAACACTGTGGGCGGGGCTTTAACATGACTGACAAACACTGTGGGCGGGGCTTTAACATGACTGACAAACACTGTGGGCGGGGCTTTAATATGACTGACAAACACTGTGGGCGGGGCTTTAATATGACTGACAGACTAACAGATCTGCTTCATTTTGGTGAGTTCAGTGGTTTTAAAACTGCTGTATCTCACTTATTTTTCACAGTACAGGAAAAATAAATATATCTACTTGTTCCTCAGACCCTCCTGTCACTAATGATCAACTTTGTTTTCATTAATTATTTACAGTTTTCCCAAAATCACAGGAGTTCAGAGGCATGGTTTAAAGCCACGGTTCTCAAACTGGGGTCCGCGGACCCCTAGGGGGACGTGGCGCATGTCCAGGGGGTACGCGAAATTATTCACGGTTTTGTTTTGTTTTTGTTTTTTTGCTGTTTTATTTTGAAATGCAGAAGTTTTATTTTGTAGCGAGCGGGCGGAAGTAACAGCGCTGTTTGACGCCAGCTTGACTAAATTGAGACGGAGCGAGTCACAGGCTATTTTTAGCCACCCTGCAGCGAACATGGATCGATTTTTGTGTCCGCCAAGTTCCTCAAGAAGTGGTAAAAGAAATGACAATGAAAATGACAATGACAAAAACAAACGCCCTAACCCTAAAAAGAGAAAGTACATTGATAGTTATATTGAGTTTGACAAGATCATCCCTCTCATTAAGTCTCTGTCTGTCTGTCTGTCTGTCTGTCTGTCTGTCTGTCTGTCTGTCACACACACACACAGTTTTGTGTGTCTTTTGTTCCGTTTATTATTTTAAAATTATTTAAAATTGTTGTTTCTGAAGTGTTCATTTATATTATAATACCTGAAAATGTGGCTGGTTTGCACAAAAGCACTATTAAAAAAGGTTATCATTGTTTCATAATAATCATTGTTGAAGTGGTTTTTTATCATTTTCAGTATCGCCAGGATGAGGGGGGACATGGAAAAATGTCACCCCTCCAAGGGGGACCTGGGCCAAAGAAGTTTGACAACCCCTGGTTTAAAGGACTCATTCTATGTTTATTTATTAATATTGTTGTTCTTCATTGTTATTGAATTCATTGTGTGTTGGTTCTATTTATAAAATCGTTCAGATTGTTTTGTTTCCAGTTGTTTTTTCACGGTAGAAAAATGACTGGAGGTGGAACAACACAGTTTACTTCTACTTCCTCATACATGTCCATGACGCGCTGATGAGGCGTCTGTGATTGGCTCAGAATGTGTGAAGGAACACTCCCCCCTCCCCTCTGGCTCTGTGTGTGTTTACCATCCCAGAGTAACATCCAGCTAGGTTTGGTGACGTCACTTGTTTTGAAAACGTGCAGTAAAAAAACAGTCTTTATTTCCACAGAGACACATGAACCAGTTTGATCCAACAGTTTTTTACAGTTTGTGCAGCAGCTACTGTGGCGCCGTCTGCTCTAGTAGATGCTAATGCTAATGCTACTGCCGATTGGCTGCAATGGTGGAGGGGCTTAACCCCAGGTGGGTGGGGCTAAAGTCCATCTGACGTCAGATGGACCGTCTTTTTCTGGGTCCCTGGTTCCTGTTGTTGTTTAGTGTGAATGCAGTATGCAGCCAGTGGAGGTGATGAACCACTGTTAAAGGAGCATGTGTTGGTAAGTCTGGGTGAGCCATCACCATGGTAACGCTGGGTGAGCCGTCACCATGGTAACGCTGGGTGAGCCATCACCATGGTAACGCTGGGTGAGCCATCACCATGGTAACGCTGGGTGAACCATCACCATGGTAACGCTGGGTGAGCCATCACCATGGTAACGCTGGGTGAGCCGTCACCATGGTAACGCTGGGTGAGCCGTCAGATTCCAAAAGGAGAAAAGTGGTTTTAGTGGAATGACTCCTTTAACGTTCAGACAGGCTTTACTCCTCGTCGGCTCTTTGTGTGTGTCTGCGTGTGTAACTCCAGGCAAGTTTCCATGGCAACAGGGAAAGTCCTTTACTCACAGAAAATGGGAGGAGCTTTTCACTGTGACCATTTGTGTAGCAGGAAGTGTAAAAACAGACACACAAACACAGTCCAGTTTTATTTATTCAGGATACACAGGTTGTTTACAAACCAAGGGTTTGACCACGACACCGACATTTGCACGGTAACCCACGGCAACGGCGACGCTCAGCGCCCATGTCGACACGAACGTCACACACTTGCACGTTCACAGACACATACAAAAGCCGTAGAAAAATACTCTTAAAAAACACACAAAAACAAGTACACAACACCCGCCTGGAATGTTTCGTACGTCAGTCAGACGCCAGTGCACGCCACCGCCACCGCCATGTTGGGCAACTGTAGGCGGGACACGCCCACCTACGGAGGGTGAATGTATGACAAAAGCCAACCCAAAAAGTGGTCTGTGGGCGTTTACGGGTGTTTGTGGGCACATGCTGGATCCAGAACGTCAATGGTCCGATTCCTTGTGGATCCACCTGAACAGAACCGTCAGTGGAAATGAACAAACATGTTAAATAAAAAAAAACAAACGTGTTTAAAAAATGACCAGTTGTGTTTAATAAAAATACTGGCGTTACCATGGAAAATACAAGAAAATAAAGCAGGAAAAATAAAAACACACAGTGATTAATTCATTAATTAATTAGTTAATGAACGAACAGATCAGATTTGTTAGCCGTTAGCTTCATCAACACTAACACCTGTCTAAATGCTAACCTTATATTCTGTTAGCTTAACTGCATCTAACTAGTTTAAACTACAATTTTACCAATATGGTTCAAGAATACATAGAAAAAGCTAATGTAGCTTAATGCTAACTCTACGACAACACATTATCTAATGAGCTACACTTGTGCTTCACATCCCTACATGTGCTAACCCAGTTGTTAGCATGACGCTAGCTCACAATTTTCTTTTTAAACTGCACTATTTAATAATAATAAAAAGCTAAAGCTAGCATATGTTTCTGTTAGCATCACAGAGCAACACTGAGCTGTTAGTGACGGACGTTAGTCTTTTTTATAGACGTGACGTCACAGGGAAAATGTGCTTTAAATGTTTTATGTTGCCCAACCAGACGGCGGTTTAGCAAAAATAATGCTCATCTGCTCTAACATCGACACACACGGCAACATTTGAACATTTTTACAGGTAACTGGTGGTTTTTAACGGCAAAGTTGAAGAACAGGCACTAGAGATCGAAGCATCGTGGTCCGTTTCACAAACCAACGACAAACACTGAGCGAAGAGTCGGAAAAACATGTTCAAGAAAAATCTCAACATTAGCCTGATCCGGACCAGAACCAGAACTAGAACCCAGATCCATTAAAACATCATGTCCCATTGTACCGTATTTTCTGGACTATAGATTTAAAAGACTTTTGTGTTTGTTTAGTTCCTGTCACAGTTTGGGTTAAGGAACCTTATAGCGCAGAACATACAGTACATGAGCTTCAACTAATGTAGTCTTTGGTTTTCCTTTTGGTGAAAAAGGAGATTTTTATTTTTCGTAACCAGATAATCTGACCTGAAGATGAAGATTTAAACATTTTAGACAAATATGTTATTTACTAAAACAACTGCAACTTTTAGTCATTTTCCTTCAGGCTACACTTAGCTCACTAGCTAACATTAGCTACAGAAACATGGCTAGCTAACATCAACTGCTCGTCAGCTTAACAATTAGCATTAGCTGCGGTTAACTCATTAGCTAATGCTAGCTACAGGTACCATTCTTGCCAACATCAGGTGTTGTTCAGCTTAACTAGCATTAGCTGTGGTTAGCTCACTAGCTAACATTAGCTACAGGCATCTGGCTACTGGGCGACTGTGGTTCAGTTGGTAGAGTGGGTCGCCCAATGACAGAGAGGTTGGCGGTTCGTGTCCCGGCTCTGGCTGTCCACATGTCGAAGTGTCCTTGGGCAAGACACTGAACCCTGACTTAGGCCCCCAGTAGGACTGACCTTTGACCTTAGAAACCTACAGGTGTATGAGTGTGTGTGTGAATGGGTGAATGTGAGGCTAATGTAAAGCGCTTTGAGCCATGAAGGTGGAAAAGCGCTATATAAGCGCAGTCCATTTAACATCAATTACTCATCAGCTTAATAGTGAGCATTATGTGTGGTTAGGTCATTAGCTAAAATTAGCTACACATACCTTTCTCGCCTACACCAGCTGTTGGTAAGTTTATCTAACATTAGCTATCATTAGCTAATATCAGCGACAGGTACCTTGTTTACTAATGTCTGCTTAATGATTAGCATTAACTGTTGTTGCTAACATTTGCTGTGTTTAGGTATTTGATGAACATAAATCTTTTTTTCATCGTTGAAAATTACGCTAACGCTAGTTTCTTTAAACCTGGGTTACGACCCCATGTCATTAGAAACATGTTTAAATGTAGATCAGCTGTTTCTGGTCCGATCCAGGCAACAAGTGACCGAGTGCTTATGGTGGTGGGGTGGGGTGGGGGGTCAGGTGACGGTTTCCCTCCCCTTCCACCCTACTGCAGTGCACGCTGGGGGCTGGAGTGTTAGTTTTTTGGGGGTGTGGCCTGTAGGGGTTGTTTTTGAGGGGCGTGGTCTGGAGTGTTTTTTTGGTGGAGGGGATGTGGCCTGCAGAGGTGGGTTTTGGGGGCATGTCCTGCAGTATAATTTTGGGGGGGGGTATGTCCTGGAATGCGTCAGGTGTTCAGGTAGGTGTGGACGTAGATCTGCTGTCGTATCCAGGGGCTGAAGTGCGACACGTTGCTGTAAACTCCAGGTCCCAGAACTTTACTGAAACAAACGCTTCCCCACGACGTCAAACCAAACAACGTCCACCGCCCCGACGTGTCCTCGCACACCAGAGGACCTCCGCTGTCGCCCTGGAGATGGGGAGGGGCAATGGTCACATGATGCAAAAAGACATGACCTCACCCTAAACATCTGACCCCCACCCCAAACATCTGACCCCACCCCAAACATCTGACCCCACCCCAAACATCTGACCCCACCCCAAACATCTAGACCCACCCCAAACATCTAACCCCCACCCCAAACATCTAACCCCCACCCCAAACATCTAACGCCCACCCCAAACATCTGACCCCCACCCCAAACATCTAACCCCCACCCCAAACATCTGACCCCACCCCAAACATCTGACCCCCACCCCAAACATCTGACCCCACCCCAAACATCTGACCCCACCCCAAACATCTGACCCCACCCCAAACATCTAGACCCACCCCAAACATCTAGACCCCACCCCAAACATCTAACCCCCACCCCAAACATCTAACCCCCACCCCAAACATCTAACGCCCACCCCAAACATCTGACCCCCACCCCAAACATCTAACCCCCACCCCAAACATCTGACCCCACCCCAAACATCTGACCCCCACCCCAAACATCCGACCCCCACCCCAAACATCCGACCCCCACCCCAAACATCCGACCCCACCCCAAACATCTGACCCACCCCAAACATCTGACCCCACCCCAAACATCTGACCCCACCCCAAACATCTGACCCCACCCCAAACATCTGACCCCACCCCAAACATCTGACCCCCCACCCCAAACATCTGACCCCACCCCAAACATCTGACCCCACCCCAAACATCTGACCCCCACCCCAAACATCTGACCCCACCCCAAACATCTGACCCCACCCCAAACATCTGACCCCACCCCAAACATCTGACCCCACCCCAAACATCTGACCCCACCCCAAACATCTGACCCCACTGTTTTCTTTTTGTCAAACAGTTAAATTCTATAAAATAAATGTGAAAAATAATGATACTTTAACAGGTAATACTAGTTAGTAACAGTTACTTAATAGTTAATAATACTTACCATGCAGGAGTCCACAGTCCCAGCGTCGTACCCAGCACAAAGCATTCTGGGAGTTATAGTCTTCATGTCAAAATACGACTGACACTGAGAGAAGGAGATGATACGAACTGGACCTTCCTGAAGTTTAAACGGCACTGAAAAAAAAACAACAACAACAAAAACACAAACATGTTCATCAGAAAAACTTCCATCTGATCATCCTCATCATCACTAGACCCCTCCTCCCTGCTGGCCACGCCCACTTACTGCGGTTGCCCATGTGACCCCAGCCAGTGATGTAACAGTAGGTGTCAGGTGACGGCAGTTGTCCGTCTGTAGGCAGACACACCGGACGCACCAACGCCGTCTCCTCGACCTGAGACGAAAACACAAACAAACATCAAACCGTGCCGATGCGGTCCGTACTGAGCACGTGCAGAGAGCATGACCTCTGACCTCTGCGTCCAGCTGCACAACGCTGATGTCGTAGTCGACCACGGCGCGGTTGTAGCGCGGGTGAACGAGGATGGAGCGCACGCTGCGAGTCTGACTGTGGAGACCAGGATGATCCAGATTATTGAGTCCTAGGACCACCTTCCACAGGTCTGGACTGTCCCTGCTGAGACAGGAAACACCCCACCACAATAAAAGACAGCACCACCTTCCACAGGTCTGGACTGTCCCTGCTGAGACAGGAAACACCCCACCACAATAAAAGACAGCACCACCTTCCACAGGTCTGGACTGTCCCTGCTGAGACAGGAAACGCCCCACCACAATAAAATGCAGGAAACACCTTGCCAAAATAAAATACAGGAAATACCTCACCAAAATAAAATACAGGAAACACCCCATCACAATAAATTATAGGAAAGACCCTGCAACAATAAAATACAGGAAACCTTCCACTACAATGAAATACAGGAAACAGAGCTCCCAAAAACCCATCACAATCACATAACCCTTCAAAATAAAATACATTTCACAATCAAATACACATTCACAATAAAACCTGTGTAATGATCAAATACACCTTCAAAATAAAATACCTGTCACAATAAAATACATAATTCCATAAAAATAATGGTACATGAACCCTTCGACCTTTCAGAATAAAAGCCTTACCCTTCAAAGCAGTGAGCAACTGTCAAAGCCCATTTCCGACCAATCAGGACGCAGCCGCACACGTGACCGCTCTGACCAGTCTGCAGGGAGCACTGCCAAGGCCACGCCCCCTGACGCGACACTCGACCTCCCAGAATCCTCTTCTTCCTATGGCGGGACATTCCCACCGCTGAGCGTCGTCCGCAGTCTGAGGGGCGGAGTCACAGTCATTCAGCTGTTAGTGGGCGGAGTCACAGTGAGTGTTCGCAGAGGAAGAAGTCAAAGTGCGTCACTGTCCTTCAGTAGTTTTTTTTTACGTATCTGTACTTCACTGGAGTATTTATTTTTACTTTTACCTTCTACTTTTGTATTTGTACTTTATACTCTTTACAATTCTATAAATATCTTTTTATCTCATTAATTTATTTACACAAACTTGATACGAATCGAACCGTTTTCCTTTTTCTCCAAAATGGTCTCCATTTCCATCCTTACACCTCTGGCTGTTGGTCACATGACACGTCTTACCTTCTCTGGTGCACAACAGCGAGACCCGCCTCCTGGAGTGACACGCGTGGCTGTGGACACGCCCACAAACAGTCACATGACACAATATAACCAATGAATCCACAGTAAAAGCACCCGCAGCGGGCCGTACCTTCGCTTCTCCAGCCGCGCCTGCAGTGCCGTGGCGTTCCGCAGGTTCCACTCCGGATGAACGTGTAACCAACGGCGACGGCCCGGGATGCCGGGCTGGTCGGGTACCATGGAAACAGAGGCGGGAACTCTGTGGATGGACAGAGAAAAAGTCTGAATGATGAAATAAAAAGTGAAAATTATCAGATTAAAAAGTGTAAAGTCCCCGTCACTAAGAAGAAGCAGAAATAATATTTAAATCACACTGAGTTAAAGTTTGTTCAGTGAATTTAGAGAAAATACACACAGTGTTAAATCCACACTCCTGACATTTACATTTAATGGGTTAGATTTGAGTCCTTACTCGTTCACCACAGGAGGATACACTCTGGTTAACATGGTGGTTAATATGGTGGTTAATGGTGGTTAATGGTGGTTAATGGTGGTTAACATGGTGGTTAATGGTTAACATGACGTAAGGTAAACTTTAGATTCAATTAAACTATTAGTTTATTAATTACACTTTATTATGTTGTGTCAAAAACATTTATGACTGTTTATATTTTCAAACCTATAACAATTAAAAATATTATAAAATATAAAAGAAAACCTACGCAGAGAAAAGTCAGTGTGTGAGTGTGTGTTAGTGTGAGTGTGTGTTAGTGTGAGTGTGTGTTAGTGTGTGTGTGTGTTAGTGTGTGTGTGTTAGTGTGTGTGTGTTAGTGTGTGTGTGTGTGTGTTAGTGTGTGTGTGTGTGTGTTAGTGTGTGTGTGTGTGTTAGTGTGTGAGTGTGTGTTAGTGTGTGTGTGTGTGTTAGTGTGTGTGTGTGTTAGTGTGTGTGTTAGTGTGTGTGAGTGTGTGTGTTAGTGTGTGTGTGTGTGTGTTAGTGTGTGTGTGTGTGTTAGTGTGTGTGTGTGTGTGTTAGTGTGTGTGTGTTAGTGT
>CM035784.1:29846892-29851892 GCA_020466265.1 Siphamia tubifer
CCACGGCAACGAGACAGGAATGACAAACACAGTCACCACGGCAACGAGACAGGAATGACAAGCACAGTCACCACGGCAACGAGACAGGAATGACAAGCACAGTCACCACGGCAACGAGACGGGAATGACAAGCACAGTCACCACGGCAACGAGACGGGAATGACAAGCACAGTCACCACGGCAACGAGACAGGAATGACAAACACAGTCAAACGTGTTGTCGTTTGTTAATCCGTAACAGAACACACGCTGACCTTCGACCCCATCCTCTGGTAACAGACAGGTGCTGTTCCCTCCGTCTTCTGGAAACTGAGTGCAGTCAGAGTCCTCAGGCCACTGCAATCCCACAATGCCGAGCACTGACTCACACTTCTCCTTCGCATTACGACACAATGACCTGAGAGACAGAAGACGCAATATTAGCATCTTCTACACAACAGTTAACACACAGCCTAGTTAGCTGTTAGCTACAGTTAGCTCTGCTGTGGGTTAGTTAACTGTTATCTACAGTTAGCTCTGCTGTGGGTTAGTTAGCTGTTAGCTACAGTTAGCTCTGCTGTGGGTTAGTTAGCTGTTAGGCAGAGTTAGCTAGCTGTTAGCTACAGTTAGCTCTGCTGTGGGTTAATTAGCTGTTAGCTACAGTTTGCTCTGCTGTGGGTTAGTTAGCTGTTAGCTACAGTTTTCTCTGCTGTGGGTTAGTTAGCTGTTAGGCAGAGTTAGCTAGCTGTTAGCTACAGTTAGCTCTGCTGTGGGTTAGTTAGCTGTTAGCTACAGTTAGCTCTGCTGTGGGTTAGTTAACTGTTATCTACAGTTAGCTCTGCTTTGGGTTAGTTAGCTGTTAGCTACAGTTAGCTCTGCTGTGGGTTAGATAGCTGTTAGGCAGAGTTAGCTAGCTGTTAGCTACAGTTAGCTCTGCTGTGGGTTAGTTAGCTGTTAGCTACAGTTTGCTCTGCTGTGGGTTAGTTAGCTGTTAGCTACAGTTTTCTCTGCTGTGGGTTAGTTAGCTGTTAGGCAGAGTTAGCTAGCTGTTAGCTACAGTTAGCTCTGCTGTGGGTTAGTTAGCTGTTAGCTACAGTTTTCTCTGCTGTGGGTTAGTTAGCTGTTAGGCAGAGTTAGCTAGCTGTTAGCTACAGTTAGCTCTGCTGTGGGTTAGTTAGCTGTTAGCTACAGTTAGCTCTGCTGTGGGTTAGTTAACTGTTATCTACAGTTAGCTCTGCTTTGGGTTAGTTAGCTGTTAGCTACAGTTAGCTCTGCTGTGGGTTAGATAGCTGTTAGGCAGAGTTAGCTAGCTGTTAGCTACAGTTAGCTCTGCTGTGGGTTAGTTAGCTGTTAGCTACAGTTTGCTCTGCTGTGGGTTAGTTAGCTGTTAGCTACAGTTTTCTCTGCTGTGGGTTAGTTAGCTGTTAGGCAGAGTTAGCTAGCTGTTAGCTACAGTTAGCTCTGCTGTGGGTTAGTTAGCTGTTAGCTACAGTTTGCTCTGCTGTGGGTTAGTTAGCCATTAGCTACAGTTAGCTCTGCTGTGGGTTAGTTAGCTGTTAGCTACAGTTAGCTCTGCTGTGGGTTAGTTAGCTGTTAGCTACAGTTAGCTCTGCTGTGGGTTAGTTAGCCGTTAGCTACAGTTAGCTCTGCTGTGGGTTAGTTAGCCGTTAGCTACAGTTAGCTCTGCTGTGGGTTAGTTAGCCGTTAGCTACAGTTAGCTCTGCTGTGGGTTAGTTAACTTGTAGTTGTGGGTAAAAGGTCATCTTGTGTTTGTGGGTGGATCAACCTGCAGGGAGGGACCCTCTGGAGGGTACCCGGGTCACATTTGGGGACCAGCAGGGTGCAGGCGTAGAACATGAGGTACTGGTAACATCCGGTCTGGACCAGAGCAGGGAAGAGCGAAGCCTCCCAGGACACGGAGCTCTCCCTCTGGGACAGGTGACCCAGGTAGTTAGGAAAACTGGTCTGGTTGTACGGTAGGTTCATACACAGCTCCAAGCTGATTGGCTCACAGCGGCCTGGGGGCGGGGCACACCACTGGTCACGGATAAGAAGCGAAAATGATCAGTTAAAAAATAAAAATGATCAGATGAAGGGGCGGGAACTCACTGCAGCTGCTGTTTCTGAGATCGCAGGCGGAGTTGGCCACGCCCCCACATGATGATGAACAGGAAGTGGAGATACAGCTGGGACACGCCCCCTGAGCTGGAAGAAAAAGACAAAAGGCCACACCCCCTGAGCTGAAAAAATAGACAAAAAGCCACGCCCCCTGAGCATCACTTTATATGATGAACAATTTTGCCCCCCCCCACTTTTAAAATGTTTATCATTTCATTACTTCTGGGTAAAAATGGTCGTCAGGAAAAAACAGCCTAGATTTGGAGTTGAATGGTCTATTGTGAAATGTTCAGTATTGATTATATGAGGACAGTGTTGAATCTGCAGGTTGTAAATATTTAAAATGTAAAAACACAAATAGGTTTAATTTGTCACAACGGGTCACTGTACAAACATGGTGGACACTGTACAAACATGGTGGACAGTGTACAAACATGGTGGACAGTGTACAAACATGGTGGACAGTGTACAAACATGGTGGACAGTGTACAAACATGGAGGACAGTGTACAAACATGGTGGACAGTGTACAAACATGGTGGACAGTGTACAAACATGGTGGACAGTGTACAAACATGGTGGACAGTGTACAAACATGGTGGACAGTGTACAAACATGGTGGACACTGTACAAACATGGAGGACAGTGTACAAACATGGAGGACAGTGTACAAACATGGTGGACACTGTACAAACATGGAGGACAGTGTACAAACATGGAGGACAGTGTACAAACATGGTGGACAGTGTACAAACATGGTGGACAGTGTACAAACATGGTGGACACTGTACAAACATGGTGGACAGTGTACAAACATGGTGGACAGTGTACAAACATGGTGGACACTGTACAAACATGGTGGACACTGTACAAACATGGTGGACAGTGTACAAACATGGAGGACAGTGTACAAACATGGTGGACAGTGTACAAACATGGTGGACACTGTACAAACATGGTGGACAGTGTACAAACATGGTGGACAGTATACAAACATGGTGGACACTGTACAAACATGGTGGACACTGTACAAACATGGAGGACAGTGTACAAACATGGAGGACAGTGTACAAACATGGTGGACAGTGTACAAACATGGTGGACACTGTACAAACATGGTGGACACTGTACAAACATGGTGGACAGTGTACAAACATGGTGGACAGTGTACAAACATGGTGGACAGTGTACAAACATGGTGGACACTGTACAAACATGGTGGACAGTGTACAAACATGGTGGACAGTGTACAAACATGGAGGACAGTGTACAAACATGGTGGACAGTGTACAAACATGGTGGACAGTGTACAAACATGGTGGACACTGTACAAACATGGTGGACAGTGTACAAACATGGTGGACAGTGTACAAACATGGTGGACAGTGTACAAACATGGTGGACAGTGTACAAACATGGAGGACAGTGTACAAACATGGTGGACAGTGTACAAACATGGTGGACACTGTACAAACATGGTGGACAGTGTACAAACATGGTGGACACTGTACAAACATGGTGGACACTGTACAAACATGGAGGACAGTGTACAAACATGGAGGACAGTGTACAAACATGGTGGACAGTGTACAAACATGGTGGACAGTGTACAAACATGGAGGACAGTGTACAAACATGGTGGACAGTGTACAAACATGGTGGACAGTGTACAAACATGGAGGACAGTGTACAAACATGGAGGACAGTGTACAAACATGGTGGACAGTGTACAAACATGGTGGACAGTGTACAAACATGGTGGACAGTGTACAAACATGGAGGACAGTGTACAAACATGGTGGACAGTGTACAAACATGGTGGACAGTGTACAAACATGGTGGACAGTGTACAAACATGGTGGACACTGTACAAACATGGTGGATACTGTACAAACATGGTGGACAGTGTACAAACATGGTGGACAGTGTACAAACATGGAGGACAGTGTACAAACATGGTGGACAGTGTACAAACATGGTGGACAGTGTACAAACATGGTGGACAGTGTACAAACATGGTGGACACTGTACAAACATGGAGGACAGTGTACAAACATGGTGGACAGTGTACAAACATGGAGGACAGTGTACAAACATGGTGGACACTGTACAAACATGGAGGACAGTGTACAAACATGGTGGACAGTGTACAAACATGGTGGACAGTGTACAAACATGGTGGACAGTGTACAAACATGGTGGACACTGTACAAACATGGAGGACAGTGTACAAACATGGTGGACACTGTACAAACATGGTGGACAGTGTACAAACATGGTGGACAGTGTACAAACATGGTGGACAGTGTACAAACATGGTGGACACTCTACAAACATGGTGGACACTGTACACTAGTGCACACACACACACACACACTAGTGTGCAGAA
This sequence comes from Siphamia tubifer, assembly GCA_020466265.1. Taxonomy (NCBI): domain Eukaryota; kingdom Metazoa; phylum Chordata; class Actinopteri; order Kurtiformes; family Apogonidae; genus Siphamia; species Siphamia tubifer. The sequence continues at coordinate 29,851,377 of CM035784.1, forward strand.
GAACGGTGCGTTTGGAGGATTAGCAAAGGCTAATGTTAGCTTGAATAATAGAATGCACTATGTCAGTGGTCCTCAACCTTTTTATTACCACACACACCTGTGTGTGTGTGTGTGTGTGTGTGTGTGTTTAACTGTGTGTATCTCACTGTTCTCTCGAACACACTGCTCTTCATCACTTCCGTCTTTACAGTCGTCTTCACCGTCACAACGAAATGCAGATGGAATACACTGACCGTTACGACATTCCAGAAGACCCTGACTGCGACAAGCTGTTACACACACGCACACATAAACACACACACATTAGTTCAACTCAACTACACAAATTAATGCTAGTTCTGGTGTCAGTGGTTCTAGCCCCTCCCACACAGTGGTTCTAGCCCCTCCCAGACTTCCTCTTCTAAAGTACCTCACTAACCAGCAGATGTGGGCGGGGCTTGTTACCATGGTAACTCACAGCAGTTGAGTTCGTCACTCTTGTCCAGACAGTCGTGGTCTCCGTCACAGAGCCAGTCT
>CM035784.1:29856892-29926892 GCA_020466265.1 Siphamia tubifer
ACAGGACTATATAAATGCAGAACATTTAACATTTAAACACACTTTACTTGAAGTTGGTTTAAATTGTTACCTTAGCAACATGTCGACCTCTGAACTCTTCACCACGGAAACGGAGGAGGTCAGCCATGTTTGGTTGTACGGTAACATGTGACACTGAGGCTCCACGATCAGCTGACAGCTTCCTGTGAAGAGGTCAAAGGTCAACTCTGTCTGGCAGAGACAAATGAGATGAGGAGAGAGGAGACAAGGAGATGAGGAGAGAAGGAGATGAGGAGAGAAGGAGATGAGGAGAGAAGGAGATGAGAAGAGAAGGAGATGAGGAGAGAGGAGAGGAGATGAGGAGAGAGGAGACGAAGAGAGAGGGGACGAGGAGATGAGGAGACGAGGAGAGAGGAGACGAGGAGATGAGGAGACAAGGAGAGAGGAGACAAGGAGATGAGGAGACAAGGAGAGAGGAGACGAGGAGATGAGGAGAGAGGAGATGAGGATATGAGGAGAGAGGAGACGAAGAGAGAGGTGACGAGGAGATGAGAGAAGGAGATGAGGAGATGAGAGAAGAGATGAGATGAGGAGACAAGGAGATGAGGAGACGAGATGAGGAGACGAGGAGATGAGGAGAGAAGGAGATGAGGAGAGAGGAGACGAAGAGAGAGGGGACGAGGAGATGAGGAGACGAGGAGAGAGGAGACGAGGAGATGAGGAGACAAGGAGAGAGGAGACAAGGAGAGAGGAGACAAGGAGAGAGGAGATGAGGAGATGAGGAGAGAGGAGACGAAGAGAGAGGGGACGAGGAGATGAGGAGACGAGGAGAGAGGAGACGAGGAGATGAGGAGAGAGGAGACGAAAAGAGAGGGGACGAGGAGATGAGGAGATGAGGAGACGAGGAGAGAGGAGACAAGGAGAGAGGAGACAAGGAGATGAGGAGACAAGGAGAGAGGAGACGAGGAGATGAGGAGAGAGGAGACAAGGAGATGAGGAGACAAGGAGATGAGGAGACGAGGAGATGAGGAGAGAGGAGACGAAGAGAGAGGGGACGAGGAGATGAGGAGACGAGGAGAGAGGAGACGAGGAGATGAGGAGACAAGGAGATGAGGAGACAAGGAGAGAGGAGATGAAGAGATGAGGAGAGAGGAGACAAGGAGATGAGGAGACAAGGAGAGAGGAGACGAGAAGATGAGGAGAGAGGAGATGAGGAGATGAGGAGAGAGGAGACGAAGAGAGAGGGCGAGAGGAGATAGGAGACAAGGAAATGAGGAGGCGATAGGAGATGAGAACAGAGGAGACAAATAGACAGGAGACGAGGAGATGAAGGGAGAGGAGACGAAGAGAAAGGAGATGAGGAGATGAGGAGACAGGAGACGAGGAGACGAGGAGTTGAGGAGATGAGGAGAGAGGAGACAAGGAGATGAGGAAAGAGGAAACGAAGAGACAGGAGACGAGGAGATGAAGGGAGAGGAGATGAAGAGAGGAGACAAGGAGTTGAGGAGACGAGGAGATGAAGAGAGGAGAGACGCGGAGAGGAGATGAGGAGACGAAGAGAGGAGACAAGGAGATGAGGAGAAAGGAGATGAGGAGACGAAGAGAGGGGACGAGGAGCTGAGGAGATGAGGAGACGAGACAGGAAATAAGAGGGCGATAGGAGATGAGGAGAGAGGAGACGAGAAGGTTTCACTCTGTCTCCGCCCTCCTTTCGTCTCCATGGTTACCTGTGTCAGGAGCAGTGGTGGTGCCGATTGGCCAGGCAGTGCTCAGTGGCGTCACAGATGTCAGCCAATCAGGAGGAGGCTCTGTGAAGACCTGAGTGGGCGTGGCCCGAGAAGAGGCGGGGTCAGTCGTGGCAGTGGGCGTAGTCCATGTGTGGGTGTGGCCTTGTGTCAGTGTATCAGAGGTGACGTTCTCTCCGGCAGTGGAAGAGGGGGTGGGGCTTGTACGGTTGCCATAGTAACCAGGGTCTGTGTCTGACCTGGGCTTTGGGGACGGAAGGAGGTTGGAGTTGAGGACGCCGCTGCTGAAGACACCTGAAGACCGAAAGACAGACATGTCAAGATGGACGCCATAGACAGAAGACGGACGCCATAGACAGAAGACGGACGCCATAGACAGAAGACGGACGCCATAGACAGAAGACGGACGCCATAGACAGAAGACGGACGCCATAGACAGAAGACGGACGCCATAGACAGAAGACGGACGCCATAAACAGAAGACGGACGCCATAGACAGAAGATGGACGCCATAGACAGAAGATGGACGCCATAGACAGAAGATGGACGCCGCTGCTAACCCTAACCCCCCAGCAGACTCACCTGTCAGGATCAGACCCCCCAGCAGGAGGGCTCCCAGTAGACTCACAGCAGGAACTAGGATGTAGAGAAGAAGTCGCAGGTGATTGGTCGAACCAAACTTCTGAGGACACACCTCTCCACTCATCCCAGCCTCTGGTCGCCTAGCAACAGCCTATGGTCACACAGTAGGGGGAGGTTTACAGCAGGACCGGATTAATGTAGACCCAGGACCGGACTAATGTAGACCCAGGACCAGACTAATGTAGACCCAGGACCAGACTAATGTAGACCCAGGACCAGACTAATGTAGACTCAGGACCGGACTAATGTAGACCCAGGACCAGACTAATGTAGACTCAGGACCGGACTAATGTAGACCCAGGACCAGACTAATGTAGACCCAGGACCAGACTAATGTAGACCCAGGACCAGACTAATGTAGACTCAGGACCAGACTAATGTAGACCCAGGACCAGACTAATGTAGACCCAGGACCAGACTAATGTAGACTCAGGACCGGACTAATGTAGACCCAGGACCAGACTAATGTAGACTCAGGACCGGACTAATGTAGACCCAGGACCAGACTAATGTAGACTCAGGACCGGACTAATGTAGACCCAGGACCAGACTAATGTAGACCCAGGACCGGACTAATGTAGACCCAGGACTGGACTGGACTAATGTAGACCCAGGACCAGACTGATGTAGACCCAGGATCGGACTACTGTAGACCCAGGACCGGACTAATGTAAACCCAGGACTGGACTGGACTAATGTAGACCCAGGACCGGACTACTGTAGACCCAGGACCGGACTAATGTAGACCCAGGGCCGGACTAATGTAGACCCAGGGCCGGACTAATGTAGACCCAGGACCAGACTAATGTAGACCCAGGACCAGACTACTGTAGACCCAGGACCGGACTAATGTAAACCCAGGACTGGACTGGACTAATGTAGACCCAGGACCGGACTACTGTAGACCCAGGACCAGACTAATGTAGACCCAGGACCAGACTAATGTAGACCCAGGACCGGACTAATGTAGACCCAGGACCAGACTAATGTTGACCCAGGACTGGACTGGACTAATGTAGACCCAGGACCGGACTACTGTAGACCCAGGACCGGACTACTGTAGACCCAGGACCGGACTAATGTAAACCCAGGACTGGACTGGACTAATGTAGACCCAGGACCGGACTACTGTAGACCCAGGACCGGACTAATGTAGACCCAGGACCGGACTACTGTAGACCCAGGACCGGACTAATGTAAACCCAGGACTGGACCGGACTAATGTAGACCCAGGGCCGGACTAATGTAGACCCAGGACCAGACTAATGTAGACCCAGGACCAGACTAATGTAGACCCAGGACTGGACTGGACTAATGTAGACCCAGGACCGGACTACTGTAGACCCAGGACCGGACTAATGTAGACCCAGGGCCGGACTAATGTAGACCCAGGACCAGACTAATGTAGACCCAGGACTGGACTGGACTAATGTAGACCCAGGACCGGACTACTGTAGACCCAGGACCAGACTAATGTAGACCCAGGACCGGACTACTGTAGACCCAGGACCAGACTAATGTAGACCCAGGACCAGACCTAGTCTATGATGGTCCAGACTGGACCTGGTCTGTGTTGGGGGCCAATAGTCCTGACAGTGAACTGTAAAGCCCCCAGACCCAGACTGTCAGAGTTATTTACAGGAGTGTGGGTGTGGGGGGTGAGGTGGGAGGTGGGGGGGGGGGTCAGAGTTTCCACTGGACACCATGAGTTATTTTTAACGAGAGATGATGACAAAATGACACTGGACACTATGGCAACAACCAGCAGGCCACGCCCACAACCCTGGACCCCAGTGTTTCATCATTTTCACTTTTGACTTTTTATCATAAATGTGTCTTGACCCACATCAGACCACGTCCACATCCAGACCACATACTAGACTGAGACCTGGTCCAGAACTAGAACCAAGTCTGATCCACATAAAGATCTGATCATTTGTGTTCAGTCCACATGGAACAGGTTCTACAGAACCCGGTTCTAAACCATTGATAACCATTTAAAGCGGGTCATCTGACGACCGGAAGGTTGGCGGTTCACGTCCCGGCTCTGGATGTCTACATGTCTAAGTGTCCTTGGGCAAGACACTCAACCCTAAGTGTCTCCAGTAGGGTCAGGGGTCAGGGGTCAGGCAGCGCCAGTGTTTACTGGTGTATGAGTGTGTGTGAATGGGTTTGTGACCCACCAGCGAAAAACACCAAACAAATAAATACATTGAAAATTAACAACTGATCAATATCTGAATCTATAACAACATATTGATCAGTGTTTATTTGATCCAATGGTTCAATTTAATGTTGAATTCAATGGATTCAATTCAACTAGACTGTTCATATCTGACAGACAAGGGTCAGGTAGTAGAGGTCAAAGGTCATATGTCATAATAAACCAGTAGTTTGTGGAGTCCCGCAGGGGAGTGTTTTAGGGCCTTTGTTATATTTACTTTATATTAATAACATGAACAATGCATGCACCTGTGATATATAAGAACACATTCCAAAGTATGCTAGGCTAGGCTAGGCTAGGCTAGGCTAGGCTAGGCTAGGCTAGGCCCTGAGAAAGATTAAAAGCTGGTTGTGTTACAATAGCTCATCAGTGTGATTCAGTTTAACCCTTTAACTCCTAACATTTTAGCAATCAGTTTAAAATTAAAAAATAAAATGAGAAACATTACAAACAAAAATTAATAATAAGCTAACAAAATAATTGGTAACATGAGCAAAGTACGGCACAAATGGCAGAAAATCAAAGAGAAATTACTTAAAAAAAATTTTTTTTACAAAAATAAACAAAATCAGCAACAAAATAAACAAAAAACTAATACATATTTACAAAATGAAAAAATAATGTAGAACATTTTGAAAAAAAACAACTAAAAAACTATTATTAAAATGTGGTCCCAGCAGTTTTAATTTTTTTACACCTTTTTCATCCACAAAACTAACAGGAAATGGTTGAATATTTAAACTCAATCATCCATTCAGAATGACATCAGCACTGACACTTAAAGAGTGTGTGTGTGTGTGTCTGTGTGTGTGTGTGTCTGTGTGTGTGTCTGTGTGTGTGTCTGTGTGTGTGTCTGTGTGTGTGTGTCTGTGTGTGTCTGTGTGTGTGTGTCTGTGTGTGTGTGTCTGTGTGTGTCTGTGTGTGTGTGTGTGTGTCTGTGTGTGTGTGTCTGTGTGTGTGTCTGTGTGTATGTGTGTCTGTGTGTGTATGTGTGTGTGTCTGTGTGTGTGTGTGTGTGTGTGTGTGAGCGTGTCTGTGTGTGTGTGTATCTGTGTGTGTGTGTGTGTATGTGTGTGTATCTGTGTGTGTGAGCGTGTCTGTGTGTGTGTGTGTATCTGTGTGGCTCTGTGTGTGTGTGTGTGTGTGTGTGTGTGTGTGCGCGCGCGCGCGTGCGTGCGTGTGTGTGTGCGCGTGTGTATGTGTGTGTATGTGTGTGTGCTGGTCCCCATAAAGCCTCATGTGTTAAACAGGGACAGTCTACAGCTGGGGTGTCTTAACCCAGTCCTCCAGGACCAGTATCCTGCAGGTTTTCCTTCTGACCCTCATATTCTGCAGAACAGTTTACAGGTGTGATGGAAGACCCCAAATATCTAAGACCTGCAGGACAAGGGCCCTCCAGGACTGGATGTGGGCTCCCTGGTCTACGTCTTCTCACCAGTCTAGTTCACTACATGAAGGAACCAGGGTTTGGCCCTGGAGACCAGGCCAGTCCAGGACTAGAGTGACCCAGCTAAGGCCAGTCCAGCACTAAAGTGACCCAGCTAAGGCCAGTCCAGGACTAGAGTGACCCGGCTAAGGCCAGTCCAGGACTACACTGACCAAGCTCAGGCCAGTCCAGGACTAAAGTGACCCAGCTAAGGCCAGTCCAGGACTAGAGTGACCCAGCTAAGGCCAGTCCAGGACTAGAGTGACCCAGCTAAGGCCAGTCCAGGACTAGAGTGACCCGGCTAAGGCCAGTCCAGGACTAAAGTGACCCAGCTAAGGCCAGTCCAGGACTAGAGTGACCCAGCTAAGGCCAGTCCAGGACTAGAGTGACCCGGCTAAGGCCAGTCCAGGACTAAAGTGACCCAGCTAAGGCCAGTCCAGGACTAGAGTGACCCAGCTAAGGCCAGTCCAGGACTAGACTGACCAAGCTCAGGCCAGTCCAGGACTAAAGTGACCCAGCTAAGGCCAGTCCAGGACTAGAGTGACCCGGCTAAGGCCAGTCCAGGACTACACTGACCAAGCTCAGGCCAGTCCAGGACTAAAGTGACCCAGCTAAGGCCAGTCCAGGACTAGAGTGACCCGGCTAAGGCCAGTCCAGGACTAAAGTGACCCAGCTAAGGCCAGTCCAGGACTAGAGTGACCCAGCTAAGGCCAGTCCAGGACTAGACTGACCAAGCTCAGGCTAGTCCAGGACTAAAGTGACCCAGCTAAGGCCAGTCCAGGACTAGAGTGACCCAGCTAAGGCCAGTCCAGGAATAGACTGACCCAGCTAAGGCCAGTCCAGCACAAGAGTGACCCAGCTCAGGCCAGTCCAGGACTACACTGACACAGCTCAGGCCAGTCCAGGACTAGACTGACCCAGCTAAGGCCAGTCCAGGACTACACTGACCCAGCTCAGGCCAGTCCAGGACTAGACTGACCCAGCTAAGGCCAGTCCAGGACTAGAGTGACCCAGCTAAGGCCAGTCCAGGACTAGACTGACCAAGCTCAGGCCAGTCCAGGACTAAAGTGACCCAGCTAAGGCCAGTCCAGGACTAGAGTGACCCGGCTAAGGCCAGTCCAGGACTACACTGACCAAGCTCAGGCCAGTCCAGGACTAAAGTGACCCAGCTAAGGCCAGTCCAGGACTAGAGTGACCCGGCTAAGGCCAGTCCAGGACTAAAGTGACCCAGCTAAGGCCAGTCCAGGACTAGAGTGACCCAGCTAAGGCCAGTCCAGGACTAGACTGACCAAGCTCAGGCTAGTCCAGGACTAAAGTGACCCAGCTAAGGCCAGTCCAGGACTAGAGTGACCCAGCTAAGGCCAGTCCAGGAATAGACTGACCCAGCTAAGGCCAGTCCAGCACAAGAGTGACCCAGCTCAGGCCAGTCCAGGACTACACTGACACAGCTCAGGCCAGTCCAGGACTAGACTGACCCAGCTAAGGCCAGTCCAGGACTACACTGACCCAGCTCAGGCCAGTCCAGGACTAGACTGACCCAGCTAAGGCCAGTCCAGGACTAGACTGACCCAGCTAAGGCCAGTCCAGGACTAGAGTGACCCAGCTAAGGCCAGTCCAGGACTAGACTGACCCAGCTCAGGCCAGTCCAGGACTAGACTGACCCAGCTAAGGCCAGTCCAGGACTAGAGTGACCCAGCTAAGGCCAGTCCAGGACTAGACTGACCCAGCTGAGGCCAGTCCAGGACTAGACTGACCCAGCTAAGGCCAGTCCAGGACTAGACTGACCCAGCTAAGGCCAGTCCAGGACTAGACTGACCCAGCTAAGGCCAGTCCAGGACTAGACTGTACCTTAATATGGTACACAGTAGGACATTAACAACAGGTACCAGGTCTAGTACCAGTCCATAGTCACTTTGTCAATGTTGGAAAATCTCACAGCCACAGGACTAGGGTTAGGTTAACCAGGACCAGAACCAGAAAGAGGACTAGAACCAGGACGAGAAAGAGGACTAGAACCTAAACCAGGTTCTCCTTCTGGTTCCTTTAATTGTTGATCATGTTCTTCATTAATTTATATTTAATCAAACTTTAAGATTATTATTAAGTTTTTATTATTATTATTATTATTATTAGTAGTAGTAGTAGTAGTAGTAGTAGTAGTAGTAGTAGTAGTAGTAGTAGTAGTAGTAGTAGTATTATTATCAGTGATGATTTATTATGACTTATTTGTGATTGATTAGATTCATTATAATAAATGATCACAGGTTTGAACTATTGATCCAATAAACAGCTGATTCCAATTAGTTTGAATGATCATTCACCTTTTCAGTTTATTGATCAGGTTATTGATCAAGGATTATTATTGCATCCCATAATTAACCTGAACTGATCCGGGCTGATCTGATCCAGTTCGGTCCAGTTCAGATTGAGTTTAAAGCTTTAATTGGACTTCTCTCCCGGATCCAGTTCCGGGTCTGTAATCAGATCCACATGTGACCGGATCATGGGAACCCGCTCAAGGTCCTGGTCTGTCCCGGTTCTGATCCGTATTGTGGACCAGAGGACAAACACAAGGAGACAAGAAGGCACAGACAGACAGACAGACAGACACACACAGACAGACAGACACACTCAGTCACTCACCGGCGCTCGCGCTCCGCTGAAGGTGACACGCGGACAGGTCTCCCGCCGCGCGGACGACATCCCTGTGCCGCTCTCCGCAAGCTGCTCCAGCTAACTACCGGAGCACGAGACCCTGTGGCCCCGCCCCCTGCCTTCCCATTTGACGGTGGACTCGCTCTACCGCACACACACTCTCTCTCTCTCCCGGTGAAGATTATCTGCACGTGACGAAGAATAGACATACACGCGGCTGCGCGCGATGGGGCAAAGAGCCGCGTGCCTGTGTGTGTGCGCGCGTGTGGGGCGGAAACAACTCAATACTTGAAACAGAATACAATAAAAAAATAATGTGTAAAAAAAGTGTGAATGTCTTTTGTCTCTCCTCACTCACATGTTTGTATAAACAGTTTGAATTTCACCCAAAGTTAAACATTTATAAACTGAACTCTGACCTTTTGAATTAGGGACCAAACCTGCAACCTATGCATAGGGACTCGTATTTATTTTTTTTACCCAATTTTTTAAAATCTTATTTTATTTGTTTATTTTATCAACAAACTCATCTGGAAAAAAAGTTCATCTGTGGACGTTTACAACAACTGAACTGGGATTGATGTTGAAGTAAACCTTTCTTCTTAGTCTCTGTTCATCAGTCGACCAGGTTCCAATTGGACCAGGTTCCATTTGGACCAGGTTCCACCCGGACCAGGTTCCACCCGGACCAGGTTCCATCTGGACCAGGTTCCACCCGGACCAGGTTCCATCTGGACCAGGCTCTGGTCAGACTAACTAATGACAGAACAAACTTTTAATGATGAAAAAAATTGTTTAAACATTTGTTTAAACAAATGATTAAATAAATAAATAAATTATTTAATAAAAATAAATGATTAAATAAATAATACTTTTAGACTATTACAATCACTTCATTGGTAAAAATACAATTCAGTCAAGCATTTAATTTCATTTAATTCACTTTATTTTTCAAATGTTTGAAAAAATTAAACATTAAAATAAACATTTGAAACTTGATTTTTTTAAACTACGTTTACCAAAAAAAAAATTTTTTAGGCGGAGTCAGGGGTCGTGGTCAACAGGAAGTAGGTGGCCAGTGACAGTATAGCTCCACCCACTGGCACCACAAAGTAAAGGAGACTCCTCCTCCACCAGGTGGTTTGGCTCCGCCCTTCATCCTCCTCTCTTCGGCCACGCCTCTTCATCCTACGACCACCGCGCTGCTGACGCTTTTCAAATGCATCAAGCTCCTCCTACAGGAAACAGGAAGTACACTTAACCCTTCAGAATAAAGCTCCTCCTACAAGAAACCGGAAGTACATTTAAACCTTCAGAATAAAGGTCATCCTACAGGAAACAGGAAGTACACTTAACCCTTCAGAATAAAGCTCCTCCTACAAGAAACCGGAAGTACATTTAAACCTTCAGAATAAAGGTCATCCTACAGGAAACAGGAAGTACACTTAACCCTTCAGAATAAAGCTCCTTCTTCCAAACTGACCTGCAGTTTCTTTTGCTCCTCCTCTTGAGCCGCTTTAAGCTCCGCCTCCTTTATCTGCGTGCACACACACACACACAAACAATAAAGTTTTAACATGGTTGGTCTCGCAGGTGTGTGAGGGTCGCGTGTCTCAGGTGTGTAATGTTACCTGGTTGATTTTTCTCAGTTGTTCTTTACAGACGTCGTCACATTCCAGTGAAAAATGAAGTGAAGAAAAACACGGAAACTCCTGCAACAACAAACAGTGTGTGTGAGTGTGTATTCCTATCTTTATAGGGACATTGACATGATTACATAGTCACGCCATGGGGACCTCTGACACTATGGGGACCAATATTCAGGTCCCCACTACTCGTACTCGTCGTCTCCCGCTTCATCCGGGTCCGGGTCTCGGGGGCAGCAGCCTCAGCAAATTAGCCCAGACTTCTCCAGGGGAATGCCGAGGCGTCCCCAGGCTAGTCCAGAGATATAATCCCTCCAGTGTGTCCTGGGTCGACCCCGAGGTCCCCTCCCGGAAGGACATGCCTGGAACACCTCCCCAGGGAGGCATCCAGGAGGTATCCTCACGAGGTGCCCGAGCGACCTCAACTGGCTCCTCTGGACATGGAGGAGCAGCGGCTCTACTCCGAGTCCCTCCTGGATGTCCCAGCATCTCACTCTACCTCTAAGGCCAAGCCCCACCCACCCTGCGGAGGAAACTCATTTCGGCCGCTTGTACCCGAGACCTCATTCTTTCGGTCATGACACAACGCTCATGACCATAGGTGAGGGTCGGAACGTAGATGGACGAGAAAATTGAGAGCTTTTCCTTCTGGATTAGCTCCTTCACCACAACGGACCGGTTTAACACCCGCATTACTGGGGATGCTGCACCAGTCCGCCTGTCCACCTCCCGCTCTATCCTTCTGTCACTCGTGAATAAGATCCCAAGATACTTGAACTGTTCCACCCGAGGCAGGACCTTCCCCCTGACCCGGAGAGGGCACTTTCTGGGTCGGGGGGAAGGTCCCCACTAGCAAAATAGAAATGATGCGTCCCTATAAATACATTCATTTGTTTTTTTTCCAGAAGTCCCCATAAAGCACGAGGGAAAAAGGTGTAAAAACAAACATTTGTTTTTCAAAGGTTTGAAGATGTGTTTACTTAAAAAATATTTATTTTTATATATTAACATTTATTTTATTTATTTACATATTTTATTTTTCAGAGGGACAGTCAGTGTAAAATGTCTGCCAGGACAACTGTGGATACGCATGTAGTTTACCACCACCAGAGGGACCATGTGGGAGCGAATGAATAACGAGTCACTAATGTGAAGTGTTTTGAGTGAACAAAAAAGAGCTATAGAAATATAATACATTATTATTATTATTTATTAATAAATAAAAAGGGTAGAGTGCCCTGTCTGGGTCAGGGGGAAGGTCCTGGATGGAGCGGGAGGTTGAAAAGGTGGATTGGGGTGACATCCACAGTAATGCGGGTGCTAAAGTGATGCGTTGTGGTGAAGAAGGAGCTAATCCAGAAGGAAAAGCTCTGTTACTGGTCCATCTACGTTCAGACCCTCACCTATGGTCATGAGCGAAAGAATGAGGTTACGGGTACAAGCGGCTGAAATGACTTTCCTTCGCAGGGTGGGCGGGGCTCAGTCTTAGAGATAGGGTGAGAAGCTGGGACATCCGGGAGGGGCTGGGAGTAGAGCCGCTGCTCCTCCACATCCAGAGGAGTCAGCTGAGATGGCTTGGGCACCAAGTGTGCATGTCTCCTGGACGCCTCCCTGGGAAGGTGTTCCAGGCATGTCCATCCGGGAGGAGACCTCGGGGCCAACCCAGGACACACTGGAGGGATTATATCTCTGGGCTGGCCTGGGAACGCCCCGCTGAGGGAAGTCTGGGCTTCTCTGCTGAGGCTGGTGTCCCCACGACCCGAACCCAGATAAGTGGGAGACGAGGACGATGAAAAGCTTTTTTTTTTTTTTTTTGTAATTGTAAATTTTTTTATAATCCTATTTTTTTTTAAATTCATTTTATTTTTTAAACTATTATTCATTTAATTTCCAAAATGTATATTATTAAAAAAAGACGCTGTGTTTACACTCACTACCCAATGCTTAGTGAATAAAAACATGGTCCTCATTAGACATGGAAACGAGTGTGTGTGTGTGTGTGTTGGTGCGTGTGTGCATGTGTGTGTGTGTGTGTGTGTGTGTGTACCTTCTTCATCCTCTTACATGGACATCTGAGCTTCACCTTCTGTTGACACTTTCCTGAACACACACCTGGATGACACACCTGTTTACAACGATGACCACAACTCAACTACACACACACACACACACACACACACACACACACACACACTTTAAGATGCTGTTTTTCATGTGTTGTGGCTGTTGTGTAGTAGTATATGTATGTGTCGTACTAGTGTGTACTTGTGTAGTAGTAGTGTGTAGTAGTAGCGTGCAGTAGTTTTGTGTAGTTGTGTGTACTAGTTGTGCAGTAGTTGTGTAGTTGTATGTACTAGTTGTGCAGTAGTTGTGTGTACTAGTTGTGCAGTACTTGTGTGTACTAGTTGTGTAGTTGTGAGTACTAGTTGTGTAGTTGTGAGTACTAGTTGTGTACTAGTTGTGCAGTAGTTGTGTGTACTAGTTGTGCAGTACTTGTGTGTACTAGTTGGGTAGTTGTGAGTACTACTTGTGCAGTAGTTGTGTGTATTCATGCACTTGTGTGTACTAGTTGTGTAGTAGTTGTGTACCTCTTTTGGACACTGGTTGTTACAGGAGTTCAGACTGATTTTTGTTTGATCATCAGCTGCCGACAACTTCCTGTTTACACACAAACAACAGTTAGTGTGTGTGTGTACAGTTGTGTACTTATGTATGTACAGTTGTGTACTTGTGTGTGTACTCACGTGCACTCCACATACAGCATACTGATCTTGCAGTGGCAGCGCTGGCGGCTCATTTGAGTGCAGGGAGGGCAGTTGCCGGGGTGACAGGGGAGGGGACAAGGGTGTGAACATCCAGGGGGGCGGGGCTTGGAGCAGCCATCCTCACACAGTTCACACTGCGGACAACAGATCAATACAGCGATCAGCAAATCAATATACCCACCAGATAGTTACCCCCGGGTCAACTCTCTGCAGTATCTGCATAAGAAGCCATAGACAACAGGGTCAACAGTGACTCACCTGTGTCCTGTACTGACCTGTGACCCCAGGCCTCCTCCCTCACCTGTGTTGACCTGTGACCCCAGACCTCCTCCCTCACCTGTGTCCTGTGCTGACCTGTGACCCCAGACCTCCTCCCTCACCTGTGTCCTGTACTGACCCCTGACCCCAAACCTCCTCCCTCACCTGTGTCCTGTGCTGACCTGTGACCTCAAACCTCCTCCCTCACCTGTGTCCTGTGCTGACCTGTGACCCCAGACCTCCTCCCTCACCTGTACTGACCTGTGACCCCAGACCTCCTCCCTCACCTGTACTGACCTGTGACCCCAGACCTCCTCCCTCACCTGTACTGACCTGTGACCCCAGACCTCCTCCCTCACCTGTGTCCTGTGCTGACCTGTGACCCCAGACCTCCTCCCTCACCTGTACTGACCTGTGACCCCAGACCTCCTCCCTCACCTGTACTGACCTGTGACCCCAGACCTCCTCCCTCACCCTCACCTGTCTGATGGATGGACCAGCCCCCCCCCCTTCCTGTCCGTCCATGGGAGTGGATCTGTCCTTCACTGTGGTTCTCCTCAAGGTTCTGCTGTCCCACTGCGTTTTAGTTTTTACTGCTCAGAAGGGGGGAGGAGCTAAGAACAGTGGGAGGAGTTTGGGACTTCATCTATTTCTGTGATTGTGATTTGGGATCTATAAATAAAATGTCATTTAATTAATACAGTCGATCAATACAATGATCAGCTGTCTACCACTCCACAGTTTCAAGCCCCCCCCCCTCCCATCAAATAATATCCAACAGTTAACTTCCACTACTTGAAATCACTCGCCCATCTCTCTCTCTCTCTCTCTCTCTCTCTCTCCTACTTCTGACCTTTATCAGTTTCCACAACAACACTCTCTCCTCCCGATCGGACTTTTCTTTGTCGTTCGTACCTGTTGTGATGGGTTCAGCACCAGGGTAAAGGGTAAGTGTAAGGGTAAGGGTAGGGGGAACTGGACCCATGTGTTATGTTCGTTGGACCAGGTTTTTGTTGGTCACCTTGTCATCGTCGGTAACCAGGTGACATTCCCTGGTGCAGGTGTGGTTACTGCAGGTCAAAGGTCGTCCACAGGGCCGTCCACAGGAGAATCGACCCCGGCGATGGCATGGCACTGGACTGACCTGGACAGAGGACAAAGACTTAAAATGGACAGAGGACAAAGACTTAAAATGGACAGAGGACAAAGACTTAAAATGGACAGAGGACAAAGACTTAAAATGGACAGAGGACAGAAGAGGAAGAGGAGGAAGAGGAGGAAGAGGAGGAGAGGCGTCTGGAGGTGAATGTCTGAGTGAACGGAATACCAAAGTAGTGAAAGAATGACTGAAGAGGAATTATATGAGCGAGAGAGAGAGAGAGAGAGAGAGAGAGAAGGACAGATGGGAAGGACGGAAGAGTAATAAGAAAAAGAAAACAGAGGAGTGAAGGAGGAGAAAACAGGAATGAAGGAGGCTTTCAGAGACAAACGGCAGTTAACCCTTAAAGATCTGGATCTGACAACGACGTTCCAGAGGAGTAACAACAACGACGTTCCAGAGGAGTAACAACAATGACGTTCCAGAGGAGTAACAACAACGACGACATTCCAGAGAAGAAACAACAACAACGTTCCCTAGGAGAAACAACGCCGATGTTCCAGAGAAGGAACGACAATGACAACGATGTTCCAGAGGAAAAACATCAACGACGTTCCCTAGGAGAAACAACGCCGATGTTCCAGAGAAGGAACGACAATGACAACGACGTTCCAGAGGAGTAACAACAACGACGTTCCAGAGGAGTAACAACAATGACGTTCCAGAGGAGTAACAACAACGACGACATTCCAGAGAAGAAACAACAACAACGTTCCCTAGGAGAAACAACGCCGATGTTCCAGAGAAGGAACGACAATGACAACAATGTTCCAGAGGAGAAACATCAACGACGTTCCCTAGGAGAAACAACGCCGATGTTCCAGAGAAGGAACGACAATGACAACGATGTTCCAGAGGAGAAACATCAACGACGTTCCCTAGGAGAAACAACGCCGATGTTCCAGAGAAGGAACGACAATGACAACGACGTTCCAGAGGAGTAACAACAACGACGTTCCAGAGGAGTAACAACAATGACGTTCCAGAGGAGTAACAACAACGACGACATTCCAGAGAAGAAACAACAACAACGTTCCCTAGGAGAAACAACGCCGATGTTCCAGAGAAGGAACGACAATGACAACAATGTTCCAGAGGAGAAACATCAACGACGTTCCCTAGGAGAAACAACGCCGATGTTCCAGAGAAGGAACGACAATGACAACGATGTTCCAGAAGAGAAACATCAACGACGTTCCCTAGGAGAAACAACGCCGATGTTCCAGAGAAGGAACGACAATGACAATAATGTTCCAGAGGAGAAACATCAACGACGTTCCCGAGGAGAAACGGCGATGATGTTCCAGAGAAGGAACGACAATGACAACAATGTTCCAGAGGAGAAACATCAACGACGTTCCCGAGGACAAACGGCGATGATGTTTCAGAGAAGGAACGACAATGACAACAATGTTCCAGAGAAGAAACAACAACAACGTTCCCTAGGAGAAACAACGCCGATGTTCCAGAGAAGGAACGACAATGACAACAATGTTCCAGAAGAGAAACATCAACGACGTTCCCTAGGAGAAACAACGCCGATGTTCCAGAGAAGGAACGACAATGACAACAATGTTCCAGAAGAGAAACATCAATGACGTTCCCTAGGAGAAACAACGCCGATGTTCCAGAGAAGGAACGACAATGACAACAATGTTCCAGAGGAAAAGCGACAACGACGTTCGCGAGGAGAAACGGCGATGATGTCCCCTAGGAGAAACGACGACGTTCCAGAGGAGTAACGACAATGACGACATTCCAAAGAAACATCAACGACGTTCCCTAGGAGAAACAACGCCGATGTTCCAGAGAAGGAACGACAATGACAACAATGTTCCAGAGGAGAAACATCAACGACGTTCCCGAGGAGAAACGGCGATGATGTTCCAGAGAAGAAATACAACGACATTCCAGAGGAGTAACGACAACGACGACATTCCAGAGGTGAAACGACAATGACGTTCCTGAGGAGAAACGGCGATGATGTTCCAGAGGAGAAAAGACAACGACTTTCCAGAGGAGAAATAATGACGGTTCTCACCTTATTTAAACAGAACATTAATGATGGTTCTCACCTTATTTAAACAGAACATTAATGATGGTTCTCACCTTATTTAAACAGAACATTAATGATGGTTCTCACCTTATTTAAACAGAACATTAATGATGGTTCTCACCTCATTTAAACAGAACATTAATGATGGTTCTCACCTTATTTAAACAGAACATTAATGATGGTTCTCACCTTATTTAAACAGAACATTAATGATGGTTCTCACCTCATTTAAACAGAACATTAATGATGGTTCTCACCTCATTTAAACAGAACATTAATGATGGTTCTCACCTTATTTAAACAGAACATTAATGATGGTTCTCACCTTATTTAAACTGAACATTAATGATGGTTCTCACCTTATTTAAACAGAACATTAATGATGGTTCTCACCTTATTTAAACAGAACATTAATGATGGTTCTCACCTTATTTAAACAGAACATTAATGATGGTTCTCACCTTATTTAAACAGAACATTAATGATGGTTCTCACCTTATTTAAACAGAACATTAATGATGGTTCTCACCTTATTTAAACAGAACATTAATGATGGTTCTCACCTCATTTAAACAGAACATTAATGATGGTTCTCACCTCATTTAAACAGAACATTAATGATGGTTCTCACCTTATTTAAACAGAACATTAATGATGGTTCTCACCTTATTTAAACAGAACATTAATGATGGTTCTCACCTTATTTAAACAGAACATTAATGATGGTTCTCACCTTATTTAAACAGAACATTAATGATGGTTCTCACCTTATTTAAACTGAACATTAATGATGGTTCTCACCTCATTTAAACAGAACATTAATGATGGTTCTCACCTTATTTAAACAGAACATTAATGATGGTTCTCACCTTATTTAAACAGAACATTAATGATGGTTCTCACCTCATTTAAACAGAACATTAATGATGGTTCTCACCTCATTTAAACAGAACATTAATGATGGTTCTCACCTTATTTAAACAGAACATTAATGATGGTTCTCACCTTATTTAAACAGAACATTAATGATGGTTCTCACCTTATTTAAACAGAACATTAATGATGGTTCTCACCTCATTTAAACAGAACATTAATGATGGTTCTCACCTCATTTAAACAGAACATTAATGATGGTTCTCACCTTATTTAAACAGAACATTAATGATGGTTCTCACCTTATTTAAACAGAACATTAATGATGGTTCTCACCTTATTTAAACAGAACATTAATGATGGTTCTCACCTCATTTAAACAGAACATTAATGATGGTTCTCACCTCATTTAAACAGAACATTAATGATGGTTCTCACCTTATTTAAACAGAACATTAATGATGGTTCTCACCTCATTTAAACAGAACATTAATGATGGTTCTCACCTTATTTAAACAGAACATTAATGATGGTTCTCACCTTATTTAAACAGAACATTAATGATGGTTCTCACCTTATTTAAACTGAACATTAATGATGGTTCTCACCTTATTTAAACAGAACATTAATGATGGTTCTCACCTTATTTAAACTGAACATTAATGATGGTTCTCACCTTATTTAAACAGAACATTAATGATGGTTCTCACCTTATTTAAACTGAACATTAATGATGGTTCTCACCTTATTTAAACAGAACATTAATGATGGTTCTCACCTTATTTAAACAGAACATTAATGATGGTTCTCACCTTATTTAAACTGAACATTAATGATGGTTCTCACCTTATTTAAACAGAACATTAATGATGGTTCTCACCTTATTTAAACAGAACATTAATGATGGTTCTCACCTCATGTTCTCCAAAACAGGCCCTGAAAAACAAAGAAAAAAGATTACTTCTTTTAAACAGATAATTTTGGATTTTTGTCAGAGAACACTGGGAGAACACTCAGTTAAATATGAGTCTGTATAAATAAAAGTGAATTGTATCCACACGTTT
This sequence comes from Siphamia tubifer, assembly GCA_020466265.1. NCBI lineage: Eukaryota > Metazoa > Chordata > Actinopteri > Kurtiformes > Apogonidae > Siphamia > Siphamia tubifer. The sequence goes on from CM035784.1 coordinate 29,875,385, forward strand.
GACAGGATTGGAGGAACTTGCACACAGTTCATGTTCCGCTGTTAGAACGTGTGTTAGAACGTGTGTTAGAACGTGTGTTAGAACGTGTGTTAGAACGTGTGTTAGAACGTGTGTTAGAACGTGTGTTAGAACATGTGTTAGAACGTGTGTTAGAACGTGTGTTAGAATGTGTGTTAGAACGTGTGTTAGAACGTGTGTTAGAACATGTGTTAGAACATGTGTTAGAACGTGTGTTAGAACGTGTGTTAGAACGTGTGTTAGAACATGTGTTAGAACGTGTGTTAGAACGTGTGTTAGAATGTGTGTTAGAACGTGTGTTAGAACGTGTGTTAGAACATGTGTTAGAACATGTGTTAGAACATGTGTTAGAATGTGTGTTAGAACGTGTGTTAGAACATGTGTTAGAACGTGTGTTAGAACGTGTGTTAGAACGTGTGTTGCAGCTGCAGGCGTTAGCGTGGAAGCAGTTAGCGTGGCAGTAAAAACATTCCACATTCCTGTGTGTTTTGGTTCCGTCACAAACCATTAGAGCTGATGTTCCGCAAGGAAAACACAGAGCGCAGAGTTACCATGGTAACGGTACAGAGACACTCCCCCCATACTTACGTGGGTATGGGCAGTTGACAGGGTGGGCAGGGCAAGGCCTTCTTCACAAATGCAGGTTCTGTGGGCAGTTCCCAGGGACCGGCCAACGGAACCTGAAAACACAAACTCTTAACAACTGATACATGTCCTTAGAACACATTCTATAGAACACGCTCCGCACATCCTATAGCGCTTAGAACACACTCCACACACATCCTATAGCACTTAGAACACGCTCCGCACATACTATAGCACTTAGAACACGCTCCGCACATCCTATAGCACTTAGAACACGCTCCGCACATCCTATAGCACTTAGAACACGCTCCACACATCCTATAGCACTTAGAACACGCTCCGCACATACTATAGCACTTAGAACACGCTCCGCACATCCTATAGCATTTAGAACACACTCCACACATCCTATAGCACTTAGAACACGCTCCGCACATCCTATAGCATTTAGAACACGCTCCGCACATCCTATAGCACTTAGAACACGCTCCGCACATCCTATAGCACTTAGAACACGCTCCACACATCCTATAGCACTTAGAACACGCTCCGCACATCCTATAGCACTTAGAACACGCTCCGCACATCCTATAGCACTTAGAACACGCTCCACACATCCTATAGCATTTAGAACACGCTCCACACATCCTATAGCACTTAGAACACGCTCCACACATCCTATAGCACTTAGAACACGCTCCACACATCCTATAGCACTTAGAACACGCGCCACACATCCTATAGCACTTAGAACACGCTCCACACATCCTATAGCACTTAGAACACGCTCCGCACATACTATAGCACTTAGAACACGCTCCACACATCCTATAGCACTTAGAACACGCGCCACACATCCTATAGCACTTAGAACACGCTCCGCACATCCTATAGCACTTAGAACACGCTCCACACATCCTATAGCACTTGGAACACGCTCCACACATCCTATAGCACTTAGAACACGCTCCACACATCCTATAGCACTTGGAACACGCTCCACACATCCTATAGCACTTGGAACACGCTCCACACATCCTATAGCACTTGGAACACGCTCCACACATCCTATAGCACTTAGAACACGCTCCACACATCCTATAGCACTTGGAACACGCTCCACACATCCTATATCACTTAGAACACGCTCCACACATCCTATAGCACTTGGAACACGCTCCACACATCCTATAGCACTTAGAACACGCTCCACACATTCACACATTAACGACTCCCGTAGCACAAGTTGACTTATATTTGTGGAAGTAGACCAGTAGCAGTTATTGTTTCTCTCCCTCTGCACTAGAGTGACCTTATGTAACCTTAACCTGAGCTCATGTTGTGCACTTCGGGGTAGGGTTAGGGTTCGGGGTAGGGTTCGGGTTAGGGTTAGGGTTACATATGGTACCTCTACTGATTTTGTGTCATGATCCAACTTTTTCTTTGTCGTTCCTGTCGCGATCCAACTCATCTTCGTTTTTATACCTGTTGCGATCGGACCAGCACCAGGTCGTGGCATCCCTCTGGGCAGGTGTGGCCGCAGTCGGGCAGGGGCAATAGGCATGTCTGTCGACAGGGGGGGCAGGGTCCGGGGTGGCACCGGTGAGCTTCTCTACTCAGGTGGTGGCAGGATGGAGGACACCTGAGGTCACATGGGTATGTGTTTAGACAGGTGTGTGTGTGTGTGTGTGTGTAAGGGGGGTGGGGTCATGTGGGCACCTGCAGGACTCTTTGCAGCGGGGGGGTTTGGTGCTCCGCTCTCTGCCGCAGGGGACAACCAGCACTGACGATCCGCAGGCGCAGCACAGCTCCACCACCTCAGGACACGGGTAACAGGTACCTGGACAAATGACACCGAGACAGGTGAGACTGGGACAGGTGAGACTGGGACAAGTGAGACTGGGACAAGTGAGACTGGGACAGGCAAGATCCAGGGACAAGTGGGACTAAATCAGAAACTGACTTTTTATCTGATGATTTGGACTTGTTCCTAATTCTGACTTCTGACGTAACTGACTTGTACTTAAGTACACAATGTGCGTACTTCGGTTTCCAGGAGGGTTTGAGTGCAGTTGAGGTGCAGAGTTCAGACCAGAGGTGCCAGAGGACAGAAATATCTTCTTTATCTGTCCACACTCAACAACTCCAGAGTGTCATGGACGCCCAGAAATAAACCCCACCACAGTAACCTGCCAGAAAACACCATGCTAAAGGTCAGCACTTTAACCTTTGACCCTTATGAGAGCTCAGAGCCACTTCTGGTTGACAGGCAGGTGTCTAGATGTTTAGCAACGTGAACGCTAACACGTTTAACCATGTTAACGCTAATGCGTTTAACCATGTTAACGCTAATGCGTTTAACCATGTTAACGCTAATGCGTTTACCGATGTGGTTGCTAAAGCATTTACCCATGTGAACACCCGTGTGAACATTAAAGCGTTTACCCATATGAACACCCGTGTGAACGCTAAAGTGTTTACCCATATGAACACCCGTGTGAACGCTAAAGTGTTTACCCATATGAACACCCGTGTGAACGCTAACGCGTTTACCCATATGAACACCCGTGTGAACGCTAAAGTGTTTACCCATATGAACACCCGTGTGAACGCTAACGCGTTTACCCATATGAACACCCGTGTGAACACTAAAGTGTTTACCCATATGAACACCCGTGTGAACACTAACGCGTTTACCCATATGAACACCCGTGTGAACACTAAAGTGTTTACCCATATGAACACCCGTGTGAACGCTAACGCGTTTACCCATATGAACACCCGTGTGAACACTAAAGCGTTTACCCATATGAACACCCGTGTGAACACTAACGCGTTTACCCATATGAACACCCGTGTGAACACTAAAGCGTCTACCCATATGAACACCCGTGTGAACACTAAAGTGTTTACCCATATGAACACCCGTGTGAACACTAAAGTGTTTAACCATGTGAATACCCATGTGAACACTAAAGTGTTTACCCATATGAACGCTAAAGCATTTACCCATGTGAACGCTAATTTGTTTGCTAATGGCAGAACATTCCTTTGTTCATATTCAGCCAAACTTTGAACTCTGACCCCAACACTTACTGTGAACTAAAATCCTAGACTAATGCTAACAATAGGATTATAATTGGTAATCTGTGTGCTAATGCTCGGAGTATTATGGGTAATCTCTGTGCTAATGCTAATGCTAGGACGATTATGGGTAATGTGTGTGCTAATGCTAATGCTAGGGTGAAGTGTGTATGCTAATGCTAAGTGATAATGGGTAAAGTGTGTATGCTAATGCTAATACATCAATTATTATTGTTGAATGGTGATGAAGTGGAAGGCATACATGAGGCCAGTGATGGTGCGGCAGTGCGGGGGGGGGGGGTTAACCTTAGCTCTGACCTAAACCTTTATTCACTCCATTAATCAGTTTTTATTCTGGAGTAAAAATGTCAACGGAGCTGCTGCCGTTGCGCTTGTCTTTTATCTGATGCCGACCTTCTGTTCATTCCTCTGAAAAGGTCACAGCAGTCAATCAGCACGTAGACGCACCAGTACGTGAACTTTATTCCATTCAGCCAATCAGAAAGCGCCATAAAGTCAATCCCTTATCGTTCGATCTTGGGGACAAAAGGAAGATGAGAAGCGGTAAATGTGAGTGTGCGCTTCAGTGTCAGACACAGATTTACTGATTAATGGCATTTTAGACCCCGCCCACACACAGACGTTTATTCACAGCCGATATTTTAGGCTCTGCCCACAGGTAGCGGTTAGCGCCCATGTGTGCTAATGCTAATACAACAAATATTATGGGTAAGGTTTGTGCTAATGCTAATACAACAAATATTATGGGTAAGGTTTGTGCTAATGCTAATGCTGGGAGCATGAATATAGGAACACACAACACTTTAGAACAGTCTAGAAGTCCACAGACCACACTTTGGTCCACACATGGCCGTTACCTTGGTGACAGACGGAGGGACACTTGTGGTTACGACATCCCAGTGTTCGTCCACAGTTCTGGTCACATGGGGGGCAGTTACCGGGGCAACACTGGAACACACAGAGTTTAGTGCGTGTGTGTAAATATCAGACTAAACTAAAGGTTGACAGACGTTTGTCTCAGATTGTTATCACAGTCTAGATGACGGAGACACAAACACCGGGAGCACACAGAGCATCGCCATGGAAACACAGACCGAGGCTGAAGCAGAATTCAGCTTCACCTTCAGCGCTGAGCTAAACGCTAAAGCTAAACACATCTTCAAACCTTTGAAAAATACATGTTTGACTTTACACCCCCACATCCTGAAAAAAAAAACTCATGTATTTATAAGGCCACATCATTTCTGTTTTACTAGTGGGGACCTGAATTTTGGTCCCCATAGTGTCAGAAGTCCCCATGGCGTGACTGTGTAAACATATCAATGTCCCCATAAAGATAAGAATACACTCATACCTTCCTCCTACAGGTGTGTCTCTGGCAGCTCCTGGTTTTATTACATTTGGAATCACACAGATATTCTTTATGACAAGGCATCAGCTTCCTGTAGCGTCCACATCTGCACTCCTTCTCCACCTCCTGGACACACACACACACACACACACACACACACACACACAGTCAGTGTGCAGACTAAACCAGGGCGTCTGGGCTGCACCAAAATTATGTCTTTAGAGAAGGGGTGCCAGAACCTCCTCCTAGCATCAGTAAATCTAATGTTCTATCGTAGTAGCCTAGCCACACTAGCTCCTCCTAGCATCAGTAAATCTAATGTTCTATCGTAGTAGCCTAGCCACACTAGCTCCTCCTAGCATCAGTAAATATAATGTTCTATCGTAGTAGTCTAGAAACAAGTGTAAACAACCATAGAAGAAGAACAACAACAGGTGTAGATTTCCTTTTATCACAGATGAGTGAAGAATGTGAGAAAACGTCAACAATCTTTAAATTCTTTTTACAGAAGCGACAACAGATTACAAAAAAACTACAACAAAAAAACACCAAAAAAACTAAACAAAAACATCAAAAACTACAAGAAAAACCACCAACTACAAAGAAAGACAAAAACTAGATATTAGTGGTTATTTAGTTGTATTTCATCATCTACTACATCACTTCACTTTATTTCTTTTCAATCATTGTCAGAAGACAATAGAAATAAATGAATATCATTCTAATATTTAATGACTTCATTCCACGCAGTTCAACTTTATATGTTTTTTACTTATATCCACAATAGTTCCTGTTAATAAAAAAAAAATGTCCCTGTGTTCATCACCTCCCTAACCCTGACCCCTGACCTCTAACCTGTGTTCATCAGCTCCCTGACCCCTGACCTCTAACCTGTGTTCATCAGCTCCCTGACCCCTGACCTCTAACCTGTGTTCATCAGCTCCCTGACCCCTGACCTCTAACCTGTGTTCATCAGCTCCCTAACCCTGACCCCTGACCTGTGTTCATCAGCTCCCTGACCCTGACCCCTGACCTCTAACCTGTGTTCATCAGCTCCCTGACCCCTGACCTCTAACCTGTGTTCATCAGCTCCCTGACCCTGACCCCTGACCTGTGTTCATCAGCTCCCTGACCCTGACCCCTGACCTGTGTTCATCAGCTCCCTGACCCCTGACCTGTGTTCATCAGCTCCCTAACCCTGACCCCTGACCTGTGTTCATCAGCTCCCTGACCCCTGACCTGTGTTCATCAGCTCCCTAACCCTGACCCGTGTTCATCAGCTCCCTGACCCCTGACCTGTGTTCATCAGCTCCCTAACCCTGACCCCTGACCTGTGTTCATCAGCTCCCTGACCCCTGACCTGTGTTCATCAGCTCCCTAACCCTGACCCCTGACCTGTGTTCATCAGCTCCCTGACCCCTGACCTGTGTTCATCAGCTCCCTAACCCTGACCCCTGACCTGTGTTCATCAGCTCCCTGACCCCTGACCTGTGTTCATCAGCTCCCTAACCCTGACCCCTGACCTGTGTTCATCAGCTCCCTGACCCCTGACCTGTGTTCATCAGGTCCTCACAGCTGTCATCAATAAAGGATATAGTCATTCAATAGATGATCAATAAATCAATCCCAGTGTGTGTGTGTGTGTTTAAAACAGTTGAATGGTATAGGAAACCCCTAAAGCTCTTCTGGGGTAACATCTGACTGAACTAAAGTAGGGTTATATAGCCCTGACCTTTGACCCCTAACCCTGACTGGGTAATGACATATTATTGTGGTTAAACATGTTCATGATACCAAGAAAAACTGGTATTGGATCAATAACTTTCATTGATCTGCATTAAAACTGAACTCAGTGAATCAATGGGAAATTAAATCTGTTGAACTTTGGGAAGAGTATTGATTATAGATTATAGTAGTGATTATAATAATAGTATAGTAAAGTAAATGTCAGTTTCATTTTGGGCAAACATTGTTATCACTAACTGTAACCTATAGGTATCTTGGTTTTGTTTTCCATGAACATATGAATGTTGCTACAGGCAGAAGAGCGCTGGCAGAATCTGCTGGAAGAGCACTTAGTGCTGTTATTAACAAGATTAAATTATGTCCTGATTTAACTTTCACTTCATTTACTCAATTGTTTGATTCTATGGTAGCGCCTATATTGTTTTATGCAGCAGGTGTTTGGGGATCTGAGGAGGCTTCTGAAACTAACAGTGTTCAATTTAGGGCAATGAGATATTTTCTTGGTGTTCATAAATGTACACCTCTGGCGGCCATAGAGGGAGACATGGGCTGGGAACCCTGTGTGGTAAAGCAGAGGGTGGACATTTTAAGGTTGTGGAATCGTCTTGTGCTTCTACCTGAGGATAGACTTACTAAAAAAGTTTTTAAGTGGGATAAAGTGGGTAACTACCCCTGGTCCGATGAGGTTTGCAGTGTAAACTACAAGATGATAAAAATATTATGTTTGAAAACTATAAGAAAAGTTGGCAACAAGAATTATTTCACAAACCGAAATTGCGAACCTATATTCAACTTAAAGAAAGCTTCCAAACAGAATCATATGTTAAACGTTACTTAAAAAGACAACAGAGATCATTATGTGCTCAGCTCAGAGCAGGAGTGTTGCCTCTAGAAGTTGAGGTAGGTCGTTATAAAGAGGTGCCTGAAGAAGAAAGATTATGTTCTGTATGTGATTTACCAGTGATTGAAGATGAATTTCATTTGATGTTTTATTGTCCTTTGTACTTTAGTTTAAGAACTGTTTTGTTCAGAGCTGTCCATAATGTAAAACCTGATTTATTTTGGTTGCCAGAAGGTGAAATGTTAAATTGGTTTTTTAAGCAAGAAACATTTTCTGTTACCAGATATGTGGAAAATGCTTGGAAATTGAGGATATCAATTCTGTATCCGAGTTGATTTGTTATTTTGGAAATGTTAGCATTGTTGGCCATCTTCAGTGTTGTATAGTGTCATATAAGCCCATGAGGGCTGGGCACTTCAATGTGCATGACACTTAAATAAAAACATTCATTCATTCATTCAGTATTGATTATAGAGGTGATTATGGATAATAGAAGTGATTATAGATTTCAGAAGTGATTATAGATTATAGTAGTGATTATAGATTATAGATTATAATAGTGATTTTAGTGCCAGACTGGAAAAATAAACTAAATTGTTTAAAAAGGCACATTTTGACAAACAAAGTGATCAGTTTTGTGTCCAGTGCTTAGGTCTAAATCCAATTGACATGGGGTGATAATTGAGGGAGGACAAGAGATTTTAGTAAATTGTGGACGACAACAAATGCAGCATGACGGCAACAACTCATCAGACTTTGTCCGGATGATCTAATAATAAAAATATTATTTGGAAGAACATGTTCATACTTTTGAGTTAGTATAACCATTACTGAAACTGAGTATATTTATTTATTCTCCACGTTGGGGTTTCCAGTAAATTAATCCCACAGGGTTGAATGTTTGACACCCCTGCTGTAAGCACTGTGTGTTACCTGTCTGCATGTCTCACAGTTGCCACGGTGACACCTCATAGAACATGTGTGTTTTCCACAGGACAGACGGCGCTCACACGTGTCCCCACATGGTAACACCTCCACCGTACACGGAAGAGATGACTCTGGAGTCACATGATATGTCATCACACACACACACACACACACACACACACAGTCATGATAGTTCAGTTTTTCACACCAACTCTGGAAATGAGCTCATGCTGTGACGTAAGGTTCGACAAAGAAAACTGACTTTAATTTAATTCAGGAAGTGTGTGTAAATGTGTAAGTGTAATTGTGCACGTGTGTGTCCTCACTAGTTTTCCCACAGGGACACGTCCGTGCCTGTGATCGTGGACAAGGTGGACACGCCCCTTCATGACACACGCCCTCACAGCTGTGATTCCCACAGGACAGCGGTGCCCCACACACCTGACACACACACACACACACACACACACACATATATTAATGCGGGACATGTGAACACTTTGGACCAATCAGAGGTCAGAGTGGCCGGTACCTGCTGACAGTTCCACCGGGCGCTGGAACATGGTCGCTCCGCCTTCTGATAACCGCAGACGCACGGCTGGACGCTGAACCGAGGACACGGGCGACATTCTGATGCACACGCACACACACACACACCCAGGTCAGGACAGTGGTCACCATGGTATGGACTACAGAAAGTCTATGTGTGTTCCTACCTGAGTGACAGGGATCTGAACATGTGTGCTGTTTACAAGGCAACACCTTCCCACACATCTGCTGACACGACCACGACTGAAAAACAAACACAAACAAGTCAGAGACAGTAGTCCTCCACCAAGGGTTAGGGTTCAGGGTCAAAGGTTAGGGTTAAGTCAGTCAGACTTCCTCTTCCTTCTTCACCGCTTCCTCTTCCTTCTTCACCGCTTCCTCTTCCTTCTTCACCGCTTCCTCTTCCTTCTTCACCGCTTCCTCTTCCTTCTTCACCGCTTCCTCTTCCTTCTTCACCGCTTCCTCTTCCTTCTTCACCGCTTCCTCTTCCTTCTTCACCGCTTCCTCTTCCTTCTTCACCGCTTCCTCTTCCTTCTTCACCGCTTCCTCTTCCTTCTTCACCGCTTCCTCTTCCTTCTTCACCGCTTCCTCTTCCTTCTTCACCGCTTCCTCTTCCTTCTTCACCGCTTCCTCTTCCTTCTTCACCGCTTCCTCTTCCTTCTTCACCGCTTCCTCTTCCTTCTTCACCGCTTCCTCTTCCTTCTTCACCGCTTCCTCTTCCTTCTTCACCGCTTCCTCTTCTTTCTTCACCGCTTCCTCTTCTTTCTTCACCGCTTCCTCTTCTTTCTTCACCGCTTCCTCTTCTTTCTTCACCGCTTCCTCTTCTTTCTTCACCGCTTCCTCTTCTTTCTTCACCGCTTCCTCTTCTTTCTTCACCGCTTCCTCTTCTTTCTTCACCGCTTCCTCTTCCTTCTTCACCGCTTCCTCTTCTTTCTTCACCGCTTCCTCTTCCTTCTTCACCGCTTCCTCTTCTTTCTTCACCGCTTCCTCTTCTTTCTTCACCGCTTCCTCTTCTTTCTTCACCGCTTCCTCTTCTTTCTTCACCGCTTCCTCTTCCTTCTTCACCGCTTCCTCTTCTTTCTTCACCGCTTCCTCTTCCTTCTTCACCGCTTCCTCTTCTTTCTTCACCGCTTCCTCTTCTTTCTTCACCGCTTCCTCTTCTTTCTTCACCGCTTCCTCTTCCTTCTTCACCGCTTCCTCTTCCTTCTTCACCGCTTCCTCTTCCTTCTTCACTGCTTCCTCTTCCTTCTTCACCGCTTCCTCTTCCTTCTTCACCGCTTCCTCTTCTTTCTTCACCGCTTCCTCTTCTTTCTTCACCGCTTCCTCTTCTTTCTTCACTGCTTCCTCTTCTTTCTTCACTGCTTCCTCTTCTTTCTTCACCGCTTCCTCTTCCTTCTTCACCGCTTCCTCTTCCTTCTTCACTGCTTCCTCTTCTTTCTTCACTGCTTCCTCTTCCTTCTTCACCGCTTCCTCTTCTTTCTTCACCGCTTCCTCTTCTTTCTTCACCGCTTCCTCTTCTTTCTTCACCGCTTCCTCTTCCTTCTTCACCGCTTCCTCTTCTTTCTTCACCGCTTCCTCTTCTTTCTTCACCGCTTCCTCTTCTTTCTTCACTGCTTCCTCTTCCTTCTTCACCGCTTCCTCTTCTTTCTTCACCGCTTCCTCTTCTTTCTTCACTGCTTCCTCTTCTTTCTTCACTGCTTCCTCTTCTTTCTTCACCGCTTCCTCTTCTTTCTTCACCGCTTCCTCTTCTTTCTTCACTGCTTCCTCTTCCTTCACTTCTTCACATGCAGTAAAAGCATCAGACCATGAAGCCATGCTGGGCTGTGATTGATCCATTCAGCCGTCCGTCACATATCAACTTGCCCCTGATTGGCCGCTGTCTCGTCTACAGCTGCAGCCTTTACTCTGATTGGCCGGTCAGGTTGTCATGGCGACAGCCCTCACGTTAATTGAAATGTTCACAAATGCTCGAAACACACTGTGACCTTTAACCTCAGTCACAATACCTTGTTGCTACAGCGACGGGGGAGGGGCATGGCCTTTCCACACAAACAGGAAACGGAGACCATCTGGGGACATGGAGGACACGGACCTGGAAAACACAAACACAGAGTTTTACATTTGAACAAAGTTTACATTGTACGTGTGTGTGTGTGTGTGTGTGTGTGTGGTTACCAGGGTGACAGAGCAGCAGACAGGTGTGTCCACAGGTGGGTTTCAGCTCTTTCTGACAGACGGATCCACAGGAGTGAGGAACCAACCAGGGATCAGGGGGCGGGTCCTGCAGCTTCCCACAGTAACACATGTACCTGAATGCATCACAACAGTAACACATGTACCTGAACGCACCACAACAGTAACACAGTCACACGTGTACCTGAACGCATCACAACAGTAACACATGTACCTGAATGCATCACAATAATCACACACGTACCTGAACTCATCACAACAGTAACACAGTCACACGTGTACCTGAACGCATCACAACAGTCACACGTGTACCTGAACGCATCACAACAGTCACACGTGTACCTGAACGCATCACAACAGTAACACGTGTACCTGAACGCATCACAACAGTAACACGTGTACCTGAATGCATCACAACAGTAACACAGTCACACGTGTACCTGAACGCATTACAACAAAAACAGTCACATGTACCTGAACGCATCACAACAATAACACAGTCACACATGTACCTGAACGCATCACAACAATAACACAGTCACACATGTACCTGAACGCATCACAACAGTAACACAGTCACACATGTACCTGAACGCATCACAACAGTAACACAGTCACACATGTACCTGAACATATCACAGCATTAACACTAGCACAGCAGCCAGTGGGCAATCCTACCTGTTGGGGGCGGAGCCAGGTGGGTACTCTGCTCGACACTTGGGACTGAGGAGAAAAAGACACACTAATGAGGACAGACACAGACGCACACAAACCTTCCCCCGGTCGTGCAGGTGAAATGAATGCTGGGAGGCAGGTCCTCACCAGGGCCAGGGGTGGGCCTTCTGTCCAAAGTCATCGTCGGTGGCAGAGGACAGGAGGAAGGCGGAGTCTCTGGCCCACTTCTGGATGCAGGGCAGATGGAAGAGGCAGAAACAGCTGGAGCAGCTCCACACCTAGAGAGAGAGAGAGAGAGAGAGAGAGAGAGAGAGAGAGAGACAGAGAGAGAAAGAGAGAGACAGACAGAGAGAGAAAGAGACAGACAGACAGACAGAGACAGAGAGAGAGAGAGAGAGAGAGAGAGAGAGAAAGAGAGAGAGACAGAGAGACAGAGAGAGAGAGAGAGACAGAGAGAGAGAGAGAGACAGAGACAGAGAGAGAGAGTAAGAAAGAGAGAGAGAGAGAGAGAAAGAGAGAGACAGAAAGAGAGAGAGAGAGAGAGAGAGAGAGAGAGAGAGAGAGAGAGAGAGAGAGGAGGGGTTAGTTACCATGGCAACCCCTCAGAAGTGACCAACTGGAGGGGGGGGGGGGGGGTCAACCTGCTGAGTCCTCTTGACAGAAGCAATGCAGATCAGACAAGTCACTGCCCCGGACTGGAACAGGTCACTGACGTACTGACCCGTTCTGGACAGAGCTGTCGCATCACCACCTGGACAGACGGGTGGAGACAGAAGGGTGAGATAGGTAGAGACAGGCATGTGAGACGGGTAGGGACAGATAAGTAGGGAATGACAGGTCAGACAGATAGGGTCAGACAGACAGGGACAGACAGGTCAGACAGATAGGGTCAGACAGACAGGTCATTTGGATAGGGACAAACGTGTATGGACAGGTCAGTGGGGTAGGGACAAACAGGACAGTTGGGGAACGACAGATGGGTAGGGACAGATAGGTCAGTTGGGTAAATGTTCTGCATTTATATAGTTCTGTTCCACCTTCATGGTTCAAAGTTCTTTACATTAGCTTCACATTCACCCATTCATACACACTCATACACCCGTAGGTTCTAAGGTCAAAGGTCAGTCCTACTGGGAAACTAAGTCAGGGTTCAGTGTCTTGCCCAAGGACAAATCGACATGTGGACAGCCAGAGTCGGGAAGCGAACCGCCAACCTCTCAGTCAATTGGCCGATCCACTCTACCAACTGAACCACAGCCGTCCCGGGGAGGGATAGACGGGTAGGGACAGACAGGTAGGGACAGACGGGTAGGGACAAACAGGATAGACCGTTGCCATGGTAAACCCCCTCCATCACCTGTCTGATTGGTGTAGGTGGTGAACGTGGACTCCAGGATCCTCCCTCTCTGTCCATCTCCATGGTTACCATCATTATCATCTTCATCGGAGGAGGAGGAGCTAAGGCGGTTCTCCACCAATCGCTGGGCAGCAGCCTGGTTGGACTTCCTGATCTCTTCAAATTTGGATTGGACGGTCGCTCCTGTCAATCAGGACGGGGATCAGGAGGCAGGACTTACAGACTGAGTCTAGCAGTTCTAATGCACCTGGACTCACCTGGTCCTGGTCCGGATCCTGGCCCGGCCCTGGTCCCCCCTCCTCTACCAACCCCTAGCTTCTCTCTTTCTTTCGTTGGGGGTCGTGACCTTTCACCCTCTTGGCCTCGGCCCCGCCCCCTGCCCTGCTGCCGCCACGCGGGCTCCATGGCAACCTGTCCTAAAGGATCCGGTTCCGTCTGAAAAAAACCCACACAGAGACATTTCAAAACCAGCCAAACAAAGTCTTGTGGACCAGAAACAGAATTCTCATCCTGAGCTAAACCCGGTACTGAGCTAACTTTACCTCAGAGCCGTGCCTTGCTAACCGTGGTCGCGTGCTCTTGCCAGGTATGATGTCAAGGGTCGATTTTAAACTCCGGACGATGTCTACGCATGCGCATACTCACATTGTCCGGAGTTAACCTGCACGAGCACGGCTACTTCACCTGTTAGCCGTCAGATCGGAGATCAAGCTAACCGTCGGTTGAAAAAAAGTACCGGGTTTTCTGTGCCTCACGGAGGTTAAAGTTACCGTTAATGTCCAAACGTCCACCGGACAGCCCGACGACCGGAAGTTTCACCTGAAAACACAAAATTGGAAAAGATTTGAAGCTGAATAGACTCACCAAGCAGCGGAACGTACCGGAGCTCCGCGGACATGCGCAGACTGCAGCCCGCTCTGCATGCTGGTACTAGTAGTACTACACACCGACAGGGTGTAATGAAAGAGAACGACAAAAGATCACGAAGAAAAACTACAAATCCCACAACCACAAGGAGGCACGCGAGGAGGGTGACGTGTCAACGAGAACAGATTGACAGTTCATTCACTTAAAAAAAACACATTGACGATTCATTCACATTAAAATTAAATTAAATTATATAGAACAGATTGACGGTTTATTCTCTTTAAAATAAAATAAGATTAAATTATGAGAGCGCAAACCTCCGCCAAAGCAGACCTCCCCCTTCGAATGAAGAGAGGTCCACCAAGGAGGTGATGTTTATGTGACTTAAAAACTTCTGGACAGATTTGGATGACATTTTCAGGGTGTGTTTGGGAGTATAACTGGTGATCCAAAAGAGGTCCTGGATTCTGGATCACTTTGAAATGTATTATCCATTTACCTTTATGTAAAAATGTCAAATTTCAAAGTTCTGGATCACCACCACCCTGGGACACTCCCAACACATTCTGAACATTTCATTAAAATCTATCCATATGTTTATGAGTTATCTTACTAATTAACCACTCAAACAGACAAACAAACAAACTCTGGCATAAACATATAACCTCCTTGATGGAGATGATAACAGAATGACGGTTCATTCATGTTAAAATAAAATAAAATAACAGATCGATGGTTCATTCACATTAAAATAAAATAAAATAAAATAACAGATCGATGGTTCATTCGTGTTAAAATAAAATAAAATAAAATAACAGATTCATGGTTAATGCTCATTAAAATTAAATTAAATTAAATAACTGATGGTTCATTCACTTCAAAATAAAATTCAATAAAATAACAGATTGATGGTTAAATAAAATAGAATAAACTAAAATAAGAAATGGAGGTTTAATCCACATTAAAATAATGTGGATTAAACAGAGCCACCTACGATGTTCTTCCCTCGCCCAGGAATCTAAACCAGTGGTATGGAGAAGATCCTTCTTGTGCCCTCTGCCAAATCCCTGCAACATTAAATCACATCCTCACTGGCTGCAAAACGAGCTTGTCCCAAGGCCGCTACACCTGGAGACACAACCAGGTCCTAAGACAACTGGCAATCATTCTGGAAGGAAGGAGAACAACTAACAATGCCCTCCCTCCCTCAATGCCTGGACCCCCAAACATCACCGCATTCGTAAGAGCAGGACAACTCCCAACAAAACCACCTGCAAGAATGGAGAAGACCCTCCTCGACGCCGCTCGGGACTGGAGGATGCAGGTTGACTTAGACCAGAAATTAATTTTTCCACCTGAGATACTTACAACGAGTCTCAGGCCAGACCTGGTCATGTGGTCAACCTCTCAAAAGACTGTGCTCATTGTTGAGCTAACTGTACCATGGGAAACAGAGGTTGGCGTAGCATATGAGCGCAAACGACTGAAATATGCAGACATAGCAGATGAGGCAAACCAACGCGGCTGGCGTGCCCAGGTACTTCCAGTTGAGGTCGGGTGTAGAGGCTTCATTGCTACGTCTACAACCAAGCTCCTAAAAGGAATGGGAGTGTGGGGACAAGCCTACAGACGAGCCATCAAATCACTTTCAGAGGCTGCCGAGCGAAGTAGCAGATGGCTGTGGATCAAGAGAAGGGACCCCAGTTGGGGCAGCAATAAATAAGAACACTTTCCGGGGGGGGGGGGGGGTGGAGGTGAAGGGGGCACACCTGGGACGCTAGGTGTAGCCGTTGAGCCCTCTGGAGGTGTTGTGGGCCTATCAATGAAACACCAATGAAGGGGGGTGCCCACCTGATGACCCCAATGATGCTTCAAACCCCACCCCCCCTGATTTCCATCCCACTCAATTCTATGTGCTGATTATATAGGGATTGTACTATCTAGTCCTATGAGCTCAAATAAGAAACAAATGTTGATAATAAATCATTAAAAAATAGAACATGATTGAAATAAACGATTAACCAAATATTGTATTATGACTCAAAACCAAAAGTATAATTTGAAATAAAAACAGACACGAGAATGATTTTCTTAAAAAATGTTTTTATTAGAGCAGCATTAACATGTTTCATATGAAGCTGTGAATGTAAAACTGAAGATAATGTTTGACCTTTGACCTCTACTGATTGACCTATCACATAACAGCTACAATTAATTAATTCATGATATTTATTTAATGTAGTATGTATTTCCGATCATTAATTCATGATAGATACATTTATTTGTTAAATGTATATATTTATGATAAATGCTAAATATGATAAATGTATTTATTTATTTATTTTATCCATTAATTTATTCATTTTTACAATCAGAAGCTTGCAAACTATTTAGCTTAGATTTTATTCTACGTTTCAGAATAAAAATTAAAATTTCAGTTTCAACTAAAGTTGATAAAGACGGAGAAACTTCTACTTCTGCTCAGGTGCGGGTGGGGGCGGGGCATCTGCTGCTTCCTCATCTGTCAGAGGCGGGGCTTCGCTGGGGGGCGGAGCCAGCTTCTTTTCCAGCCGTGCCACTCGGTGTTTGAGTTTGCTGTGTGTAGCTTCGTTCTGGGCGAGGAGGCGGGCATAGCGGCTCTGGAGGATGTCCAGCGAACTGGACATTCTGTCCACTTTGTCCTCGATCTCTTTCGGGTCTGGACCCTGAGCTGCCACCTGCAGGAAAACAGCATTTACCACGCCCACTCGTTTAACACTGACACTGAATAACATTACACTAGGCTAATGCTAGCACTAGATTAATGCAGGTACTGGGCTAATGCTAGTGCCGGGCTAATTCTCGCACTGGGCTAATGCTATCATTGGGCTAATGCTATAATTGGCCTAGTGCTAGCACTAGGTTAATGCTAGCACTAGACTAATACTAGCACTGCACTAACATTAGAACTAAGTTAATACTACCACTAGGTTAATACTAGCATTGGGCTAATGCTGGCACTAGCCTAATGCTAGCATTAGATTAATGCAGACACTGGGCTAATGCTAGTGCTGGGCTAATTCTCGCACTGGGCTAATGCTATCATTGGGCTAGTGCTATCACTCGGTTAATGTTAGCACTTGCTTAATACTAGCATTAGTCTAATGCTGGCACTAGGTTAATGCTGGCACTAGTCTGATGCTGGCATTAGATTAATTAACCTAATTGTTAAACTAGCACTAGGTTAACACTATCACTGGGCTAATGCTAGCACTAGGTAAATACTAGCACTATGCTAGTGCTAGCGTGTGATTAATGCTAGTACTAGGCTAATGCTGGCACTAGGCTAATGGTAGCACTAGATTGATGCAGGCACTGGGCCAATGCTAGTGCTGGGCTAATTCTCGCACTGGGCTAATGCTTTCATTGGGCTAGTGCTAGCACTCGGTTAATGGTAGCACTTGCTTAATACCGGCACTAGGCTAATGCTGCCACTAGGTTAATGCTGAAACTAGGCTAATGCTAATATTAGATTAATGCTAGCACTAAAATGGTAAATGGTAAATGGACTGTACTTATATAGCGCATTTTATACACCACTTGGTGCCCAAAGCGCAAATGATAGGTTAATGATATAATTTGACTAATGCTAGCACTATGATAATGCTAGCACTTGGTAAATACTAGCACTATGCTAGTGGTAGCAATCAATTAACGCTAGCACTAGGCTAATACTGGCCCTAGGCTAATGCTGGCACTCAATTAATGCTTGCACTAGGTTAATGCTATGACTCGATTAATACTAGCACTAGGTTAATGCTAGCACTAGGCTAATACTAGCGCTCAGTTAATGCTAGCACTAGGTTAATACTAGCACTAGGCTAATGCTGGCACTAGGTTAATGCTGACATTAGGCTAATGCTAGGACTAGATTAATGCTAGCACTAGGAGAGGCTGAGGGGTGTCATGTGGCCATACCTCCAGGTCCAGGAGGCCATCCTTCATCAGGATCTGCCTTCCCTTCTCCTCCAGCAGTGCCTTGGCATCCGGATACTCTGTCAGCGCCTCCATCAGGTCATCTTTGGAAAGACAGAAGAGGTCCGAGTATCCGATGCTCCGGATGTTCGCCGTTCTCCGATTTCCTGCTTTACTGCCTTTAAGAGAAGAAGAACACAAAGCCCCACCTTCAGTTTTTTATGCATACTTTGTACTTCGTGTTCAGATGAGGATTATACTATTAATGACACTGTTGCATCGATTATAAACACTGTTTTTTATCCATATAGTGGGCGGGGCTTAGCTCCAAAAAGAGGTTGATGCTTCACATTCCCTTAAAAACATGAAATGTGTCACATGATTACAATATTTAGCACAAGTTGAACAACAACAATAACTTCCAACCTTGTTGAGTTGTAACACGGAACAAAACACACTGTTATTCTGATAAAAATCCAAATTATATGATAAAAAGTTAAAATTATGAGATGAAATTTAACTGCTAATGATGTTCAAGAAATATTTATTAAAACTGAGCCACAATGGCGGCCATTTTGAAATCAAAGATGGCCACCATACGGGTGTAGTTTCCAGTGTTACTGTAACCATGAGACAAGTTTCATGTTTCATCCACCTCTTTTTTAGACCTAAACCCCACCCACTATGAGGATCCTAAACCTAACTCCTACTTCCTGTCCTCACATCTGAGGGGTGGATTACCTACTTCCTGTCCTCTGACCGTTTACCTTTAATGGCCAGGATGCTGATTTCTCCAAAGTAACTTCCATCACTGAGGACCACGAACTGCTTGATGCCATCGTCCGCCACCACGGCTAGTTTTCCTTCTTTGATGATGTACATTTCTCGGCCAATGTCTCCTTTCTTACAGATGTAGTCTCCTGGACTATAGACCTGAGGCTGCAGCTTCAGGACCAGCTCCACCAGAAGACCCGCCTCACAGTCCGCAAAGATACGCACCTGCACCGCAGACAGGTGTCAGGACGTGTGGGGAGGGGCGTAATGGGCAGGACAACAGAAGGGGCAACAGGAAGGACGATGAGAGGAATGCCATTAGGGGCGGAGTCAGGACCCACCTTCTTCAATGTGTCCAGGTGGACATTGATGGCAATCTCGGCTCGTAGTTTATCGGGCAGGTACTTCAGCACCTCCCTCTCATCCACCGCCTTCTTATTGGTCCACAGGAAGTCGAACCATTTGATGACGCGCTTCTCCAGGTCCTTAGTTACCTTGGTTACAGGTGAGACACACCTGGGGTTAGCTTAACCGTGACTCTGCAGCAGTTAGAGTTAGCTTAGCCCTTATGGTACAGTCACACCAAATGTGAATTTACACATGTAAACCTGTGAAGTGCTGTGCCACACTGAACATAAATTTACGCATGTACGCCTGTGACACGCCGCGTAAACACCCAAGTCTGGACATTTTTTTGCGTGGCCACAATAAACACTAAAATCCCAGAGTCTGGACGCTGGACAATTTTTTTGCGCGCCCACACCGAACACCCAACGCCCAGAGTCAAGATCAGGGGTCACCAAGCCTGGTCCTCGAGGGCCCTTATCCTGCATGTTTTAGATATATCCCTCTTCCAACACACCTGTCTGTCATTATCAGTCTTCTGCAGAGTTGGATGATAGGCTCAGCATTTTAATAAGGTGTGTTGGAAGAGGGATATATCTAAAACATGCAGGATATGGGGTCTCCATTACCAGGGTTGGTGACCCCTGGTCTAGATGCTAGACAATTTTTTGCGCATTCACACTGAACGCTCTGAGTCTGGACGCTGGACCATTTTTTGCATGACCACATCGAACGCCCAATGCCAAAGTCTGGAAGCTGGACAGTTTTTTGCGTGGCCATAATAACCGCACACCGTGCATAGTCTGGACACTGGTCAATTTTTTTGTGCGGCCACACCAAATGTGTCCCTCCAGTTCAGTCTTTCCTCAACTATGGCTCAGATCAGTTGGATTGCTGCTCTGTACCTGCTCTGGAGGTCCCAGATACATAGGAGGACCAGATGCCATTGCTTTTGGGTTCACCTGATCCTGCAGAAGCTCCTGCAGCACAAAGAATTCCACCACCTCCTCCATGAACTCTAGTCTCTGTGACGTCCACTTTCAGCGCTATTTCAGGCTCAGTTTTTCTTTCTGACATGTTCTGGGTCGGTCCCAGCATCATTCGTCATTCTGTCAAGATGTTGGCAGTATCTCAATGCGGATTGGCTTTTGTGGCCCGGCGTCATGCAAATTTGCCTCAAAAGTTCAATATTTTCAGGTCAAGCATTTACACGTATTTGCAGCAAGATGTGCCGCCCCAACACGTCGCAGCAACATGTCGATCGCACTGCCTGGGACAGATCTGCTTTCAAATGCGTCTCTCCACTGGCTTTGTATGTAATCTCAATACGTGAATGCAAAAATTTTCGTTCGGTGTGGCCATACCATAACCCTGACGCTGCAGCGGTCAGGGTAAGGGTTTGGGTTAGCCTAGCTCTAACCTATAGTCATGTGACTGACCTTTCGGAATGTCATGTACTGTTTGATGGCATCGATTCGTGCCTGGAAGTCCGCTCTGGCAGCGTTCATGTTAGTGATCATCGAACCAACGTTACCAACGATGGTAGCAAAGATCAGAACACCCACCTGGAGGAGGAGGAGGGGAAGGAGGGGGCGGAGATTACTAAACAACATTAAAGCCACACCCAGCAGGAAGCTTAGTCCCGCCCCTTCTTCGCTTATTGTGGCCTTTTCTCAATTTGCGTCCTTGTCCGTACTTGTGTTCTTGTATCCCTCTGAAATGTCATCAATTGCAGTCCCAGTACTGTCCCAACACACAAGTTCGCAAGTACTGTCCCAACACACAAGTTCGCAAGTACTGTCCCAACACACAAATTCGCAAGTATTGTCCCAACACACAAATTCGCAAGTAATGTCCCAACACACAAGTTCGCAAGTACTGTCTCAACACACAAGTTCGCAAGTACTGTCCCAACATACAAGTTCGCAAGTACTGTCCCAACACACAAGTTCGCAAGTACTGTCCCAACACACAAGTTCGCAAGTACTGTCCCAACACACAAGTTCGCAAGTATTGTCCCAACACACAAGTTCGCAAGTAATGTCCCAACACACAAGTTCGCAAGTACTGTCCCAACACACAAGTTCGCAAGTACTGTCCCAACACACAAATTCGCAAGTATTGTCCCAACACACAAATTCACAAGGAATGTCCCAACACACAAGTTCGCAAGTACTGTCCCAACACACAAGTTCGCAAGTACTGTCCCAACACACAAATTCGCAAGTATTGTCCCAACACACAAATTCGCAAGTACTGTCCCAACACACAAGTTCGCAAGTACTGTCCCAACACACAAATTCGCAAGTATTGTCCCAACACACAAATTCGCAAGTAATGTCCCAACACACAAGTTCGCAAGTACTGTCTCAACACACAAGTTCGCAAGTACTGTCCCAACATACAAGTTCGCAAGTACTGTCCCAACACACAAGTTCGCAAGTACTGTCCCAACACACAAGTTCGCAAGTACTGTCCCAACACACAAGTTCGCAAGTATTGTCCCAACACACAAGTTCGCAAGTAATGTCCCAACACACAAGTTCGCAAGTACTGTCCCAACACACAAGTTCGCAAGTACTGTCCCAACACACAAATTCGCAAGTATTGTCCCAACACACAAATTCACAAGGAATGTCCCAACACACAAGTTCGCAAGTACTGTCCCAACACACAAGTTCGCAAGTACTGTCCCAACACACAAATTCGCAAGTATTGTCCCAACACACAAATTCGCAAGTAATGTCCCAACACACAAGTTCGCAAGTACTGTCCCAACACACAAGTTCGCAAGTATTGTCCCAACACACAAATTCACAAGTACTGTCCCAACACACACGATCGCAAATACTGTCCCAACACACAAGTTCGCAAGTACTTTCCCAAAACACATGTTCACATATCACTCACAACCCTCGAAATTCTGGACACACCCATTTTATCCAGGATGAATCGAGTAGTGACTTGCAGAGGTGTGGACTCGAGTTATGTGACTTGGACTCGAGTCAGACTCGAGTCGTCAATTTGACGACTTTAGACTTGACTCGACAAAATGTACAAACACTTGCAACTCGACTTGGACTTCAACATCATTAACTTGTGACTTCACTTGGACTTTGGCCCTTTGACTTGCGATGACTTGCTATGTCCCATGAGAATATTAAAGTATGTTAATAAATGCCGCGCTCAATTTACTTGTTATTCTGCAAAATAATGTGTGAATGCAAAGAGCATGTGCGCGCTGCTTGCACGACAGCCAATCACAGTGTTGCTTTTCATTCCACCGCATCCACCGCAAATCTGAAACAAGCATCAATGACAACTACGTGCCGGCGTGCAAAATGATGCCGAAGATAATTTCCTTTGGCTATAAAAATTACGAAGTTGTCAACAAAAAACAGATCACAATATGCAAGACGTGCGGGTCAAAGATTACAGACGGAGTTTCTACAACGTCCAACCAGTGCTCCAGTGGAACGAGTTTTCAGTCATGGTGGCATCATCCTACGTCCTCATCGTGCACAAATGACTGACAAACTTTTGGCCGATTTGATTTTTTGCAAATGCAATGCGCTATAGGTCCTCCACCCAGCACCACCTCTCCTCAGGACATGGACACACACACACGCACTGTGTGTAGCTTTCTCCGACCATCAGCTGTCCACGCACATCTCTCTCTCTCTCTCTCTCTCTCTCTCTCTATCTCTCTCTCTCTCTCTCTCTCTCTCTCTCTCTCTCTCTCTCTCTCTCTCTCTCTCTCACCCCTCCCTGTATTGGCATGTTGGCCCAGTTTCAAAAGTGATCATAGGGAATGACAATTTTGTTTATGTTAAAAAACTTGCTAAAACGACCCCTCTCTAATTTAAGGTTAACTTTTCTACAATATGAGGCAAATAGAGTACACTTGTTATAGTACAATACACTATTGAAATACAAGCAATTTCTTGCCCAGATCGCCTCCTAATTTTACATGGCCTCTCACTACCTTTTCATCTGTCCACACTGCGCACATAAACACACACATTCTCTTTTTTAACTGTCTCTCCCTCTGTCACCGTGCATGCATCTCTCTCTCTCTCTCTCTCTCTCTCTCTCTCTCTCTCTCTCTCTCACACACACACACACACACACACACTAGTGTCTATGGATGCATTACTGTTCAGTTCAGTTACATGTCAAGTATTCAGAGCCTTTACAGTTTTGCCAGTCTGTTGTTTTTCTGCCATGAGCTAAAATCATTTTAAGTTCAAGTTTTTGTTGTTGTTCATTAATGTACACAAACATGACAGATACAACTGCAGTTACAATAATATTGAACGCACAATTACAGAATATTTACATGTATTAATATGCAGACTTATTAAGAAATAAAAACTCAAATCACTGTCAAGTATTTGGACCTTTTCTTCAGTATGAAGTAGGAACATTTCTTTGAGTTAATACAGCCATGGGATTTTTGGGAATGTTACGTTTTTCACACCTGGATCCTTATTTTCCAATGCTTTTGACGCTTTGCATAAAAAAGGTTAAATGAATACAGACCTTACAGACATGTATGATTTGTAGAAATGTTATTTCGTTATAGGGGACTCGAAATGACTCGAAGCTAAAATGCTGGGACTTTGACTCGACTCGAGACTTGTGAGCTTCGACTTCGGACTTGACTCGGCACTTGGATGGTGTTGACTTGGGACTTCACTCGGACTTGAGAGCAAAAGACTTAGACTTACTTGGGACTTGCCCAGCAATGACTTTGTCCCACCTCTGGTGACTTGTGTGGACCTCCTATTCTAGAATGCTTTTTGCACCAACAGTGGTGGAGGAGAGGACCCACAACTGTAAGCTAAAGTATGGAAAAACTAGTGTTTTATTATCACTAAATATAATTTATTTGAAGTATTATTTTATGTGAGAAAGTGGACGTTAAAGCTATAAATCTGTGCTTCATTCATCATGATAGTACATAGTTTAAAATTTGCTCTGAAGTTTTCGGTGGTGTGCCGTGCTGTTAACGGGACAGCGAGCATAGTTGGTGATGTAATCAAGCACGCTGCCATCCCAATTACAGAATAACTGTCCAGTGTCCTCCCGTCCTCCAGACACTCTACCCCCAGGTCAAACTTGCTAAATCCAAACTTAAGTACGTAAGTCTGAAAGTAACGGACTTGGTATTGAGAAATGGCCTTTGTAAACATTAAAGCCACACCTACCAGGAAGTCGGTGACCACAAAGAAGTACTCAGAGTTCTCCACAGGGGGCGGGGTTTCTCCAATGGTGGTTAGCGTTAGCGTGGACCAGTACATGCTATAGGCGTACTTACGGACCAGCCGACCAAATTCGGGATCTGCCGGGCTCGGATACACGAACCGGTCCGAACCAAAGCCTGAACGGAAACAGAGAACATGAACGATGGAGTCGGCCCGAGGTCAAAGGTGAAATGTGAAAGGCAGGACAGGGACCCACCCAGGGCTTTGGAGAAGGAGTAGTAGAGGCAGGCGTTCCAGTGGATGATGATAACAATGTACATGACAAGGTTGGAAATACGAAGAGCATTAGGGTAGTTAGTACGAGTCTCCGTCCTCTGGAAGAACTCCATCATCCTGCCAAGAGAGGATGAGTGGACAGGTGGGTGAGTGGATGAGTGGACAGGTGGGTGAGTGGATGAGTAGACAGGTGGGTGAGTGGACTGGTGGGCGAGTGGATGAGTGGACTGGTGGGTGAGTGGACTGGTGGGTGAGTGGGCGAGTGGATGAGTGGACTGGTGGACAGGTAGATGAGTGGACTGGTGGGTGAGTGGACTGGTGGGTGAGTGGATGAGTGGACTGGTGGATGAGTGGATGAGTGGACAGGTGGACAGGTAGATGAGTGGACAGGTGGGTGAGTGGATAATTGGACAGGTGGGTGAGTGGACTGGTGGACAGGTAGATGAGTGGACAGGTGGGTGAGTGGACTGGTCTGACTTCTGTTAGGTATTGATTCTTATCCATAATTACTATTTTTGATCCCTTATCCGCTGGTTTAATGACTATGTCCTTATTTTGTTTTTATCGCTACCATGTAAAGCGTCTTTGAGTACCTAGAAAAGCGCTATATAAATTGAATGTATTATTATTATTATTATTTTGTGTCAGACGTTTCAACGAACCTTTTTCTTCCCTAGACAAGTTTTGTTTAGGGATTCTGGAAAACGTAATCCTCTCAAGAGCCTGTTCATCCTGTCTCATCAGTTTCTGAATGGGTTCTAAGTCTTTCCGGGGTTCCCAACATGAGAGCCCTGTAAAAGGTTTGTGCGAAATAATCCTTACTATAATCAAAGTTATCTCGTAGTTTTAACCGTCTGTGTTATTGATGTAAATCCCGTTGAAGTTCCCGCCTGTCTATTTTTGATGGTGTTGGGATAAATAGTAAGCCTTTTTCTAAAACTTCGTACTCTGCCTCCCCTAGTGAATATGTCAGAGATAAATTAGGCACATTTGAGGCTTCGGGGACGAGTTTTCTCTGTCCCCCTACTGTCAGTTTAACTGTGTCATCCATTTTTCGAGGATCCCTTGGGCTGTTCTCGCAGTCCAGTGAACTCCGTCCCTCTCCAGGCGGACAAGGTCCTCCTTGACCTCCTCAAGGGTCCTGAAATTTCTTTGGAGGTGTTGGTTTAACTCCACCATCAATTCCCTAGCTTGGACTGCTACTTGGGCTAGGCCTTGCACCTGTGTGACAAAAAGTTCCGCCTGGGGGAAAACCTTTTTGCTGATTGTCATCAGCTGTGAAAACTGCTTATGGATTGTATCAGGCTGGTTCCCTTTAAGGCAGTTGTTAAGACCCACTGCAAGGACCACTTTGTGTACTGAGGGGTTCGGATCAAGTTTCTCCAGGACCCTTTTGAGGTGATGTATTTGGGCCCCGGGGAAGCTGTCTATCTGGACCAGGTGGTACGGATTCCTAGGTATCCTAGCCAGATTTGAATCTCCCATCACTATTGTAGGTCTGCTCATTTCTTTCCCCCAGGTGGCGATCTTCTGATACACCTTTGGGTGCTTATATGGTCCCAAAGGGACCAGACTGGAGTCAAAAACGACCGGACCTGGCAGATTTATGATGTTTGTGGTCTCCGTTACCCCCCCAGGGTCCCCCCTCCCCCCTGCCGGCTCCACTTCCGCCTCCCTCAGAACCTCAGGTGAGTCTGTAATCCCATCTAGTGGGTATTCATTGTTTCTGTTCACAGGTGACTTATTGGTCCAATTTTCTAGGGTTTCGGGTGAGTACTCCTTCCTTTCTCTTATGGATGTACTGTATGTAATTGTTTGAGTCCCTCCTCTTCATCAGGTGCCCCCCCCAGGGCTATTTCCCATTCTCACAGGTGTATTTTGGACCTCTTTTCCTAGAGTTCCTTCCCCCTCCGTTTTCCCTTGGTTTTGTTCTTGTCTTTCTCCCACTTCTATGTTTAACCCCAATGGTTTCTCTTTGCCCTTAATCATTTTCTTTTTTCTCCCCAGATTGTGTGATTGTGCCACATTGGTCAACTGTCCCAAATGTTCGGTAAGTATCCCTCTCCTTCCCTCTTCCCTTTCCGTTACATTGGTTCGGTTAGGTTCAGAAATGTTCCAACAGCAGTATATTTGTGAGGATGACATCTAGCAACCTCGACCTCTTCATATCCTTTGTATTAATACGAGTGAGCGCACGCATTAGTTGCGTGAGGTGGAGCGTGTCAAAAATGTCATTCAGTGCACGTGATGTGGACAACCAGTCCCAGTTTAAGTGTCCCAGTAGCAGTGTTGGGAAAGTTCACCTTATTTAGGAACTAGTTCAAAGTTCAGTTCTAGTTAGTTAATATGAATTAGTTCAGTTCATCGTTCATTCTTACAAATTATAAACTAGAAGTTCGTGGATCCTAAAATGAACTTTTTCCTTCTTTTTTGTGTTATTATTGTAAACGTATTATTAATCGTTCCTAACGTTATCCTGACCGTAGTCAGTAAATCAGGGGAAAATGTGGTCGTCCTCCCAGGGTTAACTTCCCTTACCCCAGGGTTAACTTCCCTTACCCCAGGGTTAACTTCCCTTACCCCAAGGTTAACTTCCCTTACCCCAAGGTTAACTTCCCTTACCCCAGGGTTAACTTCCCTTACCCCAGGGTTAACTTCCCTCTGCAGGTTCTTAAACACAAGGAGTGGTTTCACTGAGTTTCATTTACAATGTTTATTTACAAGAACGGGACAAACACCTGCTCTGGTCACACTCTGTACATTTAACTCTTTTTCTCCACTCCCAAAAACTCTCTGCACCCCTCTGTCTCTCTCTCTCTCTTTCTCATTCTCTCTCTCTCTCTCTCTCTCTCTCTCTATTCCACAACATTATGTTTCCAACATTAGTTCAGAATAATATAAAATGACATCTATGATAATATTGTGTTTTGATCCCATTTTATTTCTTATAGGACTCAATAATTACAACGTGATAAGAACTAAATATGAACTAAATAAAAGCACAGTTCAATAAATGTCAGAATAACCACGTTCACAACTTCCTGTTCATTTGGTAAAAGTGAACGAGTCGTTCACGTTCGTTAAAAATATGATATAGTTCATTGAACGAACACTACCCAGTAGTAGACACTCGCTGTCAGTGTGTTTACAGAAGGTGGACGATAACACCCAATTACTGTGGGTCCAGTGTTGTTTGGTAGGGTGAGTTTTATAACCGTCATTTCAAAAAATCTTATAATTCTTATAAATCTAATAGACTCAATGAGAGAACAGTTCAGTGATGTTTTGGTGTAAATCGCAACCACCCCTCCTCTTTTTACACAATCCGACCGGAAGATAGTTTATCCATCGACGTAAATCATCATTAAATCATTCAAACTTAATTGACCAAAGAAGGTCGACTCAAATGAACGGCTGAGTGGGCGGAGCTTCACCAAGCCTACATGTGTCCATACATGGGTGGAGCCTGCAGATGTCTGTAAGTGGTTGGGGCTTACAGGTGGGTAAGTGGGTGGAGCCTGTAGATGTCCATAAGTGGGCAGAGCCTGGAGGTGTGTGTAATTGGGTGGAACCTGCAGACGTGTGTAAGTGGGCGGAGCTTGCAGGGTTCCTACCTGTTGAAGCGGAACAGTTTGTTGAGGCGGATCTCAGGGAAGGTCAGACCCAGGAACAGGTAACAAACATCAGTGGGAACCATGGAAGCCAGATCCAGTTTGAACTGGAAGCTGTTCATGTAGCGTTCACGAAGTTTCTGCTCATCCTTCACCAGCAGACCCTGCTCCAGGTACCCTGAACGCACAAAAAAAACCCATGTAAAAACAGACACAGGGACCCTGAACACAACACAGATACAGTGGTGTAAGGTCAAAGTTTAGATGTGAGCAGAGTTGGTACCAGTTCTGGTTCTGAACACCATATCAGCCAGGTAGGTCAGGTCCGACAGCAGATCCATGAAAAACCACAGGAGGAGATAATCTGTCTGGAGTTCCTCAAAACACGCTCTGAAACACACCAAAGAACATTTACTACGTGTTCTCAGGTCAGAGTGTGGGTGTTCCCTGGTCAGTGTGTGGGTGTTCTCTGGTCATTGTGTGGGTGTTCCCAGGTCAGTGTGTGGGTGTTCCCTGGTCAGTGTGTGGGTGTTCCCAGGTCAGTGTGTGGGTGTTCTCTGGTCAGTGTGTGGGTGTTCCCTGGTCAGTGTGTGGGTGTTCCCTGGTCAGTGTGTAGGTGTTCCCTGGTCAGTGTGTGGGTGTTCCCTGGTCAGTGTGTGGGTGTTCCCAGGTCAGTGTGTGGGTGTTCTCTGGTCAGTGTGTGGGTGTTCCCTGGTCAGTGTGTGGGTGTTCCCTGGTCAGTGTGTGGGTGTTCCCAGGTCAGTGTGTGGGTGTTCCCTGGTCAGTGTGTGGGTGTTCCCTGGTCAGTGTGTAGGTGTTCCCTGGTCAGTGTGTGGGTGTTCTCTGGTCAGTGTGTGGGTGTTCTCTGGTCAGTGTGTGGGTGTTCTCTGGTCAGTGTGTGGGTGTTCCCTGGTCAGTGTGTGGGTGTTCTCTGGTCAGTGTGTGGGTGTTCCCAGGTCAGTGTGTGGGTGTTCCCAGGTCAGTGTGTGGGTGTTCCCAGGTCAGTGTGTGGGTGTTCCCTGGTCAGTGTGTGGGTGTTCCGTGGACAGTGTGTGGGTGTTCCCTGGTCAGTGTGTGGGTGTTCCCAGGTCAGTGTGTGGGTGTTCCCTGGTCATTGTGTGGGTGTTCCGTGGACAGTGTGTGGGTGTTCCGTGGACAGTGTGTGGGTGTTCCCTGGTCCTTACCTGGCTATAATCAGGGTCCAGTTGTACATCACAGGTACAGTAATGACTCCCAGCCAATAGTAATAAATATTTCCTGCAGGATCGATCACTGTGATTTCCTTTGGACTGAAAACATTAACATATTAAAATATTAAAACACACAAAAACTTCACTTTTTACTCATAATTCTGACTTTTATCTCATGTTTTTGTTACTTTTTATCTCATAATTTAGATTATTATGTATTATCTTTGATATTTTTGACATTATTTCATTCATAACAAAAATGTAAAATGCAGTTTTACTTTGTACTTTATTTCAGTACATTTATACATTTGTACTTTTACTTCAGTAAAACAGTTGAATCAGTACTTCTACTTTTTCTCAAGTAGCGGTATTAGTACTTCAGTACAGAATGTGAGTACATTGACCAGCTGTGGTATTAACCAGTTATTGTTAATATTTATTAATGTATTATTTATACATAATTTATTATAAAGTATTTGTTCAAACGACTATGAATGGTTTGTTCATAGAAAAGAAGAACAAACACTTTATTTATAATAAATTATATATAAATAAACAGGTAATGCATGGTTAATACATAAATAATTGTTTTTACGTTTTATAAAATGTTAAAGAAACAATAAAACATGAAAAAAAACAGGTTGAAGAATTTGTTCCAAACTCAAACGTACGGTTCTGGCTTCTTCTCTTTTTCTTTTTCTTTTTCTTTTTCTTTTTCTTTTTCTTTTTCTTTTTCTTTTTCCTCCTCCTTCTCCTTCTTCTTCTTCTTCTTCTCTTGCTTTTCCTTCCTGTGGACCAATCACATCACAACTTTATTTTAAGCTCCGCCCTCTCATTGCTTGTACAGTAAACCCTGTCCTCTCATTGGCCAGTTCCTCTGCCACTCAAACACTAACACTTCCTGCTTTTCCAAACCTACTCCGTCTTCTCCTTCTTCTCCTTCTTTTCTTTTTTTTCTTTCTTGTCTTTTTTTTCTTTCTTTTTCTTCTTTTTTTCTTTCCTAAAAAATGATGAGAAAAAGTTAAACAAGTCTGTATGTGTGTATTTGTGTGTCTTTATGTGTATTTTTGTGTATTTTTTGTGTATTTGTCATGGCTGCCAACATGCCAAGGATGGTGATGGAGTGATTGACATAAACCACGCCCCCAAATGATGGTACATGTAGTACCCTCAATGCTTTGGTGTGTGTGTGTGTGTGTGTGTGTGTGTGTGTGTGTCTGTGTGTGTATTTGTAGGTATTTGTGTGTATTTGTGTGTATTTGTAGGTATTTGTGTGTAGGTATTTGTGTGTATTTGTAGGTATTTGTGTGTATTTGTAGGTATTTGTGTATAGGTATTTGTGTGTATTTGTAGGTATTTGTGTGTATTTGTAGGTATTTGTGTGTATTTGTAGGTATTTGTGTGGATTTGTAGGTATTTGTGTGTAGGTATTTGTGTGTATTTGTAGGTATTTGTGTGTAGGTATTTGTGTGTATTTGTAGGTATTTGTGTGTAGGTATTTGTGTGTATTTGTAGGTATTTGTGTGTATTTGTAGGTATTTGTGTGTATTTGTAGGTATTTGTGTGTATTTGTAGGTATTTGTGTGGATTTGTAGGTATTTGTGTGTATTTGTAGGTATTTGTGTGTATTTGTAGGTATTTGTGTGTATTTGTAGGTATTTGTGTGGATTTGTAGCTATTTGTGTGTATTTGTAGGTATTTGTGTGTATTTGTAGGTATTTGTTTGTAGCTATTTGTGTGTATTTGTAGGTATTTGTGTGTATTTGTGTGTATGTGTGTGTATTTGTAGGTATTTGTGTGTATTTGTGTGTATTTGTGTGTATTTGTACTCGTCATCGTTGTTGTTGCTGTTGTTGATATTGAACAGAACTGGACTTTTCTTCAAAGCTCTGAAACAAACAAACAAACAAACAAACAAACAAATAGAAATAACGTCAGAATTTAGAATTTTACATTTTGTGACAAACCTGGACTTATCTGATCTGGACTGGACTGGACTATGGTTTTTGGGGCAGATCCAGGAGAAGCTCCAGGTGTCTCTGTCTGTCTCACCTGTCCTCCTCCTCCTCCTTGTCCTCCTCTTGTCCTCCAGGAAGCTCCTCCTCCATGTCCTGTAGAATGATGGTGGGTGGAGTCAACCTGCAGACAGGGGGCGGAGCTACCGGAGCCACTTTAGCCATGACTGTGTGGGTCTGAGGGACACAGATGGACAGTTTGGACTCAATGTTGGACCCAGGACAGGACAGACAGACACAGTTCAAATGTGTTGTTGTGTTTATTCATGTTTGTATGTAATGAAGACACACAGGAATATTATTGATCATCTTATTTATTTTGACTTCTGACCAGAACCAAACATTTTGAGGGTCAAACATGTGGGCTGGTCTACAGAGGTTCTATCAGGACTTCTTATGAAATGTCCATCTGAAATGAATGGGGCCACGTTTATGTGGCTATTATTCCCAAATGATCCCAAATTCTTCGTATTGTCCCAGTGATTACACATGTGGTCTCATAATTCCGATATATCGTACAGATTTCGCATTATTAAACCAAATAAAACTCCATTCATTCTTAATGGGACAGACAAAAACACTCCTGCTTCTTCATACTTTGTGGCACAGACTTCATTTAAACTTTCAAACACAGTCATTTTTGTGGTGTCTTTAGGATGTGATTGTCATGAGGGTGTGATTTACGGTTGTCGATAGAGAACTCAGTAAATCCACCCTGAAAAGACCAAAATCTGACTTTTTATCAGTGGGTGATGTCATCGCTAGAGCACGAGAGAAGAAAAAATGAAGCTGAAAAATGTCTCAATAACTCGTCCTCACGGCAAAACCATAAATAGTAGACAAACAATCTTTTCCACAAATGTTGCCATGGTTGTGAGAATTCAAACAAACCAGGGTTTGAAGATCTAGCTCTTTTTAAAGTGAAATGACAGGAACCTGTTTGGGATGATGTCAGGGATTTCTGTCAATAGACTTCTATTGGAAAAATCATTTCTGTCTCATGTTGAGTTCAGTGTTTTTCAAATTGTTCTAACTCACTTATTTTTCACAGTACACACATAAAAAGTACATGTACTTGTTCCTCACACCCTCCTGTCACTCATCATCAACTTTGTTTTCACCAATTATTTACACTTTTACCAAAAATGGCAGTAGTTCGGCAGTATGTTCACACCTATTTTTTCCATGTAACAGAGTGTGGAGCTGTCTATGAGTCTGCCCTTTGAAGTTCCCGCCACTGCTCATCACCATGGCAACAGTGCTCCTGGCACTATGAAACACCTGCAGACAATTAAGACTGTGGGAGGAGCTTTAACATGATTGACAAACACTGTGGGCGGGGCTTTAACATGACTGACAAACACTGTGGGCGGGGCTTTAACATGACTGACAAACACTGTGGGCGGGGCTTTAACATGACTGACAGACTAACAGATGTGCTTCATTTTGGTGAGTTCAGTGGTTTTAAAACTGCTGTATCTCACTTATTTTTCACAGTACAGGAAAAATAAATATATCTACTTATTCCTCAGACCCTCCTGTCACTAATGATCAACTTTGTTTTCAACAATTATTTACACTTTTACCAAAAATCACAGGAGTTCAGAGGCATGGTTTAACATTCAGACAGACTTTACTCCAGTCACCTCTGTGTGTCTGTGTGTGGAACTACAGACTGGTTTCCATGGCAACAGGGAAAGTCCCTGACTCACAGAAAATGGGAGGAGCTTTAATAGAAGTGACTCAGTCCACAAACAGTAACAAACAGATTCACATATAAAGTGAACAGCAGATATTTCTTCCTTTCACCAGAAACAACTACAGCGACAAGAAACAAACACACGTTTATGTTTACTTCAACTGATGGATGGAAGTGAAGTTTATATTAATATTTGTTCAGAGTGTTTTTTACTTATATTGTTAATATTAATATTTGTTCAGATTTGCTGTATGAGTGTTTTTGTTGGACTTTGTGATTAAACTATGTAATATTATTGAACATGAAGCTTTGGGTTCTGGTCCTGGTTCAGTTCTGATAGAACAACATGTAGGCCGCCTCTAAATATGCCTCTATTGACTTTATTAATAACAAATAATAAACATTAAAACATGGTAAATCTATATAAATGTATCTCTTAAATATGTCTTTATATTCTAATTATTAATAAGTGTAATAATAATAATAATAATCTTCTTACTCACTGGTCAGATGATAATCCTTCACTCTTTGTTTGGCCTTGATCCACTAAGCGCCCATCAAATTCATCACCATGGAAATGGAGGCGATGCCCCCCCCACACACACACGCACACACACAGACACACACACAGACACACACACACACACGTACACACACACAGCTGGAGTGTGAAATCCTGTGCAGTTTAAAAAAAAGTAGAAAAGTGTGTGAGAGTTGGTCGAGCGTCTGCTGTTCCACTGACTGATCATTAGAGGATTACATGAAGGGGTGGGGCTAAGAGGAAGGGGGCGTGGTCTGTGCATCACACATCTGTACAAGTAACAACACTGGGATGAACACACACACACAAAATACACTAAATATACAAAATACACACAAAAATACACAAATACATACATATGTCTACACACACACACACACAATCAGAGGAATATTTAAAAGGGGAGGAGGAATAAGAGAAGGATGAGGAGGAAGGAAGAGGAGGAAGGGGAGGAAAAGGAGGAAGGAAGAGGAGGAAGGGGAGGAAGGGGAGGAAGGAAGAGGAGGAAGGGGAGGAAAAGGAGGAAGGAAGAGGAGGAAGAGAAGGAAGGAAGAGGAGGAAAAGGAGGAAGGAAGAGGAGGAAGAGAAGGAAGGAAGAGGAGGAAAAGGAGGAAGGAAGAGGAGGAAGAGAAGGAAGGAAGAGGATGAAGGGGAGGAAGGAAGGGGAGGAAGGAAGAGGAGGAAGGGGAGGAAAAGGAGGAAGGAAGAGGAGGAAGAGAAGGAAGGAAGAGGAGGAAAAGGAGGAAGGAAGAGGAGGAAGGGGAGGAAAAGGAGGAAGGAAGAGGAGGAAGAGAAGGAAGGAAGAGGATGAAGGGGAGGAAGGAAGGGGAGGAAGGAAGAGGAGGAAGAGGAGGAAGGAAGAGAAGGAAGGAAGAGGAGGAAGGGGAGGAAGGGGAGGAAGGGGAGGAAGGGGAGGAAGGAAGAGGAGGAAGGAAGAGGAGGAAGAGGAGGATGGGGAGGAAAAAGAAACAGAAGGAGAGGAAGAGGAGTAGGAAAAGGAGGAAGAGAAGGAAGACAAAGAGGAGGAAGGGGAGGAGGAGGAAGAACAGATCAGTTTCCTCTGATCCATCTGAATCAGCAGAACAAGGCTTAAAGGAATTACTGTGTGTGTGTGTGTGTGTGTGTGTGTGTGTATGTGTGTGTGTGTGTGTGTGTGTGTGTGTGTATGTGTGTGTGTGTGTGTGTGTGTATGTGTGTGTATGTGTGTGACTGTGTGTGTGTGTGTGTGTGTGTGTGTGACTGTGTGTATGTATGTGTGTGTGTGTATGTGTGTATGACTGTGTGTGTGACTGTGTGTGTGTGTGTGTGTGACTGTGTGTGTGTGTGTGTGTGTGACTGTGTGTGTGTGTGTGTGTGTGTGTGTGACTGTGTGTGTGTGTGTGTGTGTGTGTGTGTGTGTGTGTGTGTGTATGTGTGTGTATGTGTATGACTGTGTGTGTGTGTGTGTGTGTCTCTCTCTCTCTCTCTCT
This sequence comes from Siphamia tubifer, assembly GCA_020466265.1. Taxonomy (NCBI): domain Eukaryota; kingdom Metazoa; phylum Chordata; class Actinopteri; order Kurtiformes; family Apogonidae; genus Siphamia; species Siphamia tubifer. Next base: position 29,910,680 of record CM035784.1, read on the forward strand.
CTCTCTCTCTCTCTCTCTCTCTCTCTCTCTCTCTCTCTCTCTATATATATATATATATATATATATATATATATATATATATATATATATGTATATAAATGTGTGTGTGTGTGTTTACTGAGCACATGCAGGATGCTGCTGAGTCTATCTATCTATCTGTCTGTCTGTCTGTCTGTCTGTCTGTCTGTCTGTCTATCTATCTATCTATCTATCTATCTATCTATCTATCTATCTATCTATCTATTATTATCTTATTGTCCATGGGTCAAATGTGTCCCTGAACCAGTTGGTTCTGGTCCTCAGGTCCTGTATGTCCTACATAAGGGCAGGGGGTTACAGAGGTTCTGGTCCTCAGGTCCTGTATGTCCTACATAAGGACAGGGGGTTACAGAGGTTCTGGTCCTCAGGTCCTGTATGTCCTACATAAGGGCAGGGGGTTACAGAGGTTCTGGTCCTCAGGTCCTGTATGTCCTACATAAGGGCAGGGGGTTACAGAGGTTCTGGTCCTCAGGTCCTGTATGTCCTACATAAGGGCAGGGGGTTACAGAGGTTCTGGTCCTCAGGTCCTGTATGTCCTACATAAGGGCAGGGGGTTACAGAGGTTCTGGTCCTCAGGTCCTGTATGTCCTACATAAGGGCAGGGGGTTACAGAGGTTCTGGTCCTCAGGTCCTGTATGTCCTACATAAGGGCAGGGGGTTACAGAGGTTCTGGTCCTCAGGTCCTGTATGTCCTACATAAGGGCAGGGGGTTACAGAGGTTCTGGTCCTCAGGTCCTGTATGTCCTACATGAGGGCAGGGGGTTACAGAGGTTCTGGTCCTCAGGTCGTGTATGTCCTACATGAGGGCAGGGGGTTACAGAGGTTCTGGTCCTCAGGTCCTGTATGTCCTACATAAGGGCAGGGGGTTACAGAGGTTCTGGTCCTCAGGTCCTGTATGTCCTACATAAGGACAGGGGGTTACAGAGGTTCTGGTCCTCAGGTCCTGTATGTCCTACATGAGGGCAGGGGGTTACAGAGGTTCTGGTCCTCAGGTCCTGTATGTCCTACATGAGGGCAGGGGGTTACAGAGGTTCTGGTCAGGGTAGGATGGGTCACATAGAACCTTCTTTTTTCAGTGTAATCCTCATAAACCAGTTATCTCTTCCAGGGAAGGCAGGGGTCAGCTGATGATGTTTTGGGTCGCCTTGATGACCCCCTATAGAGCTTAGTTGTTCTTAGCTGTGGTTCTGGTACCACACTGATGCAGTACGACAACACACTGTGTTTATTAGTATTATTATTGTATTGGTGTGTTGGTGTGTTAGTGTGTTAATGTGTTAGTGTGTTAGTGTGTTAGTGTGTTGGTGTGTTAGTGTGTTAGTGTGTTGGTGTGTTAGTGTGTTAGTGTGTTGGTGTGTTAGTGTGTTGGTGTGTTGGTGTGTTGGTGTGTTAGTGTGTTGGTGTGTTGGTGTGTTAGTGTGTTGGTGTGTTAGTGTGTTGGTGTGTTGGTGTGTTAGTGTGTTGGTGTGTTGGTGTGTTAGTGTGTTAGTGTGTTGGTGTGTTGGTGTGTTAGTGTGTTAGTGTGTTGGTGTGTTGGTGTGTTAGTGTGTTGGTGTGTTAGTGTGTTAGTGTGTTGGTGTGTTAGTGTGTTGGTGTGTTAGTGTGTTAGTGTGTTGGTGTGTTAGTGTGTTGGTGTGTTAGTGTGTTAGTGTGTTGGTGTGTTGGTGTGTTAGTGTGTTGGTGTGTTAGTGTGTTGGTGTGTTGGTGTGTTGGTGTGTTAGTGTGTTGGTGTGTTGGTGTGTTAGTGGCTATGTGAACACTTTTAGTCTTAACATATCTGTCTGTTGGATGACAGGAAGTAGCGGTGCCTCAGTCTCTGTCACGTGCGGTTCTCCTCCTGTCCGCCAGGGGGCGTGTCTTAACCTCAGTTACGTCACAGGAGACGGAAGTCTCGTTGTTTGGTTGTGATCTCGTTGTATCGGCGGGACACTTGGCTAGTGTTAGCTTGTGTTAGCTTCTTTTCCATATTCATTTGTGTCTAAACGTTGGAGCTTCAGGTAAAACTTTTCTTTTTCTCACATTTATCTTCATTTGCTTTAACTTTATGACCGGAAGCCACTTCTGTTAGTTCCTTTAGCCGCATGCTAATTAGCCACTGTCAGCTTCATGAAATCCGTAGAAGATTTTCAACATTTGGAATAAAAAGAATATTATAGTTTGTGTTTCCACATGTTTCTGTTTTTGTTCCATTGAAGCTTTTTGTTGGTTTTAAACTGCACTGAACACGCAGTTTGTTTATAAGGGGTGCTAACAGACGGAAGATAACAGGCTAATGATGCTAACGAAGGAAAAGCTTCCATTTAGACAAGTTTGAATCATTGTGTGTAAAGAAGAACATGCAGGGTTTCACCCAGAATTCTGTCTAAGCTTGGTGGTCTGTCTGCGAGTGAAGACCACCGAGAGAGAGGGAGGGGGGGGGGGGGGGGGGGGGGTAGACACAGGGGGAGATAAAACATTAAAGTGGGTGAAATGTTTGGACAGTGATGCCACCAATCTATGGTCAGTGCAGAATTATTATGACAATGGTTGAGTCGCCATTTTATTTATTTCACTGTGGTTCTGTTAGATACCACTCACTAGTTCCCTACTCCCTACATAGTCAACTACATAATGAACTACATAGTCAACTACATAATGAACTACATAGTCAACTACATAGTCAACTACATAATGAACTACATAGTCAACTACATAGTCAACTACATAATGAACTACATAGTCAACTACATAGTCAACTACATAATGATCTACATAATGAACTACATAGTCAACTATATAATGAACTACATAGTCAACTACATAATAAACTACATAATGAACTACATAATAAACTACATAATGTTCACTATGAAATTGAAAATGTTTCAGACTCTCCTACGCCGCTGTTTAAAAGCGTCATCACCGTTGAAGAATTAAAACGTAACAGTATCGTCTCAAAAAATTAAAATACTTTAAATGTTTTTTGTAAATAAAACATGAATAAAGTTTGTTCACGACAGTTTTACTGTTATTAACGGTTATTAACAGTTATTAACGGTTATTAACGGTTATTAACAGTTATTAACGGTTATTAACGGTTATTAAATGTTATTAAATGTTATTAACAGTTATTAACGGTTATTAACGGTTATTAACTGTTATTAAATGTTATTAACAGTTATTAACGGTTATTAACTGTTATTAAATGTTATTAATGGTTATTAACTGTTATTAAATGTTATTAACAGTTATTAATTGTTATTAAATGTTATTAAATGTTATTAAATGTTATTAAATGTTATTAACAGTTATTAATTGTTATTAAATGTTATTAAATGTTATTAATTGTTAAACACCTGTTGTTTCACATATCATCCAACAGACAGAGTTAATATTTACTGTTAATGAACAGTTGTAGTTCTGTCACTATCACTCTAATATCAATGTGTCTGTGTTTATTTTAATCATCCACTTCTACGTAACATTTATCCTGTGGCAGTTTTTGTAGAAAATATTGAAATGTGAGGTGGATCAATGCTCCTTCTGTAAAACTGTTGATAAAACACTGGATAATTAATGTTTTGGATGTTGTGTATGTCAGTGTTTTTGGTTTAATTGAAGTTAAATTAACGATGTTTCATCCATTGAATGACATGATATCATTTATTACATGGATGATTTAGAATCTTCTTTATCACACATTATTAATATCATTTTAATTCTGTAAATATCATATTCACTAAACTATAAACTCTCTTTCTCTGCTTTTATTCATGACTTCATGAGTTTTTTTCGACATTTATGATTTGAACCAAACAACTTCCTTTTGTATTTGTGCTCTGTCATTCATTTGAGGTGTTTAATATAAACCTTATTTAAACATTCTTTAATATTGTATTTTACTGTAGCTTTATGTTTACATATTTTACTTTATTTCATTTTTAGTTGTATTCATTATCCTCATCCACAGTCTGTATATTATGATTTCAATAAAGGTTTTTTTTTTTCGATTGGTGCAATGCATGATGGGATATGGTGCTTTGGTTAGTGACCATCGATGCTCACTACATGTCGTGGTGGATTGTGGGATACATTGAGTGGGGCTTATATGTAGTTCACTACATATTGGGACACCCCTACAAAATGGACTGGTCCCTATATAGGTCCTTATGTAGGGAGTAGGGACTGGTTTAGGACACAGCCTGTGCTTTTTATTTAATTCCATTTTGCAGTTGTCAAACAGATGACTTACATGTGTGTGTTTGTTTTAAGACCAATGGGAGACAGTGATGACGAGTTCGACAGGAGGAGGCGAGACAAGTTCCGGAGAGAGAGGAGTGACATGGAGCGATCGAGAGAGAGAGAGGAGAGGAGGAGAGATGACTGGACAGACAGGTAGACAGACAGACGGGTAGACAGACAGACGGGTAGACAGACAGACGGGTAGACAGACAGACGGGTAGACAGACAGATGGGTAGACAGACAGACAGGTAGACAGACAGACAGGTAGACAGACAGACGGGTAGACAGACAGACGGGTAGACAGACAGACAGAGAGGTAGACAGACAGACGGGTAGACAGACAGACGGGTAGACAGACAGATGGGTAGATAGACAGACAGGTAGACAGACAGATGGGTAGACAGACAGACGGGTAGACAGACAAATGGGTAGATAGACAGACAGGTAGACAGACAGATGGGTAGACAGACAGATGGGTAGACAGACAGACAGGTAGACAGACAGACAGGTAGACAGACAGACGGGTAGACAGACAGACAGGTAGACAGACAAATGGGTAGATAGACAGACAGGTAGACAGACAGACAGGTAGACAGACAGATGGGTAGACAGACAGACAGGTAGACAGACAAATGGGTAGACAGACAGACGGGTAGACAGACAGATGGGTAGACAGACAGACGGGTAGACAGACAGACGGGTAGACAGACAGACGGGTAGACAGACAGATGGGTAGACAGACAGACGGGTAGACAGACAGACGGGTAGACAGACAGACGGGTAGACAGACAGACAGACAGAGAGGTAGACAGACAGATGGGTAGACAGACAGACGGGTAGACAGACAGACGGGTAGACAGACAGATGGGTAGACAGACGGGTAGACAGACAGATGGGTAGACAGACGGGTAGACAGACAGATGGGTAGACAGACAGACAGGTAGACAGACAGACAGATGGGTAGATAGACAGACAGGTAGACAGACAGATGGGTAGACAGACAGACAGGTAGACAGACAAATGGGTAGATAGACAGACAGGTAGACAGACAGATGGGTAGACAGACAGATGGGTAGACAGACAGACAGGTAGACAGACAGATGGGTAGACAGACAGACAGGTAGACAGACAAATGGGTAGATAGACAGACAGGTAGACAGACAGACAGACAGACAGACGGGTAGACAGACAGACAGGTAGACAGACAAATGGGTAGATAGACAGACAGGTAGACAGACAGACAGGTAGACAGACAGATGGGTAGACAGACAGGTAGACAGACAAATGGGTAGATAGACAGACAGGTAGACAGACAGACAGGTAGACAGACAGATGGGTAGACAGACAGGTAGACAGACAAATAGGTAGACAGACAGACAGGTAGACAGACAAATGGGTAGATAGACAGACAGGTAGACAGACAGATAGCTCATTTGGACTTTTTATCTCAGAATTCTGACTTTTCACACGACCATGACGCTCTTTGTGCAGGGACTGGGAACGCAGCCGCGAGAGGAGGCGGGACTACGAGCGTGGACGCAGGGATCGCTTTTCTCCCCCCAGACACATCAGCCCACAACACAAACGCATGAGGAGGGACTGGTGAGGCCACACCCACTCTGTCACTGAGACACGCCCACATCTGTATCTCGTGTTTGTTTATGCTTTTCCTGCTGCGTTCAGGGACGACCACCGGGGGGAACCGTACCGCTATGACCTGCCCTATGGAGCGCCAGGAGGGGGAGGGGGCGGGGCCTTCCCAGGGGCGGGACCTCAGGGCTGGCACCCAGACCTCCCCCACCTTCACCCCCATCACACAGGACACCCCCTACAGGGCAGGTGAGGAACAGCAGGGGGCGGAGCCAACTGTCCATGGCCATGTTGTAATCGTCATGAATCTGTTATAAGTGTGTGTGTGTGTGTGTGTGTGTGTGTGTGTGTGTGTGTGTTTCAGACTGGGACTGGTTGATCCAGATCTGCCTCCACCTGGACCTCCAACCATGAGGAGTTTTAAGGTGAAAACACACACTCGCTACAACAGTTTATATCGTTGAAGTAAGAGGTCAAAGGTCACTGGGTCAATATCTAAAAAACCTCAAATAAACACATTTTTACTACATTTTACTGGATTTTTACTACATTTTACTCACATTTGAGTGCATTTTACTACTTTTTAGTAGATTTGTATGACATTTTACTCAAATTTGAGTGAACTTTAGTGGGTTTTTACTATGTTTTCGTAGTTTTTTATGATATTTTAGTGGATTTTTACTACATTTTACTAAATTCTGACTACATTTTAGTTCACTTTTAGTGGATTTTAGTGTACATGGCCTTTGACCTCTTAAGGTCATAGTCTGATATTTTGAGAGGGAGCTGTTCATTAATAGCTAAAGTGTTTGTGAGAGGGTGGGGCTTATCACTTGTTTTGTGTGCAGGACTTCCTGTTGAACATGGAGGACAGCGTGGACGAGACTGAGGCGGTCAAACGTTACAATCAGTACAAACTGGACTTCCGGCGACAGCAGCTACAGGACTTCTTCCTCCAACACAAAGAGCAGGAGTGGTTCCGTTCCAAGTACCACCCCGATGACATCACAGCCCGGGGGGCGGAGTCACTGGGCGCCCTCAGAACACGCTTAAGTGTCTTCCTCTACCTGCTGGACAACAGCTGGCTGGACGCCGTGTCTCTGGACATGGAACATGCCCCCGCCATCATTAAACTGCTGGACGCGGGTAAAGGCGTAGCTAGGGGGTAGGGCCAGGGGCTGGGAGGCAGGTGTGGGGTGATGTTTTAGTGCCTTTTTACTACATTTTAGTGTATTTTTATTACATTTTACTAAATTTTCACTGCATTTTAATGAATTTTACTACATCAGTAGATTTGTAGTACATTTTAGTGGATTTTACAAAAAAAAATTTGTACATCGTAGTGGATTTTTACTTGGGGCTGGGGGGCGGGGCTCGGTGCATGTCAGGGTTAGGAACAATTGTGTAGTAGTGGATTGTGGGTAATGTGGTTTTTCTCACCCCTCTGCAGCTGTCATAAAAATGGAGGGCGGTACCGATTTAGACCTGCAGGTGCTGGAGGTTCTGGCCTCAGGAGGAGGGGAGGGGGCGGGGCCTGTGGTAGGAGGAGCCAGCGGACCCGTGAGGTGTCAAGTGGATGCCGGCGCAGGGGCCGTGGCCTCTGAGGTGGCAGCTGGCTCAAGGGAGGAGGAAACCGGTGGACAAACAACCGAGGCAGAGGTGAGAGTGGATGATATCTGAGAACGATATCTGAGACGCAGAGTCTCCAGACATGAGAGTTGAAGCTGACAGATATCGGCTGTAAATATGTGTTTATAAATCTGATGGTCATCGGCAAATACGTCTGTTGGTCGTCAGCGAAGGCATCTATTGGTCATTAGCAGAGGCGTCGGTAAAGGCATCTATTGGTCGTTGGCGAATGCATCTATGGGTCGTCATCGAAGGCATCTGTCAGTAAGGGAATCTATTGGTCATCTGCAAAAGTGGTTGTCGGCAAAGGTGTCTGTCAGTCATTGGGGAAGGCGTCTGTCGGTTGTCGGCGTCTGGTGATCACAGATGAATGCGTCTATTGCTCATCATCGAAGGCATCTGTCAGTAAGGGAATATATTGGTCGTCGGCAAAAGTGCTTATTGGTCATCGTCAAAGGCATCTGTCAGCGAAGGCATCTATTGGTCGTGGGCGAAGGCGTCTGTCGGTCGTCGGCGTCTAGTGGTCACGGGCGAAGGCGTCTATTGGTCATCGTCAAAGGCATCTGTCAGCGAAGGCATCTATTGGTCGTGGGCGAAGGCGTCTGTCGGTCGTCGGCAAAGGCTTCTGTCGGTCATCTGCGAAGCTGTATGTCGGTCGTTGGCGAACGCTCATGTCTGTGAATGTTCCACTTCAGGACGGCGAGGATGCTACAAAGAACGGGAAGAAGAAAGAGGAGGAAGAGGAGAAGAAGAAAGAGGAGGAAGAGGAGACCAGCAAAAAAGTGAGTCTGAGTGTTTTAACCTTGCTCCTCCCCTTTTATTAAACCTTACCCCTTGTCTGTTCTAACCCCGCCCCCTTCCCTTCAGGGCAGAAAGAGGAAGCGGAGCGTGTCAGCTGACAGCGGAGAGGGCAGCGCCTCTGACTCTGATTCCTCCCACTCTGACAGAGAGAAGGAGGACGAGGAGAAGGAGGAAGAGGAGGAGGAGGAGCAGGGTGAGTGACCGTCTTTGAACGCACCACCAGAAAAGAAAGACTGTCTTTGAACACACCACAAGAAAAGAAAGACTGTCTTTGAACACACCAGTGTGTGTGTGTGTGTGTGCGTGCGCGTGTGTGTGCCTGTGTCCCAGAGCGACGTAAAGAGAGAGTGAAGGAGTGGGAGGAGCCTCCAGCTAAACCCCGCCCCCTCCACCTGACCACATCACTGTTCATCAGGAGTATTCCCCCTGAGGTGTCTAAGGACCAGATCACAGCTGTGAGTACACACTACTACACTCTACTACACACTACTACACTCTACTACACACTACTACACTGTACTACACACTACTACACTGTACTATACACTACTACACTGTACTATACACTACTACACTCTACTACACACTACTACACTCTACTACACACTACTACACTGTACTACACACTACTACACTCTACTACACACTACTACACTCTACTACACACTACTACACTCTACTACACACTACTACACTGTACTACACACTACTACACTCTACTACACACTACTACACTGTACTACACACTACTACACTCTACTACACACTACTACACTGTACTATACACTACTACACTCTACTATACACTACTACACTCTACTATACACTACTACACTCTACTACACACTACTACACTCTACTACACACTACTACACTGTACTACACACTACTACACTCTACTACACACTACTACACTGTACTATACACTACTACACTCTACTATACACTACTACACTCTACTATACACTACTACACTCTACTACACTCTACTATACACTACTACACTGTACTATACACTACTACACACTACTACACTCTACTACACTCTACTACACACTACTACACTCTACTATACACTACTACACACTACTACACTCTACTATACACTACTACACTGTACTATACACTACTACACTGTACTATACACTACTACACTGTACTATACACTACTACACACTACTACACACTACTACACTCTACTATACACTACTACACTGTACTATACACTACTACACTGTACTATACACTACTACACTGTACTATACACTACTACACACTACTACACACTACTACACTCTATACACACTACTACACTCTACTATACACTACTACACACTACTACACTCTACTATACACTACTACACTCTACTATACACTACTACACGCTACTACACTCTACTACACACTACTACACTGTACTATACACTACTACACTCTACTATACACTACTACACTCTACTACACACTACTACACTCTACTATACACTACTACACACTACTACACTCTACTACACACTACTACACTCTACTATACACTACTACACTCTACTATACACTACTACACGCTACTACACACTACTACACACTACTACACTCTACTACACACTACTACACTCTACTACACACTACTACACTCTACTATACACTACTACACACTACTACACTCTACTACACACTACTACACTCTACTACACACTACTACACTCTACTATACACTACTACACACTACTACACTCTACTACACACTACTACACTCTACTACACACTACTACACTCTACTATACACTACTACACACTACTACACTCTACTACACACTACTGCACTCTACTATACACTACTACACTGTACTATACACTACTACACTCTACTATACACTACTACACTCTACTACACACTACTACACTCTACTATACACTACTACACTCTACTATACACTACTACACTCTACTACACACTACTACACTCTACTACACACTACTACACTGTACTACACACTACTACACTCTACTACACACTACTACACTGTACTATACACTACTACACTCTACTATACACTACTACACTCTACTATACACTACTACACTCTACTACACACTACTACACTCTACTACACACTACTACACTGTACTACACACTACTACACTCTACTACACACTACTACACTGTACTATACACTACTACACTCTACTATACACTACTACACTCTACTATACACTACTACACTCTACTACACTCTACTATACACTACTACACGCTACTACACTCTACTACACACTACTACACTCTACTATACACTACTACACACTACTACACTCTACTATACACTACTACACGCTACTACACTCTACTACACACTACTACACTCTACTATACACTACTACACTCTACTACACTCTACTATACACTACTACACGCTACTACACTCTACTACACACTACTACACTCTACTATACACTACTACACACTACTACACTCTACTATACACTACTACACGCTACTACACTCTACTACACACTACTACACTCTACTATACACTACTACACACTACTACACTCTACTACACACTACTACACTCTACTATACACTACTACACACTACTACACTGTACTATACACTACTACACTCTACTATACACTACTACACACTACTACACTCTACTATACACTACTACACACTACTACACTCTACTATACACTACTACATTCTACTATACACTACTACACACTACTACACTCTACTATACACTACTACACGCTACTATACACTACTACACACTACTACACTCTACTATACACTACTACACTGTACTATACACTACTACACTGTACTATACACTACTACACGCTACTATACACTACTACACACTACTACACTCTACTATACACTACTACACTGTACTATACACTACTACACTGTACTATACACTACTACACTGTACTATACACTACTACACTCTACTACACACTACTACACTCTACTACACACTACTACACTCTACTATACACTACTACACACTACTACACTCTACTATACACTACTACACTGTACTATACACTACTACACTGTACTATACACTACTACACTGTACTATACACTACTACACACTACTACACACTACTACACTCTACTACACACTACTACACTCTACTATACACTACTACACACTACTACACTCTACTATACACTACTACACTCTACTATACACTACTACACGCTACTACACTCTACTACACACTACTACACTGTACTACACACTACTACACTCTACTATACACTACTACACACTACTACACTCTACTACACACTACTACACTCTACTATACACTACTACACTCTACTATACACTACTACACGCTACTACACACTACTACACTCTACTATACACTACTACACACTACTACACTCTACTACACACTACTACACTCTACTACACACTACTACACTCTACTATACACTACTACACACTACTACACTCTACTACACACTACTACACTCTACTACACACTACTACACTCTACTACACACTACTACACTCTACTATACACTACTACACACTACTACACTCTACTACACACTACTACACTGTACTATACACTACTACACTGTACTATACACTACTACACTGTACTATACACTACTACACTCTACTATACACTACTACACTCTACTACACACTACTACACTCTACTATACACTACTACACTCTACTATACACTACTACACTCTACTACACACTACTACACACTACTACACTCTACTATACACTACTACACACTACTACACTCTACTACACACTACTACACTCTACTACACACTACTACACTCTACTATACACTACTACACTCTACTACACACTACTACACTCTACTATACACTACTACACTGTACTATACACTACTACACTGTACTATACACTACTACACTCTACTATACACTACTACACTCTACTACACACTACTACACTCTACTATACACTACTACACACTACTACACTCTACTACACACTACTACACTCTACTATACACTACTACACACTACTACACTCTACTACACTCTACTACACTCTACTATACACTACTACACACTACTACACTCTACTATACACTACTACATTCTACTATACACTACTACACACTACTACACTCTACTATACACTACTACACGCTACTACACTCTACTACACACTACTACACTCTACTACACACTACTACACTGTACTATACACTACTACACTGTACTATACACTACTACACTCTACTATACACTACTACACACTACTACACTCTACTACACACTACTACACTCTACTATACACTACTACACACTACTACACTCTACTATACACTACTACACTGTACTATACACTACTACACTGTACTATACACTACTACACTCTACTATACACTACTACACACTACTACACTCTACTACACACTACTACACTCTACTATACACTACTACACACTACTACACTCTACTACACACTACTACACTCTACTATACACTACTACACTCTACTATACACTACTACACACTACTACACTCTACTATACACTACTACATTCTACTACACACTACTACACTCTACTACACGCTACTACACTCTACTACACACTACTACACTCTACTATACACTACTACACTGTACTATACACTACTACACTGTACTATACACTACTACACTCTACTATACACTACTACACACTACTACACTCTACTACACACTACTACACTCTACTATACACTACTACACACTACTACACTCTACTACACACTACTACACTCTACTATACACTACTACACTCTACTATACACTACTACACACTACTACACTCTACTACACACTACTACACTCTACTATACACTACTACACACTACTACACTCTACTATACACTACTACATTCTACTATACACTACTACACACTACTACACTTTACTATACACTACTACACGCTACTACACTCTACTACACACTACTACACTCTACTATACACTACTACACTGTACTATACACTACTACACTGTACTATACACTACTACACTGTACTATACACTACTACACTCTACTATACACTACTACACACTACTACACTCTACTACACACTACTACACTCTACTATACACTACTACACACTACTACACTCTACTATACACTACTACACTCTACTATACACTACTACACACTACTACACTCTACTACACACTACTACACTCTACTATACACTACTACACGCTACTACACTGTACTATACACTACTACACTGTACTATACACTACTACACTCTACTATACACTACTACACTCTACTACACACTACTACACTCTACTATACACTACTACACTCTACTACACACTACTACACTCTACTACACTTTACTATATGACTACACACTATTACACACTGCTGCACTTGGTTGTGACTCTTGTGTGTGTGTGTGTGTGTGTGTGTGTGTGTGTGTGTAGTTGTGTAGCAGGTTCCCAGGGTTCCTGCGGGTGGCGCTGTCGGACCCTCAGCCTGAGCGCAGGTGAGACCTCACACACACACAGATAATGTGATCAGGAACATGAGGTGAACATGTACATGTACTGCAGTACTTTTACCAGAGTATTTTGTACTGCAGTACTTTTACCAGAGTATTTTGTACTGCAGGTTCTTCCGTCGCTGCTGGGTGACCTTTGACCGGGGCGTGAACATAAAGGAGACGTGCTGGAACCTTCAGAACATCAGGGTAAAGCCCCGCCCACCCATAGTCATATGGCCTCCCAGGTGTGGTTGTCGTAGTAACGTGGCTCCGCCCTCTTGCAGCTCAGAGACTGCGAACTGTCTCCGGTCGTCAACAGGGACTTGTGTCGCCGTGTTCGCAGCGTCAACGGCCTCACGCACCACCGCCCTGTTGCCAGGAATGACATCCGACTGTCAGCCAGACTGGTCCACGGTCTGGACCAGAGGGGCGGGCTGTGGGCGGGACAGGTGAGGAGGGGAGGGGCTAGACAAGTCCACAGTCTGGACCAGAGGGGCGGGCTGTGGGCGGGACAGGTGAGGCGGGGCGGGGCTAGACAAGTCCACAGTCCGGACCAGAGGGGCGGGCTGTGGGTGGGACAGGTGAGGAGGGGCGGGGCTAGACAAGTCCACAGTCTGGACCAGAGGGGCGGGCTGTGGGTGGGACAGGTGAGGAGGGGCGGGGCTAGACAAGTCCACAGTCTGGACCAGAGGGGCGGGCTGTGGGCGGGACAGGTGAGGAGGGGCGGGGCTAGACAAGTCCACAGTCTGGACCAGAGGGGCGGGCTGTGGGCGGGACAGGTGAGGAGGGCAGTTAACCTACATGGATCCAGTTTATCTTAGTCTAACCTGCTTTAACCCAGTTGACCTTTGACCTCAGATGGAGACTAACCCAGTTCTGAAGAACATCACAGACTACTTGATTGAGGAGGTCAGTGCTGAGGAGGAGGAGCTAACAGGTGTTCCCGGGGGTGATGGTGACATTAAAGACCCCGCCTCCTCATCTGAGGTTTCTGTGGAAACTGACAACAAACTGCTGAAGGTGGGCGGAGCTTCTGTGTGTGTGTGTGTGTGTGTGAGAGAGAGAGAGAGATGTGCAGTTTGATGTATAAACAACCCGCAACAGACTGTTTTTAAAAAAACATTTTTTTATCTAACCCGAACACAACTCGGACTGCAAGAAACATATTTGAAAAGGGCGAAGCCTAGCATAGCCTAGCCTAGCCTAGCCTAGCAGTGCTATCTCTATTCATTCCATGTATGGGTCTAGTGGTGCTTCATAGTCAGAGGAGGCGGGGCTAAGAGGTTGTCTTTCAAATCCACGGTACTACAACCAATCAGTGTAATCTTTAGGATGACGTAGTTAGAGTGTCTGAAAGTTCAGAGAAAGTTAGTAATGACTAAACAAAATGGTGGATTATGGAGCTGAACGACTGTTGTCGCTTCTGTAAAAAGAATTTAAAGATTGTTGACGTTTTCTCACATTCTTCACTCATCTGTGATAAAAGGAAATCTACACCTGTTGTTGTTCTTCTTCTATGGTTGTTTACGCTTGTTTCTCTACCAATCACTGCAGCATCAAAAATGGACTTTTTACCTCATCGTTTTTTATTTTTATATATATATATTTATTTTTGTATATATATATATTTATTTTTGTATATATATATTTATTTTTGTATATATATTTATTTTTGTATATATATTTATTTTTGTATATATATATTTATTTTTGTATATATATTTATTTTTGTATATATATTTATTTTTGTATATATTATGTATAAATCTGCAGGTGTTGGATCGTCTGCTGCTCTACCTTCGGCTCGTTCACTCAGTAGATTATTATAACTTCTGTGAATATCCTGCTGAGGATGAGATGCCGCACCGCTGTGGACTGATCCATGTGAGAGGACCTCTACCTGTGGCAAAGATTACTGCAACTGAGGGTACACACACACACACACATACACACACACACACACTAGGGTTGTCACGATACTAAAATTTCCAACTCGATACCGATACTAAGGATAATACTCGATACTAATTTCGATACTGGAGATGTGAGGGATTCCTTTTAAAATGTCCTCCATGGACTGTTAAAAAAAGGTAGTGAGTGCGGGTGCAGAATAAATGCATGTCTATCTCTTGGTAAGTTAAGGTAGGCCTATCTTTTTGTTCAAGTCCTTCTGCAGTGCTAACTGTAAGACTCTTTATGGTCGAGTGATTATGTGCGCGGGCGGCAGCGTATTGCATCATGTGACCACCGCGAACCCCTTGCGGGACTAGCAGCGCACACGTCAAAAATGATAGGCTGACATGCTCACGGTGGCCTCCGTGGTGGTAACGTGATACTATGCGCTACCGCCTGGCTGCCGCCCGCGCGCATAAACGTTCGACTATATGGAGGCCTTTAAAAGCAAAGTT
>CM035784.1:29931892-30011892 GCA_020466265.1 Siphamia tubifer
ACCGCTGGACCAACAAACGGAGGGCATAGGCCCTTCAGAGGTGGGTCCGTTTCGATCTGGAGGTTCGGAGGGCAAAAATCCACTATAGGGATCCAATGTCCCTTTGTCTTTTCCCGGGTAACTCACCCGGGCAAAGACACCTTTATATTCTGCCCCAGAACAGAGGCTTATGGGCGGGGTTAAATTACCTGGGATTTAAAACCATGGTTCCTGGACCTTTTAGGGGCCAATCCGCCCAGGAGGATCTGTCCCTGGGTAAAATAGTGGAGCACTTGGAAACCAGTCTGATTTTCAATGACAGGCTGCGCGACCCCGCTCCCCCGCCCCCCCCGCCCCTTGCATTAAAAAAACCTGTGATTGACGTATATATACGTCAATGGCCGTGAGTGAGTTAATTACATTTAACCCTCATGGGGACCTGAATTTCTGTCCCTATTGTGTCAGAGATCCCCATAGTGTGACTGTAAACATATCAATGTCCCCATAAAGTAGGGTTGTCACGATACTAAATTTCCAACTCGATATCGATACTAAGGATAATACTCGATACTCGATACTAATTTCGATACTGGAGATGTGAGGGATTCCTTTTAAAATTTCCTCCATGGACTGTTAAAAAAAGGTAGTGAGTGCGGGTGCAGAATAAATACATGTCTATCTCTTGGCAAGTTAAGGTAGGCCTATCTTTTTGCTCAAGCCCTTCTGCAGTGCTAACTGTAAGACTCTTTATGGTCGAGCGGGTGGCAGCGTATTGCATCATGTGACCACCGCGGACCCCTTGCGGGACTATGGCAAGCCAATATGGCAAGCCAAAGTGTTCACATAGCCGCGCGTTGTGTTTATCATATCACACGTTACATTACGCGTTCTAGCACGCGTTCTGACATGCCACCACACGTTCGGCAACGCGGTCTAGCACACGCAATGGCACGCGTTCTAGCACGTGTTACGGAACGCGTGCTAGAACGCGTTCCGTAACTGTAGTGCTTCCAGCCAATCACTGGCCAACACAACGAGTCCAATATAGCTGAGCACTGATCTTACCTTCACAAACGAAGTACATTCACTCACTGTTTAATTTTTGATAAATATTTTGACTTTTCCTTCATCAATCTATTTAATTTAACTTGTTCAACTTTAGTGTCTATTCTTACGGGTTTGTTTATTGTATTTTAATTCTTATTCTGTTGTGCTAATCTAACACATGAGCTGGCTGTAGTTACATGTTTTGCCACTAGATGGCGAAGTAAGACGATAGATGATAGTAATGTAGTTTAATCTTCAATGTAAGTGAAAGGTGCAAAACAATAGAAGATGAAATATGTCAGAATCATAATTCTTTATTTGTCCATCCACACGTGAAATGGATGCGACACTCCCTTAAGACCGTGCAAAGATGCAAAAAGCAAAATATAACAAAACAAATATACAACTATACAACTTACAAATATAATAATATACAAGATAAGAAAGACTATAATAAGAATAAGTAAAGTGTAAAGTATAAATAAGAATATAGAGAAAGATATGGATAAAATATACCCCAGAGGTAATATAAATATGAACATAGTTATGCATATTACTATATGCATGGTTAAACATCAAGTGTCAATTTCAAGAGTATAACAGAGAGCAAGGGAGACCACAGGTGTCAATGGTCCTGTCAATCACACCTATTACATGTTCAATTAAAAACTTTAAATCCTGAATGTACGTCTGTGAATTATACTTGTCCTGAGAAAAACTGTAACTAAGTGTATGTGTGCAAATATTATTGTAAATAGATCTCTATCCCATATATGTTTCTCTTGTTTCACCTTCTTGATGACAAATATAACCATAATAATAAGGTTAAACAACAACATATTTTACATAATAGTAATGATGGACATGTCCACAGCACTGCTTCACAAAACTATCACAACAGGGTCACATGATACAGACGAAATTATGTCATTGAGCCATGCGCAACCATGTATATCTTCTTATATATTTTATCCCATAATTTCATCCTTCACCAAGTGTGTCATCTCAGCCAATGCAACCTCGATTGACATATAATCAAAATATGACAAATCAATTCACATTTTGCTTTATTTATTAATAAAGTATGAAACGGCATCACTTTATTTTATCCCTTTTGCATGAAACCTGAAAATACAATAAACAAACCCTTAAGAATAGACACACTAAAGTTGAACAAGTTAAATAAAATAGATTGATGAAGGAAAAGTCAAAATATTTAGAAAAAATTAAACATTGAGTGAATGCACTTCGTTTGTGAAGGTCAGATCAGTGCTCAGCTATGGCTATGTGACTATATACGCGTGGTTATGTGAACACTTTGTCTTATGGCAAAACAAAGTGTTCACATAGCCACGTGTTGTGTTTATTATATCACACGTTACATTACGCATTCACGAACGCGTGCCATTGTGCGCGCCAGAGCGCGTACCAGAGCGCGTCCTGTAACGCGTGATAGCGCGCCAGTGCGCGTGCTAGAACGCGTTCTGTAACGCATGATATAATAAAGACAAGGCGTGGCTATGTGAACACTTTGTCTTGCCATACGGGACTAGCAGCGCGCACGTCAAAAATGATAGGCTGACATGCTCACGGTGGCCTCCGTGGTGGTAACGTGATACTATGCGCTACCGCCTGGCTGCCGCCCGCGCGCATAAACGTTCGACTATATGGAGGCCTTTAAAAGCAAAGTTACATCGGATGGTCCAATCACAGACCTATAGAAATAGTGTATAGGTCTGTGGTCGCACTGGCGTCATCCTGTGTGCTGTCAGAGGCAGCTGGAGAAAAAAAGAGACTTTAACTTACACGCCGGCATTATGGCTGTGCCAGAGCTGACCGCGTTGATGCCTGTTTACAATTCTTAACGTTACCCGCTACAAAAAAGCGGCGACGCGACATAAAAACAAAAATCGATTTTCCAGCAACTTAGTATCTAATTAGATACCAAGGTCAATATCGATTTAGTATCTAAAATCGATTTTTTTGACAACCCTACCATAAAGATAAGAATATATACACACACACACACACACACTGTCTGTCAGATAATGAACTTGTATGTATTTGTGTGTGTGTGTGTGTGTGTGTGTATTGTTGTGTGTATTTTCAGAGGTATGCGTGCAGATCCTCGCTCCATCATAGAGTACAGAGACCTGGACGCTCCTGATGACCTGGAATTCTTCTGATTTACTCTTTTATTACTATGTGACCCATCATCCTTTTCACCATGTGTTTGGATATAGAACAGGAAGTGTATGTGTGTGTGTGTGTACGTGTGTGTGTGTGTGTTCAGGACCAAACCCCTGTCAGTTTTCATTGACCTGTTTTTTTTTTTCTTCTTTAAAATTAAAAACCTGATGGAAACGAATGCACGCTCTGGGTTTTTATTTAACTGTAAGTTTTCATCATGTTTACAGTAGTTTTGATAGTGTTTACAGTAGTTTTTATAGTGTTTACAGTAGTTTTTATAGTGTTTACAGTAGTTTTTATAGTGTTTACAGTAGTTTTGATAGTGTTTACAGTAGTTTTTATAGTGTTTACAGTCGTTTTGATAGTGTTTACAGTCGTTTTGATAGTGTTTACAGTAGTTTTCATAGTGTTTACAGTAGTTTTGATAGTGTTTACAGTAGTTTTTTATAGTGTTTACAGTAGTTTTGATAGTGTTTACAGTAGTTTTTTATAGTGTTTACAGTAGTTTTGATAGTGTTTACAGTAGTTTTTATAGTGTTTACAGTAGTTTTGATAGTGTTTACAGTAGTTTTGATAGTGTTTACAGTAGTTTTTATAGTGTTTACAGTAGTTTTGATAGTGTTTACAGTAGTTTTGATAGTGTTTACAGTAGTTTTGATAGTGTTTACAGTAGTTTTTTTTATAGTGTTTACAGTAGTTTTGATAGTGTTTACAGTAGTTTTGATAGTGTTTACAGTAGTTTTTTATAGTGTTTACAGTAGTTTTGATAGTGTTTACAGTAGTTTTCATAGTGTTTACAGTAGTTTTCATAGTGTTTACAGTAGTTTTGATAGTGTTTACAGTAGTTTTTTATAGTGTTTACAGTAGTTTTGATAGTGTTTACAGTAGTTTTCATAGTGTTTACAGTAGTTTTGATAGTGTTTACAGTAGTTTTCATAGTGTTTACAGTAGTTTTTATAGTGTTTACAGTAGTTTTTTATAGTGTTTACAGTAGTTTTCATAGTGTTTACAGTAGTTTTCATAGTGTTTACAGTAGTTTTGATAGTGTTTACAGTAGTTTTGATAGTGTTTACAGTAGTTTTTTTATAGTGTTTACAGTAGTTTTGATAGTGTTTACAGTAGTTTTCATAGTGTTTACAGTAGTTTTCATAGTGTTTACAGTAGTTTTCATAGTGTTTACAGTAGTTTTTATAGTGTTTACAGTAGTTTTGATAGTGTTTACAGTAGTTTTGATAGTGTTTACAGTAGTTTTCATAGTGTTTACAGTAGTTTTGATAGTGTTTACAGTAGTTTTGATAGTGTTTACAGTAGTTTTTATAGTGTTTACAGTAGTTTTCATAGTGTTTACAGTAGTTTTGATAGTGTTTACAGTAGTTTTCATAGTGTTTACAGTAGTTTTGATAGTGTTTACAGTAGTTTTCATAGTGTTTACAGTAGTTTTTTTATAGTGTTTACAGTAGTTTTGATAGTGTTTACAGTAGTTTTCATAGTGTTTACAGTAGTTTTGATAGTGTTTACAGTAGTTTTCATAGTGTTTACAGTAGTTTTGATAGTGTTTACAGTAGTTTTGATAGTGTTTACAGTAGTTTTGATAGTGTTTACAGTAGTTTTTTATAGTGTTTACAGTAGTTTTGATAGTGTTTACAGTAGTTTTCATAGTGTTTACAGTAGTTTTCATAGTGTTTACAGTAGTTTTCATAGTGTTTACAGTAGTTTTGATAGTGTTTACAGTAGTTTTGATAGTGTTTACAGTAGTTTTGATAGTGTTTACAGTAGTTTTGATAGTGTTTACAGTAGTTTTTTATAGTGTTTACAGTAGTTTTGATAGTGTTTACAGTAGTTTTGATAGTGTTTACAGTAGTTTTGATAGTGTTTACAGTAGTTTTTTATAGTGTTTACAGTAGTTTTGATAGTGTTTACAGTAGTTTTCATAGTGTTTACAGTAGTTTTCATAGTGTTTACAGTAGTTTTGATAGTGTTTACAGTAGTTTTGATAGTGTTTACAGTAGTTTTGATAGTGTTTACAGTAGTTTTGATAGTGTTTACAGTAGTTTTGATAGTGTTTACAGTAGTTTTTGATAGCGTTTACAGTAGTTTTTATAGTGTTTACAGTAGTTTTGATAGTGTTTACAGTAGTTTTTTATAGTGTTTACAGTAGTTTTGATAGTGTTTACAGTAGTTTTTGTAGTGTTTACAGTAGTTTTTGTAGTTTTTACAGTACTTTTTATAGTGTTTACAGTAGTTTTTATAGTGTTTACAGTACTTTTTATAGTGTTTACAGTAGTTTTCGTAGTGTTTACAGTAGTTTTTATAGTGTTTACAGTACTTTTTATAGTGTTTACAGTAGTTTTGATAGTGTTTACAGTAGTTTTTTATAGTGTTTACAGTAGTTTTGATAGTGTTTACAGTAGTTTTTGTAGTGTTTACAGTAGTTTTTATAGTGTTTACAGTACTTTTTATAGTGTTTACAGTAGTTTTCGTAGTGTTTACAGTAGTTTTTATAGTGTTTACAGTACTTTTTATAGTGTTTACAGTAGTTTTTATAGTGTTTACAGTACTTTTTATAGTGTTTACAGTAGTTTTTATAGTGTTTACAGTAGTTTTTGATAGTGTTTACAGTACTTTTTATAGTGTTTACAGTACTTTTTATAGTGTTTACAGTACTTTTTCAATTGTTTTCATACGTTTTGGAATTTGAAAAATGCCAAGTTTTGGAAAGGTCATGGATTTAAAGTAGTATTAAAGTTCGGATATTTATATAAATGTAAAGAGTATAAAGTACAGATACCTAAAACTGTACTTAAGTATCGTAAAGGATGTACTTTTACTTATTTACTTCCACCTGTCAAAAACAACAAGTACAAAGAAACAAAAACCCAAAATAATATATATATATATATATATATATATAGAGAGAGAGAGAGAGAGAGAGAGAGAGAGAGAGATGTTTTTTTTAAGTGTCAGAACTACGTGACCCATGATGCACCGCGGGACCCGTTGCCAGGATACTGTGCGTCGCTCTGCGGACCTGTTAGCTCCGTTACTTTAGCCTTGAAGCAGAACCGGAGCCTTTGTCCTGGATCTGGACACTCACCGACACTTTATTGGACTTCGAAGAAGAAAAGGAAGGTAAATTAAAGTAGAGTGCGCATGCGTGTAGAGCTGGGTCACCCCTGGAAGTAGAGGTTTGGTTTGGTTAGCTTGTGTGTGCTAAAGGCTAACGGTACAACAGTAAAAACACTGATGTCACGGAAAGAAGGAGTTAAAGGAGCCTGGAAATGTGAACAGTACCAAACTAAACGGTACTGTGAATTCATTAACGGTACCGTATGTCCGTTAACGGTACGATATTTCCGTTTAACGTTCGGTGCTGTATGTCCGTTAACGGTACCGGTACCGCGTGTCCGTTAACGGAACCATGTCTGGGTTAAAGGTCTGGTACAGTATGTCCGTTACCGGTACCGTATTTAGCTTAAAGGTCTAGTATCGTGTGTCCGTTAACGGAACTGTATCTCCGTTAAATGTACCGGTACCATATGTCCTTTAACGGAACCATGTTTGGGTTAAAGGTCCGGTATCATGTGTCTGTTAACAGTACCGTATCTCCATTAAAGGTACAGGTACTCTATGCCCGTTAATGGTACCGTGTTTGGCTTAATGGTCCGGTAGCGTGTGTCCGGTACCGTATCTCTGTTAAAGGTACCGGTACTGTATGTCCGTTAACGGTACCGTGTTTGGCTTAAAGGTCCGGTATCATGTGTCTGTTAACAGTACCGTATCTCCGTTAAAGGTACCGGTACCGTATGTTAATCAAAGGTACCATATTTGGATTAAAGGTACTGGTACCGTATGGATGGGGTGGATCGGCCCAAACTGCTGAAGAACCAACCGTACGACGAGAGTGTGGAGGTCAACGACGCAGAGGAGGTGTCCAGTGTGTACAGCCCCGCCCCCCAAGAATACGCACAGGTCAGAACACACCTGGGGGCGGAGCCAGAGGCAAAGCCGGGTTCAGCAGGTCCATCACACCCCAGAACTTTTAGAATCTGTCTTTCAAAAATCTACAATCTATCATCAGGAATCTATAATCTATCATGAATAAGATATAATAATCAATAATCTAACACCTGTTATCTATAACCTATGATCTATCATCAATAATCTATAACCTGTAATCAATAATATTAGTTCATTTACTTCCTGTTTTAGTTTCAGTCCCAGTGGAGGCGGAGTATTAGCAGAAGGGGGCGTAGCCTGATGTCAGCCAATAGCAGCAGCGATGAGTTGGAGGAGAGAAAAGAGCCAATGAGCATCCAGCCTGGAGCCACGCCCACCGAGGAAGAAGAAGAGGAGTCTGACGAAGAGGAGACGGAGGACGACGACGATGACGAGGCCCCCGAGGGAGCGTATGACCCCGCCCACTATGCCAACCTACCAATCAGCACGGAGGTCAAAGAGCTGTTCCAGTACATCACCAGGTGAGTGGGCGGAGTTAGGGTTAGGTCACAACCAGAACCAGAATCTGGTTAGAACAGGACCTGTGTAGACCTGGACTGTGTCCTAAACCAGTCCCTACTCCCTACATAGGGACCAGTCCACAGTCCTGTGTGATGGGGGTGAAGGTGGGGGAGGTCTGGGTGCCAGCCCTGAGGTCCCGCCCCTGGGAAGGCCCCGCCCCCTCCTCCTCCTGGCGCTCCATAGGGCAGGTCATAGCGGTACGGTTCCCCCCGGTGGTCGTCCCTGAACGCAGCAGGAAAAGCATAAACAAACACGAGATACAGATGTGGGCGTGTCTCAGTGACAGAGTGGGTGTGGCCTCACCAGTCCCTCCTCATGCGTTTGTGTTGTGGGCTGATGTGTCTGGGGGGAGAAAAGCGATCCCTGCGTCCACGCTCGTAGTCCCGCCTCCTCTCGCGGCTGCGTTCCCAGTCCCTGCACAAAGAGCGTCATGGTCGTGTGAAAAGTCAGAATTCTGAGATAAAAAGTCCAAATGAGCTATCTGTCTGTCTACCTGTCTGTCTATCTACCCATTTGTCTGTCTGTCTGTCTACCCATCTGTCTGTCTACCTGTCTGTCTGTCTACCTGTCTGTCTATCTACCCATTTGTCTGTCTACCTGTCTGTCTGTCTACCTGTCTGTCTATCTACCTGTCTGTCTATCTACCCATTTGTCTGTCTACCTGTCTGTCTGTCTACCTGTCTGTCTATCTACCTGTCTGTCTATCTACCTGTCTGTCTACCTGTCTGTCTGTCTACCTGTCTGTCTATCTACCTGTCTGTCTACCTGTCTGTCTGTCTACCTGTCTGTCTGTCTACCTGTCTGTCTGTCTACCTGTCTGTCTGTCTACCTGTCTGTCTATCTACCTGTCTGTCTACCTGTCTGTCTATCTACCCGTTTGTCTGTCTACCTGTCTGTCTGTCTACCCGTCTGTCTGTCTACCTGTCTGTCTATCTACCTGTCTGTCTATCTACCTGTCTGTCTATCTACCTGTCTGTCTGTCTACCTGTCTGTCTGTCTACCTGTCTGTCTGTCTACCCGTCTGTCTGTCTACCCGTCTGTCTGTCTACCCGTCTGTCTGTCTACCTCTCTGTCTGTCTGTCTACCTGTCTGTCTGTCTACCCGTCTGTCTGTCTACCTGTCTGTCTGTCTACCTGTCTGTCTGTCTACCTGTCTGTCTGTCTACCCATCTGTCTGTCTACCCGTCTGTCTGTCTACCCGTCTGTCTGTCTACCTCTCTGTCTGTCTGTCTACCCGTCTGTCTGTCTACCTGTCTGTCCAGTCATCTCTCCTCCTCTCCTCTCTCTCTCTCGATCGCTCCATGTCACTCCTCTCTCTCCGGAACTTGTCTCGCCTCCTCCTGTCGAACTCGTCATCACTGTCTCCCATTGGTCTTAAAACAAACACACACATGTAAGTCATCTGTTTGACAACTGCAAAATGGAATTAAATAAAAAGCACAGGCTGTGTCCTAAACCAGTCCCTACTCCCTACATAAGGACCTATATAGGGACCAGTCCATTTTGTAGGGGTGTCCCAATATGTAGTGAACTACATATAAGCCCCACTCAATGTATCCCACAATCCACCACGACATGTAGTGAGCATCGATGGTCACTAACCAAAGCACCATATCCCATCATGCATTGCACCAATCGAAAAAAAAAAACCTTTATTGAAATCATAATATACAGACTGTGGATGAGGATAATGAATACAACTAAAAATGAAATAAAGTAAAATATGTAAACATAAAGCTACAGTAAAATACAATATTAAAGAATGTTTAAATAAGGTTTATATTAAACACCTCAAATGAATGACAGAGCACAAATACAAAAGGAAGTTGTTTGGTTCAAATCATAAATGTCGAAAAAAACTCATGAAGTCATGAATAAAAGCAGAGAAAGAGAGTTTATAGTTTAGTGAATATGATCTCTCCTCAGTTGTTTTATGGTGTTGTGTTCAGGTACACTCAGTTGTTCTATGGTGTTGTGTTCAGGTACACTCCTCAGTTGTTCTATGGTGTTGTGTTCAGGTACACTCCTCAGTTGTTTTATGGTGTTGTGTTCAGGTACACTCAGTTGTTCTATGGTGTTGTGTTCAGGTACACTCCTCAGTTGTTCTATGGTGTTGTGTTCAGGTACACTCAGTTGTTCCATGGTGTTGTGTTCAGGTACACTCCTCAGTTGTTTTATGGTGTTGTGTTCAGGTACACTCAGTTGTTCCATGGTGTTGTGTTCAGGTACACTCCTCACTTGTTCTATGGTGTTGTGTTCAGGTACACTCCTCAGTTGTTCTATGGTGTTGTGTTCAGGTACACTCCTCAGTTGTTTTATGGTGTTGTGTTCAGGTACACTCCTCAGTTGTTTTATGGTGTTGTGTTCAGGTACACTCCTCAGTTGTTTTATGGTGTTGTGTTCAGGTACACTCAGTTGTTCTATGGTGTTGTGTTCAGGTACACTCCTCAGTTGCTCTATGGTGTTGTGTTCAGGTACACTCCTCAGTTGTTTTATGGTGTTGTGTTCAGGTACACTCAGTTGTTCTATGGTGTTGTGTTCAGGTACACTCCTCAGTTGTTCTATGGTGTTGTGTTCAGGTACACTCCTCAGTTGTTTTATGGTGTTGTGTTCAGGTACACTCAGTTGTTCTATGGTGTTGTGTTCAGGTACACTCCTCAGTTGTTCTATGGTGTTGTGTTCAGGTACACTCAGTTGTTTTATGGTGTTGTGTTCAGGTACACTCAGTTGTTCCATGGTGTTGTGTTCAGGTACACTCCTCAGTTGTTTTATGGTGTTGTGTTCAGGTACACTCAGTTGTTCCATGGTGTTGTGTTCAGGTACACTCCTCAGTTGTTCTATGGTGTTGTGTTCAGGTACATTCCTCAGTTGTTCCATGGTGTTGTGTTCAGGTACACTCCTCAGTTGTTTTATGGTGTTGTGTTCAGGTACACTCCTCAGTTGTTCTATGGTGTTGTGTTCAGGTACACTCCTCAGTTGTTTTATGGTGTTGTGTTCAGGTACACTCAGTTGTTCTATGGTGTTGTGTTCAGGTACACTCCTCAGTTGTTCTATGGTGTTGTGTTCAGGTACACTCATCAGTTGTTCTATGGTGTTGTGTTCAGGTACACTCCTCAGTTGTTTTATGGTGTTGTGTTCAGGTACACTCAGTTGTTCCATGGTGTTGTGTTCAGGTACACTCCTCAGTTGTTTTATGGTGTTGTGTTCAGGTACACTCAGTTGTTCCATGGTGTTGTGTTCAGGTACACTCCTCAGTTGTTCTATGGTGTTGTGTTCAGGTACACTCCTCAGTTGTTTTATGGTGTTGTGTTCAGGTACACTCAGTTGTTCTATGGTGTTGTGTTCAGGTACACTCCTCAGTTGTTCTATGGTGTTGTGTTCAGGTACACTCATCAGTTGTTCTATGGTGTTGTGTTCAGGTACACTCCTCAGTTGTTTTATGGTGTTGTGTTCAGGTACACTCAGTTGTTCCATGGTGTTGTGTTCAGGTACACTCCTCAGTTGTTTTATGGTGTTGTGTTCAGGTACACTCAGTTGTTCCATGGTGTTGTGTTCAGGTACACTCCTCAGTTGTTCTATGGTGTTGTGTTCAGGTACACTCCTCAGTTGTTCTATGGTGTTGTGTTCAGGTACACTCCTCAGTTGTTCTATGGTGTTGTGTTCAGGTACACTCCTCAGTTGTTTTATGGTGTTGTGTTCAGGTACACTCCTCAGTTGTTTTATGGTGTTGTGTTCAGGTACACTCAGTTGTTCTATGGTGTTGTGTTCAGGTACACTCCTCAGTTGTTTTATGGTGTTGTGTTCAGGTACACTCAATTGTTCTATGGTGTTGTGTTCAGGTACACTCCTCAGTTGTTTTATGGTGTTGTGTTCAGGTACACTCAGTTGTTCTATGGTGTTGTGTTCAGGTACACTCCTCAGTTGTTCTATGGTGTTGTGTTCAGGTACACTCAGTTGTTCTATGGTGTTGTGTTCAGGTACACTCCTCAGTTGTTTTATGGTGTTGTGTTCAGGTACACTCAGTTGTTCTATGGTGTTGTGTTCAGGTACACTCCTCAGTTGTTCTATGGTGTTGTGTTCAGGTACACTTCCCAGTTGTTTTATGGTGTTGTGTTCAGGTACACTCAGTTGTTCTATGGTGTTGTGTTCAGGTACACTCCTCAGTTGTTCTATGGTGTTGTGTTCAGGTACACTCCTCAGTTGTTTTATGGTGTTGTGTTCAGGTACACTCAGTTGTTCTATGGTGTTGTGTTCAGGTACACTCCTCAGTTGTTCTATGGTGTTGTGTTCAGGTACACTCAGTTGTTCCATGGTGTTGTGTTCAGGTACACTCCTCAGTTGTTTTATGGTGTTGTGTTCAGGTACACTCAGTTGTTCCATGGTGTTGTGTTCAGGTACACTCCTCACTTGTTCTATGGTGTTGTGTTCAGGTACACTCCTCAGTTGTTCTATGGTGTTGTGTTCAGGTACACTCCTCAGTTGTTTTATGGTGTTGTGTTCAGGTACACTCCTCAGTTGTTTTATGGTGTTGTGTTCAGGTACACTCAGTTGTTCTATGGTGTTGTGTTCAGGTACACTCCTCAGTTGTTTTATGGTGTTGTGTTCAGGTACACTCAATTGTTCTATGGTGTTGTGTTCAGGTACACTCCTCAGTTGTTTTATGGTGTTGTGTTCAGGTACACTCAGTTGTTCTATGGTGTTGTGTTCAGGTACACTCCTCAGTTGCTCTATGGTGTTGTGTTCAGGTACACTCCTCAGTTGTTTTATGGTGTTGTGTTCAGGTACACTCAGTTGTTCTATGGTGTTGTGTTCAGGTACACTCCTCAGTTGTTCTATGGTGTTGTGTTCAGGTACACTCCTCAGTTGTTTTATGGTGTTGTGTTCAGGTACACTCAGTTGTTCTATGGTGTTGTGTTCAGGTACACTCCTCAGTTGTTCTATGGTGTTGTGTTCAGGTACACTCCTCAGTTGTTTTATGGTGTTGTGTTCAGGTACACTCCTCAGTTGTTTTATGGTGTTGTGTTCAGGTACACTCAGTTGTTCTATGGTGTTGTGTTCAGGTACACTCCTCAGTTGTTCTATGGTGTTGTGTTCAGGTACACTCAGTTGTTCCATGGTGTTGTGTTCAGGTACACTCCTCAGTTGTTTTATGGTGTTGTGTTCAGGTACACTCAGTTGTTCCATGGTGTTGTGTTCAGGTACACTCCTCACTTGTTCTATGGTGTTGTGTTCAGGTACACTCCTCAGTTGTTCTATGGTGTTGTGTTCAGGTACACTCCTCAGTTGTTTTATGGTGTTGTGTTCAGGTACACTCCTCAGTTGTTTTATGGTGTTGTGTTCAGGTACACTCAGTTGTTCTATGGTGTTGTGTTCAGGTACACTCCTCAGTTGTTTTATGGTGTTGTGTTCAGGTACACTCAATTGTTCTATGGTGTTGTGTTCAGGTACACTCCTCAGTTGTTTTATGGTGTTGTGTTCAGGTACACTCAGTTGTTCTATGGTGTTGTGTTCAGGTACACTCCTCAGTTGTTCTATGGTGTTGTGTTCAGGTACACTCAGTTGTTCTATGGTGTTGTGTTCAGGTACACTCCTCAGTTGTTTTATGGTGTTGTGTTCAGGTACACTCAGTTGTTCTATGGTGTTGTGTTCAGGTACACTCCTCAGTTGTTCTATGGTGTTGTGTTCAGGTACACTTCTCAGTTGTTTTATGGTGTTGTGTTCAGGTACACTCAGTTGTTCTATGGTGTTGTGTTCAGGTACACTCCTCAGTTGTTCTATGGTGTTGTGTTCAGGTACACTCCTCAGTTGTTTTATGGTGTTGTGTTCAGGTACACTCAGTTGTTCTATGGTGTTGTGTTCAGGTACACTCCTCAGTTGTTCTATGGTGTTGTGTTCAGGTACACTCCTCAGTTGTTTTATGGTGTTGTGTTCAGGTACACTCAGTTGTTCTATGGTGTTGTGTTCAGGTACACTCCTCAGTTGTTCTATGGTGTTGTGTTCAGGTACACTCCTCAGTTGTTTTATGGTGTTGTGTTCAGGTACACTCAGTTGTTCCATGGTGTTGTGTTCAGGTACACTCCTCAGTTGTTTTATGGTGTTGTGTTCAGGTACACTCAGTTGTTCCATGGTGTTGTGTTCAGGTACACTCCTCAGTTGTTCTATGGTGTTGTGTTCAGGTACATTCCTCAGTTGTTCCATGGTGTTGTGTTCAGGTACACTCCTCAGTTGTTTTATGGTGTTGTGTTCAGGTACACTCAGTTGTTCTATGGTGTTGTGTTCAGGTACACTCCTCAGTTGTTTTATGGTGTTGTGTTCAGGTACACTCAGTTGTTCTATGGTGTTGTGTTCAGGTACACTCCTCAGTTGTTCTATGGTGTTGTGTTCAGGTACACTCATCAGTTGTTCTATGGTGTTGTGTTCAGGTACACTCCTCAGTTGTTTTATGGTGTTGTGTTCAGGTACACTCAGTTGTTCCATGGTGTTGTGTTCAGGTACACTCCTCAGTTGTTTTATGGTGTTGTGTTCAGGTACACTCAGTTGTTCCATGGTGTTGTGTTCAGGTACACTCCTCAGTTGTTCTATGGTGTTGTGTTCAGGTACACTCCTCAGTTGTTCTATGGTGTTGTGTTCAGGTACACTCCTCAGTTGTTCTATAGTGTTGTGTTCAGGTACACTCCTCACTTGTTCTATGGTGTTGTGTTCAGGTACACTCCTCACTTGTTCTATGGTGTTGTGTTCAGGTACACTCCTCACTTGTTCTATGGTGTTGTGTTCAGGTACACTCCTCAGTTGTTCTATGGTGTTGTGTTCAGGTACACTCCTCAGTTGTTTTATGGTGTTGTGTTCAGGTACACTCAGTTGTTCCATGGTGTTGTGTTCAGGTACACTCCTCAGTTGTTCTATGGTGTTGTGTTCAGGTACACTCCTCAGTTGTTTTATGGTGTTGTGTTCAGGTACATTCCTCAGTTGTTCCATGGTGTTGTGTTCAGGTGCACTCCTCAGTTGTTTTATGGTGTTGTGTTCAGGTACACTCCTCAGTTGTTCTATGGTGTTGTGTTCAGGTACACTCCTCAGTTGTTTTATGGTGTTGTGTTCAGGTACACTCAGTTGTTCTATGGTGTTGTGTTCAGGTACACTCCTCAGTTGTTCTATGGTGTTGTGTTCAGGTACACTCATCAGTTGTTCTATGGTGTTGTGTTCAGGTACACTCCTCAGTTGTTTTATGGTGTTGTGTTCAGGTACACTCAGTTGTTCCATGGTGTTGTGTTCAGGTACACTCCTCAGTTGTTTTATGGTGTTGTGTTCAGGTACACTCAGTTGTTCCATGGTGTTGTGTTCAGGTACACTCCTCAGTTGTTTTATGGTGTTGTGTTCAGGTACACTCAGTTGTTCCATGGTGTTGTGTTCAGGTACACTCCTCAGTTGTTCTATGGTGTTGTGTTCAGGTACACTCCTCAGTTGTTCTATGGTGTTGTGTTCAGGTACACTCCTCACTTGTTCTATGGTGTTGTGTTCAGGTACACTCCTCACTTGTTCTATGGTGTTGTGTTCAGGTACACTCCTCACTTGTTCTATGGTGTTGTGTTCAGGTACACTCCTCAGTTGTTCTATGGTGTTGTGTTCAGGTACACTCCTCAGTTGTTTTATGGTGTTGTGTTCAGGTACACTCAGTTGTTCCATGGTGTTGTGTTCAGGTACACTCCTCAGTTGTTCTATGGTGTTGTGTTCAGGTACACTCCTCAGTTGTTTTATGGTGTTGTGTTCAGGTACATTCCTCAGTTGTTCCATGGTGTTGTGTTCAGGTGCACTCCTCAGTTGTTTTATGGTGTTGTGTTCAGGTACACTCCTCAGTTGTTCTATGGTGTTGTGTTCAGGTACACTCCTCAGTTGTTTTATGGTGTTGTGTTCAGGTACACTCAGTTGTTCTATGGTGTTGTGTTCAGGTACACTCCTCAGTTGTTCTATGGTGTTGTGTTCAGGTACACTCATCAGTTGTTCTATGGTGTTGTGTTCAGGTACACTCCTCAGTTGTTTTATGGTGTTGTGTTCAGGTACACTCAGTGTTTCCATGGTGTTGTGTTCAGGTACACTCCTCAGTTGTTTTATGGTGTTGTGTTCAGGTACACTCAGTTGTTCCATGGTGTTGTGTTCAGGTACACTCCTCAGTTGTTCTATGGTGTTGTGTTCAGGTACACTCCTCAGTTGTTCTATGGTGTTGTGTTCAGGTACACTCCTCACTTGTTCTATGGTGTTGTGTTCAGGTACACTCCTCACTTGTTCTATGGTGTTGTGTTCAGGTACACTCCTCAGTTGTTCTATGGTGTTGTGTTCAGGTACACTCCTCAGTTGTTTTATGGTGTTGTGTTCAGGTACACTCAGTTGTTCCATGGTGTTGTGTTCAGGTACACTCCTCAGTTGTTTTATGGTGTTGTGTTCAGGTACACTCAGTTGTTCCATGGTGTTGTGTTCAGGTACACTCCTCAGTTGTTCTATGGTGTTGTGTTCAGGTACACTCCTCAGTTGTTTTATGGTGTTGTGTTCAGGTACACTCCTCAGTTGTTTTATGGTGTTGTGTTCAGGTACATTCCTCAGTTGTTCCATGGTGTTGTGTTCAGGTACACTCCTCAGTTGTTTTATGGTGTTGTGTTCAGGTACACTCCTCAGTTGTTCTATGGTGTTGTGTTCAGGTACACTCCTCAGTTGTTTTATGGTGTTGTGTTCAGGTACACTCAGTTGTTCTATGGTGTTGTGTTCAGGTACACTCCTCAGTTGTTCTATGGTGTTGTGTTCAGGTACACTCATCAGTTGTTCTATGGTGTTGTGTTCAGGTACACTCCTCAGTTGTTTTATGGTGTTGTGTTCAGGTACACTCAGTTGTTCCATGGTGTTGTGTTCAGGTACACTCCTCAGTTGTTTTATGGTGTTGTGTTCAGGTACACTCAGTTGTTCCATGGTGTTGTGTTCAGGTACACTCCTCAGTTGTTCTATGGTGTTGTGTTCAGGTACACTCCTCAGTTGTTCTATGGTGTTGTGTTCAGGTACACTCCTCACTTGTTCTATGGTGTTGTGTTCAGGTACACTCCTCACTTGTTCTATGGTGTTGTGTTCAGGTACACTCCTCACTTGTTCTATGGTGTTGTGTTCAGGTACACGCCTCACTTGTTCTATGGTGTTGTGTTCAGGTACACTCCTCACTTGTTCTATGGTGTTGTGTTCAGGTACACTCCTCACTTGTTCTATGGTGTTGTGTTCAGGTACACTCCTCACTTGTTCTATGGTGTTGTGTTCAGGTACACTCCTCACTTGTTCTATGGTGTTGTGTTCAGGTACACTCCTCAGTTGTTCTATGGTGTTGTGTTCAGGTACACTCCTCAGTTGTTCTATGGTGTTGTGTTCAGGTACACTCCTCAGTTGTTTTATGGTGTTGTGTTCAGGTACACTCAGTTGTTCCATGGTGTTGTGTTCAGGTACACTCCTCAGTTGTTTTATGGTGTTGTGTTCAGGTACACTCAGTTGTTCCATGGTGTTGTGTTCAGGTACACTCCTCAGTTGTTCTATGGTGTTGTGTTCAGGTACACTCCTCAGTTGTTTTATGGTGTTGTGTTCAGGTACACTCCTCAGTTGTTTTATGGTGTTGTGTTCAGGTACATTCCTCAGTTGTTCCA
The DNA here is from genome assembly GCA_020466265.1 of Siphamia tubifer. Classification (NCBI taxonomy): domain Eukaryota; kingdom Metazoa; phylum Chordata; class Actinopteri; order Kurtiformes; family Apogonidae; genus Siphamia; species Siphamia tubifer. The sequence continues at coordinate 29,949,291 of CM035784.1, forward strand.
TGGTGTTGTGTTCAGGTACACTCCTCAGTTGTTTTATGGTGTTGTGTTCAGGTACACTCCTCAGTTGTTCTATGGTGTTGTGTTCAGGTACACTCCTCAGTTGTTTTATGGTGTTGTGTTCAGGTACACTCAGTTGTTCTATGGTGTTGTGTTCAGGTACACTCCTCAGTTGTTCTATGGTGTTGTGTTCAGGTACACTCATCAGTTGTTCTATGGTGTTGTGTTCAGGTACACTCCTCAGTTGTTTTATGGTGTTGTGTTCAGGTACACTCAGTTGTTCCATGGTGTTGTGTTCAGGTACACTCCTCAGTTGTTTTATGGTGTTGTGTTCAGGTACACTCAGTTGTTCCATGGTGTTGTGTTCAGGTACACTCCTCAGTTGTTCTATGGTGTTGTGTTCAGGTACACTCCTCAGTTGTTCTATGGTGTTGTGTTCAGGTACACTCCTCACTTGTTCTATGGTGTTGTGTTCAGGTACACTCCTCACTTGTTCTATGGTGTTGTGTTCAGGTACACTCCTCACTTGTTCTATGGTGTTGTGTTCAGGTACACGCCTCACTTGTTCTATGGTGTTGTGTTCAGGTACACTCCTCACTTGTTCTATGGTGTTGTGTTCAGGTACACTCCTCACTTGTTCTATGGTGTTGTGTTCAGGTACACTCCTCACTTGTTCTATGGTGTTGTGTTCAGGTACACTCCTCCCACAGTGGAACTGGATCACAGTCTGAGGCCGTTCATCCCAGATTTCATTCCTGCTGTCGGTGACATTGATGCTTTTCTCAAGGTACTGTGACCTCTGACCTTCCTGTGACCTCTGAAACTTTTTGACCACGGACCCTCCTGTGACCTCTGAGCCCTGTGACCTCTGACCAAAACATCGTGTTCGTGTTGTGTTCAGGTACCCAGACCAGACAGTCAGTCAGATTCTTTGGGTCTCCTGGTTCTGGATGAACCCAGTGTCAAACAGTCGGACCCCACGGTTCTGTCGCTGTGGTTATCTGAGGAAACTAAACAACACCCCAACACTGAGGTAAGACCACGCCCACCACAGGCCACACCCACACAGGAATACATCATATTTATTTTATAGAAAATGTTAAAACAGTCAAAATGTTCATCTGAACTGAATGGGTCATGTTTACGTGGCTATAACTCCCAAACCATACATCGTAGCAAGTTGCAGTAAATTGGAAAAATTCTTCGTATTGTCCCAGTGTTTACACATGTGGTCTCATAATTCCGATATATCGTACAGATTTCGCATTATTAAACCAAATAAAACTCCATTCATTCTTAATGGGACAGACAAAAACACTCCTGCTTCTTCATACTTTGTGGCACAGACTTCATTTAAACTTTCAAACACAGTCATTTTTGTGGTGTCTTTAGGATGTGATTGTCATGAGGGTGTGATTTACGGTTGTCGATAGAGAACTCAGTAAATCCACCCTGAAAAGACCAAAATCTGACTTTTTATCAGTGGGTGATGTCATCGCTAGAGCACGAGAGAAGAAAAAATGAAGCTGAAAAATGTCTCAATAACTCGTCCTCACGGCAAAACCATAAATAGTAGACAAACAATCTTTTCCACAAATGTTGCCATGGTTGTGAGAATTCAAACAAACCAGGGTTTGAAGATCTAGCTCTTTTTAAAGTGAAATGACAGGAACCTGTTTGGGATGATGTCAGGGATTTCTGTCAATAGACTTCTATTGGAAAAATCATTTCTGTCTCATGTTGAGTTCAGTGTTTTTCAAATTGTTCTAACTCACTTATTTTTCACAGTACACACATAAAAAGTACATGTACTTGTTCCTCACACCCTCCTGTCACTCATCATCAACTTTGTTTTCACCAATTATTTACACTTTTACCAAAAATGGCAGTAGTTCGGCAGTATGTTCACACCTATTTTTTCCATGTAACAGAGTGTGGAGCTGTCTATGAGTCTGCCCTTTGAAGTTCCCGCCACTGCTCATCACCATGGCAACAGTGCTCCTGGCACTATGAAACACCTGCAGACAATTAAGACTGTGGGAGGAGCTTTAACATGATTGACAAACACTGTGGGCGGGGCTTTAACATGACTGACAAACACTGTGGGAGGAGCTTTAACATGATTGACAAACACTGTGGGCGGGGCTTTAACATGACTGACAAACACTGTGGGCGGGGCTTTAACATGACTGACAGACTAACAGATCTGTTTCATTTTGGTGAGTTCAGTGGTTTTAAAACTGCTGTATCTCACTTATTTTTCACAGTACATGAAAAATAAATATATCTACTTGTTCCTCAGACCCTCCTGTCACTAATGATTAACTTTGGTTTCAACAATTATTTACAATTTTACCAAAATTCACAGTAGTTCAGAGGCATGGTTTAACATTCAGACAGACTTTGTGTGTCTTCTTTGTCTTTTATTGAAAGGATAAACACCTTCAGATGTCACATGTCATTTTTGAGGGGGTCCTTTAACAGAACAATACAAACAGTACAGTATAGTACAACAGTACTAGACAACGGTACATCCAAACATACAAATTATTAAGAAACAAACAGAAGCTCTCCAGGAATAGCCACGCCCACCACACCAGTTCCGCCCTTCAATTGACGACAGGGAACATAAAGGAAAAATATATAGTTTTTAGAAAAACACAGTGTAAGACAGTATTCCAATACAGTATACTCATACTGAGAGTGTGACACAAAACATGTTCCAACAAGTATCTATAATAATAGTGATAATAAAATAATAAAATAATAAAATAATAACATTAGATTAGAAATTATGAAGACACTATAACTGTCACTACAGGCTGGTTTCCATGGCAACGGGGAAAGTCCCTTTCCGAACATAAAATGGGAGGAGCTTTAACATAAAATGGGAGGAGCTTTAATAGAAGTGACTCAGTCCATAAACAGTAACAAACAGATTCACATATGAAGTGAACACAGATATTTCTTCCTTTCACCAGAAACAACTACAGCGACAAGAAACAAACACACGTTTACATTTACTTTAACTGATGGATGGAAGTATAGTTTATTTATTTATTTATTTCTATATTTGTATCTTTATTTCTGTTTTTGTTTAATCCCTCTTTGCCCCTCCCCTCCCCAGTTAAAGAAGGTGACCAGCGTAGCGTCTCCACAGCTCAACCCCCGGCCCGTGGACTCATGGGTGGCCAGTATGGAGGCGCTACACCGGTCCAAACCGGCGGCGTCGGTCCAGTATGTGCGTCCAGCACCTGACATTGACGCGCTGATGCAGGAGTGGCCCCCCGACATGGAGGCGCTGCTGGGGGGCGGAGTCAGCCTCCCCAGTGCCCGCCTCTGCTGTGACCTCGGACAGTACTGCGACCTCATCTGCGCTCTGGTGGATATACCCGTCTACAGGGGGTGGAGCCAGAACCAGGACCAGAACCAGGGCCGTATCCAGGCCCTACACCTGCTCTTCAGCCTCTACCTGGAGTTCAGAGACTTCCAGCATGTCATACGGACCTGAACCAGAATCTGGCCCTGGACTAGAACCAGAACCCTTTATGTTTGTTTTGAATGTGTTTTTATTCTTAAGTAAACATCAAATAAAAAATTTACATTTTAAAAATGAGTCACAAAAGAAAAATGTTAAAACGAATAAAAACAAAAAAAACTGAATGTATTGTTTTAGTTATAAAATAAAATTATAAATAAATGAAAAAAACAGACGAATTTCTTATGTTTTTTCTGTTGGTTTTTACTATTTATTTTATTTCAGCTTTTATTTTATTTATTTCTGTTTTTTTATTTTATTTCTCTTTTTTATTATTTATTTTATTTCTCTTTTTTATTATTTATTTTATTTGTCTTTTTATTGTTTATTTTATTTATCTTTTTATTTTGTATTCTTTTTATGTCAGTTTTTTCCTTTTTCTTTGTTTCTAATTTTATTTTTTCTGTCTTTCTATTGTATTTCTCTTTTCATTTTATACATGTTTTTTCTAGGTTTTAGATTATGTATTGGTTTTGGTTTTTTTATTTCTCTTTTTTTACTTTTATTTCAGTTTTTATTCATTGATTCCAGGAATTCCGTTTTATTCCTGGTTTCATTTATTCATTTTAATTAATTTTATTTCTTTATTTTTTTTAACCTTCATTTTTGTTTTTTTTATTCCCTTATTTTTTTGGTTTATTCCTGGTTTTATTTATTTATTTGTATTTTGTCAGTTTTATTTTTACTTGTTTTAGTTATTTAAACTTCCATATGTTTCTTTATTTTATTTCTTTTGTTGTTTTTTTTAACTTTTATTTCTGTTTGTTATTCACTTATATGTTTGTTTTATTCCTGGTTTTATTTATTTATTTTCATTTTGTCAGTTTTATTTTTTATTTGTTTTATTTTATTTTTTCTATTTCCGGAAGTTCAGTTCCTTTTTCCGCCTGTCCCATAATGCACCGCGCTGTTGTGCTCCAGCTGTTCTACCTGTATCTTTCGGCTTGGTCCGGTTCGGTCGGGGATGGCGGCTCCAGTGTGTATTTTCCACAGAACCCTGACCCGGTCCCGAGGAGCTCCGAACCAGGTTCTGTAACTAAGTAACAAAAAAAAAACAAAAAAAAACTACCGGGTTTCGATGGAAAATGTCATAAAAAGACGCAAATGTCCATGTGACAATATTTGGCAGAATTTTAAACCGAACTGAACCTTTGCATAAAATGTTCCCGTTATCCGGTAAAAAACACTTATTTAATTTTATTTATGTAGAAATTAACCTGAAAATAAAGAAAATAAAGAAAATAGATGTTTGGGGAAACCGTAAATGAAGCTAATGTTAAACAGACTTTTATTCTTATTTTCGTTAGTTTTATTTATTTTTTCTGCGTTTTATTTCTATGTTTATGTTTTATTTCTATGTTTGTTTTATTTCTATGTTTATGTTTTATTTCTATGTTTATGTTTTATTTCTATGTTTATGTTTTATTTCTATGTTTATGTTTTATTTCTATGTTTGTTTTATTTCTATGTTTATGTTTTATTTCTATGTTTGTTTTATTTCTATGTTTGTTTTATTTCTATGTTTATGTTTTATTTCTATGTTTATGTTTTATTTCTATGTTTATGTTTTATTTCTATGTTTATGTTTTATTTCTATGTTTATGTTTTATTTCTATGTTTGTTTTATTTCTATGTTTATGTTTTATTTCTATGTTTATGTTTTATTTCTATGTTTATGTTTTATTTCTATGTTTATGTTTTATTTCTATGTTTGTTTTATTTCTATGTTTATGTTTTATTTCTATGTTTATGTTTTATTTCTATGTTTATGTTTTATTTCTATGTTTATGTTTTATTTCTATGTTTATGTTTTATTTCTATGTTTGTTTTATTTCTATGTTTATGTTTTATTTCTATGTTTATGTTTTATTTCTATGTTTATGTTTTATTTCTATGTTTATGTTTTATTTCTATGTTTGTTTTATTTCTATGTTTGTTTTATTTCTATGTTTATGTTTTATTTCTATGTTTGTTTTATTTCTATGTTTATGTTTTATTTCTATTTTTGCTTCCACCAAGGAGGTTCTGTTTTTGCCATTTTCAGGGTTAGTCATGGGGAGACCTGGTGGTGATCCAGTCTGTGCTCAGAGTGCTTTTCTAAGTGTGGGGGGTGGTTCGGTGGGGGGTGTGGTTCGGTGGGGGGTGTGGTTCGGTGTGGGGGGGTAAGGTGGGGGGGGTTCAGTGGAGGGTGTGGTTCAGTGGGGGGTGTGGTTCAGTGGGGGGGGGGGGGTCAGTGGGGGGGGTGGTTCAGTGGGGGGGTGTGGTTCGGTGGGGGGGGTGGTTCGGTGGGGGGGGGTAAGGTGGGGGGGGGGTAAGGTGGGGGGGGTTCAGTGGAGGGTGTGGTTCAGTGGGGGGTGTGGTTCAGTGGGGGGGGGGGGGGTTCGGTGGAGGGTGTGGTTCAGTGGGGGGGGGTCGGTGGGGGTGTGGTTCGGTGGGGGGTGTGGTTCGGTGGGGGGGGGGTTCGGTGGAGGGTGTGGTTCAGTGGGGGGGGGGGGTCGGTGGGGGTGTGGTTCGGTGGGGGGTGTGGTTCGGTGGAGGGTGTGGTTCAGTGGGGGGGTGGTTCAGTGGAGGGTGTGGTTCAGTGGGGGGGGGGTGGTTCGGTGGGGGGGTTCAGTGGGGGGGTGTGGTTCAGTGGGGGGGGGGGGGTTCGGTGGGGGGGGGGGTTCGGTGGAGGGTGTGGTTCAGTGGGGGGGGGGGTTCAGTGGGGGGGTGGTTCAGTGGGGGGGTGGTTCAGTGGAGGGTGTGGTTCAGTGGGGGGGTGGTTCAGTGGGGGGGTGGTTCAGTGGAGGGTGTGGTTCAGTGGGGGGGTTCAGTGGGGGGGTGTGGTTCAGTGGGGGGGGGGTTACATAAGCAGAGTAAAGTGGAGTGTGTTCAGTCTAATAGTGAGTTGAAGGTTGTGTGTATGTGGGTGTTTTCTGTCTGATGGATGAATATACTCTGGGTTCCCATTCATTCATTCATTCATTCATTCATTTCCTGTGACTTTTAAAGTGGGTCTAAAGTGGGTGTGGTCTTGCAGGGGTGTGGTCTGTCCGTCTGTAGAGAGTTGTTGTATGTCCTGGATGTTCGGCGCTACAGCAGAGACCCGGGGTTCTGCCTCTACTTCCCCCACAGTATCCTGAAAGGTTAGAGTACACCAAGTACACACAATACACACAGAAAGTACACACAATACGCACAGAAAGTACACACAATACGCACAGAAAGTACACACAAAACACACAGAAAGTACACACAAAACACACAGAAAGTACACACAATACGCACAGAAAGTACACACCATACACACAGAAAGTACACACAATACGCACAGAAAGTACACACAAAACACACAGAAAGTACACACAAAACACACAGAAAGTACACACAATACGCACAGAAAGTACACACCATACGCACAGAAAGTACACACCATACGCACAGAAAGTACACACAAAACACACAGAAAGTACACACAAAACACACAGAAAGTACACACAATACGCACAGAAAGTACACACAATACGCACAGAAAGTACACACAAAACACACAGAAAGTACACACAAAACACACAGAAAGTACACACAATACGCACAGAAAGTACACACCATATGCACAGAAAGTACACACCATACGCACAGAAAGTACACACAATACACTCAGAAAGTACACACAATACACACAGAAAGTACACACAAAACACACAGAAAGTACACACAGAAAGTACACACAATACACACAGAAAGTACACACAATACACACAGAAAGTACACACAATACACACAGAAAGTACACACAATACGCGCAGAAAGTACACACAATACACGCAGAAAGTACACACAATACGCACAGAAAGTACACACAATACGCACAGAAAGTACACACAATACGCGCAGAAAGTACACACAATACACGCAGAAAGTACACACAATACACGCAGAAAGTACACACAATACACGCAGAAAGTACACACAATACACGCAGAAAGTACACACAATACACGCAGAAAGTACACACAATACACGCAGAAAGTACACACAATACACGCAGAAAGTACACACAAAACACGCAGAAAGTACACACAATACACGCAGAAAGTACACACAATACACCCAGAAAGTACACACAATACACGCAGAAAGTACACACAATACACGCAGAAAGTACACACAATACACGCAGAAAGTACACACAATACACGCAGAAAGTACACACAATACACGCAGAAAGTACACACAATACACGCAGAAAGTACACACAATACACGCAGAAAGTACACACAATACACGCAGAAAGTACACACAATACACGCAGAAAGTACACACAATACACGCAGAAAGTACACACAATACACGCAGAAAGTACACACAATACACGCAGAAAGTACACACAATACACGCAGAAAGTACACACAATACACACAGAAAGTACACACAAAAGACAAAGTACATAGTATATTAAACAGCAAAACCAAAGAAAACAACAAAATATGTGTGTGTATGTGTTTGTGTGTGTGTGTATGTGTGTGTATGTGTGTATGTGTTTGTGTGTGTGTATGTGTGTGTATGTGTTTGTGTGTGTATGTGTGTGTGTATGTGTGTGTATGTGTGTGTATGTGTTTGTGTGTGTGTGTATGTGTGTGTATGTGTGTGTGTGTGTGTTTGTGTGTGTATGTGTGTGTGTGTGTGTATGTGTGTGTGTGTGTGTGTGTGTATGTGTGTGTATGTGTTTGTGTGTGTGTTTGTGTGTGTATGTGTGTGTGTGTGTGTGTGTGTATGTGTGTGTATGTGTGTGTGTGTGTGTGTATGTGTGTGTGTGTGTGTGTGTGTATGTGTGTGTATGTGTGTGTGTGTGTGTGTGTGTGTATGTGTGTGTGTGTGTAAGTAACACTGTCCTCTGATTGGCTGTTTAGGGGCGGACCTCTATGACATCACATTGACAGACGGTCACTGCAGACTGGCGGTGACCCTGGATCCCAGTCTGAGGCGTTTGGTGGAGACCAACGTCCTGCAGCGCGGGGCGGCGCTAAGACACGCCTCCTTTAGCCCCGCCCTCGCCGCGCAGCACTCGCCGTCCTCACGGGAAGGTGGTGACAGGTGGGCGGAGCGAAATGGGGCGTGGCCTGTAAAGTGTGCGGGTGTCACATGGTGTGTGTATTCAGTTACAGATTGGTCAGTGCAGAGGTCAAAGGTCACGACGATGGGGGCGGAGTCTGTCTTTTGGAAGAATGGACGTCTCTGCCCTGGTTTGGAACAACGAACGACACAGGTGGGAGGGTTTGGATAAAATTGGGTCGGGGTGGTGGGCGGGGTCTACTGTGGTGGGCGGGGTCTACTGTGGTGGAGGTCTGCGCTCTGAGCGCTTTTCTACTTCATATTATTTTCATCTTTTTATAGATTTCTAACTTAAAAAAATTTAGAAATAAATTAAAAAAAATATTTTTAAAGAAATATTTATTTATATATATATATATATATATATATATATATATATATATAATTTTACATTTATTTAAAGTATGTATTTTATTTATTGTAATAAAAAAAAAAAAAAAATTTATTTACATTTTTTCACACTTTCTGAATTAAATTTTTTACTAATTAAGAAGAAAAAAAGTTAAAATTTTTAATTATTTAAAAATATATTTATTGTTCTCATTTGCATTTATTTTAATCCACTTCCTGTTTAAATAATATTTTTTTTAAATCTTATTTCCTGGCGTATTTTCCATTTCTTCCTCCTCAGGTCATGTGATTCCTCTCAGAGCCAATCGGACGGTGTTTCTTCCTCTGTGGAACAACACAGACTTCAGTGGGGAGGGGTGGAGGGAGGCTCCGCCCACTGATGGTGACGATGATGAAGAACAACCTCAAAGTGAAGAACCTTTATTCTCTTACACTTCCTGTTGTTTGGGCTCACTTCCTGTAATTTCCGCTCACTTCCTGTCTGTCTTGTCTCTCAGCTCGGCGTGCATCCATCACGGTGGCAGAACTTCGAAGCCTCTTCCTGTCAGGTAATCGCAGCATCACCAGCGGCGCCGTACGCAAGCGCCTGATTGGCCGCATCATCAGTAAGTCCCGCCTCCAGTACTATGGCAGAGAAGACCAGAACTGTGAGTGTCCATATAAGGTCAGTATGGGAACACAGGTGGGAGGGGCTGATGGGGAAGGGGGTGGAGCTTCAGAACCCCCGCATTCACGCATTAACTTCCTGTTTGTTCCTTCAGGCAGAGTTAGAACTGAGCGACGCATCTGGAAATGTGTTGGTGGTTTTATGGAATAGTGTGTGTCTGGAGTTTTACCGACAACTCAAACCTGGAGACGTTCTTCAACTGAGTGTGTTTAAGGTCAAACATAACTACAGGATGCACACGCATGATATAGGTACGCACACGCATGATATAGGTACGCACACGCATGATATAGGTACACACACGCATGATATAGGTACACACACGCATGATATAGGTACGCACACGCATGATACAAGTACGCACACGCATGATATAGGTACACACACGCATGATATAGGTACGCACACGCATGATATAGGTACGCACATGCACAACTACAGAACACACACGCACAACTACAGAACACACACGCATGATATAGGGACGCACACGCACAACTACAGAACACACGCATGATATAGGTACACACACGCATGATATAGGTACGCACATGCACAACTACAGAACACACACGCACAACTACAGAACACACACGCATGATATAGGGACGCACACGCACAATTACAGAACACACACGCATGATATAGGTACACACACGCATGATACAGGTACGCACACGCATGATATAGGTACGCACACGCACAACTACAGAACACACATGCATGATATAGGTACGCACACGCATGATATAGGTACGCACACGCATGATATAGGTACGCACATGCGTGATATAGGTACGCACATGCGTGATATAGGTACGCACACGCATGATATAGGTACGCACACGCATGATATAGGTACGCACACGCATGATACAAGTACGCACACACATGATACAGGTACGCACACGCATGATATAGGTACGCACACGCATGATATAGGCCCGCACACGCACAACTACAGAACACACATGCATGATATAGGTACGCACACGCATGATATAGGTACGCACACGCATGATATAGGTACGCACATGCGTGATATAGGTACGCACACGCATGATATAGGTACGCACACGCATGATATAGGTACGCACACGCATGATACAAGTACGCACACACATGATACAGGTACGCACACGCATGATATAGGTACGCACACGCATGATATAGGCCCGCACACGCATGATACAGGTACGCACACGCATGATATAGGTACGCACACGCATGATACAGGTACGCACACGCATGATATAGGTACGCACACGCATGATACAGGTACGCACACGCATGATACAGGTACGCACACGCATGATACAGGTACGCACACGCATGATACAGGTACGCACACGCATGATACAGGTACGCACACGCATGATACAGGTACGCACACGCCTGACCCAGGTGAACCCATGTGGAACATGTGACTTATGCGTGTGTTTTCTGTCAGAGATCAGCGTTAACAGCAGGAACCCCACTGCCCGCATCGCTGTTTACCCAGAATCCTTGGTTCTATCACCACCTCTGCCTCCTATAGAGTTCACCTTCTACAATAGGTACTGCACCTCCTCCTTCTGCACCTCCTCCTCCTCCTTCTTCCTCTTCATCTTCCTCTTCCTCTAGTCTGCAGCTTCCTGCTCGTTCCCATGGAGACGTCTGTGATGTCATTGGTTTGCTGACGTTCTGTGGACGTTCAGAGCGAATCAGGAGAAAAGGTGAGCTTCCTGGAACTCCAAATATGGGCGTCAGAAGCGGAGTCAGGTGTGAGCTCAGGTGTATTCTGATTGGCAGACGCTCACGGTGCAGGCTTCTTCCTGGAGTATCGTTGGCTGCGATTGGAGGACGGCAGCAGCCATCGGCCAATCATGGTCAAGCTCTTCTCCACGTCTCAACCCGACATCCAGCGCCGCCTCCATCCACGTAAGATCGCCCACACAAACTGGAGTGGGCGGGGCCTGTGTGGGCGTGGCCTGTAACCATGTCTTTGTTCACAGTGTCTATCATCGTCTGCAGCAGAATGAAGGTCGTTAAGGTCAACAAGTACCTGTACCTGAGGAATACACAGTACACACAAGTCTACTACACAGGTAGTACAAGTACACAGGTGTACTGCATAGGTAGTACAAGTACACAAGTCTACTACACAGGTAGTACAAGTACACAAGTCTACTACACAGGTAGTACAAGTACACAGGTGTACTGCACAGGTAGTACAAGTACACAAGTCTACTACACAGGTAGTACAAGTACACAAGTCTACTACACAGGTAGTACAAGTACACAGGTGTACTGCACAGGTAGTACAAGTACACAAGTCTACTACACAGGTAGTACAAGTACACAAGTCTACTACACAGGTAGTACAAGTACACAGGTGTACTGCACAGGTAGTACTAGTACACAAGTCTACTACACAGGTAGTACAAGTACACAAGTCTACTACACAGGTAGTACAAGTACACAGGTGTACTGCACAGGTAGTACTAGTACACAGGTGTACTGCATAGGTAGTACAAGTACACAGGTGTACTGCACAGGTAGTACTAGTACACAGGTGTACTGCACAGGTAGTACAAGTACACAGGTGTACTGCACAGGTAGTACTAGTACACAGGTGTACTGCATAGGTAGTACAAGTACACAAGTCTACTACACAGGTAGTACAAGTACACAGGTGTACTGCACAGGTAGTACTAGTATACAGGTGTACTGCACAGGTAGTACAAGTACACAGGTATACTGCACAAGTAGCACTAGTACACAGGTGTACTGCAGATGTAGTACTAGTACACAGGTGTAAAGCACAGGTAGTACAAGTACACATGTGTAAAGCACAGGTAGTACAAGTACACAGGTGTACTGCACAGTTAGTACAAGTACACAGGTGTACTGCACAGGTAGTACTAGTACACAGGTGTACTGCACAGGTAGTACTAGTACACAGGTGTACTGCACAGGTAGTACTAGTACACAGGTGTACTGCACAGGTAGTACTAGTACACAGGTGTACTGCACAGGTAGTACTAGTACACAGGTGTACTGCAGGTTCTCATTGGCTGGTTGTTTGACATGTGAAGGCGACCACTCAGTGATGAGTTACCGGAAGCTCCGCCCAGTCCAGGACTTCGTCAGGTGGCTGCGGTGTCAGGATGATGGACAGGTGCAGAGCAGGGCTCTGGTTGGAGGATTCTTTGTGTTCCCGCCTCCTCCCATTTCCTTGGAGACGTTCCTGAAGCAGCGTCCAGGTCAGCTGATCCACCACAGACACAGACAGACAGACAGACACAGACAGACAGACAGACAGACACAGACAGACAGACAGACAGACAGACAGACACAGACAGACAGACAGACAGACACAGACAGACAGACAGACACAGACAGACAGACACCATTTACTTTTACTTCAGTAAAAGAGTTGAATCAGTACTTGTACTTTTTCACAGTAGTAGTTGTACTTCTTAATTAAGTACAGAATGTGAGTACTATGACCACCTTTAACCACTGTCTCTGCAGGTGGGCTGGGCTTCCTGCAGGGGGCGGAGCTTCAGGCTGAGATACAAGGACTGTGTTACCGTGAGCGACGGACCTTCTGTGTCCAGGCGACGGTTACCATGGTGACGCACTGCCGCACAGGACAGGTGTTATTACAAACTAATGGAACACTTTCCATGAAGTTTTGGTGATTTGGGGTCAAAGGTCAAGGTCAGCAAAAATGTATTTTCACAGTGATAGGTTAAAGGTCATTCCTGTCTACTCAGTTTAGGGTGCAGCTTCTTAATAACACAGTTCAAAAGTCATTCATTTAGACTTTTTTCTCATAATTTAAAGTCATTCTGAGAGGGAAGTGTCCAATGAGAGCTCAAATTTTTGTGAGGGGGCGGGGCTTGTTGTTTCCTCATGTTTTGTTTCCTCGTGTTTGAACTCTGTGAACTCTATCTTCGTGTCTGTGTCCTGACCATTGACCTCTGACCTTTGTGTGACCTCAGGAAGATAGCCGTCTCTTCTGGAACTTCACACCTGCTGTCTCTGACCCCGCCCCCTCGCCATCGTCTTCGTCCTCACCTTTACCTCCGTCTTCTCCGTCGTTGTCGTGGTCTGTCAATCAGCGGAGCCACAAATCAGAGTGAGGCCACGGCATTTTACCCATGATTCTTTGCCTTACCCTTCCTCTTATTGGTCAACATTGATGTGTGGGCGTGTTTTAGGAGTTGGAAGAGGAAACTGTCGCTTGAGAGTCCCAGGAAGACACGCCCACGCGTTACCATGGAAACAGAGCCAAACAAGGAGACAGGTAATAGAGCTGGAACACATGACATGTTGTCATGTTCTATCAGATGTTCTCTCAGCTGTTCCATCAGATGTTCCATCAGATGTTCTCTCAGCTGTTCTCTCAGATGTTCCATCAGCTGTTCCATCAGCTGTTCCATCAGCTGTTCCATCAGCTGTTCTATCTACAAACAGAATTGTTAAACAAATTATTTCCAAAAATGTATTTCCTGGTTCCCCTTTTGACCCGTTGTGGTTCTGATCCAGTTGTTGTTCAGTTGTTCTCTTCCAGGCCTCCATGGAGTTTCTGGAAAACCATGATGACGCAGATGAAGACCACGCCCACCACGCTGACCACGCCCACCACGCTGACGACTCATCTCTGGTCTCCACCTTCATTCCTGTTGCCATGGAAACCTTACCCATGTGTTATGACCACGAGCGCAGGGAGGAGCAGGCGGTTACCGTGGTGATGGGAGGGAAGATGATTGACAGCTTCACTATGGCAACGCAAGAATATTATACACTGAGGCTGAGAGGTAAACCCAACAGAACCAGAACCAGAACCAAAACAAGAATATTATACACTGAGGCTGAGAGGTAAACCCAACAGAACCAGAACCAACACAAGAATATTATACACTGAGGCTGAGAGGTAAACCCAACAGAACCAGAACCAGAACCAACACAAGAATATTATACACTGAGGCTGAGAGGTAAACCCAACAGAACCAGAACCAACACAAGAATATTATACACTGAGGCTGAGGTAAACCCAACAGAACCAGAACCAGAACCAACACAAGAATATTATACACTGAGGCTGAGAGGTAAACCCAACAGAACCAGAACCAGAACCAACACAAGAATATTATACACTGAGGCTGAGAGGTAAACCCAACAGAACCAGTTCTGGTTCTGCTTCTATGTCTAGTTCTGTTCTCTGTGGTTCTGGTTCTGGTTCCGGTTCTAGTTCTAGTTCTAATTCTAATTCTGGTTCTAGTTCTCGTTCTGGTTCCAGGTCTGAATCTGGGTCTAGTTCTGTTCTTTCTGGTTCCGGTTCCAGGTCTAGTTCTGGTTCCAATTCTAGTTCTGATTCTAGTTGTGGTTCTATTTCTGGTTCTATTTATTGTTCTAGTTCTCGTTCTGGTTCCAGGTCTGAATCTGGGTCTAGTTCTGTTCTTTCTGGTTCTGGTTCTAGTTCTATTTCTGGTTCTAGTTGTTGTTCTGGCTCTGGTTCTAGTTCTAGTTGTAGTTCTATTTCTAGTTCTGGTTCTGGTTCTAGTTCTGGCTCTGGTTCTAGTTCTAGTTGTAGTTCTATTTCTAGTTCTGGTTCTATTTCTGGTTCTATTTATTGTTCTAGTTCTGGTTCTGGTTCTAAACACAGTCTCTCTTCAGTTCTTTCAGGTGTCTTCATTGATGTGGTCTTCCTTCCTGACTCCGACTCCTCAGGGCCCCAACATGACTCCGCCCCCTCACACGCCAACACCTGGAGCTCCATCCTGTCACATGGAGCCTTTAGCCCACACACACCTGCACCTGCACCAGGTAAGACACGCCCACACACACCTGCACCCGCACCAGGTAAGACACGCCCACACAAACCTGCACCCGCACCAGGTAAGACACGCCCACACACACCAGGTTAGCCACACACCAGGTTAGCCACACCCACACACCAGGTTAGCCACTCCCACACACCAGGTTAGCCACACCCACACACCAGGTTAGCCACACCCACACACCAGGTTAGCCACACCCACACACCAGGTTAGCCACACCCACACACCAGGTTAGCCACACCCACACACCAGGTTAGCCACACCCACACACCAGGTTAGCCACTCCCACACACCAGGTTAGCCACACCCACACACCAGGTTAGCCACACCCACACACCAGGTTAGCCACACCCACACACCAGGTTAGCCACACCCACACACCAGGTTAGCCACACCCACACACCAGGTTAGCCACACCCGCACACCAGGATAGCCACACCCACACACCAGGTTAGCCACACCCACACACCAGGTTAGCCACACCCACACACCAGGTTAGCCCCTCCCACACACCAGGTTAGCCCCTCCCACACACCAGGTTAGCCACACCCACACACCAGGTTAGCCCCTCCCACACACCAGGTTAGCCACACCCACACACCAGGTTAGCCACGCCCACTTCTCTTTTCACCCTTTTGTTTTTGTTTTCTCTCGGTCATATCAGCTGACCTCATCGCCATGGCGCCTCTATTGACCAATCAGCGGCTGGTGTGTGTCCTGGAGGCGTGTCATCTGGGCGGAGCCAAAGCTGAAGTGGTCCTGGTGCGAGCCTTCCCTCTGTCAGGCTGAGGATGATGGGAAATTGAGTTTTTTAAGGTTTGAACTCAACTTCAGGTCAAAGGTCAACCCAGACCCAGTGTTTTGAACTGTTGTAGTTTTTTTTGTTTTTTTACCCAGAATACCTCTGTGCTGATGGGATTTGAAGTTGTTTCACTTCAGTGCATTGTTTCATTGTTAAATGACGGAACATTTGTTTAAAGGTTTAAATGTTCCTTCAAAAACATGTTCATATATTGTGTGTTTTCCAGTTGAATTCTGGGTAATTATTAACCTTCTGTCATGGGTTTACTGTCCATCACTTTTGCACTTTTATTACTTTACTGACTTTTGTTTTTACTGTTTTTATTTATTTTGTAATTAAATAATTCATTTATTAATGAGTTACTTTTATCATATTTTTGTAACTGTCACAAATATGTGGGTTCACTGTTCCATTCACATTAAAAGGACCAGTCACAAATACTGAATAACTTGCTTTTATTTTTAGGAAAACATCCAAAAACACTGACCCTGGCCCTGGTGGCCACAAAAAATGAAAACATGGATCCTTAATGATGAAACCACAGAAGAAAAAAATACCTGAAAGTCAAAATTATGGAATGGAATATACTTTATTAAGCCCTTACAGGAAATGAGTTTATAACAACAGCATAGGTTAGCTGCCCTCGACACGTGCCGGGTAATAAAAAGTAAAAATTAAAGAGAAACATATTTTCTCACATCAAACTTTTTATTAAAATCTATTAATTAAAAAACAAAAATTCAGATTTAAGATTTGTATTTTAGATCCAAGCTGGGAGGGGGAGGAGCCTAAAGGGCTTACGACTGCAGGGGGCGTGGCTCTGGTCCAAGGGGGCGGAGCCTGGTCGTTTTTTTAACTGCAGATGGTGTGGCTGTGATCTAAGGGGGCGGAGCCTGGTGGTCTTAACTGTGGAGGGCGTGGCTCTGGCAGATGAACCTCAAAGGGGTGGAGCAGTGCAGGTCGTTAAGGCGACCGTCACTATGGAGATGAGCACAGTCTTCATCACCTGCTCCAAGACCATGTTCAGTCCAAGCATCAGGTTGACCTGGTCTCCACCGCCTGGAAGACATGTGACTGACATGTGACTGACATGTGACTGACATGTAACTGACATGTGACTGACATGTGAATGACATGTAACTGACATGTGAATGACATGTGACTGACATGTGACTGACATGTGACTTACATGTGACTGACATGTAACTGACATGTGACTGACATGTGAATGACATGTAACTGACATGTGAATGACATGTGACTGACATGTGAATGACATGTGACTGACATGTGAATGACATGTGACTGACATGTGAATGACATGTGACTGACATGTGACTGACATGTGACTGACATGTGAATGACATGTAACTGACATGTGAATGACATGTGACTGACATGTGACTGACATGTGACTGACATGTAACTGACATGTGAATGACATGTGACTGACATGTGAATGACATGTGACTGACATGTGAATGACATGTGACTGACATGTGACTGACATGTGACTGACATGTGACTGACATGTAACTGACATGTGAATGACATGTGACTGACATGTGACTGACATGTGAATGACATGTGAATGACATGTGACTGACATGTGAATGACATGTGACTGACATGTGACTGACATGTGACTGACATGTGAATGACATGTGACTGACATGTGAATGACATGTGACTGACATGTGACTGACATGTAACTGACATGTGACTGACATGTGAATGACATGTAACTGACATGTGAATGACATGTGACTGACATGTGAATGACATGTGACTGACATGTGAATGACATGTGAATGACATGTGACTGACATGTGAATGACATGTGACTGACATGTGAATGACATGTGACTGACATGTGAATGACATGTGAATGACATGTGAATGACATGTGACTGACATGTGACTGACATGTGAATGACATGTGAATGACATGTGACTGACATGTGACTGACATGTGAATGACATGTGACTGACATGTGAATGACATGTGAATGACATGTGAATGACATGTGACTGACATGTGAATGACATGTGACTGACATGTGACTGACATGTGAATGACATGTGAATGACATGTGACTGACATGTGAATGACATGTGAATGACATGTGAATGACATGTGACTGACATGTAACTGACATGTGACTGACATGTGAATGACATGTGACTGACATGTGAATGACATGTGAATGACATGTGACTGACATGTGAATGACATGTGAATGACATGTGACTGACATGTGAATGACATGTGAATGACATGTGAATGACATGTGACTGACATGTGACTGACATGTGACTGACATGTAACTGACATGTGACTGACATGTGAATGACATGTGACTGACATGTGACTGACATGTGAATGACATGTGAATGACATGTGACTGACATGTGAATGACATGTGACTGACATGTGACTGACATGTGAATGACATGTGAATGACATGTGACTGACATGTGACTGACATGTGACTGACATGTGACTGACATGTGAATGACATGTGACTGACATGTGAATGACACGTGACTGACATGTGAC
This sequence comes from Siphamia tubifer, assembly GCA_020466265.1. NCBI lineage: Eukaryota > Metazoa > Chordata > Actinopteri > Kurtiformes > Apogonidae > Siphamia > Siphamia tubifer. Next base: position 29,968,131 of record CM035784.1, read on the forward strand.
TGACATGTGACTGACGTGTGACTGACGTGTGACTGACGTGTGACTGACATGTGAATGACATGTGAATGACATGTGACTGACATGTGACTGACATGTGAATGACATGTGAATGACATGTGACTGACATGTGAATGACATGTGACTGACATGTGACTGACATGTGACTGACATGTGACTGACATGTGACTGACATGTGACTGACATGTGACTGACATGTGACTGACATGTGACTGACATGTGACTGACATGTGACTGACATGTGAATGACATGTGACTGACATGTGACTGACATGTGACTGACATGTGACTGACATGTAACTGACATGTGAATGACATGTGAATGACATGTGACTGACATGTGACTGACTTGTGACTGACATGTGACTGACATGTGAATGACATGTGACTGACATGTGACTGACATGTGAATGAGATGTGACTGACATGTGACTGACATGTGAATGACATGTGAATGACATGTGACTGACATGTGAATGACGTGACTGACATGTGACTGACATTTTAATGACATGTGACTGACATGTAACTGACATGTGACTGACATGTGACTGACATGTGAATGACATGTGACTGACATGTGAATGACATGTGACTGACATGTGACTGACATTTTAATGACATGTGACTGACATGTGAATGACATGTGACTGACATGTGACTGACATGTGAATGACATGTGAATGACATGTGAATGACATGTGACTGACATGTGAATGACATGTGACTGACATTTTAATGACATGTGACTGACATGTGACTGACATGTGAATGACATGTGACTGACATGTGACTGACATGTGAATGACATGTGAATGACATGTGACTGACATTTTAATGACATGTGACTGACATGTGAATGACATGTGACTGACATTTTAATGACATGTGACATTGAGAGGTTGGTGGTTCGTGTCCCGGCTCTAACTGTCCACATGTCAAAGTGTCCTTGGTCAAGACACTGAACCTGTCTTAGTCTCCCAGTAGGACTGACCTTTGACCTTAGAACCTACTGGTGTATGAGTGTGTGTGAATGAGTGAATGTGAAGCTAATGTAAAGAACTTAGAACCATGAAGGTGGAACAGAACTATATAAATGCAGAACATTTTCATCCATGTTCTGCCCCAGAATATGAATAATAATGAAACAGAATAAAGAAGGTGAAGCTCGTTCACATTTGGAGGTGGACCCACCTGCGGTTCATGATGTACGGTGTTTGGTTGACCCACTCCCACTTCCCTGTCCGTTCATCTGTTAAACCGACCCAGTAGAAAGCTCCAGAAGCATGACGCAGGACAAAGTTCTGTTACACACACACACACACACACACACACACACACACACACACAGTTTTATGTTCTAATCTAGTCCAGGAAGTATATGGACCTTTTTCACAAACATCGTAAATACGTCAGAGGAGCGTTACCGAACTTCCTGTTTGTTTGTTTTTTGTTTGTTTTGTTTTTTTTTGTTTTTTCCTGTTAAATGTCCAGACGGTAGAAAGATGCTAATATTGAAAGAGTTTTTTCAACTTCCTGGAGAAATTTGACACTTTTAACATTTGTAGAAACATTTGTAGAAATTCACTAACGAAAAAATAAACTTGATAAGTAGACAGAGCCCTGGGGCTAAGGCTACTGAAGTGATAAGTGTGTCCACCAGTCATTAGTGTGTCCACCAGTCATTAGTCTGTCCACCAGTCATTAGTCTGTCCACCAGTCATTAGTCTGTCCACCAGTCATTAGTCTGTCCACCAGTCATTAGTCTGTCCACCAGTCATTAGTCTGGTCCACCAGTCATTAGTGTGTCCACCAGTCATTAGTCTGTCCACCAGTCATTAGTCTGTCCACCAGTCATTAGTCTGGTCCACCAGTCATTAGTGTGTCCACCAGTCATTAGTGTGTCCACCAGTCATTAGTCTGTCCACCAGTCATTAGTGTGTCCACCAGTCATTAGTCTGTCCACCAGTCATTAGTGTGTCCACCAGTCATTAGTCTGTCCACCAGTCATTAGTCTGTCCACTTCTACCTAGGACTAGGGTTCTATGGTTATGTATGGACAGTATAGAGGACATGGACTATTTGACTATTTTATATTTGTTCTGTCTATGGTTCAAGTCAACGTCTCATTAGCATAATGCTAACGTTAGCCCAATGCTATCATAATCTGTTCACATTTGTCTCTGGCAGTGTGTGTTTATGTTAGTGTTTGTTTGTCATAATATCTAATGTAGTAGACGGGCAGGTTTTTGTGAGGGTTAGATGTTACCCATGACAAATAAAAAAAGAGGATGGTCCCAAACTCCAGGTTTGATCAGTGTTCATACATTTACTGTGACTTACTGCTGTTGCACTAACTACTGTTCACTGTTCTATCACTATTTACATTCTTTCCTTCCAATGCTACTGTTGTTTACTGCTGACACTGATGTACTGGCATGGAAAGGTTAAAGGTCACAACTACAGTTTAAGGACAACATTACTTATTTGTGTTCACCATAACTTTAAAACCATGGACATTTGTTTTATCTCAACTCATAGCGACGTTAACAGCTGCCGTTTTTGACAGCGTTCATATACTGGCTCCTTTTTCCTGTAGGAATAGAATCATTCCAAGGAAAAATGCTAGGGTTTCAAACCGTCATCCCCAGATGTAGTGTTCTGATGTGAAGTGTCTGCTGCAGACGGAAGTGCTCCTGTTTTAATGATAAAACTGGGCCCTTCATAACACTGAATAGCCTGGACCCATTTTCCTCTAGCTTCACCGTTAACAGGGAAGGAGTGGAAGGAAATATAAGATGCTTCTGGACATGACAACAACATCCTGGTATGTTATAATAACTGTTGGTCCATGCTGTCATCTGTGGCATTTAAGTTTTACTGGTGCAGAAGTAGGGGTACGCTCCACTTACGTATGTCTGGTGCAAAATGCAGAAGTTGTGAAAAAGGTTCATACTGTTTCCTCTAACCCACAAACCCAGTGATGTTCTGTGATTGGCTGACATCACACCAGACCCCGCCTCCTCTCACCCAGTCGTCGTCGGTCAGCAGGATGACCAGGTGACCTTCGTGGCCATTGCACCAGTTTTTGGCTTCGTTCCAGTTTAAGGAGATTTTACTGAAGAAAAAACAACTGGTGCCGAACTGTTCCCATTCCAGAGGACAACAACCGTCTACCACTGAGGCTAACAAACAAACAAACAAACAATGCTGTTAGGACAACAACCGTCTACCACTGAGGCTAACAAACAAACAAACAAACAATGCTGTTAGGACAACAACCGTCTACCACTGAGGCTAACAAACAAACAAACAAACAATGCTGTTAGGACAACAACCGTCTACCACTGAGGCTAACAAACAAACAAACAAACAAACAATGCTGTTAGGACAACAACCGTCTACCACTGAGGCTAACAAACAAACAAACAAACAAACAAACAATGCTGTTAGGACAACAACCGTCTACCACTGAGGCTAACAAACAAACAAACAAACAATGCTGTTAGGACAACAACCGTCTACCACTGAGGCTAACAAACAAACAAACAAACAAACAATGCTGTTAGGACAACAACCGTCTACCACTGAGACAAACAAACAAACAAACAGTGTGAATGTTAGTTGTTACTGTTGTGAATCAGTCGTTCCACGGAACATTTGAGTAAATTAACGGATCTGCTGATGGAGTCCAGAACTGACAACTGCTTTAAGGCCTCTGAAACTGAAATACACACAAGTACACACGCAAATATACACAAAAATTAATGACCAGATATGAAAACATAAAAACAAGTTCAAATAAAGTCAAATAAACATGTGTCAAACCTGAGATCAGCTGATCCTTGTTATATTCAACTGCAAACTTCAGCCGCTGGACGTCTTTAACTGCACCTAGATTTAACCCAGGATAAAGTTAGGTTAACCCAGGATAAAGTTAGGTTAGCCCAGGATAAAGTTAGGTTAACCCAGGATAAAGTTAGGTTAACCCAGGATAAAGTTAGCTGAAGCCAGGATAAAGTTAGGTTAGCCCAGCTAACATTAGCTAACAGTAGTGTAGATTATCAGGTAAGCTAACATTAGCTAACAGTAGTGTATATTATCAGGTAAACTAACATTAGCTAACAGTAGTGTATATTATCAGGTAAGCTAACATTAGCTAACAGTAGTGTATATTATCAGGTAAGCTAACATTAGCTAACAGTAGTGTATATTATCAGGTAAGCAAAGGTGGTAAAAGTACTTAAATTCTGTACTTAAGTAGAAGTACTTTAAAAAATACTCTTTTTCTTGTCATGAACACAATATTTTTCTAAGCAGGAAACATCTGAAAAGTTTCAAAAGTATCTAAAATAAATCCTTTAAAAGTCAGTTAGTGTGAAGATAATGTGATCAGGTCACAGTTACTGAGTTTAATGGATATGGACAAAACATTTAGGAAAAAATAAAAAGTCACGAGACTTTTTAAAATGATAAATATGAGATAAAAAATAAAACTTTAAAAAGTCACAATTGTGAGATAAAATAGTTACCTGTGGTAGTTGCCATAGTTACCTGTGGTAGTTGCCATAGTTACCTGTGGTGGTTGCCATAGTTACCTGTGGTAGTTGCCATAGTTACCTGTGGTGGTTGCCATAGTTACCTGTGGTGGTTGCCATAGTTACCTGTGGTAGTTGCCATAGTTACCTGTGGTAGTTGCCATAGTTACCTGTGGTGGTTGCCATAGTTACCTGTGGTAGTTGCCATAGTTACCTGTGGTAGTTGCCATAGTTACCTGTGGTGGTTGCCATAGTTACCTGTGGTAGTTGCCATAGTTACCTGTGGTAGTTGCCATAGTTACCTGTGGTAGTTGCCATAGTTACCTGTGGTAGTTGCCATAGTTACCTGTGGTAGTTGCCATAGTTACCTGTGGTAGTTGCCATAGTTACCTGTGGTAGTTGCCATAGTTACCTGTGGTAGTTGCCATAGTTACCTGTGGTGGTTGCCATAGTTACCTGTGGTCAGCTGGTGAGTGTCTCTCAGTCTTTCACTCACGTTCCAGACTTTAGCCTCAGCGCCAAACAGTCGATTCATGGTTTTTGTGTCTGAGGGACAAAGACACACAGAGACATTTGTCCATTTGTCTTTTATATGAAACAAACATGTGTGTCCACTCATATGTCCACTCGTTTGTCCACGCATATGTGCATTCGTGTGTCCACTCATGTATCTACTCATGGGTCCACTCATATGTCCACTCGTATGTCCACTGTGTCCACTCATATGTCCACTCGAGTGTTCACTCGGGTATCCACTCGTGTGTCCACTCATATGGCCACTAGTGTGTCCACTCGTGTGTCCACTAGTGTCCACTCATATGGCCACTAGTGTGTCCACTCATATGTCCACTAGTGTGTCCACTCATATGTGCACTTGTGTGTCCAATCGTGTGTCCACTCATATGTCCATTCATATGTTCAATATTATGTCCACTCATATGTCCACTTGTGTGTCCACTCATATATGCACTTGTGTGTCCAATCGTGTGTCCACTCATATGTCCACTTGTGTGTCCACTCATATGTTCAATAATGTGTCCACTCATATGTACACTCATGTCTCCACTCATACATCAAATTGCATGTCCACTCATAAGTCCACTCGTGTGTCCATTCATATGTCCACTTGTGTGTCCACTCAAATGTCCACTAGTATGTCCACTCATGTGTCCACTCATATGTTCAATAATGTGTCCACTCATATGTCCACGTGTGTGTCCGCTCATGTGTCCACTCATACATCCACTTGTGTGTCCACTCATATGTCCACTCGTGTGTCCATTCATATGTCCACTCGTGTGTCCATTCATATGTCCACTTGTGTGTCCACTCACATGTCCACTTGCGTGTCCACTCACATGTCCACTTGCGTGTCCACTCATATGTCCACTAGTGTACCCACTCGTATATCCACTCATACATCCACTTGTGTCCACTCATATGTCCATAGTGTGTCCACTCATATGTCTACTCGTGTGTTCACTTATATGTCCAGTAGTGTGTCCACTCATATGTCTACTCGTGTGTCCACTCATACGTCCACTCGTGTGTCCACTCGCGTCCACTCACTCGTTGCCCCGACAGCGATGATCAGGGCCAAGATCAACATTGCCATGGCAACAGGAAACAACCAGCGCCTGAACCTGAAGACACTGGAGAAAGAGACAGGAGACGGCTCTAACAGACAGAAAGATGGACAGAAAGACAGAGAGAGAGAGAGAAAGTAAAGCAGAAAGATGAAAAGACAGAGACAAAAAAAACCACAGGTGCAGATTTTAGTGTGTAGGTTTAGTAGGTTCAGTCAGACAGACAGGCACACATCGACAGACAGAAAGACACACAGACAGAAAGACACACAGACAGACACAGGAAGACAGACAGAAGGACACAGGCAGAGGAAGACACATACAGACATAGACAGACAGAAAGACACACACAGAAAGACACAGGCAGACAGAAACAGACAGACACAGACAGATACAGAAAGACAGACAGACACTGGCAGACAGAGAGAAAGACATGGGCAGACAGACAGAAAGAAAGACACAGACAGAGACACAAAGACAAACAGGCACACGGAAAGAGACAGAAACAGATATAAACAGACAAACACAGGCAGATAGACAGGAAGACACAGAGACAGACAGACAGACAGACAGACATAGGCAGACAGAAAGACACAGAGACAGACGGAGAAAGACACAGACAGGCAGAAAGACACAGAGACAGACAGAAACAGACAAACAGAAAGACACAGAGACAGACAGAAACAGACAAACAGAAAGACACAGACAGATACAGACAGACAGGCAGATACAGAGAGACAAAAAGACAGACAGACATAGAAAGACAGAAAGACACAGAGACAGACAAACAGACAGAGACTGGGAGACAGGTAGAGTTAGACAGTCACAGGCAGACAGAGGCAGGCAAAGGCAGACAGACATAAAGACACAGAGATACAGAGACAGGTAGACAGAAAGACACAGAGACAAACACAGACAGACAGACAGACAGACAGACAGACAGACAGGCACACGTAGACAGACACAGGCACACAGACAGAGAGAGACACAGACAAAGAGAGAAACACACAGACACAGACACAGGCAGACAGACAAAGGACAAAGGCAGACAGAAAGACACAAAGACAGACAGAAACAGACAGACAGACCTAGACAAACAGCAAGACACAGACAGACACAGGCAGAAAGACAGCGAGAAAGAAAGAGAGAGATAGACAAAGACAGAAAGACACAGACAGGCAGACACATAAAGAAAGACACAGACAGAAAGACACAGAGACAGACAGAAAGACACAGGCAGACAGACAGAGAAGGACCGAGACAGACACAGACACACAGAAAGACACAGACAGACATAAAGACACAGGCAGACAGACAGAAAGACACAGAGACAGACATACAGACAGAAGCAGACATAGACAGACGTAGACAGACAGACACAGACAGAAAGACACAGGCAAACAGAAAGACATAGAGACAGATTGAGATAGACAAACACAGAGAGACCGAAACAGACAGACAGACAGACACAGGCAAACAGACAAAGACACAAACAGACGGGCAGACAAAGATGGACACAGACAGACAGACACAGGCAGACAGACACGGGCGGACACACAGAAAGACACAGAGACAGACAGACAGACACAGGCAGACAGACAAAGACACAAACAGACAGGCAGACAAAGATGGACACAGACAGACAGACACAGGCAGACAGACAGAAACACACAGAGACAGACAGACACAGGCAGACAGAAAGACACAGACAGACAGAAAGACACAGAGACAGACAGACAGAAAGACACAGAGACAGACAGACACAGAGACAGACAGACAGACACAGACAGGCAGACACAGCAAGACACAGACAGACAGGCAGACAGACATAGATAGACACAGACAGACAGGCAGACAGACACAGATAGACACAGGCAGACAGACAGAAACACACAGAGACAGACAAAGGCAGACAGAAAGACACAGACAGACAGACACAGGCAGACAGAAAGACACAGACAGACACAGAGACAGACAGACACAGACAGGCAGACAGACACAGATAGACACAGACAGACAGGCAGACAGACACAGACAGACAGGCAGACAGACACAGATAGACACAGACAGACAGGCAGACAGACACAGACAGACAGGCAGACAGACACAGATAGACACAGACAGACAGACCTTTGTTCCAGAAGGAGCTGCTTTCATCTTCAACATCATCATGATACTCAGTTGTCATGGCAACAGTTTCTGCTTCTGCTGCGTCTTCTTCTTCTAGACTGTGTGTGTGTTTCTGTGTGTGTGTGTGTGTGTGTGTGTGTGTGTGTGTGTGTGTTCAGAGGTCGATGGCCGTCAGATGAACTTTGAACCAGTAAACATCACTGTTTGTTTGATCCACAGAGACCCCTCCCATCTGTGGAGGCCACTCCTCTATCTGTGGGGCCTTTAGTGTTCACAGGGACATGAAGCCACGCCCACAATTTAATGAGGCCACGCCCATAATTTGATTAGGCCACGCCGACAGGGACACTCCAGTGTGTTATAGGTGTTTTGTGTCCACTGTGATCACACACTCAGCCATTAGACCCCCTGAACATGCACTCACTAGGGCTGTAAACTTTCCTCTTCAATCCCATTCGAATTTCATTCCTTTTTTTTTTAAAAGAAATTAGTTTTTATGTTAAAATATAGTCTATTTATGCATTACTATAGGTTTACATGTAGGGCATGGGGTTATTATACTTTTTCTGTGACGTGTTCAGCTGTGTGGGTTTCCTGGACTTGGGCTGTTTTAAGAATGATGTCCTTTAGTTCCAATCATCGTTTATGAAATGTGCGGAGACTGTCACATATGACTCGGTCGTTATCGAGGTCCATCCATCTGTCGTCAGGGAAATGTTTTCTCCGCTTAGCATTTTTTTAAATGTTGTCCTTAGTTGCATCGTAAAGTTTCACATCCCTATCACTTATGGTTGAGCGAGAGGGAACCTCGTACCTGGGTTCTAACTCCCGAACGAATTCTTTAAACCCAGACCCCTGTCATATATTGATCGGTCTCATGTCTTTACAAATAAATGGTGTCAGTGTGTCTGTTATCTTTCTTTGACGTTCCGCCGATAAGCCCCGTGAAGAGGAGGCATGCATGAACGAGGTGATGCACGCCTGCTTGGGCTGAGGTTCAGCAGGCCTAGCGCTATCTGAAGTTAGCTCCGCCTCTGCTAACTTGCCAGGGTGTTCGGTTAACAGGTGTGTCCGCATGTTGCTGGTTGTAGTGTGAGTCTGGCACAGCTTACATATTACCATGTCGTTGCTTGTTATTTTTCCCTTTTCTGAGGAAAAGTCAAAGTATTTCCATCCCACACTTCTGTTGTGCTCAGGAGTGGTAATCTCCGCCCGTGTATTCTCCTCGCTCGCCATGATCAAATTCTGATAACTGTTGCCTAGGCAACGCTATGATAACGTTCAAGCATTGAAGTAACTCGATAACTCAACGTGAGATTTGGATTCAGTCAGACTCAGACTCATGTGACAAAAACGAATAGAAGAACGGCAAAAATGATGTCATCGTTGCTTCAGGAGGATACACAGAGCTAGCTTAAACATGTGATCCGTTAGTTTCCAGTGTGTGAAATAGAAGAGCACAGTTGTCGTTCAGACCCAGAGTGACAGAACAACAAAAGGGTTAGATAAGCAACAGTCCAGCTCCACACACCTACCACATCATGTCACTGTGCATCGTTCAACAATTCAGATGCATTATCTGAATTATCTGAAGCACATTTGGACACGCCCACTTTATTTTAGAATAAGGTTCTGTGGACTGATGAAAGTAAAACAGTTATATGGACATAAATGTTAAATGTTCTACATTTATATAGTTCTGTTCCACCTTCATGGTTCAAAGTTCTTTACATTAGGTTAACATTCACCCATTCACACTCCAGTAGGTTTCTAAGGTCAAAGGTCAGTCCTACTGGGGGCCTAAGTCAGGGTTCAGTGTCTTGCCCAAGGACACTTCGACATGTGGACAGTTAGAGCTGGGACGCGAACCGCCAACCTCTCGGTCATTGGGCGACCCACTCTACCAACTGAACCACAGCTTTAACCTTTGACCCTAACGACCCACTCTACCAACTGAACCACAGCTTTAACCTTTGACCCTAACGACCCACTCTACCAACTGAACCACAGCTTTAACCTTTGACCCTAATGACCCACTCTCCCAACTGAGCCACAGCTTTAACCTTTGACCCTAACGACCCACTCTACCAACTGAACCACAGCTTTAACCTTTGACCCTAATGACCCACTCTACCAATTGAACCACAGCTTTAACCTTTGACCCTAATGACCCACTCTACCAACTGAACCACAGCTTTAACCTTTGACCCTAACGACCCACTCTACCAACTGAACCACAGCTTTAACCTTTGACCCTAATGACCCACTCTACCAACTGAACCACAGCTTTAACCTTTGACCCTAACGACCCACTCTACCAACTGAACCACAGCTTTAACCTTTGACCCTAACGACCCACTCTACCAACTGAGCCACAGCTTAAACCTTTGACCCTAACGACCCACTCTACCAACTGAACCACAGCTTTAACCTTTGACCCTAACGACCCACTCTACCAACTGAACCACAGCTTTAACCTTTGACCCTAACGACCCACTCTACTGTAACCCAGGTGATAAAACTTGTGCCTGCCTAGTATTTCTGCCCTTTACCTGTTAGCCACTCCCTGCGGTCCTCTTTGCGTGAGCGCAGCCAATCGGTGCGTCTCTTTAAATAGTCACTGCATTCAGGTCTGTTATGCACAAGCAGTCGGGGAAGCAGGACGCGAGAGGAGCTACAGGTCTGTTTCGTCGTGTCTTTGTTAATTATTTTTTATAAACCCGGTTGTTGCTTAAAGGTGTATTTATCAACTTGTAGGAGCCGTCTACCGTGCCAACCGTGGAAGAAAGTGGAGATTATATGTTGATTAAAATCGCGGAACTGGTGAGTCTACAATTGTTTGTAGCATAGCATTAGCTGCGCTCCATTCACTTATATGGTGCCGGTTAGCTTAGCGTTAGCCTACCTGCTCCCGTGCTTCGTCGGGTGCAGGTAGCGCATTTGATACAAACTATGCCTGTTTCTGCCAACTTGGGTCATTGAAATGCAATGTTTTGACTAACCGTCCATTACACTTAGCACTTTGATTGTTTCTTTTATATGGATGCACATTGCTGCTGTTAATTCACTGGCATTTTATGTGCTTTATTATTAGACCTAATGAATAACATGCCGTTTATTTAAACTGAGCACTGTTAATCAGATGTAATAATGAGATGTATTTTGAGTGTTTATATTGTTTCTGCCAACTTGCTTCATTGGAATGTTGCTAAATAATATAGCACATGTTATTTGGTATTTGCTATGAATGTATTTCAAATGTTTTCTGTTGTTGGAATGTAATTTGTAATATTTATAGTGCAATCAGTGCTATTTATTATTGAATTGTGTGCACATTGAACAGTTAATGAAGATAATGTACATTATGATTTATTGCAACTTTGGTCCTGTTCTGCAGGCCAGGTTCCAATTAATGATGGCGAGCTAAGGACCAGGCCCTAGAGCCTAAAAGAAATTGTCTAGCAAATCTGCTGAAGAAACTAGGAGTCGCATCTCTCCTGCCAGGCCGGTAGGGGGCTCCTAGCAGCCCACAAAACTCTCTCCCCCACTCGAACTCTCTCCCTTTATCACCGACCACTTCAATAACAATTTCCCCCTCACAAACAATTTCACCCCCCTTTGGACTGAACAATAGTGAACCCAGACGTGGGTTCCTTAAATGAACTGTGGGTGGGATTGGGAATCTCCGGGATTGTTTTCTTTGTGATATATTGAATTGTCAACTGTATTATTGCAAATTGCTATTTTTTTTTTTTTGTTGTATTAAGCACTGTAAATAATAACACCCAATTGTCTATTCAAAACTAAAATGTATGGTACCATCAAAATCAAATTTCTGTCTCTTGTTTCTCGCTCCATGAGCGATCCTAGCTTCTGATCACTAGCCTATAATAAACTGTTATATTCCTACAACTAAGGTAATACCCAATCATATTTTCCCATATATTTAAGTAGTACTTGCTACATAAAAGTGGCGAGCCAGCCAGGAGTGAGTACGGACACAGTTGAACATAAAAGAATAGCAAATTTGACATTGTGATTTGACATTGTGTTACCAACATGGACATTTTGGAGAAACAAGGCTTTAAAATTCCGAACTCTGTTTTGATAAAATCTGTCAATAATTCTAAAACTGATGATGAGGTAGTCGAATTTTTGAGTCAGTTTGGCAGAACGTCAAAAGTGACAGTCATAACCGAAGCCGATAGTTGTTTTTATAACATGATTATTGTTGAATTTGAGTCAGGCAATGCTCTGGTCGAATTACGCAAAATTTTGCCGTACACATACAACTGTGATCAAGACAAAGTAATTTATGAGATCACTGAACTTTCAACTGCGTGTTCTGAAATTGAAGGCAAAATTAAAACTCAAAAGTATTTGGGCGAATTGAAAAATTTGGCAAAACTCACTGGGCAGGACTATGCTGAGGTCCTAAAGGGTGTTATGTCTCTACTGGGCCAGTCCATCCTCGAGCAGAACCCCACTATGGAAGTGAAGACTCTCCCGGATGAAAAAGTGGAGGTCTTGGCGCCAGTAACCAGTACTGCATTCCCTACTCAGCAGTCCAGTGCAGCCACTTCTAGTCTGCCTCAAGTGGGCATGGCTACAACTCACAACGCAAATGATGAATCACAACAACATTCTCAAAATCCTCATGGTCATTACACGACAAGACCGTCTCTTCCTGCAATGTCTTTTGCAGATCTCAATCCACCAGGGATACAACGGTATGTGGTCGAACACATTGTTAAAAGTGATGAAAATGCTGTACATATGTCTTCACAAAAACTCCGATCATTCTCAGGCAGAGCACCAAGACCACAAAATGAATCAGATTATGAAACCTGGCGCTCTGGTGTTGATCTTCTTTTAAAAGACCCTGCTGTTTCAGATCTACAGCGTTCAAGAAAAATAATTGAAAGTCTTCTTCCTCCTGCCGCAGATATGGTGAAGCATCTTCAGTCAGACACACCACCATCAGCTTATCTCCAGATTCTTGACTCTGCATATGGAACAGTCCAAGATGGCGATGAGCTGTATGCTAAGTTTATGGAATTGTTTCAGGATGCAGGAGAGAAGCCATCCACCTACTTGCAACGATTGCAAGTCGCTCTCAACTTGGCTGTGAAAAGAGGAGGAGTCAAAGCAACTGATTTGGACTGGCATCTACTTAATCAATTTTGCCGTGGCTGCTGGAACAATACACTCATATCGGAACTACAACTGAAGCAGCGCAAATCCCATCCGCCATCTTTTGCTGAGTTGTTGCTGTTACTTCGAACAGAGGAAGACAGAGATGCTGCAAAAGCTGAGCGTATGAAGCAGCACCTGGGCTCAAAAGCCAAAGCCGGGGTGCATGCTCAATACACTTATGCTTCACAAGAAGAGCGCAAAGTTGATGCACTGACTTCCCTCACTCAGCAGCTCGCACAGCAGCTTGCCGACATTCAAAGGCAGCTAGCATCTCTAACATCTCAGAACAAGAAGCAGCCTTCTGTTTCCGAGCCATCTCGTGTCAGCAAGCTCAGTGAAACCTGGAAGACCAGTAAACCAACCTCACGCTCCGCTCATAAAGTCCCAAAGCCAGGCTACTGTTATAACTGCGGAGAAGACGGACACATGAAGACCCAGTGTGACAATGCTCCAAACCCCTCACTTGTAGCCACAAAGAAAAAACAGTTCAATGAGAAGCAGAAAAAATGGCAGAGATCAAACCCTCACAGTGCGCCATCTTTAAACTGAATTGTGTTCCTGTTGAGGGGCGAACGGGAACTGCTGAGGATCAACAATGTCCCACCAAGCAGATACCAGTGACATGCGCAAATCAGTCACATGCCACCCCCACCGAACTCGAACGACTGCCAAAAGGGTTGATTGGATCCAGATGTACCGGACAAGTAAAAATTGCTAATCAAGAATTTTTATGCTTGTTGGATACTGGATCGCAAGTAACAACAGTACCTGCTTCATTCTACAATAAACACTTTTCTCATCAACCTCTTAAGCCACTTTGCGAATTGTTACAAGTAGAGGGAGCTGCTGGACAAGAAGTCCCATACTTGGGCTACATAGAAATCATGGTTACATTTCCGGAAGAATTCATTGGTGAAGATTTGGACATATGCACTCTTGCATTGGTGGTCCCAGATGTAAGACCAGGATTCCAGTCCCAAGTCCTCATTGGGATGAACACGCTGGAACCTCTTTATGAGCACCATTTGGAAAGTGAGTGTGCCAACTACAAACCATTTCAGCATGGCTACAGAGCAGTCCTCCACCTACTCCAGCTCCGGCACCAGCAGATCCAAGGGGCCAGTGACAGTACAGTGAGATTGGCCAGCAAATCTCCTGTAGAAATTCCAGCCAGTTGCACCATGGTTCTCAAGGGTTCCCTTCGGGCCAGTCCATTGCCCGCAGGAAAGTGTGCTCTCATAGAACCACCTTCCACGTCTTTGCCCGGAGGTCTATGTGTGAAGAATTGTCTCATTGCTCTTCCCAGCCAAGCTCTTCATAAAATCCCCATCACTATCACCAATGAATCAGATCAAAACATAACACTGCAACCTTTGAGTGTCATAGCTGAACTCTCCCTGTCACCACAAGTTTTATCACACTGTATATCCAACAAGACACCGCAGAGCACAGAAGTTCCTCTGGATTTCAATTTTGGAAACTCTCCAATTCCTCCAGATTGGAAAGAGCGGATCATAACAAACCTTCAACAAACTCGAGAAGTATTTTCTCATCATGATCTGGATTTCGGATGCACTGATCGAGTGAGACACCATATACGGCTCCACGATGAGACGCCATTTAAACACCGGGCACGGCCTATTCACCCCCGTGACATCGAGGCAGTTCGTGATCACCTGCGGGACCTGCTGGAGGCTGGGGTAATAAGAGAATCTGAGTCGCCATTCTCATCACCAATCGTAGTGGTCCGGAAGAAGAATGGAGATATAAGACTGTGCATCGATTATCGCAAGCTTAATCTCCAGACAATCAAAGATGCTTACGCTCTTCCAAATTTAGAAGAGTCTTTTGCTGCTCTTACTGGTTCCCGGTGGTTCAGTGTGCTTGATCTGAAGTCCGGATACTACCAAATTGAAATGGCAGAAGCTGACAAGGCCAAGACTGCTTTCGTTACTCCCCTGGGCTTCTGGGAGTTTAACAGAATGCCCCAGGGGGTAACTAATGCGCCAAGTACGTTTCAACGATTGATGGAGAGGTGCATGGGTGACCTACATCTTAAGGAGGTCCTTGTATTTCTGGATGACCTCATTATCTTCTCTGACACCCTTGAAGAACATGAACGACGGTTGTTGAGAGTACTCCACCGGCTCAGAGACTTTGGTCTGAAGTTGTCCCCAGACAAGTGCAAATTTTTTCAGACATCTGTGCGCTATCTGGGCCATGTTGTCTCTGAACAAGGTGTGGAGACGGATCCAGAGAAGATAAACGCTTTAAAATCCTGGCCAGTTCCTCGGACGCTGAAAGAACTAAGGTCTTTTCTGGGATTCGCCGGTTACTACCGCAGGTTCATTCAAGGTTACGCCAAAATCGCCAAGCCCTTGAATGATCTGACGAAGGGGTACACATCAACTCACCGCTCCAACCGTAAAGAGTCATCCAGTCCCAGCTACGATGCCAAGCAGCCGTTTAATGAAAGATGGACAACAAAGTGCCAACATGCATTTGACACACTCATCACCCGACTAACAACTGCTCCAGTTCTCGGATTCGCTAATCCCAAGCAACCATATATTTTACACACTGATGCAAGCACCACAGGTCTTGGAGCGGCACTCTATCAAGAGCAAGAGGGGAAGTTGCGTGTTGTTGCATACGCCAGTCGCGGGTTGTCCAGCAGTGAGTCCAAATATCCAGCTCACAAACTGGAATTTCTGGCTTTAAAGTGGAGCGTGACAGAAAAATTCCATGATTATCTGTATGGTTCAACTTTTGTTGTTGTAACAGATAATAATCCATTAACCTACATCTTGACGACAGCTAAGCTGGACGCGGCCAGTCACCGATGGCTTGCTGCACTCTCTACCTACGATTTCAAATTACAGTATCGAGCAGGCAACCAAAACAGAGATGCTGATGCACTTTCACGAAGACCCCATGAGGGATCCTCAGACACTCATTGGCAAAAGGAGTGGGAAATGGTCAAGCAGTTCACCCGTGACCATGTTGATGATCCTAGTGTAGCTATTGAGCTCAATTCAGATGTTGTGGCCGCCATATGCCACAGCAGTCTGGTAAGAACCTCAAGCTCTGCACTATCCTCTGTTGTTTTGGTTGAGTCCTTGAGCATGTCCACTACAGTCCTTCCAGATGTTTACATCAATGAATCTCACGGTTTACCAGTTGTGCCTTCACTATCCCAAGCTGAACTACGGGAGAAGCAAAGAGCAGACTCCATGTTGAGGGAGGTGATCCATCAGCTGGAAACAGGAGAAAAAGTTCTTCCAACGGTGAGAAAGGAACTCCCAGATCTTGTTCTTCTGCTCAGAGAATGGAACCGCCTTGAACTCCAAGACGAGATCCTGTACAGAAGAAGGCAGGATGGAGAGCACATGTCGCTTCAGCTTGTGCTGCCAGAGGAGTTACGTCATGTGGTGCTTACCAGCCTTCATGACGATATGGGCCACATGGGGGCTGAGCGCACACTTGACCTTGTACGATCCCGATTCTTCTGGCCACGTATGGCTGCTGATGTGGAGACAAAGATTAAGACCTGTAATCGCTGCATCAGAAGGAAAAGTCTTCCAGAACGTGCTGCGCCGCTTGTAAACATAAAGACCAGTCGACCGCTTGAGTTAGTATGCATGGACTATCTTTCACTCGAACCCGATGCAAGCAATACTAAAGACATTCTTGTTCTCACAGATCATTTTACCAAGTATGCCGTAGCGATTCCAACTCCCAATCAAAAGGCGAAAACGGTCGCTAAATGTCTCTTCGAGAACTTTATTGTGCATTACGGGTTCCCTGAGCGCCTGCACACGGACCAAGGACCTGATTTCGAGTCCCATCTAATTAAGGAACTTTGCGACATTTCTGGAATTGAAAAGACAAGGACTACACCATACCATCCTCGTGGCAACCCGGTCGAGAGGTTCAACCGGACTTTACTAAGTATGTTGGGTACCTTAGAACCCGAGCAAAAACAGAGATGGAAGGAGTATGTAAGGCCATTGGTTCATGCCTATAACTGCACCAAAAATGAAGTTACCGGCTATACTCCTTATGAGCTCATCTTTGGTCGTTGTCCGAGGCTACCTGTCGACATTGCTTTCAGGTTACCCATCCGAGATGCACCGTCCACATCCCACTCACAGTATGTACAGAATCTTCGTTCACGGCTGGAAGACAGCTATCAGTTGGCATCCAAAAATGCTGCCAAATCAGCTGAAAGGAACAAAACACGTTTCGATCAGAGAGTAAAACCATCCATCCTGGAAGAGGGAGACAGAGTTCTTGTTCGCAACGTCAAGCTGCGTGGTAAACACAAACTGGAAGACAAATGGGAGCGGGACATCTATGTGGTTATTAAACGTGCAGGTGACCTTCCTGTTTACACTGTGCGACCTGAAGCAGATTCCTCTGGACGAACTCGGACCCTGCATAGAGATCTTCTACTTCCATGTGGTTTTTTACAGGCAAGTAAAGAACCTGCTCTGCCATCTACCACATCTACACACAGACCTCAAACACGTGGTCTGAAGAAGTCTGTGGTAGTTCCAGACCCATGTGAGAGTGAAGAAGAGGAAGGTTTCTCTTCTAATGGTTCAGTTCCCCCAACTGTAAGATTTAGGGTTGAGAGAACTCTTCCTGTGGTACCCTCAACCAGCCAACCAAGTGTCCCAGAGTCCACGCACTTACCTGCAAGTAACTTACCTGGGATTGGAGAGTCCTCTCTGCCATCCGCTGTTAAAGATCCATCTTTCTCCAATGTGGAGGAGGATGGCGTCTCTGGAGAACCTGAGGAGGGAGATGAGCTGGAAGCTGAAGCTAATTCTATGATTCCTCCTGGGGTGATGCCTGAGGAAGGCCCAGAGCTCAGTGGCCCAGTAGAGACAGCCCCTCGTGCGGCACTTGAATCACCACCTTCTCTTGAAACGCCCACTGTTATCGCTAATGTAGGAGGTGGGACCGTTGACAACGCTGTTGATTCGGACCAAGCTATTCGTCGATCTTCGCGACAGCGACAACCACCGCAACGCCTACAGTATTCTGGGTTGGGCAAGCCCTTAATTTCGGTAGTGCAAACGCTTTTCCATAGTTTAGCCGACGCATGTGGTGAGGCTTTTTCTCTCCCGGCATTGGATATTCAGTGTCCTTATGCCCCTGTGTCCTTGTAGTGAGCATGCATCGGAGTTGCATGGGTTTAAGGGGGGAGGGTGTAACCCAGGTGATAAAACTTGTGCCTGCCTAGTATTTCTGCCCTTTACCTGTTAGCCACTCCCTGCGGTCCTCTTTGCGTGAGCGCAGCCAATCGGTGCGTCTCTTTAAATAGTCACTGCATTCAGGTCTGTTATGCACAAGCAGTCGGGGAAGCAGGACGCGAGAGGAGCTACAGGTCTGTTTCGTCGTGTCTTTGTTAATTATTTTTTATAAACCCGGTTGTTGCTTAAAGGTGTATTTATCAACTTGTAGGAGCCGTCTACCGTGCCAACCGTGGAAGAAAGTGGAGATTATATGTTGATTAAAATCGCGGAACTGGTGAGTCTACAATTGTTTGTAGCATAGCATTAGCTGCGCTCCATTCACTTATATGGTGCCGGTTAGCTTAGCGTTAGCCTACCTGCTCCCGTGCTTCGTCGGGTGCAGGTAGCGCATTTGATACAAACTATGCCTGTTTCTGCCAACTTGGGTCATTGAAATGCAATGTTTTGACTAACCGTCCATTACACTTAGCACTTTGATTGTTTCTTTTATATGGATGCACATTGCTGCTGTTAATTCACTGGCATTTTATGTGCTTTATTATTAGACCTAATGAATAACATGCCGTTTATTTAAACTGAGCACTGTTAATCAGATGTAATAATGAGATGTATTTTGAGTGTTTATATTGTTTCTGCCAACTTGCTTCATTGGAATGTTGCTAAATAATATAGCACATGTTATTTGGTATTTGCTATGAATGTATTTCAAATGTTTTCTGTTGTTGGAATGTAATTTGTAATATTTATAGTGCAATCAGTGCTATTTATTATTGAATTGTGTGCACATTGAACAGTTAATGAAGATAATGTACATTATGATTTATTGCAACTTTGGTCCTGTTCTGCAGGCCAGGTTCCAATTAATGATGGCGAGCTAAGGACCAGGCCCTAGAGCCTAAAAGAAATTGTCTAGCAAATCTGCTGAAGAAACTAGGAGTCGCATCTCTCCTGCCAGGCCGGTAGGGGGCTCCTAGCAGCCCACAAAACTCTCTCCCCCACTCGAACTCTCTCCCTTTATCACCGACCACTTCAATAACAATTTCCCCCTCACAAACAATTTCACCCCCCTTTGGACTGAACAATAGTGAACCCAGACGTGGGTTCCTTAAATGAACTGTGGGTGGGATTGGGAATCTCCGGGATTGTTTTCTTTGTGATATATTGAATTGTCAACTGTATTATTGCAAATTGCTATTTTTTTTTTTTTGTTGTATTAAGCACTGTAAATAATAACACCCAATTGTCTATTCAAAACTAAAATGTATGGTACCATCAAAATCAAATTTCTGTCTCTTGTTTCTCGCTCCATGAGCGATCCTAGCTTCTGATCACTAGCCTATAATAAACTGTTATATTCCTACAACTAAGGTAATACCCAATCATATTTTCCCATATATTTAAGTAGTACTTGCTACACTACCAACTGAACCACAGCTTTAAACTTTGACCCTAATGACCCACTCTCCCAACTGAGCCACAGCTTTAACCTTTGACCCTAACGACCCACTCTACCAACTGAGCCACAGCTTAAACCTTTGACCCTAACGACCCACTCTACCAACTGAACCACAGCTTTAACCTTTGACCCTAACGACCCACTCTACCAACTGAACCACAGCTTTAACCTTTGACCCTAACGACCCACTCTACCAACTGAACCACAGCTTTAACCTTTGACCCTAACGACCCACTCTACCAACTGACCCACAGCCGCCCATAAGGGGCGTATGCACGGTGGAAGAAGAAGCTAGCATTCCAACACAAACCTTTGGTCCCCACAGTAACATTTGGTGGTGGTCCCATCCTGCTGTGGGGCTGTGGGGGCAGTGCAGGTACTGGTCATGTGGGTACAGTTAAGGTCACATGATTCCAGTCAGTATTGCTCTGGGGCTGGACCACGTTCTACTGAACAGTGATGGACTTGTTCTGTTGGGGTACCCGCTCTATAGCGCCCCCTACATATTTATACTAACATTTACATTTGTGTCAGAATATCACACCCCGTCCACGGTATGAACCCAAAGTGAAAATGACTTTAACTGAAACTTTACTGTTAACTAGAAAAGCCCTGTTAAACTAAACTAGACTGGAGGTCAGAGGTCAGAGGTGAGGACTGGACATGAACAGATCAAACAGCTGATTTACACATTCTGTCCTTTTATTGGTTCTCACAGGGTTGGAGGTCATAGGTTAGGGGTCAGAGGTCAGGACGGGACATTCTCTTTAGTCATGTCCCTCTTGGAGGTCAGGGGTCAAAGGTCATGCCTCCGTCAGGTCATCGTTGAAGTACAACAGGATGGCGGGGGTGAAGAGGTCCTGGTCCAGCTGGTGGTGGTCGTCATGGATACCATTTTGGCTCAGCGTCCCGTCCATGTCCAGAGTCACGCCCTCGTGTTTCCAGGTGTAGCTGGAGGCGTGGCTATTGTTGTCACGGTAACGGTGGAGAATGTGGGCCAGAGTCTCCTCTGAACACACCTGCACCGATGGAACACGTTAGAGACAGAGGGGCAGGGCCAGAGGACGTAGGGGTGGGGACAGAGGATGAAGGGGTGGAGACAGAGGGGCAGGGCCAGAGGACGAAGGGGTGGGGACAGAGGAAAGGGGGTGGAGACAGAGGGGCAGGGCCAGAGGACGAAGGGGTGGGGACAGAGGAAAGGGGGTGGAGACAGAGGGGCAGGGCCAGAGGACGAAGGGGTGGGGACAGAGGATGAAGGGGTGGAGACAGAGGGGCAGGGCCAGAGGACGAAGGGGTGGGGACAGAGGAAAGGGGGTGGAGACAGAGGGGCAGGGCCAGGGAAATGTTGCAGTCTCACCTCCATGGTGGTCTCCTGTGCGGTCAGAGTGTTGATGAACCTAACCGTCCTGGTCCTGGTCGTCAGCTGACCCACCTGGTAGTTCTGATCCCTCCACCAGGGCTGCACAAAGTCTGAGGCCCAGTCTGAGCGAGGGCCGCTGGGGGGCACGTGTACGAAGCGCCCCCTGGGGGTGAAATACCGCTCACACTGGGTCAGTGGGTCCACACAGCGCAACACCTGTACACGTTAAACACACGTTAACAACACGTTAACGACACGTTAAACACACGTTAACAACACGTTAACGACACGTTAAACACACGTTAACAACACGTTAAACACACGTTAACGACACGTTAACAACACGTTAAACACACGTTAACGACACGTTAACACCTGCGTACGCTAAAGTCATATTAATGACACGTTAACGACACGTTAACACCTGCGTACGCTAACGTCATATTAATGACACGTTAACACCTGCGCACGCTAACGACATATTAATGACACGTTAACGACGCGTTAACGACGCGTTAACGACACGTTAACGACACGTTAACGACACATTAACACCTGCGCATGCTAACGACACATTAACACCTGCACACATTAACAATACGTTAATGACACGTTAATGACACATTAACATCTGCACACGTTAGGGACACGCTAACGACACGTTAACACCTCTGGACGTTAACGACAGAACTTTTTATCATAATTTTGACTGCAAAGGCGGTTCCGTTTTTGCCAGTTTGTCTGTGTGTTAGTTCGTAAAATAACTAAAAACGTATGAACGGATTTTGATCAAATTTTCAGGCTGTGTCGGGAGTACCACCAGAAAAAAATTATTACATTTTGGTGGTAATCCACAAGAGATTCTGGATTACTTTGAATTGTATTCTCTATTTACCGAAATGTAAACATTTCTAAGTGATCCAGAATCCAGGATCTCTTCTGGGTCACCACCAAAATGTTGTCATTTGTTTCTAGTGACACTAACAACACAACCTGAAAATTCCATCAAAATCTGTCCCTAACTTTTTGAGTTATGTTGACCCCCCCCCCGGATCATGACCAAAATGTAATAATTTCCAGATCTCCACATTACCAACCCACCCTGAAAATGTAAACAAGGTCCGTCCATAAGTTTTTGAGTTATCTTATAACCTCCTTGGTGGAGGCAGGTCTGCCTTGGCAGAGGTTGGCGCTCTGCGGTTAGAGTCCTTTTCTACTTATCTCAAAATTACGTTGATGCATCAACACCTGCACAAACTAATTCAATTCAATTCAATTTTATTTATAAAGCCCCAAATCACAACAAAGTCGTCTCACAGGGTTTTACAAAAACACAATCAACTACAGAGATACATGAAAAGACCCTCCCCCTGTCCTTAGCTCCTCCCCCTGTTCTTAGCTCCTCCCCCTGTTCTTAGCTCCTCCTTCTCAGCAGAAAAACTTCAAAACCCAGTGGGAAAAAGAAGAAACCTTGAGGAGAACCACACTGAAGGACAGATCCACTCCCATGGACGGACAGACTATAGATCAGGGGTGCTCAATCCTGGTAACCATGGTAACTAAAGGCTCTAGCTCCATCAGACAGTAACCATGGTAACTATAGGCTCTAGCTCCATCAGACAGTAACCATGGTAACTATAGGCTCTAGCTCCATCAGACAGTAACCATGGTAACTAAAGGCTCTAGCTCCATCAGACAGTAACCATGGTAACTAAAGGCTGTAGCTCCATCAGGTTAGGGGTCATTTAATTTTGGCTAATGTTGCACAAGTCAAAAAGGCTGTTCTACATGATCTAATATTTGGGAGTAGTTGATCTATTTTATCTCTAATAGTTGATATTTAATTGTTAAAGAACTGCAGGAAATCATAAGAATGGAGTGTGGATGGAATAACTGGACAGCACAGGATCATGTGACTTTTACTTACGTCTTCAGTTTCGGGGTCAAACCAGCTGCTAATGTCTTTTCCCGCCGCTTCCATGATCGGTAGGAGAAGGACGTCCCCTAAAGGACAGAGAGTGCACACATAAACTAATGCTAACGCTAACTACCACATTAACTAATGCTAACTTTCATTAGTTAACAATGACTAACACTAACACTACCTAATGCTAACTAATGTTAACACTCACACTACGTAACGCTAACTAATGCTAAGTAACGCTATCTAACACTAACACTACCTAATGCTAACTAATGTTAACACTCACACTACGTAACGCTAACTAATGCTAAGTAGCGCAGCGAATCAATGCAAAGGACTGTTTTTTTTTTTTCCTATTATTATTTAACCTGGGTTATCTAACACTAATACTACGTAATGCTAACTAACGCTAAGTAACAGTATCTAACACTACCTACTACTTACTAATGCTAAGTAATGCTTTCTAACACTAACACTAAGACACTTCACCCTCCTGTCTCATGTGTCACTCACACTCATGTGTGAGTGTTTGGTGGTGGTGGGAGTGGGAGGGGTTGCCAAAAAAGGACTATAGAAATCCAATCCATTATCATTTTTATTAACTAATGCTAGCTAATGTTAACACTAAGTAATGCTTGTTAATGTTAACACTAAGTAATGCTAGCTAATGTTAACACTAACGTTAACACTAACAATGAATTCATGTTAACACTAACTAACACTAAATACAATTAATAATCTAATGCTAGCTATACTTAACACTAATAACATTAACTAACAATACCTAACACCAGTACTAACACAAACATTAACTAATGATACCTAACATTAAGGCTAACGAACATTAAATAACATTAACACTAATACTATTAATACCACTAACTAACAGTAACTAATGCTATCACTAACCCTAACACTAACAATAAGTAACACTAATTAACATTAACACTAACTAATGCTAACTAACATTATGCTGTTAGTGTTAACGCTAGTGTTACTGTTAACACTAGTGTTAGTGTTAATGTTGTCATTAACGCTAATTATCGTTAAGACTAATACTAACACTAACCTTCAATTGGTATTTGACACACGCACACACACACGCGCGCGCGCGCACACACACACACACACACGCGCACACACACGCGCACACACACGCGCACACACCTCGGTAGCGGTCAATCAGGGGGGTCAGGTCAAACACTTTGCCCCGGAAGGACACCCACAGATCCTCCGCCGTGTTGTGAGCCGCGACTTCCACCGGGGTGAAGTACCTCTGTCTGCGCATGCTCAGTAACTCACAATCACCTATAACGAAACTCGCCGTTCTGCTCAGTCCCGGTCGGGTCCGGTCCCGAGGTGCTCTGTGTTGTGACGTTACTATGGGAACCCGGTGAAGAGGAGGGGCGGGGTGATGACGTCATGCGTTTTGTCCAGACGGGTTTGTTTTTTATTATTATTGAACAGAGTGAAAAATACAAACTGTTAATCACAGTTATACAATGAATCTAAATTACTTAAAGTTAAAATAAATTATTAAAATATAAAACAATAATAATAATAATCGTATATGTAAATCATGAGTAAAAATACACTTACAACAGTAAATAAACATAACATAAATGTGACTTTTTATCTCAGATTGGTTGAACATTCCTTGTGTCCTCTCTCTCTCTCTCTCTCTCTCACACACACACACACACACACACACACACACACACACACACACACACACACACACACACACTCTCTGTCTTCACTCAGGAATTTTCTCAGACGTGGCACACGCGCACTTTCTCTTTTTCTTCAAATTCCCGTCACTCGCGGGCACGGAAATGAAGTAAACCATTGCCCCCTGCTCTGATTGGCTCTATTTACTCGCCAATCAGTTTTACTGAGCCCATTATTGGCCGTTGTATGCGGAAAAGGCGGGACTCTGGACTTGTGTTGCCAACGGGATCTCGGCCGATCGTGGGATGATATCGCGGGACTTGAACACGAATTCTTATGGAACCGTGATCGAGCGAGCAGCGGAAAAGTGTCTTTTCACTTCGTTTCTGGATAATTCGGTTCCGTTCCCGCCGGAGACATGTCCTCCGGTCTGGGCCTCCTGGTCCTGGGTCTCGTCCTCCTTCACGGGTCTGTGTTCGCCGAGCAGTGGAGGATTCCCGCAGGTAAGGACGCTCCGGAGCTTCCCGTTACCGGCCCTACGGACCCCCAACACGGTGGAGGGCTCCGGTGGTTAGGGTTAGAACACGGTGGAGGGCTCCGGTGGTTAGGGTTAGAACACGGTGGAGGGCTCCGGTGGTTAGGGTTAGAACACGGTGGAGGGCTCCGGTGGTTAGGGTTAGAACACGGTGGAGGGTTAGGGTTAGGGCCCCACTACGGTTCCCTTTGGCCCCAGAAGTTTAGTTTCAACCTTTTAATGATATTTATATTTTACCCAAATGTTTTTTTCCTATGTGTGGAAATACAACATAAGCTTTAAGTTATTAGGTAAAAAGTTTTAATTATGAAATAGAAAGTTATAATTATGAGGTAACGTCAAAATTATGAGAAAAACTTGAAGTTTTTAGATAAATAGTTATAATTATGAAGTAAAAGTCTTAGTTGTGAAATTAAAAAGTAAAAAAAAATAATGAGACCATTCACAGAATCAGGAAATTATTTCATAATGACTAATGAATGTCAGTTCAAAATATTTGATAAGTCATAATTTAGATAAAAAGTCATAATTATTATGTAGCATCCATGTCTTTATTAGTTTTTTTCTTTCGTCATCAGCTAGAAGGAGAACAAATAGGTCCAATCACAATAAAGGTCATGACCTTAACGGAAAAATGAGCTCCTACATTAGTCACTTTCTTATATAAACACATTCACATTACATCTTTAATAATAATAATTCCTATAGCTTGGTGCATGCTTAGCATTTTTATTACACTTTTATAATATATGTATATTTATTTATTTATTTATTTATTTATTCTACTATATGTTGAATGTTGCAGTGTTACACAGAGACAAATACCTAGTTGTAAACTACATGTGTACTATATAAACAATGGCAATAAAACTTTCTGATTCAATTAATTTTACATGTACAAACCTTGTTCTCCTCTTGACTGAAGCTAAAACTTTGTTTTTATATATTTTTATGCTTCTTGTACACTGTAGATTTTGCAGTGTTAATTTGGAGACAATGGGACCAAATACACTCTAGAAGAACTTAAATAAACTCTAAGTGTTGATTTAACACTGCAAAATTTACTGTGTATGTCCTTTCTCCTTTTTCCTCTCAACAGGAAGTTACCAAAATAAAAGCTTGGCAGTTAGAAGGATTTCTATAAATACTGGTATATTAATATGAGTAAAATACATTTGTTGTGAATGAAATATAGCAGTTTCTATGGTTACTATTCTGACCTTTACATATTAGATAAAAATGTATAATTTATTTGGATAGAAAGTACTAATTATTGGATAATAAATGATAATTATTGGATAATAAATGATAATTATTGGATAATAAATGATAATTATTGGATAATAAATGGTAATTATTGGATAATAAATGATAATTATTGGATAATAAATGATAATTATTGGATAATAAATGATAATTATTGGATAATAAATGATAATTATTGGATAATAAATGATAATTATTGGATAATAAAGGTGGATGTTGATGTTTGTCTTTCTGGTTGTTTCCAGAAAACCTGCTGGTTATCACCGTGGCAACCGATGAGACAGACGGCTTCAAACGCTTCATGAGGACGGCGAAAGAGTTCAACTATAGCGTTAAGGTAACCACAGGACAGATAGCTGTTAGCTGTAATAGGTTAGCTTTTACAGGTTAGTTGTTATAGGTTAGCTGTTTACAGGTTAGTTGTTATAGGTTAGCTGTTTACAGGTTAACTGTTTACAGGTTAGCTGTTGTAGGTTAGCTGTTATAGGTTAGCTGTTGTAGGTTAGCTTTTACAGGTTAGCTTTTACAGGTTAGTTGTTATAGGTTAGCTGTTTACAGGTTAGTTGTTATAGGTTAGCTGTTTACAGGTTAACTGTTTACAGGTTAGCTGTTGTAGGTTAGCTGTTATAGGTTAGCTGTTGTAGGTTAGCTTTTACAGGTTAGCTTTTACAGGTTAGTTGTTATAGGTTAACTGTTGACAGGTTAGCTGTTATAGGTTAGCTTTTACAGGTTAGCTGTTATAGGTTAACTGATGACAGGTTAGCTGTTTACAGGTTAGCTGTTATAGAGTAGCTGTTATAGGTTAACTGTTTACAGGTTAGCTGTTATAGATTAACTGTTTACAGGTTAGTTGTTATAGGTTAACTGTTTACAGGTTAGCTGTTTACAGGTTAGCTGTTATAGAGTAGCTGTTATAGGTTAACTGTTTACCTGTTAGGTGTTATAGATTAACTGTTTACAGGTTAGCTGTTATAGGTTAACTGTTTACAGGTTAGCTGTTTACAGGTTAGCTGTTATAGAGTAGCTGTTATAGGTTAACTGTTTACCTGTTAGCTGTTATAGATTAACTGTTTACAGGTTAGCTGTTATAGATTAACTGTTTACAGGTTAGCTGTTATAGATTAACTGTTTACAGGTTAGCTGTTATAGATTAACTGTTTACAGGTTAGTTGTTATAGATTAACTGTTTACAGGTTAACTGTTTACAGGTTAGCTGTTATAGATTAACTGTTTACAGGTTAGCTGTTATAGATTAACTGTTTACAGGTTAGCTGTTATAGGTTAACTGCTTACAGGTTAGTTGTTATAGGTTAACTGTTTACAGGTTAGCTGTTATAGGTTAACTGTTTACAAGTTAGTTGTTATAGATTAACTGTTTACAGGTTAGTTGTTATAGGTTAACTGTAATAGGTTAACTTTTACAGTTTAGTTGTTATAGGTTAACTGTTTACAGGTTAGTTGTTATAGGTTAGCTGTTTACAGGTTAGTTGTTATAGGTTAACTGTTTACAGGTTAGCTGTTATAGGTTAACTGTTTACAGGTTAGTTGTTATAGATTAACTGTTTACAGGTTAGTTGTTATAGGTTAACTGTAATAGGTTAACTTTTACAGGTTAGCTGTTATAGGTTAACTGTTTACAGGTTAGTTGTTATAGGTTAGCTGTTTACAGGTTAGCTGTTATAGGTTAACTGTTTACAGGTTAGCTGTTATAGGTTAACTGTTTACAGGTTAGCTGTTATAGGTTAACTGTTTACAGGTTAGCTGTTATAGGTTAGCTGTTTACAGGTTAGCTGTTATAGGTTAACTGTTAAAATATGTTTCAATGATCCACAACTGTGGGCGACTGCTCACTTCGGGTCAGCCCACACATCACTGGTGTTAAACCATCTGATGTCTGAAGGTTAGGGGTCAAAGGTCAGACCATGTGAATGAAAAAAAACCAACTGAGATATTACCACTGATCTGTTTTAGATGTTTACCTTCAGTGTGACCTTTGACCTCCATTGCTCAGAATCTAATGGCTTCTTCCTCGACCCATTATCTATCATTCCTGAAAGTTTCATCAAATTCCATTCAGAACTTCTTTCTGTAATCCTGCTGACAGACAGACAGGCAGACAGACAGACAGGCAGGCAGGCAGACAGACAGACAGACAGATGAAAACACCATTCAGAGCGTGGTAACTTCATGAATTATATGTAATTTGTGATCTTATGAAATCACAAATCCATTGTTATCAGTCATTATCATGTTAAATCATCATCATTATCATGTTAAATCATTATCATCATTATCATGTTAAATCATCATCATTATCATGTTAAATCATCATCATTATCATGTTAAATCATCATCATTATCATGTTAAAACATTATCATCATTATCATGTTAAATCATCATCATTATCATGTTAAATCATTATCATCATTATCATGTTAAATCATTATTATCATTATCATGTTAAATCATCATCATTATCATGTTAAATCATTATTATCATTATCATGTTAAATCATCATCATTATCATGTTAAAACATTATCATCATTATCATGTTAAATCATTATTATCATTATCATGTTAAATCATCATCATTATCATGTTAAATCATTATTATCATTATCATGTTAAATCATCATCATTATCATGTTAAATCATCATCATTATCATGTTAAATCATCATCATTATCATGTTAAATCATTATCATCATTATCATGTTAAATCATTATTATCATTATGTTAAATCATCATCATTATCATGTTAAATCATTATCATCATTATCATGTTAAATCATTATTATCATTATCATGTTAAATCATCATCATTATCATGTTAAATCATTATTATCATTATCATGTTAAATCATCATCATTATCATGTTAAATCATTATCATCATTATCATGTTAAATCATTATTATCATTATGTTAAATCATCATCATTATCATGTTAAATCATCATCATTATCATGTTAAATCATCATCATTATCATGTTAAATCTTCATCATTATCATGCTAAATCATCATCATTATCATGTTAAATCATCATTATCATCATTATCATGTTAAATCATCATCATTATCATCGTTATCATGTTAAATCATCAATACATGTTGAAAATGGCAAATCTCTGCCGTGACAACACAAAAATTCAATATGGCGTCAGACAGGAAGTAGTGAGTCGATTTAGGTGAACCTGGGTCTGTTTCCTTCTTGTATGTGTCTACTTCTACATGACACATTTCAGAACCATCCACCTAGAATTGGCAACGCTAGAGTGAGAAGAGTGGAAATGTGCACACACGCACACAGACAAACCGTTAAAGCAACATACTAATAATAATGTGCAAAGCAAATCAAAACCAGTTCCCATAAGGTGTCCAAAGGTTGGTTCCAGTGAGGGCAAACAAACACAATGTCGTCTCACAGGGCTTTACAAAAAACCCCCACAATCAACCACAGAAATACATAAAGTCCCAAGTCCCTGTCCTTAGACCCTCCCCCTGTCCTTAGACCCTCCCCCTGTCCTTAGACCCTCCCCTGTCCTTAGACCCTCCCCTGTCCTTAGACCCTCCCCCTGTCCTTAGCTCCTCCCCCTGTCCTTAGACCCCCCCCTGTCCTTAGACCCTCCCCTGTCCTTAGACCCTCCCCCTGTCCTTAGACCCTCCCCTGTCCTTAGACCCTCCCCCTGTCCTTAGACCCTCCCCTTTCCTTAGACCCTCCTTCTCAGCAGGAAAAAACTCCAAAACCCAGTGGGGAAAAATAATAAATGTTGAGGAGAACCACAATGAAGGACAGATCCACTCCCATGGACAGACAGACTATAGATGATCGTCCATTTGTAGATGAAGGAGGGGGGTGCAGGTCCATCCATCAGACAGGTGAGGGTGAGGGAGGAGGTCTTGGGTCACAGGTCAGCACATGACACAAGTTAGTCACTGCAGATCCTGTTGTCTATGGCTCCTTATGCAGATACTGCTGAGAGAGTTGGAAAGGGGACACTTAATATGTAAGACAGGTTTAAGAACTTACAAATACAGACACGAGAGAGAGAGAGAGAGAGACAGGTGACAGGACTCAGTGCCTGTACATCCTCCATCATTTTATCTCCCACTGCAGCTTAGACTGAACTGTGACTTCAGTCTGTTTTTAACTAACAGGAATGTTTTCAACCTCATTTTAAATGTAGAGACTGTGTCGACCTCTTTAATATTAAATGGAAAATTATTCCATCATGTGTATGTTTATATATATATATATATATATATATATATATATATATATATATGTATGTATATATATATATATATATATATATATATATATATATATATATATATATATATATATATATATATCAACAATTACAGGAGGTCATGTGTGGAACATCTGCAGTGAAGAATTGAAAACCTGACAATCATTAGAAAAGTTTCAACACATTTTTATAAAGCACATTCCAATGGATACAAGACATGAACAGAAAAATATGAATCTTTACCCAGGAACAAGTTTCCCTTTTTTCTGATACACATTCTTTCAGATTGTGGTTCTGGTTCTCTTCAGGTTCTGGGTCTGTGGTTCTGACTGGCTCTGGTTCATTTTAGGCTCTGGGTCTGGGTGAGGAGTGGAAAGGAGGCGACATGGCTCGGACGGTGGGTGGAGGTCAGAAGGTCCGATGGCTGAAGAAGGAACTGATCAAACTGTCGGAGCAGAAGGACATGGTGGTTCTGTTCGTGGACAGGTAACTGGACCGGAACCAACACCTGGTTCTGTTCGTGGACAGGTAACTGGACCGGAACCAACACCTGGTTCTGTTCGTGGACAGGTAACTGGACCGGAACCAACACCTGGTTCTGTTTGTGGACAGGTAACTGGACCAGAACCAACACCTGGTTCTATTTGTGGACAGGTAATTGGACAAGAACCAGGTGATGGTTCTGGTCCAATTGTGTGTGTTCCTCAGTTTACACTTGTTAAGAAAATTCAGTCAAATAAACTAAAACCAGGTCTGACCCAGATCTGATCCACATCTAAACGTGACCCAGATCTGATCCACATCTAAACCTGATTAGGACAGTTTATTGGCTTGTTGTCATGGAAACTGAAACACTGAGTTGTGGTTTGGATCTTAACAAACGCCTTCAGCTCCTGGACTCAACGCTGGGAGTGGGGGTGGGGTGTCAAAGGTCAGGGGTCACTGTCGTTGTGTTCTTTTTTTCCAAGTTACGACGTGATCTTCGCGGCCAGTCCCGAAGAGCTGCTGCTGAAGTTTTCTCGCCTGGGACACAGGGTGGTGTTCTCGGCAGAAGGGTACTGTTGGCCCGATGAGAGACTGGCCTCCAAGTACCCACAGGTGCATTCTGGGAAACGCTATCTCAACTCTGGAGGTATGGCAGCCATTTTACTGCAGCGTCGGACTTTAAAGACCACCTGGTCCCAGGTGGAGTTCGTCCTCATCAGGTCTTTGTGTTTCCAGGGTTTATTGGATTCGCTCCAGATCTTGCGGCCATCGTCCAACAGTGGAAATACAAAGATAACGATGACGACCAGCTGTTCTACACCCGCATCTATTTGGACAAGACGCAGCGGGTAAGAAAAGTCTGGAAGAACAGGCTCAACACACCACCAGTCACAGGCTCGGTGTGCCACCAGTCACAGGAAGCATATCTTTAATATTTGGCGGCAACATTTGAATGTAAAGGAAGTGTTCAGTCACAGATACCTGAGGTTGTCATGGAGATGTTTGTGTTTTCAGACCAAGTTCAACATGACTCTAGATCATCGATCCAAAATCTTCCAGAATCTGCACGGGGCTGTCGGTGAGTGTTGGTCAACCTTTAAAATATCCGCTGGTTCCACTTTAAAGGTTTGGGACAGGTACTTCCCAGTGGGCTTGGGGCAGGCACTTCCTTTATGGAGCCTTGTTGGCTCGTGGGATTCCCGAGGCAGCTGGTTGGTACCGGCAAAACAAATGTGCTGCTACCCGAGCGGTTGTAGAGGTATAAAATTTGGATTTGGGAGGAGTTTGGGGAGACCATGGAGGAGGACAATCGTCAGCCTCGAGGAAATTCTGGCAAACTGTGGGTTGCCTCAGGAGGGGGGAAGCAGCTCACCACCAACACCATTTACAGTGGAAGTGGGAGCTGCTAACCTGGACTGGACATGTTATTGTCGGACAGTGGAAGGATTACTTTAGAGACTGACTCACTGCTACATCTTCCTTCGAGGAAGGAGAGGCGGAGGTTCACCCTGAGTACCTTACAT
Organism: Siphamia tubifer; assembly: GCA_020466265.1. Taxonomy (NCBI): domain Eukaryota; kingdom Metazoa; phylum Chordata; class Actinopteri; order Kurtiformes; family Apogonidae; genus Siphamia; species Siphamia tubifer. The sequence continues at coordinate 30,001,341 of CM035784.1, forward strand.
CTGTGGATGTGAAAATCGAAGATTGTTTATTGGTCTCGCAGGAACTTTGTTTTAGACAATCGATCAAACCTGCGACATACAACACATAACATGACACAACAGCTACTTACCCAAATTAGGACACAATATATACGTACCCAAACAAGGACACAATATGTACGTACCCAAACAAGGACACAATATGTACGTACCCAAACAAGGACACAATATGTACGTACCCAAACAAGGACACAATATATAGGTACCCAAAACAAGGACACAATATATACATACCCAAACAAGGACACAATATATATACATACCAAAGAAAGACACAATATATACATACCCACACAGGGACTCAATATATATAGTGGTTCCTTTCTTTTTTGGATAGATGGACATTAAATCTTCTTCCTCATAATGTTTATCTGTGTTTGTCAGATGAAGTCGTCCTAAAGTTTGAGAGATCAAAGGTCAGGGCGAGGAACGTTGCCTACGACACACTTCCCGTCATTATACATGGCAATGGACCCACAAAGGTAAATGACCAATTAACACCATGTGACACCATGTGGTTTTCTGTCCTCACTGTCTTCTTTGGTCCTCAGTTGCAGTTGAACTACCTGGGGAACTACGTCCCCACAGCCTGGACATACGAGAACGGCTGTGGACACTGCGACAATGACCTGCTGTTTTTCGACCTTCCCGTATGAACAAGCACTTTACAGATGTTCGCAGTTCTGTGGTGTACCGAGTGTGGTTCTGGTTGTGAGTTTGGTGGACCATAGTAACCCTGGTTGTGTGGTTCTGGTTCAGGATGCAGAAATGCCCCTGGTCTACGTGGCCGTCTTCATCGAACATGCCACACCCTTCATGGAGGAGTTCCTTGAGCGCCTGGTCACCATGAACTACCCCAAATCCCGACTCCGCCTGTTTATCCACAACAACGTACGATACACGCACACACACACACACACACACACACACACAGAGACACACACACACGTGAGGGTGGGTTCTAAAAGGGACCTGGTTGTAATGCAGGTGGTGTACCACGAGCAGCACATCCAGCGCTTCTGGGAGAATCACAGAGACCTGTTCCCTGACGCTCAGCTGGTGGGACCAGAGGAGAACCTGAAGGAGGACAAGGCTCGAACCATGGCAGTGTGAGTCCCCACAATCTTTGAGGTGTAGCTTAATGTTGTGTGTGTGCAGTAAAGTGTACGGCCACAAAGAACACGAATTTACGTGTGTACACCTGTGACGCACCACGAAAACACCCGAGTCGGTATGCTGGATAAACATAGAAACATAGATAAACCAAATGTGTCCCTCCAGTTCACTCTGTCCTCAACTATGGCTCAGATCAGTTTGATTACTGCTCTGTCCCTGCCCTGGAGGTCCCAGATTTGTGGGAGGGCCAAAGGCCATCGCTTTTCGGTTCACCTGATCTTGCAGAAGCACGTGCAGCATGAGGAATTCCATCACCTCCTCCAGGACCTGTAGTCTAGCTGACGTCCACTTTCAACGTTATTTCAGGCTCAGGTCGGTTCCAGTGTCATACATCATTCTGTCATGACGTTGGCAGGATCTCAATGCTGACTGGCTTTGGTGTTCCAGCATCATGTGAATTCACCTGAAAAGTAATTCTGGATGTGTGAATGTGCAAATTCACATTCGGTGTGACCGTACCATAATGTTGTGTGTGCGTGTGCAGTAAAACATAGGCTAATGTTGTGTTTGTGCGTGCAGCGCAGCATGTCAGAAGGACGTAAAGTGCCAGTATTACTTCAGCGTGGACTCAGACGTTGCTTTGGTGAACCCGGACACCCTGAGGATCCTGATCGAAGAAAATAAGTATGACTGTCCTACTGTGTGACTGTCAGCTTGTCCAGGTCTGGTACCCGTCACATGCTAATCATGTTAACCCCCCACCAGGTCAGTGATTGCCCCCATGCTGTCCAGACATGGGAAGCTGTGGAGCAACTTCTGGGGCGCGCTGAGTCCTGAAGGGTACTACTCCAGGTCTGAGGACTACATCGAGATTGTCCAGGCCAAAAGGATGTAAGTGTGTGTTTATATTCCTAGCTTTATGGGAACATTGATATGATTACACAGTCACACTATGGGGACCTCTGGCACTATGAGGACCAAAATTCAGGTCCCCACGAGGGTTAAATATAAATGTGTTAAAACATAAATCTGTGAAGAAGTATGAACATTTGTGCAGATAATGTGGACCTATAAATGTGTTGTTTTTTCTAACTGTCCCCATAAAGCACGAGGGAAACGTGGCAAAGCCAAACATATTTTGTACCCACAGTGTTTACAGAGGGTCAGGGGACACATGGACTGGAGACATTTCTGAGGTAGTGAAGCTAGTCTGTGGCGTTGGAGCCAAAATGAAATTAAACAAATTTATGAAATAAAAAGCAAAATTCTCAGTCACTAAACACTAACAGATTTAATCCATATATTATTTTCACTGTCAGTAAATGAAAGTCTTTTCAGTTCAACTCATAGTCCAGAAAATACACTATATTGAATATTCTAATTCTGGTGCCTTTGGCGACCGCCTAGTCTGACTATGACTAATGCTGGCCCTGGTCCCCCGTAAGGTCTTCTCCAGGGTACTAGACAGGACGGTACAGTTGGTAGTTCGACTTCAGATGGAGGAGGACCAATTGGTGAATCATATACACTATGGAGGCTGCAGTTGTGTGGACAGAAGATAACCCAAAACTGGAGTAAAAATCACTCCAAACTGATTAAAAGCTTTAAAACTTTGTCGGCGGCACATGCCCTTTGGCCAGGCACTTTTTTTTTGTATGCGTGTGTGTGTACAGTTCCAGCAAGATTTTTAAGCCCCTTCCTTTCACCCCTGGTTTTCAGTGGGGTGTGGAACGTGCCCTACCTCACACAGGCCTACCTGATCAAAGGCAGCGTCCTCAGGTCCACTCTGTCCCGGGTCAACCTGTACCAGGACGACAGCCTGGACCAGGACATGGTCTTCTGCAGGAACGTCCGAGACCAGGTGAGTACCAAACAAGCAACGGCCCCGCCCCCACACCCACTTCAGCCAATAACTGGGCATGTCCCATGTGTCTCAGGGCGTCTTCATGTTTGTGTCCAATCGGGACGAGTTTGGACGTTTAGTGTCGTCGACCAACTTCAACACCTCCAGGCTTCACCCGGACATGTGGCAGATCTTTGACAACCCTGTGGTGAGAAGGACACGCCCAGACCTGGACAGACACGCCCACACCTGGACAGACACGCCCACACCTGGACAGACACGCCCACACCTGGACAGACACGCCCATACATTTTATATATCGTATTATTTAGACTTTTTATTTCATTTAGACTTTTTATCTAATTATTTAAGTTTTTTCTCATTATTTTGACTTTTTAATCACATGATTTTGAATGGACAGACACGCCCACACGTGGACACAGACTGTTGGACACGCAGACATGCCCACACAGCTGTGACCACGCCCACACAGCTCTGCCCCCCCCCCCAAATAGCTCTGACCACGCCCACACAGCTGTGACCACGCCCACACAGCTGTGACCACGCCCACACAGCTGTGACCACGCCCACACTGCTCAGTATAACCTGAGTGTTGGTTCTTTCAGGACTGGAAGGAAAAATACATCCATCAAAATTATTCAAAGATCTTCGAGGACGAGAAGGAGTTTGTGGAGCAGGTAAAAGCACATCTGACATGTCTGTCTGTCACTGGATCAGCTGATCTTTCTGTCTGTGGTGAACCTGTCTGTCTCTCAGCCTTGTCCAGATGTCTACTGGTTCCCAACATTCTCAGAGAAGATGTGTGATCATTTAGTGGAAACCATGGAGGATTATGGGGGATGGTCTGGAGGATCACACAGGGTAAACACCTGTCTGTCTGTACACCAGTCTGTCTGCGCACCTGTCTGTTTGTACACCTGTTTTTACACCTCTCTGTACACCTGTCTGTGTGTACCCTGTCTGTCTGTGTGTAACTTTCTGTTTGTCTATAACATGTCTGTGTCTAACCTGTCTATATGTAAATTGTGTAAACCTGTCTCCAACCTGTCTGTCTATAACCTGTCTGTCTCCAACCTGTCTGTCTATAACCTGTCTGTCTCCAACGTGTCTGTCCGAATGTAACCTGTCTGTGTGTCTCCAACCTGTCTGTCTCCATTCTGTGTGTGTGTCTCTAACCTGTATGTGTGTCTCCAGCCTGTCTGTGTGTAACCTGTCTGTGTGTAACCTGTCTATCTGCAGGATGAGCGTCTAGCAGGTGGTTATGAAAACGTTCCCACAGTCGACATCCACATGAACCAGATCGGTTTTGAAAAAGAGTGGCTGAAGTTTCTGAAGGAGTTCATCTCCCCGGTAACTGAGAAGCTCTACCCCGGGTACTACCCTAAGGTACGCACAGGTGGCAGGGCTGTGGACTCTCTGGGCGGGGCTGTGTGTGTGTGTGCTGTTAGTGGGCGGGGCTAACCGTGTCATGTGTCCAGTCCCAGGCCATCATGAACTTCGTGGTGCGGTACCGTCCAGACGAACAGCCGTCTCTGCGTCCTCATCACGACTCATCCACCTTCACCATCAACATCGCACTGAACAGCAAAGGCTTGGACTACGAGGTAACCATGCCCCCCCTAAACCACAAGGGGGCGGGGTCAAAGGAGAAGGGGAGGAGTCTGTACCACGAAATATCTCTAAAACTCAATGAATACTGTAGATATCACCATGAAACTACATGGACATATACTAGGGCTGGGTGATTTTCTCTTTTTAAAAAATCTCTGATTTTTTCCCAAAAAACTCGATTCACGATACGATTTTTTTTCCCCACGTGGGCTAAATGAAAATGAAAACACTAGAAACGTGGTTTCTTTCGTCTTCTTTTTTAATTAAATAACATGTAAAACAAAAATACTTCTACAAATAAGTGTAAATAATAAATCATTTGTGCAAAAGATGCAACTGCAACCTGAGACTTTGTCTACATGAACTGTAGTAAGTCCAGACATATCCACCACTGTTACAGGAAAAACTGTGCAAAAAAAATAGTTTTGTTGGAAAAAATAAAGCTTAAAATATTTTAACAACTAAAACAATATACATTAATACTCATATTATATGAAAAACATTGTAAAAAACGTAGTAGTGTAAAAGATAAAAATAAAACTAGTAACATTTTTACTTTGTAAGGACAAAATAAAACAAAACCTTATTATCAATCAAACTACTTCAATAAACCTGAACATGTTACCAATATTTTAAATATATGATGTTATTGTGTCTGTTATCGCTCCACATCGTGCTCCATGTTTATCATAAGGTGCAGAGTCCTGCACGGGTTCGGGTACCTGTGGGTGAACCGCAAATTTTCACGAAACGGGTGAAAAATGTTGTGCTGTTTCGGATACGGGTTCGGTTCGGATATCGGGTTCATTTATAGCAGGTCGTTCGGATGCGGATTTTTTTTTTTCCGTCGGAAAACGGGTCGGAGTTTAAACATGACGGGTACGGGCGGTTGCGGTATGTCAAAATCAGAACCGTGCAGGACTCTGATAAGTTGTGTCGCGACAAAAGCTTTCAGTCAGTGTTTGTTGAACATTTTGAAGAAGTGCTGGCAGCGCTAGTCTCTGCTTTCGCTTCAGATGTGCAACTACGGAAAGCAGCCTGGTTCATGGTTTTCTTTTCGCGAGGAAAAAAAGTAAGTGTGGAGGGGAATCGGATTGCACGATTTTCCTAAAATATTAATCGATTTTGTCATAAAACTCGATTTTAAATCTAAATCGATTTTTTGCCCAGCTCTAATATATATATATATATATATAGCTAATGCACATCAGATGCAATGATCCCTTTGAGTAAAGGTCAAAGGTCAAAGTCACACTTAACTAAAAGGTCCAAATCACATTATGGGTTATAACTCAAGAATGGAGGGTCACAGAACTTTCAGATTGGTACCAAATGATGCAGAATGAAAACGTATACAATTATTTGGTGTTATCACCTTCGACCAATAATTTTGAGATCTCTGGAGGTCAAAGGTGACATGTGGCAAAATTAACTTATCTAACACTGTTTGTGTTTATTACATTATTTATTTATTTTTTTTATCTCATATTTAGACATTTTATTGATGGTGTTCAGTGTGTTTAATGCGTGTAGTTCCAAGTCATCCAGACAGTGGTTTGGTTCCAGTTGTGTGTTGAATGTAATGACCCAGATACTGGTGGTGTCACATTTCTTTTTCCCAGTGTTCCACGTCACACAGTTTATTCCATCGCTCTCACATACAAACCAGTTTCTAATCTTTTGTCTTCTTACAAAACTGCAGCACAACTACAAAACAATACAGCTGTTTGTGTTGCTAGATATTAGACTCCACCGCCCTTTCACATCAATACGTAGTCTGATCCACATGACACACCATCAACAGGGTTCTGGACTGGATTATCAGAAGTAGTTTTTAAAAAATGCACTTTTCTACAAAAACCACAGAACATCTTTTATATGGATGAACTCTGGTTGTGTTTAGTGACTGAGAATTTAAACTATTTACCTGATCACCTGTAACAGTGTGTAACTGTGTATGTTAAATGTTCTGCATTTATATAGTTCTGTTCCACCTTCATGGTTCTAAGCTCTTTACATTAGCCTCACATTCACCCATTCACACACACTCATACACCAGTAGGTTTATAAGGTCAAAGGTCAGTCCTACTGGGACACTAAGGGTTCAGTGTCTTTGTCCAACGACACTTCGACATGTGGACTGGCAGAGCTGGGATGCGAACCGCCAACCTCTCGGTCATGGGGCGACCCACTCTACCAACTGACCCACAGCCGCCCATACACACTGTTACACATTATACAATGGGCGGCTGTGGGTCAGTTGGTAGAGTGGGTCAGGTGGTAGAGTGGGTCAGTTGGTAAAGTGGGTCAGTTGGTAGAGTGGGTCAGTTGGTAGAGTGAGTCAGTTGGTAGAGTGGGTCAGTTGGTAAAGTGGGTCAGTTGGTAGAGTGGGTCAGTTGGTAGAGTGGGTCAGTTGGTAGAGTGGGTCAGTTGGTAGAGTGGGTCAGTTGGTAGAGTGGGTCAGGTGGTAGAGTGGCTCAGTTGGTAGAGTGAGTCAGTTGGTAGAGTGGGTCAGTTGGTAAAGTGGGTCAGTTGGTAGAGTGGGTCAGTTGGTAGAGTGGGTCAGTTGGTAGAGTGGGTCAGTTGGTAGAGTGGGTCAGTTGGTAGAGTGAGTCAGTTGGTAGAGTGGGTCAGTTGGTAAAGTGGGTCAGTTGGTAGAGTGGGTCAGTTGGTAGAGTGGGTCAGTTGGTAGAGTGGGTCAGTTGGTAGAGTGGGTCAGTTGGTAGAGTGGGTCAGTTGGTAGAGTGGGTCAGGTGGTAGAGGGGGTCAGTTGGTAGAGTGGGTCAGTTGGTAGAGTGGGTCAGTTGGTAAAGTGGGTCAGTTGGTAAAGTGGGTCAGGTGGTAGAGTGGCTCAGTTGGTAGAGTGAGTCAGTTGGTAGAGTGGGTCAGTTGGTAAAGTGGGTCAGTTGGTAGAGTGGGTCAGTTGGTAGAGTGGGTCAGTTGGTAGAGTGGGTCAGTTGGTAGAGTGGGTCAGTTGGTAAAGTGGGTCAGTTGGTAAAGTGGGTCAGTTGGTAGAGTGGTTCAGTTGGTAGAGTGGGTCGTCCAATGACCGAAAGGTTGGCAGTTCGCATCCCAGCTCTGGCTGTCCACATGTCGAAGTGTCCTTGGGCAAGACACTGAACCCTGACTTAGGCCCCCAGTAGGACTGACCTTTGACCTTAGAAACCTACTGGTGTATGAGTGTGTGTGAATGGGTGAATGTGAGGCTAATGTAATGTAGAGCTGGTTGGTCTACTCTGTCCTTTTTTATAAAGTGCATTGGTGTTATGAGTCCAGTCCAGTTTATTGTTCAGAAGAACACACAATTCAATTTAAATTTTATTTATAAAGCCCTAAATCACAACAAAGTCGTTTCACAAGGTTTTACAAAAACACAATCAACTACAGAGATACATGAACAGTCCCAAGCATCCCCTGTCCTTAGCTCCTCCCCCTGTCCTTAGCTCCTCCTTCTCAGCAGAAAAAACTTCCAAACCCAGTGGGAAAAAGAAGAAATGTTGAGGAGAACCACATTGAAGGACAGATCCACTCCCATGGACGGACAGATTATAGATGAACGTCCATTTATAAATGAAGGAGGGGGGGCTGGTCCAGACAGGCAGGGGCGGGGGACTTGGTATGAAAGATAGGTTATAAAAATGACACAAACAGGTGTGAGAGAGAGAAAGAGAAGAAAGAACTCAGTGTCTGTACTTCCCCCAGCATTCTAACTCCTAGGGCAGCCTAGACTGAACTGTGACTCATACATCATGTATACATGATATATGAGTCACATCATTTTTAACTAACCTGACCATAGTCTTTCTCAAACAGGAATGTTTTAAGTCTAATTTTAAATGTAGAGACTGTTTCTGCGTCTTTAATATTAAAGGGAAGATGATTCCATCAGACAGTAACCATGGTAACTAAAGGCTCTAGCTCCATCAGACAGTAACCATGGTAACTAAAGGCTCTAGCTCCATCAGACAGTAACCATGGTAACTAAAGGCTCTAGCTCCATAAGACAGTAACCATGGTAACTAAAGGCTCTAGCTCCATCAGACAGTAACCATGGTAACTAAAGGCTCTAGCTCCATCAGACAGTAACCATGGTAACTAAAGGCTCTAGCTCCTACTGTACTTTTACAAATCCTGGGAACATTCTGAGAACGAAGGGTTCTATTGGGTTGGTACGGAACCAGATCATCTTTAAGATAAGAGGGGCCCATACCATTAACCCCTGACCTCTGACCCCTAACCCTAACCATTAATGGTTTTATATGTAAGGAGGAGGATTTTAAATTTAATTCTAAACTCAACTGGAAGACAGTGAAGGGTTTTGAGCACAGGGGTGATAGGGTTAGGGGTCAGGGGTCAGGGTTTGGAGCACAGGGGTGATAGGGTTAGGGGTCAGAGGTCAGGGTTTGGAGCACAGGGGTGATAGGGTTAGGGGTCAGAGGTCAGGGTTTGGATCACAGGGGTGATAGGGTTAGGGGTCAGGGTTTGGAGCACAGGGGTGATAGGGTTAGGGGTCAGAGGTCAGGGTTTGGAGCACAGGGGTGATAGGGTTAGGGGTCAGGGGTCAGGGTTTGGAGCACAGGGGTGATAGGGTTAGGGGTCAGAGGTCAGGGTTTGGAGCACAGGGGTGATAGGGTTAGGGGTCAGAGGTCAGGGTTTGGAGCACAGGGGTGATAGGGTTAGGGGTCAGAGGTCAGGGTTTGGAGCACAGGGGTGATAGGGTTAGGGGTCAGAGGTCAGGGTTTGGATCACAGGGGTGATAGGGTTAGGGGTCAGAGGTCAGGGTTTGGAGCACAGGTATGTTGTGTAACAGCGTGTATGTGTTTTGTAGCAGTTGTGTCCCAGTGTGTAACAGTTGTTGTGTATTGTTGTGCGTCCCAGTGTGTAACGGTTGTTGTGTATTGTTGTGTGTCCCAGTGTGTAACAGTTGTTGTGTATTGTTGTGTGTCCCAGTGTGTAACAGTTGTTGTGTATTGTTGTGTGTCCCAGTGTGTAACAGTTGTTGTGTATTGTTGTGTCCCAGTGTGTAACAGTTGTTGTGTATTGTTGTGTGTCCCAGTGTGTAACAGTTGTTGTGTATTGTTGTGTGTCCCAGTGTGTAACAGTTGTTGTGTATTGTTGTGTGTCCCAGTGTGTAACAGTTGTTGTGTATTGTTGTGCGTCCCAGTGTGTAACAGTTGTTGTGTATTGTTGTGTCCCAGTGTGTAACAGTTGTTGTGTATTGTTGTGTGTCCCAATGTGTAACAGTTGTGTATTGTTGTGTGTCCCAGTGTGTAACAGTTGTTGTGTATTGTTGTGTGTCCCAGTGTGTAACAGTTGTGTATTGTTGTGTGTCCCAGTGTGTAACAGTTGTGTATTGTTGTGTGTCCCAGTGTGTAACAGTTGTGTATTGTTGTGTGTCCCAGTGTGTAACAGTTGTGTATTGTTGTGTGTCCCAGTGTGTAACAGTTGTGTATTGTTGTGTGTCCCAGTGTGTAACAGTTGTGTATTGTTGTGTGTCCCAGTGTGTAACAGTTGTGTATTGTTGTGTGTAACAGTTGTGTATTGTTGTGTGTCCCAGTGTGTAACAGTTGTGTATTGTTGTGTGTCCCAGTGTGTAACAGTTGTTGTGTATTGTTGTGTGTCCCAGTGTGTAACAGTTGTGTATTATTGTGTGTCCCAGTGTGTAACAGTTGTGTATTGTTGTGTACCAGTGTGTAACAGTTGTGTATTGTTGTGTCCCAGTGTGTAACAGTTGTGTATTGTTGTGTGTGCCAGTGTGTAACAGTTGTTGTGTATTGTTGTGTGTCCCAGTGTGTAACAGTTGTTGTGTATTGTTGTGTGTCCCAGTGTGTAACAGTTGTTGTGTATTGTTGTGTGTGCCAGTGTGTAACAGTTGTTGTGTATTGTTGTGTGTCCCAGTGTGTAACAGTTGTTGTGTATTGT
>CM035784.1:30016892-30034392 GCA_020466265.1 Siphamia tubifer
ATATGGACTCAACAGCACCACCTGCTGTTGAGTCAGAACATACAGCTGTGTTATATGGACTCAACAGCACCACCTGCTGTTGAGTCAGAACATACAGCTGTGTTATATGGACTCAACAGCACCACCTGCTGTTGAGTCAGAATATACAGCTGTGTTATATGGACTCAACAGCACCACCTGCTGTTGAGTCATGTAAACTACACAACTGTTCTGGCAACGATCACTGGTGTTTGGGAATAAATCCTAAATAATATGGATGTAAATCAGTAAAGTGTAAAGTTACTGCAGAGTCACGTGACAGAATAGTTTATACAACCTGCAGAATTTATAAATGATATTTGGATTTAACAAAACACAACGAGCTTGTGTTTGAATCATTGGCTGTGAATAAAACACATTTTTATATTTATGTAGTTTATATTTATGTAGTTTATGTTTATGTAGTTTATATTTATGTAGTTTATATTTATGTAGTTTATGTTTATGTAGTTTATATTTATGTAGTTTATATTTATGTAGTTTATGTTTATGTAGTTTATATTTATATAGTTTATATTTATGTAGTTTATATTTATGTAGTTTATATTTATGTAGTTTATATTTATGTAGTTTATGTTTATGTAGTTTATATTTATATAGTTTATATTTATGTAGTTTATATTTATGTAGTTTATGTTTATGTAGTTTATATTTATGTAGTTTATGTTTATGTAGTTTATATTTATATAGTTTATATTTATGTAGTTTATATTTATGTAGTTTATGTTTATGTAGTTTATATTTATATAGTTTATATTTATGTAGTTTATATTTATGTAGTTTATATTTATGTAGTTTATATTTATGTAGTTTATGTTTATGTAGTTTATATTTATATAGTTTATATTTATGTAGTTTATATTTATGTAGTTTATATTTATGTAGTTTATATTTATGTAGTTTATGTTTATGTAGTTTATATTTATATAGTTTATATTTATGTAGTTTATATTTATGTAGTTTATGTTTATGTAGTTTATATTTATGTAGTTTATATTTATGTAGTTTATGTTTATGTAGTTTATATTTATGTAGTTTATGTAGTTTATATTTATGTAGTTTATATTTATGTAGTTTATATTTATGTAGTTTATATTTATGTAGTTTATGTTTATGTAGTTTATATTTATGTAGTTTATATTTATGTAGTTTATATTTATGTAGTTTATATTTATGTAGTTTATGTTTATGTAGTTTATATTTATGTAGTTTATATTTATGTAGTTTATATTTATGTAGTTTATGTTTATGTAGTTTATATTTATGTAGTTTATATTTATGTAGTTTATGTTTATGTAGTTTATATTTATGTAGTTTATATTTATGTAGTTTATATTTATGTAGTTTATATTTATGTAGTTTATGTTTATGTAGTTTATATTTATGTAGTTTATGTTTATGTAGTTTATATTTATGTAGTTTATATTTGTGTAGTTTATATTTATGTTGTTTATGTTTATGTAGTTTATATTTATGTAGTTTATGTTTATGTAGTTTATATTTATGTAGTTTATATTTATGTAGTTTATGTTTATGTAGTTTATATTTATGTAGTTTATGTTTATGTAGTTTATATTTATGTAGTTTATGTTTATGTAGTTTATATTTATGTAGTTTATGTTTATGTAGTTTATATTTATGTAGTTTATATTTATGTAGTTTATATTTATGTAGTTTATATTTATGTAGTTTATGTTTATGTAGTTTATATTTATGTAGTTTATGTTTATGTAGTTTATATTTATGTAGTTTATATTTATGTAGTTTATGTTTATGTAGTTTATATTTATGTAGTTTATATTTATGTAGTTTATGTTTATGTAGTTTATGTTTATGTAGTTTATATTTATGTAGTTTATGTTTATGTAGTTTATATTTATGTAGTTTATATTTATGTTGTTTATGTTTATGTAGTTTATATTTATGTAGTTTATGTTTATGTAGTTTATATTTATGTTGTTTATGTTTATGTAGTTTATGTTTATGTAGTTTATATTTATGTAGTTTATATTTATGTAGTTTATGTTTATGTAGTTTATGTTTATGTAGTTTATGTTTATGTAGTTTATATTTATGTAGTTTATGTTTATGTAGTTTATATTTATGTAGTTTATATTTATGTTGTTTATGTTTATGTAGTTTATATTTATGTAGTTTATGTTTATGTAGTTTATATTTATGTTGTTTATGTTTATGTAGTTTATATTTATGTAGTTTATATTTATGTTGTTTATGTTTATGTAGTTTATATTTATGTAGTTTATATTTATGTTGTTTATGTTTATGTAGTTTATATTTATGTAGTTTATGTTTATGTTGTTTATGTTTATGTAGTTTATGTTTATGTACTTTATGTTTATGTAGTTTATATTTATATAGTTTATGTTTATGTAGTTTATATTTATGTAGTTTATATTTATGTAGTTTATATTTATGTAGTTTATGTTTATGTAGTTTATATTTATGTAGTTTATGTTTATGTAGTTTATATTTATGTAGTTTATATTTATGTAGTTTATGTTTATGTAGTTTATATTTATGTAGTTTATGTTTATGTAGTTTATATTTATGTACTTTATGTTTATGTAGTTTATATTTATATAGTTTATGTTTATGTAGTTTATATTTATGTAGTTTATATTTATGTAGTTTATATTTATGTAGTTTATGTTTATGTAGTTTATGTTTATGTAGTTTATATTTATGTAGTTTATATTTATGTAGTTTATATTTATGTAGTTTATGTTTATGTAGTTTATATTTATGTAGTTTATGTTTATGTAGTTTATGTTTATGTAGTTTATATTTATGTAGTTTATGTTTATGTAGTTTATATTTATGTAGTTTATATTTATGTAGTTTATGTTTATGTAGTTTATATTTATGTAGTTTATATTTATGTAGTTTATGTTTATGTAGTTTATATTTATGTAGTTTATGTTTATGTAGTTTATGTTTATGTAGTTTATATTTATGTAGTTTATGTTTATGTAGTTTATGTAGTTTATATTTATGTAGTTTATATTTATGTAGTTTATATTTATGTAGTTTATATTTATGTAGTTTATATTTATGTAGTTTATGTTTATGTAGTTCATATTTATGTAGTTTATATTTATGTAGTTTATGTTTATGTAGTTTATATTTATGTAGTTTATGTAGTTTATATTTATGTAGTTTATGTAGTTTATATTTATGTAGTTTATATTTATGTAGTTTATATTTATGTAGTTTATATTTATGTAGTTTATGTTTATGTAGTTTATATTTATGTAGTTTATATTTATGTAGTTTATATTTATGTAGTTTATATTTATGTAGTTTATGTTTATGTAGTTTATATTTATGTAGTTTATGTTTATGTAGTTTATATTTATGTAGTTTATATTTATGTAGTTTATGTTTATGTAGTTTATGTTTATGTAGTTTATATTTATGTAGTTTATGTTTATGTAGTTTATGTTTATGTAGTTTATATTTATGTAGTTTATATTTATGTAGTTTATATTTATGTAGTTTATATTTATGTAGTTTATATTTATGTAGTTTATGTTTATGTAGTTTATATTTATGTAGTTTATATTTATGTAGTTTATGTTCATGTAGTTTATATTTATGTAGTTTATGTAGTTTATATTTATGTAGTTTATATTTATGTAGTTTATATTTATGTAGTTTATGTTTATGTAGTTTATGTTTATGTAGTTTATATTTATGTAGTTTATGTTTATGTAGTTTATGTTTATGTAGTTTATATTTATGTAGTTTATATTTATGTAGTTTATATTTATGTAGTTTATATTTATGTAGTTTATATTTATGTAGTTTATGTTTATGTAGTTTATATTTATGTAGTTTATATTTATGTAGTTTATGTTCATGTAGTTTATATTTATGTAGTTTATGTAGTTTATATTTATGTAGTTTATATTTATGTAGTTTATATTTATGTAGTTTATATTTATGTAGTTTATATTTATGTAGTTTATGTTTATGTAGTTTATATTTATGTAGTTTATATTTATGTAGTTTATGTTCATGTAGTTTATATTTATGTAGTTTATGTAGTTTATATTTATGTAGTTTATGTAGTTTATATTTATGTAGTTTATATTTATGTAGTTTATATTTATGTAGTTTATGTTTATGTAGTTTATATTTATGTAGTTTATATTTATGTAGTTTATATTTATGTAGTTTATATTTATGTAGTTTATGTTTATGTAGTTTATATTTATGTAGTTTATGTAGTTTATATTTATGTAGTTTATATTTATGTAGTTTATATTTATGTAGTTTATGTTTATGTAGTTTATATTTATGTAGTTTATATTTATGTAGTTTATATTTATGTAGTTTATGTTTATGTAGTTTATATTTATGTAGTTTATGTTTATGTAGTTTATATTTATGTAGTTTATGTTTATGTAGTTTATATTTATGTAGTTTATGTTTATGTAGTTTATATTTATGTAGTTTATATTTATGTAGTTTATATTTATGTAGTTTATATTTATGTAGTTTATGTTTATGTAGTTTATATTTATGTAGTTTATATTTATGTAGTTTATATTTATGTAGTTTATATTTATGTAGTTTATGTTTATGTAGTTTATATTTATGTAGTTTATATTTATATTTATGTAATCATAGAACTCAATATTTTTTGGGTCTTGAAAAATCTGACAAAATTCTTCCAAACCTTTTGGAACTGTGAAGCTGTTCAGAAAATCACTGGCAGTGAATGAGTTAAACGTCAAAATATTGATAAAAATTCACAATTTAATTAAAAAAATCTAAGTTGTGAAACACTCAAAATTGTCAGATAAAATTATTATGAATTCTTTTGTCATTCATACAAATAAATGTCATAAACTAATAAAATATGTCATAAATTAAAATAATGTTATTTAGATTTGTCTTTGTCTAATTCTTTATATATATTTACATTATTTTAATTCATTTGTGACACATTTAAGTCATGATTGATGAATTTATTTCATTTATATATTAACAGATATACTTAATTTTGTGATAGACATTTATTTAATGTATATATTTATGGTTTTAATTCATTTAATTTATGATTTCTTTGTTTTATTATCAAATATTGTTAAATAATCCAATATTTTTAAAATAATATATATTTTTAATCATTCAAAATTTTCTAAAATAACCTCCCTTTATATTTAGGTAATGACTGACACGTTTATTAAATATATATATATTCACAGATAATTAATTTTATGATAGATATTTATTTAATTTATATATTTCCAGTTTGAATCAATTCATGATATTTATTCGGATTTATTTTTCTTATCAAATATTGTTAAATAATCTAGTTGGTTTTTTTTTTAAATAATCTCCCTTTATAAGAAAACATTTCCAGTAATGGAATCGTTATTTTGATTCAATTACAAATATTACAAAAAAACATTAAATAAAACATTTAATGAAAGTGGAAAAAACTTTCCCGTTCATAAAAACAAAGTACAGACATTTTTAATTCAATAAAATGGAAATAAAACAGGAATTTTCGGTGTGTTTTTTAGAATCCGGTGAAAAAAATAAAGTCGTACTTCCGCTACTGCCGGATGTGACGTCACAATCCAAGATGGTTCTGGAGAAGAAGGTTTCTGGTGAGTCTGAGACATTTCACTAAAATCTGACAATAAAAGCAAAAAATCAAACCCCAGGTTTTTATTTAAGACGAAAAAGTTTCGAGGAAAAATAAAGGTTTGAATCGCTTTAACTAAACTAGTTTAACTAAACTAGTTTAACTACTTCAGTTGTCTTTAACTAAACTATCGTGACCAAATGTCCCTGTTTTACTTGTCCTGTTCTCATTTGGGTTTGTGTCTCCTGAGTCCAAACTAAAGTCTGTCAGGACATGGACGTGTCCTGGTTTTTACCACTGGCTCCATTTTAATATCATAGAAATAATCCTAGTTATGAAACAACTAGTTTGTTTATACAGAGCTACGCGTGACGTCACCGCGACACAGTTTAAGAGGGAAAAACAACATCGTATGAACACGAGACATTTGTGTTAACATGTCCTGATATAGATATAAACTTTATTTATCACCAACGGGAAATTCAGGTTCCAGGTAGCACAGTACACACAGTACACACAGTACACACAGTACACGCAGACAACACAGTACACACAGACAACACAGTACACACAGTACACACAGTACACACAGACAAAACACAGTACACACAGTACACACAGACAACACAGTACACACAGACAACACAGTACACACAGACAACACAGTACACACAGACAAAACACAGTACACACAGTACACAGACAAAACACAGTACACACAGACAACACAGTACACACAGACAACACAGTACACACAGTACACACAGACAAAACACAGTACACACAGACAACACAGTACACACAGACAAAACACAGTACACGCAGACAACACAGTACACAGACAACACAGTACACACAGACAACACAGTACACACAGACAACACAGTACACACAGTACACACAGACAAAACACAGTACACACAGTACACACAGACAACACAGTACACACAGTACACACAGACAACACAGTACACACAGACAACACAGTACACACAGTACACACAGACAAAACACAGTACACACAGACAACACAGTACACACAGACAACACAGTACACACAGACAACACAGTACACACAGTACACACAGACAAAACACAGTACACACAGTACACACAGACAAAACACAGTACACACAGACAACACAGTACACACAGACAACACAGTACACACAGTACACGCAGACAACACAGTACACACAGACAACACAGTACACACAGTACACACAGACAACACAGTACACACAGTACACACAGACAACACAGTACACACAGACAACACAGACAACACAGTACACACAGACAAAACACAGTACACACAGTACACAGACAACACAGTACACACAGTACACACAGACAAAACACAGTACACACAGACAAAACACAGTACACACAGACAACACAGTACACACAGTACACACAGTACACACAGACAAAACACAGTACACACAGACAACACAGTACACACAGTACACACAGACAACACAGTACACACAGTACACACAGACAACACAGTACACACAGTACACACAGACAAAACACAGTACACACAGTACACACAAACATGTCCAGACATGTGGTACTATCTGCTCTAAAGTCCTGTCATATACACACCAGATAAAATGTGAACTTATAGGAGCCTGGAAGCACATGTTTATTTTGAGGTAAATATATTTAAATACTCCTCTGCTTCCAGAACATTCCACTAGTTTAGTTTGACTTTATTTGAACTTTTTGAGTTCATGAGACTTTGTTTTATCATGTTTATTATCACAGGCCTATGTTTATGTTGGTCTATCTAATTAAATATTAATAACTAAGTAATTAAACTAAAATATAGAATAGGACTCATTAATAAAAATTAAAATAAAGATGAAAAACCTTTAATACAATAGTTTTTAATTTTAGGATAGGCCTAGCAGGTAACCTTTTATCTGTGTTAGAAGAAATAAACATAATAGCTACTATAGCTAGCAACAAAAAAACCACTAAAATGTCATTTTTTATGAACAGATGTATATGTTCAGCATTAAAATAGTGGTATAGTTAAACCTACCACTGACATAATGTTCAGACTCCAGGTCTAACCATCATCACATATTCTCAGCGTCTGACGCCATGCTGCACATTTTTAACCCTTTTCTGGGTACACGAAAAAAAACGACAGATGCTCTTCCATCCAAGCGTGGTTCTTACACCTGAGGCTGCACAAGCTTTGGTCATTTTACACCAAATGTAGTCGTGCAGGATGGTACAGTACAGTTCACACACTGGTTGTTACGCTGTTGGTTTACCCTTTCAAAATGGTGGCACGCGTTACTAGGTGAAATGACGTCACCATGAAGATATGTATGAGGAGTAAATTCTACAGTCAGATAAGAACACCTGCTGAACACATCACATTCTGAGGAGGTTCTCAAACTGTTTAGGCCCAGGTCCCCCTTGGAGGGGTGACATTTTTCCATGGTAAATGTTAAATGTTCTGTATTTATATAGTTCTGTTCCACCTTCATGGTTCAAAGTTCTTTACATTAGCCTCTCATTCACCCATTCACACACACACTCATACACCAGTAGGTTTCTAAGGTCAAAGGTCAGTCCTACTGGGGGCCTAAGTCAGGGTTCAGTGTCTTGCCCAAGGACACTTCGACACGTGGACAGCCAGAGCCGGGACGCGAACCGCCAACCTCTCGGTCATTGGGCGACCCACTCTACCAACTGACCCACAGCCGCCCCATTCCATGTCCCCCCTCATCCTGGCGATACTGAAAATGATAAAAAACCACTTCAACAATGATTATTATGAAACAATGATAACCTTTTTTAATAGTGCTTTTGTGCAAACCAGCCACATTTTCAGGTATTATAATATAAATGAACACTTCAGAAACAACAATTTTAAATAATTTTAAAATAATAAACCAATATAACTATCAATGTACTTTCTCTTTTTAGGGTTAGGGCGTTTGTTTTTGTCATTGTCATTTTCATTGTCATTTCTTTTACCACTTCTTGAGGAACTTGGCGGACACAAAAATCGATCCATGTTTGCTGCAGGGTGGCTAAAAATAGCCTGTGACTCGCTCCATCTCAATTTAGTCAAGCTGGCGTCAAACAGCGCTGTTACTTCCGCCCGCTCGCTACAAAATAAAACTTCTGCATTTCAAAATAAAACAGCAAAAAAAAAAAAAAAAAACGGGAATAATTTCACGTACCCCCTGGACATACGCCACGTCCCCTTAGGGGTCCGCAGACCCCAGTTTGAGAACCGTGGCTCTAAATAATCAGTTGCCATGTGACACAGCAGTTGTTATGACAGACTGGGTGCACCAGGATATGTGGACAAATGTGACCCACCACCACCAAACCAGGCATAAGTGGCGCTGAGCCGTTCAGAGCTACAGCCAAATTTAGGCTGGAAGGTGATTTGTTATTAGTGTTTACACCTTATCAAAAAACGGTACCTTAACACCTCTATGTTCACTTCCTGTGGTCATTACATTGAAATCCAATCAATAAAGGTGTTTATTGAGTCAATTATTTAAGCGGCAACAAAAGTTCAGGTATTGCTGAGCAAAGACAAAGACGACTTCCACCTCTTTTCGCCGAACAAAACGATCTCCGTTCCGTGGGTAAACACCCAAGTGTTTGGTACGAGGTAAAAGCTTATATTGAATGTTCTGTCCAATGGTGTAAGCCAAATGATTATAATACGTCACACTTCTGTCCTATTATTATAATATATAAAACTTCTGTGACATGTCCATCAGAGTGTCCTTTAACATCTGTCAACAATTTGTGTCAATCGGATACAAATTATTATGCGTTGCTAAGGACTTCCTACCCCAAAACAGTCCAAAACTTTAACGGACAATATCTAAAAATATGCAAATTGTAAAATATGTCCAAATGTGGATATTAAAATGACCATAACTTTGGTTCTACTTGTGATAGAAACATCATTTTTTCACCATCTTAAACCTTAGTTTCCACTCTACCAAGATACACACATAACTCTGTTTGGATTTACACACACTTATGCCTGGTTTACTGGTGGGGGGTCACATATAAAGACCAGTTCCAAATAAAGACCAGGAGTCTCATTGACTGTGAATGAAGAAGGTTTAACCACTGGCGTCGCACGTTTTTACTCTAACCTTGTTTATTCATTTTTTTAAGGGTACATAATACCTAGTGTTTTTTTCCACTGAATCACTGCGTCACTGGAAAGTAAAAAAAAAAACTGGACAGAAGTAGGAGTTACAGCGTCACATGGTTTATTATGACACGTTGTTATTTAAAACACAAATACAAACATCCCATTAGACCACTGTGTCAAATGTTTACGTTAAAAAAAGACTGTGTGCACAAACATGGTGACACCTGGTCACACAAAACGAAACTGGTTTAACAATGTGTTTGTTTTTAAACGTTAGCTCGTGTGGAGGCGGGTTAATGTGTTTGTTTTTAAACGTTAGCTCGTGTGGAGGCGGGGTTAATGTTTGTTTTTAAACGTTAGCTCGTGTGGAGGCGGGGTTAATGTGTTTGTTTTTAAACGTTAGCTCGTGTGGAGGCGGGGTTAATGTGTTTGTTTTTAAACGTTAGCTCGTGTGGAGGCGGGGTTAATGTGTTTGTTTTTAAACGTTAGCTCGTGTGGAGGCGGGGTTAATGTGTTTGTTTTTAAACGTTAGCTCATGTGGAGGCGGGGTTAATGTGTTTGTTTTTAAACGTTAGCTCGTGTGGAGGCGGGGTTAATGTGTTTGTTTTTAAACATTAGCTCGTGTGGAGGCGGGGTTAATGTGTTTGTTTTTAAACGTTAGCTCGTGTGGAGGCGGGGCTAATGTGTTTGTTTTTAAACGTTAGCTCGTGTGGAGGCGGGGTTAATGTGTTTGTTTTTAAACGTTAGCTCGTGTGGAGGCGGGCCAACGGCGTGTTTTAGACGAAGCCACTCGTCAGAGGCGTCTGAGTCGACAGCTGGAGGCGCTGGAGAAAGACAACTTCCAGGTTTGACCTCACACACACACACACACCTGCGTTACCACGGTAACGTCTTCACCTGTTCAACACACACACACACACACACACACACACACACACACACACATTACCACAGCCAGACTTCTCAGGTTGTCGTTTCCGTTTCCAGGACGACCCACTGTCCTCTCTACCTCCGCCGGGTCCCACCGCTCGCCTTCCAGCCTTCAGCGAATCTGAGGAACCAGGTGAGACGCTGACCTTTGACCCAGAGTCCTGCACGGGTTCGGGTACCCGTGGGTGAACCGCAGATTTTCAGGAAACGGGTGAAAAATGTTGTGTTGTGTCGGATACGGGTTTGGTTTGGGTCGGACGTGGGTTTTTTATTTTTTTATTTTGTCACTGTTTACTATATTCATGACAATAAATGTTTGTATTTAACTTTGGCTATCTGACATTTTCTTTCGGGTTCGGGTCGGAATATCGGGTTCATTTATAGCGGGTCGGTTTGGGTGGAGATTTTTTTTTTTTCGTCGGAAAACGGGTCAGATACGGGTTTGAACATGATGGGTACGGGCGGTTGCGGTTTGTCAGAATCAGAACCGTGCAGGACTCTGCTTTGACCCCTTGTTAACTGTTTAGACGGTGACCTTTGACCCCTCGTTACCAGTTTAGACAGTGACCTTTGACCCCTCGTTAACTGTTTAGACTGTGACCTTTGACCCCTCGTTACCAGTTTAGACGGTGACCTTTGACCCCTCGTTACCAGTTTAGACTGTGACCTTTGACCCCTCGTTAACTGTTTAGACGGTGACCTTTGACCCCTCGTTACCAGTTTAGACAGTGACCTTTGACCCCTCGTTACCAGTTTAGACGGTGACCTTTGACCCCTCGTTACCAGTTTAGACAGTGACCTTTGACCCCCTTGTTACCAGTTTAGACAGTGACCCCTTCATTATCAGATCCAGTGTTAACAGGAAGTACCAGTGTTTTCAGATGTAGGTGTTTCCTTGTTGTATTGATGGTCGTCATGGAAACAGTGGTTGTTTGCAGAGAAGAAGAAGAGGAAGACGAGGGGCGACCATTTTAAACAGAGGTTCAGAAAGAACTTTACTGCACTGTTAGAGGAGGAGGTGAGGCCACGCCCACTGACACGCCCTCTCACATTGAACCAACAGCCACGCCCACTCAGCTCACTCATCTGCTCTCTCATTGGTAGAACCTGTCAGAGAAGGTGGAGCCTAACTACTTGTCAGCTGTGGCTCCGCCCTCTTTGCTGCCTCCCCGACATTTCTGCTGCGTGTGTGGTTTTCCATCTCACTACACCTGCACCACCTGTGGGGGGCGCTACTGCTCCACCAAGTGTCTGTTAACACACAGAGAAACCAGGTAGGTACTTGAATGCACCGCTGAGTGGTCAGTGAATGCACCCTGAAACCATCTGTGTGAAGTTAACGTCACATATATTAAAAATATTAGTTTTTTTTTATGTAAGTTTTATTTTTGTTGACAGTTGGTGACGCAGCAGGATGATGAAAGAAGTGATTTATGTCGAACAGTAAATGTACGAAACATGATGGAGTCGTGTGGGAACATTCTAGAATGTATGAGTTTGTTACAGGGTGGGAGGGGCAGCGTTGGTCATTATATACTAACGCACAGGTGTCAAACTGTAGTCCACGAGGGCCGGTGTTCTGCATGTTTTACATATTTCCTTCTTCCATGTGATTCACTTTAACCCTTTAACTCCTGAAAACTAACAACATAACTGGTAACATGAGCAAAGTAAAGACTAGGGTTGTCAAAAAAATCGATTTTAGATACTAAATCGATATTGACCCTTGGTATCTAATTAGATACTAAGTTGCTGGAAAATCGATTTTTGTTTTTATGGCGCGTCGCCGCTTTTTTGTAGCGGGTAACGTTAAGAATTGTAAACAGGCATCAACGCGGTCAGCTCTGGCACAGCCGTAATGCCGGCGTGTAAGTTAAAGTCTCTTTTTTTCTCCAGCTGCCTCTGACAGCACACGGGATGACGCCAGTGCGACCACAGACCTATACACTATTTCTATAGGTCTGTGATTGGACCATCCCATGTAACTTTGCTTTTAAAGGCCTCCATATAGTCGAACGTTTATGCGCGCGGGCGGCAGCCAGGCGGTAGCGCATAGTATCACGTTACCACCACGGAGGCCACCGTGAGCATGTCAGCCTATCATTTTTGACGTGCGCGCTGCTAGTCCCGTATGGCAAGACAAAGTGTTCACATAGCCACGCCTTGTCTTTATTATATCACGCGTTACAGAACGCGCTCTGGCGCGCACAATGGCACGTGTTCTAGAACGCGTTCTGTAACACGTGATATAATAAAGACAACGCGTGGCTATGTGAACACTTTGGCTTGCCATAGTCCCGCAAGGGGTCCGCGGTGGTCACATGATGCAATACGCTGCCGCCCGCGCACATAATGCTCGACCATAAAGAGTCTTACAGTTAGCACTGCAGAAGGGCTTGAACAAAAAGATAGACCTACCTTAACTTACCAAGAGATAGACATGCATTTATTCTGCACCCGCACTCACTACCTTTTTTTAACAGTCCATGGAGGACATTTTAAGAGGAATCCCTCACATCTCCAGTATCGAAATTAGTATCGAGTATTATCCTTAGTATCGGTATCGAGTTGGAAATTTTAGTATCGTGACAACCCTAGTAAAGACACAAATCAACAAAAAATACTTAACTTAAAAAAAACTAAATGTAGGAAAATAAACAAAATGAGCAACAAAAACTAATAAATATTTATAAAATGATAAACAATGTGGAAAATAACTTGTTACTTAATAATTTTTGCTTCTGCCTGAGTCTTTTTCAGTCAGATTCTGTAATTGTTGTCTCTCTGTTTACTGCTTAGAAGTGAATATATGACTGAAATTAACTAAAAAAAAAAAAAAAGTATTGAAATTTGGTCCCATCGATTTTAATTTTGCCTGTAAAAATGTTTAACTAAAAATAATTTGAAAAAACTTGCTTTTTGGCACCTTGTCCATGCACAAAATAAAGTAAAAACTGTTGAATTTTTCTGAATATTTAAACTAAATCATCCATTCATAACACATTATCAGTGACATTTAAAGAGTTAATAATCAGACTGATAATGATGTAATGACCTCCAGGTGGAATGGAAGGACCCCCACCCACGAGGACCACAGTTTGACACCCCTGAACTAATGGATATTGTTTAAACTCTTTAAATGTATATCAGCCAAAACCTTCTAACTTTAACCCATTTAAATATTGTATTAACTGTGTCAGTGTGAAGACATGAATGATCAGCTGTTCTAGTGATGATGTGGTTCTAAAAGGTTCTAAACACTGGACTGGTTCAAATCAGTGGAGTCCGTTACCATGGTTTCAGTATTAACACACTGTCAAAAACTGAAAAGTTATGGGGTGTTAACTTCACACAGGTTAACAAACTAGTTAACTAATAAACCAGTTGGTAGAGTGGGTCGTCCCATGACCCGGAGGTTGGGGGTTCTTGTCCCTACTCTGTCTGTCCACTGTCCACACGTCCTAGGACAAAGACACTGAAACCTTAGTGTCCCAGTGGGACGGACAGAACCTACTGGTGTATGAGTGTGTGTGAATGGGTGAATGTGAGGCTAATGTAAAGTGTGTGTGAATGGGTGAATGTGAAGCTAATGTAGTGTGTGAATGGGTGAATGTGAGGCTAATGTAAAGTGTGTGAATGGGTGAATGTGAAGCTAATGTAAAGTGTGTGAATGGGTGAATGTGAAGCTAATGTAAAGTGTGTGAATGGGTGAATGTGAAGCTAATGTAAAGTGTGTGAATGGGTGAATGTGAAGCTAATGTAAAGTGGGTGAATGGGTGAATGTGAAGCTAATGTAAAGTGGGTGAATGGGTGAATGTGAAGCTAATGTAAAGTGTGTGAATGTGAAGCTAATGTAAAGTGTGTGAATGGGTGAATGTGAAGCTAATGTAAAGTGTGTGAAAGGGGGAATGTGAGGCTAATGTAAAGTGTGTGAATGGGTGAATGTGAAGCTAATGTAAAGTGTGTGAATGGGTGAATGTGAAGCTAATGTAAAGTGTGTGAATGGGTGAATGTGAAGCTAATGTAAAGTGTGTGAATGGGTGAATGTGAAGCTAATGTAAAGTGTGTGAATGGGTGAATGTGAAGCTAATGTAAAGTGTGTGAATGGGTGAATGTGAAGCTAATGTAAAGTGTGTGAATGGGTGAATGTGAAGCTAATGTAAAGTGTGTGAATGGGTGAATGTGAAGCTAATGTAAAGTGTGTGAATGGGTGAATGTGAGGCTAATGTAAAGTGTGTGAATGGGTGAATGTGAGGCTAATGTAAAGAGCTTTGAACAACTATAGAAGTGAAGAACATTTAACATGATGGAGTCAGTGAACACACCGTGGTACCTTCACTGACCTCACTGTTTTTTTCTGCAGGTGTTTGAAGTGGACATTGTGAGGACATTCTGGTCTCCATGGTAACGAACCCTAAGCAGTGACTGCTTTTCTGTTCATGTGTGTAAATGTTTTTTTATTTATTAAATTCACTGGTTTTGATCAGTTTGTCATGGATTCTGTGATATGTCTGAATGGTTACTATGGTAACCCCAGTGGAGACCCTGTCTGAATGGTTACTATGGTAACCCCAGTGGAGACCCTGTCTGAATGGTTACTATGGTAACCCCAGTGGAGACCCTGTCTGAATGGTTACTATGGTAACCCCAGTGGGGACCCTGTCTGAATGGTTACTATGGTAACCCCAGTGGGGACCCTGTCTGAATGGTTACTATGGTAACCCCAGTGGGGACCCTGTCTGAATGGTTACTATGGTAACCCCAGTGGGGACCCTGTCTGAATGGTTACTATGGTAACCCCCTGTCTGAATGGTTACTATGGTAACTCCAGTGGGGACCCTGTCTGAATGGTTACTATGGTAACCCCCTGTCTGAATGGTTACTATGGTAACCCCCTGTCTGAATGGTTACTATGGTAAGCCCCTGTCTGAATGGTTACTATGGTAACCCCCTGTCTGAATGGTTACTATGGTAACAGTGTGTGAACAAACTGAGCCACAGCAGCAGTTGAACAAACAAACCTTTATTAACATTTAATGGGTGGAGAATTTGGGCAGTTGGTTTCCTAGGATGACCCGACGCTCCACCCCCTCCTCAGAGATGGACGCCAGTCTGACCACGCCCCCACTGGACCCGTCTCTCTCCATGGCCAGAGACAGAGCTGTGAGACAGACAGGTTAATAGTCAGGGTCAGTTTTCCAAACAGGTGAATATTTGTCGTAGTCTTTCAGGGTTTTAAATTCAGGGCTCAAAAATGTCCCATAATGCCTCAAAATGGACAAATCCAATATGGCCACCACAGCCAGGTGTGTATTTTCCAGACTGTAAGGAGGACCACAGTGTGACATATGGATTAACTCTGGTTGTACTTAGTGAGTGGGAAGTTAAAACGTAAACGATAGTTAGGCCTTCGCTGAGGACAACGTCGACGCAAGGCCTATTGAGTCTGCTGTGATGGTCAGGTGACCAAATATGCCAGGGGCGCGGTCGCACCACTCACACATTCATGGTAGCATGTGCATGTGTAGCATGTGCTCGTCACACACCACATATTTGTTCCTGCTCAGAATGAATGGGAAACTATGGCCACGCCCACTCAGGGTCACTGACATGAGTGAAAGTGTGTCAAATGTGACCTCTGACCCCACAGTGACGTGGGGGAGATCAAAAGATTTCATACGAGGCTGAGTTCAGGGGGAGGGGGGGGGGGTCAGAAAAACGCTATATTGTTCCTGCTTAGTTTATGAATGTTTATTATTATTTATTTATTATTATTATTATTAATTTTTCTTTCGTCTGCCCTTTGACCTCTAATTTAACCCCTGAACATGCACGAAAACTCCCCAAATTTTGCACACACCTCAAAAGTGTGAAAAATTGCAAGTATTTATAGGTTTCGTAAAAGTCTGTCAAGAAAAGTGTGTACAGCGCCCCCTAGAAAAGGTGAAACAGTTTGTATTAGGCCAGATCACACCCTAGTGAAGTTAGAGCTATGAAAATATGTACAGGTGTTTGTTATATGATGTTGGCCACGCCCATAAACCAACAGGAAGTCTGCCATCTTGGATTGAAATTTTAAAAACGTTGAGTCATCTTTTTCGCTGTCATTGGAATTTCCTCCTTGGCCGTCGTGTGAACACGATCTAGACCAGTGGGACGTTAAAAGTTATCTATATTTTTGGAAAAGTTCCATCGTATTTTTTCTACGTCGCAAAGTTTTCAGGAAAAATGACCACCATCCCAGACATAGCTGGAATTTGACTCAGACTATTTCCTGGGTCTCCAGCGCCGCCTACAGAATAACTAAGACCATTAGTATAATGGTCTTAGTTTGGACATACAATCACAGGTTTGGCTTAAGTCTCTTGGTCCTACTTGTGTTTATCGATACAAATTGGGATTTTTCCTCCATAGCGCCCCCTACAAAACCAGCTGTAGTTGGGTCATACGTATCACCTACAAACACCAATCTGCCTAAAATTTTACTTAGACGTCGTGTGAGGAGGCGGTCCCGAAGGCCTTTGAGACTGCTGCCTTTACACTTTTTATCTCATAATTCTCACGTCTCCCATCATGCTTTGCTGCAGCGGTAGGTCAGTACCTGCGGCGGTCAGCTCCAGACACTGCTCTTTGTTCAGTCCAGGTTTGTAGTTAGAATCCATGAAGCCGTAGATGTAGGTGCTGCCGCTGCCGCCCACTGACACCGGCTGCCTCACCAGCATCCCACCAATGGGTACGCAGTACACCTGAGGACA
>CM035784.1:30044392-30051892 GCA_020466265.1 Siphamia tubifer
TTGTAGCGTGTCCTAAATATTCCCTAAAAAGCTTCAACTGGTTCAAAATGCAGCAGCAAGATTATTAACAGGATCAAATAGAAGAGAACACATCACCCCTGTGCTCCAAACCCTGACCCCTGACCCCTAACCCTATCACCCCTGTGCTCCAAACCCTGACCCCTGACCCCTAACCCTATCACCCCTGTGCTCCAAACCCTTCATTGGCTACCAGTTGAGTCTAGAATTAAATTTAAAATCCTTCTCCTTACATATAAAACCATTAATGGTATGGGTTAGGGTTAGGGGTCAGAGGTCAGGGATTAATGGTATGGGCCCCTCTTATCTTAAAGATGATCTGGTTCCGTACCAACCCAATAGAACCCTTCATTCTCAGAATGCAGGTTTATTGAAAGTTCCTAGGGTTTCTAAAAGTACAGTAGGAGCTAGAGCCTTTAGTTACCATGGTTACTGTCTTATGGAATCATCTTCCCTTTAATATTAAAAACGCCGACACAGTCTCTACATTTAAAATTAGGTTCAAAACATTCCTGTTCGAGAAAGACTATGGTCAGGTTAGTTAAAAATGATGTGACTCATATATCATGTATACATGATGTATGAGTCACAGTTCAGTCTAGGCTGCCCTAGGAGTTAGAATGCTGGGGGAAGTACAGACACTGAGTTCTTTCTTCTCTTTCTCTCCCTCACACCTGTTTGTGTCATTTTTATAACCTATCTTTCATACCAAGTCTGTTCATGACTAGTCACCTGGTGTCCCCCCCCCTCCCCCCCTGGGGGGAGTGGTGGCTCTCCTGACAGTGTCTGCACGGGAGCCATGGACGACAGGATCTGCAGTATCTCGCCTGTGCCGACCTGTGACCCCGGACCCCCGCCCCTGCCTGTCTGGACCAGCCCCCCCTCCTTCATTTATACATGGACGTTCATCTATAGTCTGTCCGTCCATGGGAGTGGATCTGTCCTTCAATGTGGTTCTCCTCAAGATTTCTTCTTTTTCCCACTGGGTTTGGAAGTTTTTACTGCTGAGAAGGAGGAGCTAAGGACAGGGGGAGGGTCTAAGGACAGGGGGAGGGTCTAAGGACAGGGGGAGGGTCTAAGGACAGGGGATGCCTGGGACTTTTCATGTATTTCTGTAGTTAATTGTGTATTTATAAAACCCTCTGAGATGACTTTGTTGTGATTTAGGGCTTTATAAATAAAATTGAATTGAATAGTGTCTGTGTGGGTTTAGTGTGTGTGTGATTAGTGTCTGTGTTTTGTGTGTGTGTAGTGTGTGTGTTTAGTGTCTGTGTGTCTGTTTCGTGTGTGTGTGTGTTTAGTGGATGTGTTTTTAGTGTGTGTGTGTTTAGTTTTTGTGTGTGTTACTGTGTTTTTAGTGTGTTTGTGTGTGTTTAGTTTTTGTGTGTGTTACTGTGTTTTTAGTGTGAGAGTCCAGGAGGGTAGAGCAGGGTTGGGGAGAGGCAAGGCCCTCCTCTTCTGGTCCAAGGCCTCCAAGGAGCAGCGAAGAGCCATGGTGGTGGCAGAGGTGACAAGGGCGGAACAGGAGCGGCTACGCATCAAGGCTGTGTCACAAAGTCGTCAGGGAGGCTGGATGACTTGGGAAGGTGTCACAAGCAGGCCTATGTCGTGGTCTGATTGGTGGAAGATCCCCCAGGCTCGACTCAGCTTCCTAATCAGGTCCACCTATGACACCCTACCTTGTCCCCGAAACCTCCACCTATGGTTTGGCACAGAGGAAAGCTGTCCATTGTGCGACACCACCAACGCAAGCCTCCAGCACATCCTCTCAGGCTGCAAGACTGCGCTGTCCCAAGGCCGCTACAGGTGGCGCCATGATCTGGTGCTGAGGAAGCTGGCAGAGGTGAGTGAGGCATGCAGACGACAGGCGAACGGCAAACCTTCTGCCGCAGCGAGACCACCCATCACTTTTATAAGAGCTGGAGAGAACATCAAGCCCACTCACCAGAGGCTAACACCAAGACTCCTCTCACCTGGTGGCGAGTGGGCTATGAGGGTCGACCTGGGGAGACAACTCCAGTTTCCCAGGGAGATCGTGCAGACATCACTCCGGCCTGACTTGATCTTGTGGTCAGGTCTGCAAAAGACCATCCTGCTGGTGGAACTCACCGTCCCATGGGAACAGGGGATGGAGGCTGCCAACGAGCGCAAGCGTGCCAAGTACGCTGACCTGGCGGCAGAGTGTCGTGAGGCAGGCTGGAAGGCCATCATACGCCCCATTGAGGTGGGGTGTAGGGGCTTTGTGGGCTCCTCAACAGGTCGCCCACTTCGCGACATCGGCTGCACGGGGGCGGGAAGTCGGAAAGCCATTAAGGAGCTGGCAGAGGAGGCAGAAAAGGGCAGCTTCTGGCTATGGCTAAGGAGGAGGGATAGAGGGTGGGGGCAGAACACCTAGGGCAACAGCAGGGGGTGGAAGGTAGAGATACCTTCCATCGCTCCGCCACCAAGAGATGTACTGGGGTTAAAGGAGCGAAACATCTATGATTGGTGGTCCCCAGCTGATGACCCATTCCTGCCCAGGGGTGTGGTGCATAGGGGTTGGAACACACTTGTTCAGAGAGCACCGGTGGAGGTGCGGCAGGCAGAAATGCCCAGCAGGCAGACTAACAGCCTGTATCTTCAAAATGTGTGTGTGTTTGTGTGTGTTTAGTTTTTGTGTGTGTTACTGTGTGTTTAGTGTGTGTGTGTGCGTGTGTGTTTTTTTCGGTTCCTAGAGGGAACATCCATGTGTGTGATGTTCTGGATGTGACACCTGACCAGTGGACCCTGTCCCCTGGTGTCCAGCAGGACGCCTAAGGAGGACGCCTAAGGAGGACGCCTAAGGAGGACGCCTAAGGAGGACGCCTAAGCAGGACGCCTAAGCAGGACGCCTAAGCAGGACGCCTAAGGAGGACGCCTAAGGAGGACGCCTAAGGAGGACGCCTAAGCAGGACACCTAAGCAGGACACCTAAGGAGGACGCCTAAGGAGGACGCCTAAGCAGGACGCCTAAGCAGGACGCCTAAGGAGGACGCCTAAGGAGGACGCCTAAGGAGGACGCCTAAGCAGGACGCCTAAGGAGGACGCCTAAGGAGGACGCCTAAGCAGGACGCCTAAGGAGGACGCCTAAGCAGGACACCTAAGCAGGACGCCTAAGGAGGACGCCTAAGCAGGACTCCTAAGCAGGACGCCTAAGGAGGACGCCTAAGGAGGACGCCTAAGGAGGACGCCTAAGGAGGACGCCTAAGGAGGACGCCTAAGCAGGACGCCTAAGCAGGACGCCTAAGCAGGACGCCTAAGGAGGACGCCTAAGGAGGACGCCTAAGGAGGACGCCTAAGCAGGACGCCTAAGGAGGACGCCTAAGCAGGACGCCTAAGCAGGACGCCTAAGCAGGACGCCTAAGGAGGACGCCTAAGCAGGACGCCTCAGGACCTTCTTTTAGACCTTCTTGTTTGTAACTGCACTAGTTTGTTCGTCACTAATATTAAAATGTTGACATAAAAGTTTTAGTTCATTTTTTCATCGTCCAATCACTGACTAACACACGGTAAGTCATATTTTTTTGTCTAAAAGCAGGAAAAAAAAAACCTTTATCAAAAGTTAAAATTGAATTAAAATGTCAAAATGTACTCTTATCTAAAATATATAAACATAATAAAACTAAAGAATGATTAGTAAAAACATTTAAACTAACTCCATTAAAATGATCCTTAAAACAATAAACTGGTTTATTCTGGTTAAACAGCTGGACTATAGTTTGTTTACAGTCACCAGTGATAACACTTCAAACCCCCCCAATAATAAAACCTCTGAACCACAACAGTCCAACCTCTTCTGCACTTTTTATAAAAAGTTCCTCCTGTCTGCTCCATAGATGTTGATAAAAACAGGGTGTGATGAAAGGAACTGGGCCTTGGCCAGGACACACCTCCTCTGGACCACATGCTGCACCACCTGAGAGGAAGGAGTGAACGTCCTGTACAACAGGAGGTGTCCTCCTCCACTGAGGGACGTGTCCTCCTCCACTGAGGGACGTGTCCTCCTCCACTGAGGGACGTGTCCTCCTCCACTGAGGGACGTGTCCTCCTCCACTGAGGGACGTGTCCTCCTCCACTGAGGGACGTGTCCTCCTCCACTGAGGGACGTGTCCTCCTCCACTGAGGGACGTGCTCATGCTCAGGACCACATGTCCTTCCCACTCCTTCCTCCATCTTTTCATCTCCAGTCACTTCCTGTAGAAATAAAACGTTGATCGTCTTCACCTTCACTGTTTCAAACACCAGGTCCCTCTTTGTTTTCTCTCTGACACTGTTTACATTTAAAGTTCCTAATTTAAAACATGACATATTTAAGAATGTGTCTAAGGTTACGTCTGTTCTTTGGCTTCACTGGCAACACCTCCACACATGGTCTAACTAATGGATAACTAATGGATAACTAATGGATAACTAATGGATAACTAATGGACTAACTAATGGATAACTAATGGACTAACTAATGGATAACTAATGGATAACTAATGGATAACTAATGGACTAACTAATGGATAACTAATGGATAACTAATGGATAACTAATGGATAACTAATGGATAACTAATGGATAACTAATGGACTAACTAATGGATAACTAATGGATAACTAATGGATAACTAATGGATAACTAATGGATAACTAATGGACTAACTAATGGATAACTAATGGATAACTAATGGATAACTAATGGATAACTAATGGACTAACTAATGTACTAACTAATGGTCTAACTAATGGATAACTAATGGATAACTAATGTATATGTATACACACTTATAATACATTATACTAATACTGCAGTACCAGTATACACACTTACAGAACTTTATACTAATACTGCAGTACCAGTATACACACTTATAATACATTATACTAATACTGCAGTACCAGTATACACACTTATAGAACTTTATACTAATACTGCAGTACCAGTATACACACTTATAATACATTATACTAATACTGCAGTACCAGTATACACACTTATAATACATTATACTAATACTGCAGTACCAGTATACACACTTATAGAACTTTATACTAATACTGCAGTACCAGTATACACACTTATAATACATTATACTAATACTGCAGTACCAGTATACACACTTATAGAACTTTATACTAATACTGCAGTACCAGTATACACACTTATAATACATTATACTAATACTGCAGTACCAGTATACACACTTATAATACATTATACTAATACTGCAGTACCAGTATACACACTTATAGAACTTTATACTAATACTGCAGTACCAGTATACACACTTATAATACATTATACTAATACTGCAGTACCAGTATACACACTTATAGAACTTTATACTAATACTGCAGTACCAGTATACACACTTATAATACATTATACTAATACTGCAGTACCAGTATACACACTTATAATACATTATACTAATACTGCAGTACCAGTATACACACTTATAGAACTTTATACTAATACTGCAGTACCAGTATACACACTTATAATACATTATACTAATACTGCAGTACCAGTATACACACTTATAGAACTTTATACTAATACTGCAGTACCAGTATACACACTTATAATACATTATACTAATACTGCAGTACCAGTATACACACTTATAGAACTTTATACTAATACTGCAGTACCAGTATACACACTTATAATACATTATACTAATACTGCAGTACCAGTATACACACTTATAGAACTTTGTACTAATACTGCAGTACCAGTATACACACTTATAGAACTTTGTACTAATACTGCAGTACCAGTATACACACTTATAATACATTATACTAATACTGCAGTAGCATAGTATATACTGGTGGTACTTTTACTGTTGATACTTCAAACGTACAGTTTTTGTTTGTATTTGTGAATGTAGTACCTGTCATAGTACTGCAGTACATGTATTCTGTAGTACTTGTGTGTACTCTGTAGTTGTTTTTTGGAACAGCTGTGTGTGTTTGTTTTTAATCTCCACCCCTCTGACTCCTGACAGACAGACGGTCATATCCCTGCGCTCTGATTGGTCAGATTAAATCAACAGGATTAATATGAGGCTGTGAGCACACAGACGGGATGACAGACAGGTGCATCTCCACAACAACGACCGAACACTACTGAACAGGTATCTGTCAATCATCCACCCATTAGCATTAGCATACAAGCTAAACAGACCGCCAATATTTCATGAGCGAAGCTTCACTCATGGTTTATGACGTTAGCGTCGGCTGTGTGTGACGTTTTTATTCTAGCCTGAGGTTAGCATTAGCTCATGTTGTTAGCATTAGCCGCCATGATTGAGATTAGTATTTCCTTGTGTTGTTAGTGTTAGCCACCGCGTTTGAGATTAATATGATTTTTTGCTGGTAGCATTAGCCGTTATGCTTGAGATTAGTATTACCTTGTGCTAGAATTAGCCATTGTGCTTCAGATTAGCATTAGCTGGTGTCTTTAGTATTAGCAACTGTACTTCATATTAGCATGAGCTGGTGCAAGTATTAGCTACTGTGCTTCAGATTAGCATTAGCTGGTGTTAGCATTAGCCGCTATGCTTTAGATTAGCATGAGCTGAGGTTAGCGTGTTAGCAAACACGTTAACTCAAGCACCCTTCTGCTCGCCTGTCAGTCATGTTCGCAGGGCGAGCGTCGGGCGCCGGTACCGCCATTGGGCCGTCGGCCGCCGGAGGAAAAGG
This sequence comes from Siphamia tubifer, assembly GCA_020466265.1. Classification (NCBI taxonomy): domain Eukaryota; kingdom Metazoa; phylum Chordata; class Actinopteri; order Kurtiformes; family Apogonidae; genus Siphamia; species Siphamia tubifer. The sequence continues at coordinate 30,051,123 of CM035784.1, forward strand.
CGGGAAGTTCTCAGTGGAGGAGTTGTACGGTTTCAACAAGAAGCCGAAGGTCAACAGAGGGAATTCTGGGAAAATGGAGAAAAGCGACGGCAGGAGGGAGAAGGAAAAGGAGGAGTCAGTGCTAGCGACGCAGATCCTGGAGGCGGCGAGGAGGCTGATGGAGCGACGAAGGCTGGAGGTCTACCTGAAGGAGTGTGACGTTACCATGGAAACCAAAAGCATGACCTACAGGTAAACAAGTGAAATGTCCTACAGACAATAATTAACCAAATAAACTGACATTCACTCTGTTTCATCCTTGGACAAATATTAGAACAAATAGAACAAATAGAACAAATAGAACAAATAGAACAAATAGAACAAATAGAACAAATAGAACAAATAGAACAAATAGAATGAAGAACTGGGAACACGAGAGTGAGAACAGAGGAAATGTACACAGACAGACAGACAGACAGACAGACAGACAGACACAGACAGACAGACACACAGAGAGACAGACAGACAGACGGACGGACAGACACGCAGACAGACAGACGGACAGACATACAGACAGAGAGACATACAGAGAGACAGACAGACAGACAGAGAGACAGACGGACAGACAGACACACAGACAGATAGACACACAGACAGACAGACAGACAGACAGACAGACACAGACAGACAGCCACAGACAGACAGCCACACAGAGAGACAGACAGACAGACGGACGGACAGACACGCAGACAGACAGACGGACAGACATACAGACAGAGAGACATACAGAG
>CM035784.1:30054392-30094392 GCA_020466265.1 Siphamia tubifer
GTGTGTGTGTGTGTGTAGGGGGGTGTTCAGTGTGTGTGTGTGTAGGGGGGTGTTTAGTGTATGTGTGTGTGTGTGTGTGTGTAGGGGGGTGTTCAGTGTGTGTGTGTGTGTGTGTGTAGGAGGGTGTTCAGTGTGTGTGTGTGTGTAGGGGGGTGTTCAGTGTGTGTGTATGTGTGTGTAGGGGGGTGTTCAGTGTGTGTGTGTGTGTAGGGGGGTGTTCAGTGTGTGTGTGTATGTGTGTGTGTAGGGGAGTGTTCAGTGTGTGTGTGTGTATGTGTGTGTAGGGGGGTGTTCAGTGTGTGTGTGTATGTGTGTGTAGGGGGGTGTTCAGTGTGTGTGTGTGTGTGTGTGTGTAGGGGGGTGTTCAGTGTGTGTGTGTATGTGTGTGTAGGGGAGTGTTCAGTGTGTGTGTATATGTGTGTAGGGGGGTGTTCAGTGTGTGTGTGTGTGTGTGTGTGTAGGGGGGTGTTCAGTGTGTGTGTGTATGTGTGTGTAGGGGGAGTGTTCAGTGTGTGTGTGTATATGTGTGTAGGGGGGTGTTCAGTGTGTGTGTGTAGGGGGGTGTTCAGTGTGTGTGTGTGTGTGTGTGTGTGTGTGTGTGTGTATGTGTGTGTAGGAGGGTGTTCAGTGTGTATGTGTGTGTAGGGGGGTGTTCAGTGTGTGTGTGTGTGTGTAGGGTGTTCAGTGTGTGTGTGTGTGTAGGGGGTGTTCAGTGTGTGTGTGTGTGTGTAGGGGGGTGTTCAGTGTGTGTGTGTAGGGGGGTGTTCAGTGTGTGTGTATGTGTGTGTAGGAGGGTGTTCAGTGTGTGTGTGTGTGTGTGTGTAGGGGGGTGTTCAGTGTGTGTGTATGTGTGTGTAGGGGGGTGTTCAGTGTGTGTGTGTGTGTAGGGGGGTGTTCAGTGTGTGTGTGTGTGTGTGTGTGTGTGTAGGGGGGTGTTCAGTGTGTGTGTAGGGGGGTGTTCATTGTGTGTGTATGTGTGTGTAGGAGGGTGTTCAGTGTGTGTGTGTGTGTGTGTAGGGGGGTGTTCAGTGTGTGTGTATGTGTATGTAGGGGGGTGTTCAGTGTGTGTGTGTGTGTGTGTGTGTGTGTGTGTGTGTGTAGGGGGGTGTTCAGTGTGTGTGTGTCACACACACTCTCACACACACACACACACACACACACACACACACACTGCAGTGTTTCAGTCATATTTTAAACACACTGTCGTGTGATATCATGTTAAATTTCATTTTAAATCATAACAGAGAAAATATTAAATATTCTGGTAAATTCTTCTATTAAATATGTTGTAAAAACATCATCAGTTTCCACCAGTGTCAGTTGTACATAACGTGCTTCAGTCGTGGTACATGTGGTTGTCATGGTAACACCACTGATGGTTTCCATGGTTGAACTTCCTGTCCCAGTTTGTTCTACAACTTCTACTTTGTCTTTAGTTTACGTCACACATGGACAACATGTGAACTCTTCTGTTCATTTTTAAGAATGGAATCTACCCCCCCCCCCCCCCCACCCCCCGAGGGCAATCTGACTTAGATTTCAAATGACCAGGGGGTAACTTGAAGTGGGGGTAGTTTGAAGTCTTTACACTTGTCCACAGTGGTGGACATTTTTCCCATAGAACAGTCTGTCAGGCTCAGACACACACTCTCTCTCTCTCTCTCTCACTCTCTCTCTCACTCTCTCTCTCTCTCTCTCTCTCTCTCTCTCTCTCTCTCTCTCTCTCTCTCTCTCTCTCTCCCAGTGCAGTAGGGGGAGGGGCTTAGTGTCTGTCAGAGTTCGGGCACGCTCAGTTCAGTAGTTTTCTTCCTCTTACTGCTGCTCCTTCTTCTTCTATTTTGAAGTGCAGCTTCTCTCCTCCTCCTCTTCCTCCTCTTCCTCCTCTTCCTCCTCTTCCTCCTCTCACTGATGATGCGCAAACTTCCGTGTGTTTCTGACCTCAAACTTAACTCATGGATCCTTTTGCTGGTTACCATGGTGATTGGCGACCTTGGTAAGAACAACCATCTCCTCACCACGTTCTGAGGCTCCTAAACATACAGGCGTGAACGGGCTCATTACCATAGCAACCAGGTGATGCAGGTGTCCATAGTGTGCAATGTTGGAGGAGGTGGGGCCGGTGGAGGAGGGGGCAGTGACTACCCCCAGAAGGAGCGGCGGGTGGCCAACGCCAGCGTCACCTGTCAATCAAAGACAAGGACAGAGCCAATTATTAGGACAACCCTGTTAGGCCACGCCCACATGAAGGAGTCTTCCGGGTGCCATAGCAACATGAAGTACAGGTAAGTCTGTCATGTGACCACAACACAGGACCCACCTCTAATGTCCAGGTCGTCAGGGTAACGAGGTCTGGTGTCGGTTGTGTTAGCTCAGGGCTAGGTCTATGCTAATGCTAACGGTCATGTTCAGGAAGCTAAAGGGTTAAAAACAGGAGTCAAAGTGTGAGATAAGTCAAACTTGTGAAAAGTAGAGAAATAGGCTACAGTTGAACTTATGGCAGAGGGCGGAGCTAGTGGCAGACTGGTATTTTATAAGGGATGTTAGTGTATCAGGACACACCCACTCAGGGCTTTGATGGTTGGCCACACCCACTCAGGGCTTTGATGGTTGGCCACACCCACTCAGGGCTTTGATGGTTGGCCACACCCACTCAGGGCTTTGATGGTTGGTCCCTGTGATGTTTTGTTGGTTTACACGCATCTTGGTTGCCATGGTTACCATTGGGACTAAACATGTATTGATTGCCATGGTTACCATTGGGACTAAACATGTCTTGGTTGGCATGGTTACCATTGGGACTAAACATGTCTTGGTTGGCATGGTTACCATTGGGACTAAACATGTCTTGGTTGCCATGGTTACCATTGGGACTAAACATGTATTGATTGCCATGGTTACCATTGGGACTAAACATGTCTTGGTTGCCATGGTTACCATTGGGACTAAACATGTCTTGGTTGCCATGGTTACCATTGGGACTAAACATGTATTGATTGCCATGGTTACCATTGGGACTAAACATGTCTTGGTTGGCATGGTTACCATTGGGACTAAACATGTCTTGGTTGCCATGGTTACCATTGGGACGAAACATGTCTTGGTTGCCATGGTTACTGTTACTCAACTGTTGATATTTTTAATTTGTCTGAACTTTTGTGTTTCATGTTTTTTTCTGTCGCGTCATCAGTTTCTGTGTTTGTGTCTTTTTATTGGACCTGAATCTGAGCTTAAGACTGGTTCTGGACCTGAAAGCTGGTCCTGGAATGTCTGGATCTAAAAGTCGGTTCTGGACCGTCTGGACCTGTACCAACCTAGCAGAACCTGGTCTTCTGTGATGATCTGTGCTCGTGGACAGTCATGACCTGGTCCAGAAGCAGAACCATGTGGGTCCAGAAGCAGAACCATGTTGGTCCAGAAGCAGAACCATGTGGGTCCAGAAGCAGAACCATGTGGGTCCAGAAGCAGAACCATGTTGGTCCAGAAGCAGAACCATGTGGGTCCAGAAGCAGAACCATGTTGGTCCAGAACTCCTGTATGTGTGTTAATCAGTGTCAGATTTGTGACCTTTGACCTGTGCAGACTGATCCCGTCAGAGGTCAGAGGTTACAGTACAGAGCTCTTCTAATTAAAAACACATGCTTGATTAAAGCCCTGCTGTGGCCACGCCCCCATGTCCTCTGATTGGACAACACACCATGGTGGGCATCAACAACACAGCTGTGATTGGACCACAGCTGATACCATGACGACCATGCTTTAGTCCAATCTGAAAATGTCCCTGGTCTTGGTCCTGGTTTTGATCTTGGTCCTGGTCTTGGTCCTGGTCCTGGTCCTGGTCCTGGTCTTGGTCCTGCTTTTGGTCTTGGTCCTGGTCTTGGTCCTGGTCCTGGTCCTGGTCTTGGTCCTGGTCTAGGTCCAGGTCCTGGTCTAGATCCTGGTCCTGGTCTAGGTCCTGGTCTTGGTCCTGGTTTTGGTCTAGGTCCTGGTCCTGAATCTTCACCAACACTGTTTGTTTTTCAGGAACCTTGGTAAATCAGGTCTGAGGGTTTCCTGTGTGGGTCTGGGTGAGTACTACTGCAACTACTAAAGTACTACTAATATGATAGTAATACTTCAGCAGTATTACAATACTACTATAGTAGTACTACTGGAGCGTAGTACTACTATAGCAGTACTACTGGAGCGTAGTACTACTATAGCAGTACTACTGGAGCGTAGTACTACTATAGCAGTACTACTGGAGCGTAGTACTACTATAGCAGTACTACTGGAGCGTAGTACTACAGTCTTAGTAACAGTGGTGTTTGTGGGGATTTTTATTTTAATTTTTTTTACAGGAACATGGGTGACGTTTGGTTCTCAGATCTGTGACCAGGTAACTGTGTGTGTGTGTCTGTGTGTGTGTGTGTGTGTGTGTATGTGGATGTGGATGTGTGTGTGTGTGTGTGTGTGTGTGTGTGTGTTCTCAGGTGAATCTCTTAAAGGGACAGTTCAGTAGTTTTCAGATTAATGTGTTTGTCATCAGTGTCTTTACTCTGGTGCACCAACAGTGACTCCGCCCCTCTCTTTTGACTCCTCCCCTTTACTCTGGTGCTCCAACAGTGACTCCGCCCATCTCTTCTGACTCCTCCCCTTTACTCTGGTGCACCCACAGTGACTCCGCCCCTCTCTTATGACTCCTCCCCTTTACTCTGGTGCACCCACAGTGACTCCGCCCCTCTCTTATGACTCCTCCCCTTTACTCTGGTGCACCAACAGTGACTCCGCCCCTCTCTTCTGACTCCTCCCCTTTACTCTGGTGCACCCACAGTGACTCCGCCCCTCTCTTCTGACTCCTCCCCTTTACTCTGGTGCACCCACAGTGACTCCGCCCCTCTCTTCTGACTCCTCCCCTTTACTCTGGTGCTCCAACAGTGACTCCGCCCCTCTCTTCTGACTCCTCCCCTTTACTCTGGTGCTCCAACAGTGACTCCGCCCCTCTCTTCTGACTCCTCCCCTTTACTCTGGTGCACCCACAGTGACTCCGCCCCTCTCTTCTGACTCCTCCCCTTTACTCTGGTGCACCCACAGTGACTCCGCCCCTCTCTTCTGACTCCTCCCCTTTACTCTGGTGCACCCACAGTGACTCCGCCCCTATCTTCTGACTCCTCCCCTTTACTCTGGTGCACCAACAGTGACTCCGCCCATCTCTTCTGACTCCTCCCCTTTACTCTGGTGCACCCACAGTGACTCCGCCCCTCTCTTCTGACTCCTCCCCTTTACTCTGGTGCACCCACAGTGACTCCGCCCCTCTCTTCTGACTCCTCCCCTTTACTCTGGTGCACCCACAGTGACTCCGCCCCTCTCTTATGACTCCTCCCCTTTACTCTGGTGCACCCACAGTGACTCCGCCCCTCTCTTCTGACTCCTCCCCTTTACTCTGGTGCACCAACAGTGACTCCGCCCATCTATTCTGACTCCTCCCCTTTACTCTGGTGCACCCACAGTGACTCCGCCCCTCTCTTCTGACTCCTCCCCTTTACTCTGGTGCACCCACAGTGACTCCGCCCCTCTCTTATGACTCCTCCCCTTTACTCTGGTGCACCCACAGTGACTCCGCCCCTCTCTTATGACTCCTCCCCTTTACTCTGGTGCACCAACAGTGACTCCGCCCCTCTCTTATGACTCCTCCCCTTTACTCTGGTGCACCAACAGTGACTCCGCCCATCTATTCTGACTCCTCCCCTTTACTCTGGTGCACCCACAGTGACTCCGCCCCTCTCTTCTGACTCCTCCCCTTTACTCTGGTGCACCAACAGTGACTCCGCCCCTCTCTTCTTACAAATGACCCAAAATATTCAGTAAAATAAAGACAAATTTGCAAAGTATTCAGTAAGATGATCCAAAATAACCAAAGTATTAAGTAAAATAAAAATATACCAAAAAGGACCAAAATATTTTGTAATCTGAACACTGTTGGTGCACCAGAGTAAAGACACACATTCATCTGAAAATTACTGAACTGTTCCTTTAAAAATGCAGTGGGTTTGTTTGTTTATCATTCTGGACCTGTCTGTCTGTCTGTTTCTACCTGTCTGTCTGTCTGTCTGTTTCTACCTGTCTGTCTGTTTCTCCCTGTATGTCTGTCTGTTTCTACCTGTCTGTCTGTCTGTCTGTCTGTTTCTACCTGTATGTCTGTCTGTCTGTTTCTACCTGTCTGTCTGTCTGTTTCTACCTGTCTGTCTGTTTCTACCTGTCTGTCTGTCTGTCTGTCTGTTTCTACCTGTCTGTCTGTCTGTCTGTTTCTACCTGTATGTCTGTCTGTTTCTACCTGTCTGTCTGTCTGTTTCTACCTGTATGTCTGTCTGTTTCTACCTGTCTGTCTGTTTCTACCTGTCTGTCTGTCTGTTTCTACCTGTATGTCTGTCTGTTTCTACCTGTCTGTCTCTGTTCTCCAGGTTGCAGAGGATGTGATGACGCTGGCGTACGACAGTGGAATAAACCTGTTTGATACAGCAGAGGTGTACGCCTCAGGGAGGTACAACCTGTCTGTCTGGACCTGTCTCTCCTCTCTCAGTACCCGTCTGTCTTCTCTCAGTACCCGTCTGTCCTCTCTCAGTACCTGTCTGTCCTCCCTCAGTACCTGTCTGTCCTCTCTCAGTACCCATCTGTCCTCTCTCAGTACCCGTCTGTCCTTTCTCAGTACCCGTCTGTCCTCTCTCAGTACCTGTCTTTCCTCCCTCAGTACCTGTCTGTCCTCTCTCAGTACCCGTCTGTCCTCCCTCAGTACATGTCTGTCCTCTCTCAGTACCCGTCTGTCCTCCCTCAGTACCTGTCTGTCCTCCCTCAGTACCCATCTGTCCTCTGTCAGTACCCGTCTGTCCTCTGTCAGTACCCGTCTGTCCTCCCTCAGTACCTGTCTGTCCTCTCCCAGTACCCGTCTGTCCTCCCTCAGTACCTGTCTGTCCTCTCTCAGTACCTGTCTGTCTTTTAGGGCTGAATCCACTCTTGGAAACATCCTGAAGAAAAAAGGATGGAGGTAACAGACTACAACTCCCATCAGCCCTTTCACCTCCACACACTGTAACCTCAGTGAACTTTAACCCCAGTCTGTCCACAGGAGGTCCAGTTATGTCGTCACCACCAAGATCTACTGGGGAGGACAGTGAGTGCACCTCCTGCAATTACACCTACACCTCCTCCTCCTTTTTTTTTTACTTTTACTTTTTAATTTTTTTTCTTTTTTTTTGTCTGCATTTGTTCTCATTGTTTAACACCACACAGAGGGAGTCAATATTCTTTCAGATCAATGCATATTTTATTCTTTTAGCCAAATATTTAAATATTTAGTGCATGTGTGTGACCATCAGCGGTCCTCCCTGAAAGCTGAGCAGACATCCTTTATTAGAACTCTCTATTATAAGCCAGGGAGGGCAGTGCTACACCTCAGTGATGTGTGGGGGAAACAAAGACTGGACAGGACGAACAGGACGAACAGGATGAACGGGGACAGACATTAACAGGTGGTGCTATTGTAGTTAAAGATTGTAAGGTGGTGTGTTATTCCAACTATTAACTGTTCATCAATAAAAATAAATAAATAAATTGAAAAAAGAGAGGAAAAACAAAACATTCAATTAATAAATAATTAAACAAATGGGTACTGAGCACCATAACTGTGGATGACTTGATAGAATAGAATAGAATAGAATAGAATAGAATAGAATAGAATAGAATAGAATAAAATAAAATAAAATAAAATAAAATAAAATAAAATAAAATAAAATAAAATAAAATAAAATAAAATAAAATAAAATAAAATAAAATAAAATAGAAGGGGACACTAGTGGAAGAAGAGAATGAGTTTAGGGTAGAGATTGTGGAGAGATTCTCAGCACATTCTGGGGGGTCCCATCATTCACTGAAATGGGACTCGGTAGTACCTGGCGAGACCTGAACAGCAATCACGGCAAGGCAGGGCTAAGCTAACAGGGCAGTCCCCTCCCTCACCTCCTAAACCTCCCACACCTCCTCCTCATTCAGACCAATCTTTGACATTAGAGGCTTTTAAAAGTGAATGTGTGCTAATGCTAATGCTAATGCTAAGCAGTGGTGTAACTGGAATGATCATGTGACCTGTTCTTCTCTTCTATGTGCTCACAGAGCAGAGACGGAACGAGGGTTGTCACGGAAACACATCATTGAAGGTAAAGAAACCGTAAAGAGTCCTGAACATCCCATGATTAATATAATGTATATAAATATATGTACTTTATACTCTTTATATTTATATAAATATATGTACTTTATACTCTTTACATTTATATAAATATTTGTACTTTATACTCTTTACATTTATATAAATATATGTACTTTATACTCTTTACATTTATATAAATATATGTACTTTATACTCTTTACATTTATATAAATATATGTACTTTATACTCTTTACATTTATATAAATATATGTACTTTATACTCTTTACATTTATATAAATATATGTACTTTATACTCTTTACATTTATATAAATATATGTAATTTATACTCTTTATATTTATATAAATATATGTACTTTATACTCTTTACATTTATATAAATATATGTAATTTATACTCTTTATATTTATATAAATATATGTACTTTATACTCTTTACATTTATATAAATATATGTACTTTATACTCTTTATATTTATATAAATATATGTACTTTATACTCTTTACATTTATATAAATATATGTACTTTATACTCTTTACATTTATATAAATATATGTACTTTATACTCTTTACATTTATATAAATATATGTACTTTATACTCTTTACATTTATATAAATATATGTACTTTATACTCTTTACATTTATATAAATATATGTACTTTATACACTTTATATTTATATAAAAATATGTACTTTATACTCTTTACATTTATATAAATATATGTACTTTATACTCTTTACATTTATATAAATATATGTACTTTATACTCTTTACATTTATATAAATATATGTACTTTATACACTTTATATTTATATAAAAATATGTACTTTATACTCTTTACATTTATATAAATATATGTACTTTATACTCTTTACATTTATATAAATATATGTACTTTATACTCTTTACATTTATATAAATATATGTACTTTATACTCTTTACATTTATATAAATATATGTACTTTATACTCTTTACATTTATATAAATATATGTACTTTATACACTTTATATTTATATAAAAATATGTACTTTATACTCTTTACATTTATATAAATATATGTACTTTATACTCTTTACATTTATATAAATATATGTACTTTATACACTTTATATTTATATAAAAATATGTACTTTATACTCTTTACATTTATATAAATATATGTACTTTATACTCTTTATATTTATATAAATATATGTACTTTATACTCTTTATATTTATATAAATATATGTACTTTATACTCTTTACATTTATATAAATATTTGTACTTTATACTCTTTACATTTATATAAATATATGTACTTTATACTCTTTATATTTATATAAATATATGTACTTTATACTCTTTATATTTATATAAATATATGTACTTTATACTCTTTATATTTATATAAATATATGTACTTTATACTCTTTATATTTATATAAATATATGTACTTTATACTCTTTACATTTATATAAATATTTGTACTTTATACTCTTTACATTTATATAAATATATGTACTTTATACTCTTTATATTTATATAAATATATGTACTTTATACTCTTTACATTTATATAAATATATGTAATTTATACTGTTTATATTTATATAAATATATGTACTTTATACTCTTTACATTTATATAAATATATGTACTTTATACTCTTTATATTTATATAAATATATGTACTTTATACTCTTTATATTTATATAAATATATGTACTTTATACTCTTTATATTTATATAAATATTTGTACTTTATACTCTTTACATTTATATAAATATATGTACTTTATACTCTTTACATTTATATAAATATATGTACTTTATACTCTTTATATTCTCATTACTTTTTCAAATCAAACATATGTGACAGTAGAAAAATAAGTGACTATATTTTATAGTTTGAAGATTATTATCTGATCATTTAGATTTTTTATCTGATAATTTGGAATTTTAATCTTGTAATGATGCTTTTTTTTAAATCTCCTATTTTTGGTTAGCGTTAGCGTTAGCATTGTGAAACAGTGTCATTGTGGTAAATGTTCTAAGCTCTTTACATTAGCCTCACATTCACCCATTCATACACACTAACCCTAACACCAGGAGGTTCTAAGGTCAAAGGTCAGTCCTACTGGGACACTAAGGCTTCAGTGTCTTTGTCCAACGACGTGTGGACAGCCAGAGCTGGGATGTCAACTGCCAACCTCTGGGTCTGAGCCACAGCCGCCCCATAAAGACTGACATGAAGAGTCAAACAGAACACTCTGGGCTCAGTGTTAAAAACACAATCTGCTGCACAAACTGGGATTATGAGCTCAGAGTGGTCTTTTTTTTAAACTAAATAATCCTTTAGAGGTTTGGACCAATGACACGACACTGGAAATAACCGCTGTGAAGGCTGCCGCTTCAATCTGGGACGGGATTCAATCAAGTCCACGTCCAGTAGAGCTGTGGTCTGACCGCTGTGGACGGAGGAAAATGGTGTCAGAGCGTTGGAGTGACTCTAATCTGACACTTGATGTTTGTCCTTCACAACAGCAGTGATAATTCCTGATGACAGAACTGTCACTGCACTGAGCAGCGTTAAGGCGCACAAGAGTTATAAACATGCTATATTTAACTGGAGGAGCACAAAGGACAGACAGAGTGAGACATCTGTCCTGTATCTGATAAACACGACAGAGTGAGACATCTGTCCTGTATCTGATAAACACGACAGAGTGAGACATCTGTCCTGTATCTGATAAACACGACAGAGTGAGACATCTGTCCTGAATCTGATAAACACGACAGAGTGAGACATCTGTCCTGAATCTGATAAACACGACAGAGTGAGACATCTGTCCTGTATCTGACAAACACGACAGAGTGAGACATCTGTCCTGTATCTGACAAACACGACAGAGTGAGACATCTGTCCTGTATCTGATAAACACGACAGAGTGAGACATCTGTCCTGTATCTGATAAACACGACAGAGTGAGACATCTGTCCTGAATCTGATAAACACGACAGAGTGAGACATCTGTCCTGTATCTGATAAACACGACAGAGTGAGACATCTGTCCTGTATCTGACAAACACGACAGAGTGAGACATCTGTCCTGTATCTGACAAACACGACAGAGTGAGACATCTGTCCTGTATCTGACAAACACGACAGAGTGAGACATCTGTCCTGTATCTGACAAACACGACAGAGTGAGACATCTGTCCTGTATCTGATAAACACGACAGAGTGAGACATCTGTCCTGTATCTGATAAACACAACAGTGACACATCTGTCCTGTCGGTACGTTCTGTCGGTACGTTCTGTCAGTGCGTTCTCGTGGGTACGTTCTGTCGGTACGTTCTGTCGGTACGTTCTGTCGGTACGTTCTGTCAGTGCGTTCTGTCGGTACGTTCTGTCGGTGCATTCTGTCGGTGCGTTCGGTCGGTGCATTCTGTCGGTGCGTTCTGTCGGTGCGTTCTCGTGGGTACGTTCGGTCGGTGCGTTCTCGTGGGTACGTTCTGTCAGTACCTTCTGTCTTCTGTCTTAAACAAACAACACGTAAATTAGAGACAATGGCGCCGATCCAATTCACAACATTCTTTCAATGGCTGTAAAAATATGTGACTAAAGTATAATCCATCTTTGCGTACAGCCAAAACTAGATATTACTCATCCATAATAGAAGAAAACCAGAATAATCCTAGATTCCTGTTCAGTACTGTAGCCAGACTGACAAACAGACACACCTCCGTGGAACCAGTTATTCCATCCACGCTCCATTCTGATGATTTCCTGCAGTTCTTTAACAATAAAATATCAACTATTAGAGACAAAATAGACACATTTCTCCCAAATATTAGATCAGAAAAAGTAGCGGTTTCAAACCTAGGCCTTTTTATAAATCCCTCTGTAACACTAAATAATTTCACCACTGTAGACCAAACTGATGTCATATCTATTATCATGTCTTCCAAATCATCACCTGCCTCTTAGATCCAATTACAACTAAACTCTTTAGACAGATTCTGCCCCTAATTATTAACACTGTCCTAAATATAATTAACACTTCATTAATTACTGGATATGTGCCACAGTCATTTAAATATGCTGTTATTAAACCAATTGTCACGGATCGGGGTGAGGTGAAGGAGGACTCCATTGCACAGTACTGAAGGGCAAAATAATTTAATAACAAAAGTACAACATAAAGACAAGACAGACACAACCTGGGAGTAAACGGCCAGAGTCCGTGGTGATGATGAGTGTCCGGGTTATGGTGATTGGGGAGATGGAAGACATTGACCGGGTTATGGAGGTGACATAGAAGAATGGTCCTGCACTGGCAGCTACAAGCCTCACCGCTTAAATAGTCACCGATTAGGAACGGCTTGCAGCTGCGCAGTGCAGGACCAGGTGAGTGTGGAAAATTGGGGGAAAGGTCACTGGAACGGAGGTCATGACAGTACCCCCCCCCTAAGGGGCGGCTCCTGAAGCCCCTAAAAAACAAAAAAAAAACAAAACACAACCCCCCCCCCGTTGTCCAGAGCTTCTCTGAGCAGGGCGGCATGGTAACCTCCTGGTCGGAGTACCCTCTGGGCAGAGCGGTGTGGCATCCTTCTGGGCAGGGCGGTGTGGAAACCCCCTGGGCGGAGTACCCTCTGGGCGGAGCGGTGTGGAATCCCTTCTGGGCAGGGCGGTGTGGAAACCCCCTGGTGGAGTACCCTCTGGGCAGAGCGGTGTGGCATCCTTCTGGGCAGGGCGGTGTAGAAACCCCCTGGGCGGAGTACCCTCTGGGCAGAGCGGTGTGGAATCCCTTCTGGGCAGGGCGGTGTGGAAACCCCCTGGCGGAGTACCCTCTGGGCAGAGCGGTGTGGCATCCTTCTGGGCAGGGCGGTGTGGAAACCCCCTGGGCGGAGTACCCTCTGGGCAGAGCGGTGTGGAATCCCTTCTGGGCAGGGCGGTGTGGAAACCCCCTGGCGGAGTACCCTCTGGGCAGAGCGGTGTGGCATCCTTCTGGGCAGGGCGGTGTGGAAACCCCCTGGGCGGAGTACCCTCTGGGCAGAGCGGTAGCAGGAGCAACATGACTGGTCTGACTGAGGACCAAGGAGACTGATTGGGTGGGGTCACCACGGACTCTGGCTAGACAGGAACAAGACAAAAAGAAGAAACTGGCAACAGGCAGGGACAGGAAACAGGCAGGCAGAAACGAACAACAAGCAAGGACAGGGGACAGAAGCCAGCAACGGGCAACAAGCAGGGACAGGGGACAGAAGCCGGCAACGGGCAACAGGCAGGGACAGGGGACAGAAGCCGGCAACGGGCAACAGGCAGGGACAGGGGACAGAAGCCGGCAACGGGCAACAGGCAGGGACAGGGGACAGAAGCCGGCAACGGGCAACAAGCAGGGACAGGGGACAGAAGCCGGCAACGGGCAACAGGCAGGGACAGGGGACAGAAGCCAACCACGGGCAACAGGCAGGGACAGGGAACAGAAGCCAACCACGGGCAACAGGCAGGGACAGGGGACAGAAGCCAACCACGGGCAACAGGCAGGGACAGGGAACAGAAGCCAACCACGGGCAACAGGCAGGGACAGGGAACAGAAGCCAACCACGGGCAACAGGCAGGGACAGAGGACAGAAGCGAGCAACGGGCAAGAGTCAGGGACAGGAACAGACAGAAATGACCAACGACAGACCAAGACCGACGAAAAGACACAACGCCAGGCGACAGGACAACTAGCCAGAAGACAAGACAACTAGCCAGAAGACAAGACAACTAGCCAGAAGACAAGACAACTAGCCAGAAGACAAGACAACTAGCCAGAAGACAAGACAACAAGCCAGAAGACAAGACAACAAGCCAGAAGACAAGACAACAAGCCAGAAGACAAGACAACAAGCCAGAAGACAAGACAACAAGCCAGAAGACAAGACAACAAGCCAGAAGACAAGACAAAAAGCCAGAAGACAAGACAAAAAGCCAGAAGACAAGACAAAAAGCCAGAAGACAAGACAAAAAGCCAGAAGACAAGACAAAAAGCCAGAAGACAAGACAAAAAGCCAGAAGACAAGACAAAAAGCCAGAAGACAAGACAAAAAGCCAGAAGACAAGACAAAAAGCCAGAAGACAAGACAAAAAGCCAGAAGACAAGACAAAAAGCCAGAAGACAAGACAAAAAGCCAGAAGACAAGACAAAAAGCCAGAAGACAAGACAAAAAGCCAGAAGACAAGACAAAAAGCCAGAAGACAAGACAAAAAGCCAGAAGACAAGACAAAAAGCCAGAAACTCGGAACGCTAGCCAGAAACTCGGAACGCTAGCCAGAAACTCGGAACGCTAGCCAGAAACTCGGAACGCTAGCCAGAAACTCGGAACGCTAGCCAGAAACTCGGAACGCTAGCCAGAAACTCGGAACGCTAGCCAGAAACTCGGAACGCTAGCCAGAAACTCGGAACGCTAGCCAGAAACTCGGAACGCTAGCCAGAAACTCGGAACGCTAGCCAGAAACTCGGAACGCTAGCCAGAAACTCGGAACGCTAGCCAGAAACTCGGAACGCTAGCCAGAAACTCGGAACGCTAGCCAGAAACTCGGAACGCTAGCCAGAAACTCGGAACGCTAGCCAGAAACTCGGAACGCTAGCCAGAAACTCGGAACGCTAGCCAGAAACTCGGAACGCTAGCCAGAAACACGGAACGCTAGCCAGAAACTCGGAACGCTAGCCAGAAACACGGAACGCTAGCCAGAAACACGGAACGCTAGCCAGAAACACGGAACGCTAGCCAGAAACACGGAACGCTAGCCAGAAACACGGAACGCTAGCCAGAAACACGGAACGCTAGCCAGAAACTCGGAACGCTAGCCAGAAACTCGGAACGCTAGCCAGAAACTCGGAACGCTTAAACCAGATACACAGAACGCTTAAACCAGATACACAGAACGCTTAAACCAGATACACAGAACGCTTAAACCAGATACACAGAACACTGGGCAAGAAAACACAGAACGGGACAGAGACACAGACCGCTTAAGCCAGAGACACAGACCGCTAGAAAGCGACACAGACCGCTAGAAAGCGACACAGACCGCTAGAAAGCGACACAGAACGCTAGAAAGCGACACAGAACGCTAGAAAGCGACACAGAACGCTAGAAAGCGACACAGAACGCTAGAAAGCGACACAGAACGCTAGAAAGCGACACACAACGCTAGAAAGCGACACACAACGCTAGAAAGCGACACACAACGCTAGAAAGCGACACACAACGCTAGAAAGCGACACAGAACGCTAGAAAGCGACACAGAACGCTAGAAAGCGACACAGAACGCAGAGACACAGAACGCAGAGACACAGAACGCTTAAGCCAGGAACACAGAACGCTTAAGGCAGAAACACAGAACGCTTAAGGCAGAAACACAGAACGCTTAAGGCAGAAACACAGAACGCTTAAGCCAGATACACAGAGACGCTTAAGCCAGAAACTCAGAAACGCTTAAGCCAGAAACACTGAACGCTTAAGCCAGAAACACTGAACGCTTAAGCCAGAAACACTGAACGCTTAAGCCAGAAACACTGAACGCTTAAGCCAGGAACACTGAACGCTTAAGCCAGAAACACTGAACGCTTAAGGCAGAAACACTGAACGCTTAAGCCAGGAACACTGAACGCTTAAGGCAGAAACACTGAACGCTTAAGGCAGAAACACAGAACGCTTAAGGCAGAAACACAGAACGCTTAAGCCAGAAACACTGAACGCTTAAGCCAGAAACACTGAACGCTTAAGGCAGAAACACTGAACGCTTAAGGCAGAAACACAGAACGCTTAAGGCAGAAACACAGAACGCTTAAGCCAGAAACACTGAACGCTTAAGCCAGAAACACTGAACGCTTAAGGCAGAAACACTGAACGCTTAAGCCAGGAACACTGAACGCTTAAGGCAGAAACACTGAACGCTTAAGGCAGAAACACAGAACGCTTAAGGCAGAAACACTGAACGCTTAAGGCAGAAACACAGAACGCTTAAGCCAGAAACACAGAACGCTTAAGCCAGAAACACAGAGACGCTTAAGCCAGAAACTCAGAAACGCTTAAGCCAGAAACACTGAACGCTTAAGCCAGAAACACTGAACGCTTAAGGCAGAAACACTGAACGCTTAAGCCAGAAACACTGAACGCTTAAGCCAGAAACACTGAACGCTTAAGCCAGAAACACTGAACGCTTAAGCCAGGAACACTGAACGCTTAAGCCAGAAACACTGAACGCTTAAGCCAGAAACACTGAACGCTTAAGCCAGAAACACTGAACGCTTAAGCCAGAAACACTGAACGCTTAAGCCAGAAACACTGAACGCTTAAGCCAGAAACACTGAACGCTTAAGCCAGAAACACTGAACGCTTAAGCCAGGAACACTGAACGCTTAAGCCAGAAACACTGAACGCTTAAGCCAGAAACACTGAACGGGACAGAACGCAAGACTGGACAGACTTTAGACGGAACAGACAGGGGAAAACTAAAACAAAAAGGGTCCCTTCAGCACTGGCGGAGTCCAGATGGTGGCAGGACCATTCTGTCACGGATCGGGGTGAGGTGAAGGAGGACTCCATTGCACAGTACTGAAGGGCAAAATAATTTAATAACAAAAGTACAACATAAAGACAAGACAGACACAACCTGGGAGTAAACGGCCAGAGTCCGTGGTGATGATGAGTGTCCGGGTTATGGTGATTGGGGAGATGGAAGACATTGACCGGGTTATGGAGGTGACATAGAAGAATGGTCCTGCACTGGCAGCTACAAGCCTCACCGCTTAAATAGTCACCGATTAGGAACGGCTTGCAGCTGCGCAGTGCAGGACCAGGTGAGTGTGGAAAATTGGGGGAAAGGTCACTGGAACGGAGGTCATGACACCAATTCTGAAAAAGCCTACCCTAGATCCTGACATTCTAGATAATTCTAGTTCTATATCTAATTTGTCCTTCCTGTCAAAGGTTTTAGAACGAGTAATAGTTAAACAGCTGTGCCAATTCCTGCAGGATAATAGTTTATTTGAACAGTTTCAGTCTGGCTTTCGTGCCCATCATAGCACTGAAACAGCGTTAGTTAAAGTTACTAATGACTTATTATTAGCCGCTGACATGGGATTAATATGGGTCCTGGTGTTATTAGACCTTAGTGCAGCCTTTGACACCATTGACCACAGTATCTTAGTGCACAGATTAGAATATGATATAGGTATTAGAGGAGCAGCCCTCTGCTGCTTTAAATCATATTTATCTGATCGCTACCAATTTGTTAACGTCAATCAACAATCATCGCAGTCCTCCAGAGTTAATTATGGCGTGCCCCAAGGGTCAGTCCTTGGGCCTATTTTGGGCCTATTAATTTTCATTGTTATGCAGATGACACACAGCTATATTTATCGATTAAACCTGATCAGACCAGACAAATAGATAAACTAAGTACATGTGTCCAAGACATAAAGACTTGGATGAGTGACAATTATCTTTTACTGAACCCTGAAAAACCTGAAGTCGTTATAATTGGTCCTAAAAATGCCACAGACTCCCTACCTGACCACATAGTTACTGTAGACAACTTAAGTGTAACACCCAGTGACACAGTTAAAAATTTAGGAGTTTTATTTGATCAAGATCTTTCATTCAAAGGGTCAGGGGTCAGAGGTCAGGGCACATTAATCAAACATGCAGAACAGCCTTCTTTCACCTGCGCAACATTAGCCAAAATTAGGAATATTCTGTCTAAAACGACTGTAGAAAAATTAATTCATGCATTTGTTACATCACGATTAGATTATTGTAACTCCTTACTTGTAGCGTGTCCTAAATATTCCCTAAAAAGCTTCAACTGGTTCAAAATGCAGCAGCAAGATTATTAACAGGATCAAATAGAAGAGAACACATCACCCCTGTGCTCCAAACCCTGACCCCTGACCCCTAACCCTATCACCCCTGTGCTCCAAACCCTGACCCCTGACCCCTAACCCTATCACCCCTGTGCTCCAAACCCTAACCCTAACCCCTAACCCTATCACCCCTGTGCTCCAAACCCTAACCCTAACTCCTAACCCTATCACCCCTGTGCTCCAAACCCTGACCCCTGACCCCTAACCCTATCACCCCTGTGCTCCAAACCCTAACCCTATCACCCCTGTGCTCCAAACCCTGACCCCTAACCCTATCACCCCTGTGCTCCAAACCCTAACCCTAACCCCTAACCCTATCACCCCTGTGCTCCAAACCCTGACCCCTAGCCGTAAACCCAGGTTTATTGAAAGTTCCTAGGGTTTGTAAAAGTACAGTAGGAGCTAGAGCCTTTAGTTACCATGGTTACTGTCTGATGGAGCTAGAGCCTTTAGTTACCATGGTTACTGTCTGATGGAGTTAGAGCCTTTAGTTACCATGGTTACTGTCTGATGGAATCATCTTCCCTTTAATATTACAGACGCAGAAACAGTCTCTACATTTAAAATGAGGTTGAAAACATTCGTGTTTGATAAAGCCTATGGTCAGGTTAGTTAAAAATGATGTGACTCATATATCATGTATACATGATGTATGAGTCACAGTTCAGTCTAGGCTGCACTAGGAGTTAGAATGCTGGGGGAAGTACAGACACTGAGTTCTTTCTTCTCTTTCTCTCTCTCACACCTGTTTGTGTCATTTTTATAACCTATCTTTCATACCAAGTCTGTTCATGACTAGTCACCTGGTGCCCCCCCCCCCTCCCCCCCTGGGGGGAGTGGTGGCTCTCCTGACAGTGTCTACACGGGAGCCATGGACGACAGGATCTGCAGTATCTCGCCTGTGCCGACCTGTGACCCCGGACCACTGCCCCTGCCTGTCTGGACCAGCCCCCCCTCCTTCATTTATAAATGGACGTTCATCTATAGTCTGTCCGTCCATGGGAGTGGATCTGTCCTTCAATGTGGTTCTCCTCAAGATTTCTTCTTTTTCCCACTGGGTTTGGAAGTTTTTACTGCTGAGGAGGAGGAGCTAAGGACAGGGGGAGGGTCTAAGGACAGGGGATGCCTGGGACTTTTCATGTATCTCTGTAGTTGATTGTGTTTTTGTAAAGCCCTCTGAGACGACTTTGTTGTGATTTAGGGCTTTATAAATAAAATTGAATTGAATTGAATTGTTGGCATGTTCTATCGGTACATCCTTGTTGTTACGTTCTTATTGGTATGTTCCGTTGGTACATTCTCGTTGGTACGTTCTTGTTAGTACGTTCTGCCGATACGTTCTGCCAGTACGTTCTGCCAGTACATTCTGCCAGTACATTCTGTCAGTACATTCTTGTTTGTACGTTCTTGTTGGTACATTCTCATCAGGACGTTCTCATCGGTACATTCTCATTGGCACGTTCTGTCGGTACGTTCTCGTTGGCAGGTCTGCGAGGTTCTCTGTCGCGGTTACAGCTGAACTATGTGGACATCGTTTTTGCCAACCGCAGCGACATCAACTCTCCAATGGAAGGTGAGAACAAACACAAAGACACACCCACATTTGATCACATGCCCACAGAACATGACTTCCTATTTTTTGTTGGTTCTCAGAGATCGTTCGCGCAATGACGTTTGTTATTGAGCAGGGAATGGCCATGTACTGGGGAACGTCACGGTGGAACGCTGTGGAGATCATGGTAGTACTTAGTGGAACCCAACACTGACACAGTAGAACACAGTAGAACCTAACACTGACACAGTAGAACCCAAGACTGATATAGTACAACCCAGTAAGTAGAACGTCCTCAGTAGAACCTCAGTGTGTTGTGTGTTCCTATAGGAGGCGTACTCCATCACTCATCAGTAGAACGTCCTCAGTAGAACCTCTTGTCAGTAGAAACTCAGTATGTTCTGTGTTCTTACAGGAGGCGTACTCCATTGCTCGTCAGTTCAACCTGGTTCCTCCAGTGTGTGAACAGTCAGAGTATCACTACTTTCAGAGAGACAAGGTGGAGCTGCACCTGCCGCAACTCTACCACAAGATAGGTCAGGCTCCGCCCACTCTCACACACCATAGCTCAGGCCCCGTCATGGGGACCTGTGTTAATAATAAATAATAATAATAATAATAATAAATATCGTCAGACAAGATGAGACGAAATATGCTGGTGGACGACCCTTTTTGCCCTGATGACTGGACGATGATGGGACGATGACGGGACGATGACGGGACGATGACGGGACGATGACGGGACGATGACTGGACGATGACGGGACGATGACGGGACGATGACTGGACGATGACGGGACGATGACGGGACGATGACGGGACGATGACGGGACGATGACGGGACGATGACGGGACGATGACTGGACGATGACGGGACGATGACGGGACGATGGCGGGACGATGACTGGACGATGACGGGACGATGACGGGACGATGACGGGATGATGACGGGACGATGGCGGGACGATGACTGGACGATGACGGGACGATGACGGGACGATGACGGGACGATGACGGGACGATGGCGGGACGATGACGGGACGATGACGATGATGGACGATGACTGGACGATGACTGGACGATGACTGGACGATGACGGGACGATGACGGGACGATGACGATGACTGGACGATGACTGGACGATGACTGGACGATGACTGGACGATGACTGGACGATGACGGGACGATGACTGGACGATGACTGGACGATGACGGGACGATGACGGGACGATGACTGGACGATGACTGGACGATGACGGGACGATGACGGGACGATGACGGGACGATGACGGGACGATGAGGGGACGATGACGGGACGATGACGGGACGATGACGGGACGATGACGGGACGATGACGGGACGATGACGGGACGATGACGGGACGATGACAGCTGTTCTTAAAAACACTGAAGATAAATGTTCTAATGTTTGTTTTGAACGCTGCGAGTTGGAAATAGTTGAACATTTAGAACGCTGCTGTGCATGTTAATATCACAACTATCTGACTGACCAAGCTAACTGTTGCTAACGGCTAACAGAAGGATCACCTGTTGGTCCAGTGTTTGAGTTAAGCTAACTGTTGCTAACTTCTGCCTCTTAGGAGTCGGAGCCATGACCTGGTCCCCATTAGCCTGTGGCGTGCTAACGGGTAAATACAATGAAGGAGTCCCAGAAAGTTCCAGAGCCGCCATGAAGGTCAGGACATGCCCACATGTATAGACACGCCCACATTTACAGACACACCCACATGTATAGACACGCCCACATTTACAGACACTCCCACATGTATAGACGCGCCCACATTTACAGACACACCCACATGTATAGACACGCCCACATTTACAGACACACCCACATTTACAGACACACCCACATGTATAGACATGCCCACATGTATAGACACGCCCACATTTACAGACACACCCACATGTATAGACACGCCCACATGTATAGACACGCCCACACACACTCTTCAAGGACTTTGCACTATATACAAATAAAGCCCGTCCCCCAAAATCCATCTGTCTGAGGACGTTTTAACATCATGTCCCCACGTGATCAGTGTGTCCTCTGTCTCTGTGTCTTCTGTCTCTGTGTCCTCTGTCTCTGTGTCCTCTGTCTCTGTGTCCTCTGTCTCCAGGGTTACCTGTGGTTAAAAGAACGTCTTTCCAGTGATGAAGGGAAAAAACAACTCAGTAAAATTAAAGAACTTCATCTGCTGGCGAATAAAATGAACTGTACCCCTGCACAACTGGCTATAGGTGAGTACTACTGTGTACTACTACTGTGTACTACTACTGTGTACTACTACTGCACCCCTGCACAACTGGCTATAGGTGAGTACTACTGTGTACTACTACTGTGTACTACTACTGTGTACTACTACTGCACCCCTGCACAACTGGCTATAGGTGAGTACTACTGTGTACTACTACTGTGTACTACTACTGTGTACTACTACTGCACCCCTGCACAACTGGCTATAGGTGAGTACTACCGTGTACTACTACTGTACCCCTGCACAACTGGCTATAGGTGAGTACTACTGTGTACTACTACTGTGTACTACTACTGTGTACTACTACTGTGTACTACTACTGTACCCCTGCACAACTGGCTATAGGTGAGTACTACTGTGTACTACTACTGTGTACTACTACTGTGTACTACTACTGCACCCCTGCACAACTGGCTATAGGTGAGTACTACTGTGTACTACTACTGTGTACTACTACTGTGTACTACTACTGTGTACTACTACTGTGTACTACTACTGTACCCCTGCACAACTGGCTATAGGTGAGTACTACTGTGTACTACTACTGTGTACTACTACTGTGTACTACTACTGTGTACTACTACTGCACCCCTGCACAACTGGCTATAGGTGAGTACTACTGTGTACTACTACTGTGTACTACTACTGTGTACTACTACTGCACCCCTGCACAACTGGCTATAGGTGAGTACTACTGTGTACTACTACTGTGTACTACTACTGTGTACTACTACTGTGTACTACTACTGCACCCCTGCACAACTGGCTATAGGTGAGTACTACTGTGTACTACTACTGTGTACTACTACTGTGTACTACTACTGCACCCCTGCACAACTGGCTATAGGTGAGTACTACTGTGTACTACTACTGTGTACTACTACTGTGTACTACTACTGTGTACTACTACTGTGTACTACTACTGTACCCCTGCACAACTGGCTATAGGTGAGTACTACTGTGTACTACTACTGTGTACTACTACTGTGTACTACTACTGCACCCCTGCACAACTGGCTATAGGTGAGTACTACTGTGTACTACTACTGTGTACTACTACTGTGTACTACTACTGCACCCCTGCACAACTGGCTATAGGTGAGTACTACTGTGTACTACTACTGTGTACTACTACTGTGTACTACTACTGTGTACTACTACTGTGTACTACTACTGTACCCCTGCACAACTGGCTATAGGTGAGTACTACTGTGTACTACTACTGTGTACTACTACTGTGTACTACTACTGTGTACTACTACTGTGTACTACTACTGCACCCCTGCACAACTGGCTATAGGTGAGTACTACTGTGTACTACTACTGTGTACTACTACTGTGTACTACTACTGCACCCCTGCACAACTGGCTATAGGTGAGTACTACTGTGTACTACTACTGTGTACTACTACTGTGTACTACTACTGTGTACTACTACTGCACCCCTGCACAACTGGCTATAGGTGAGTACTACTGTGTACTACTACTGTGTACTACTACTGTGTACTACTACTGCACCCCTGCACAACTGGCTATAGGTGAGTACTACTGTGTACTACTACTGTGTACTACTACTGTGTACTACTACTGTGTACTACTACTGTGTACTACTACTGTACCCCTGCACAACTGGCTATAGGTGAGTACTACTGTGTACTACTACTGTGTACTACTACTGTGTACTACTACTGCACCCCTGCACAACTGGCTATAGGTGAGTACTACTGTGTACTACTACTGTGTACTACTACTGTGTACTACTACTGTACCCCTGCACAACTGGCTATAGGTGAGTACTACTGTGTACTACTACTGTGTACTACTACTGTGTACTACTACTGCACCCCTGCACAACTGGCTATAGGTGAGTACTACTGTGTACTACTACTGTGTACTACTACTGTGTACTACTACTGCACCCCTGCACAACTAGCTATAGGTGAGTACTACTGTGTACTACTACTGTACCCCTGCACAACTGGCTATAGGTGAGTACTACTGTGTACTACTACTGTGTACTACTACTGTGTACTACTACTGTGTACTACTACTGTACCCCTGCACAACTGGCTATAGGTGAGTACTACTGTGTACTACTACTGTGTACTACTACTGTGTACTACTACTGCACCCCTGCACAACTGGCTATAGGTGAGTACTACTGTGTACTACTACTGTACCCCTGCACAACTGGCTATAGGTGAGTACTACTGTGTACTACTACTGTGTACTACTACTGTGTACTACTACTGTGTACTACTACTGTACCCCTGCACAACTGGCTATAGGTGAGTACTACTGTGTACTACTACTGTGTACTACTACTGTGTACTACTACTGTGTACTACTACTGTGTACTACTACTGCACCCCTGCACAACTGGCTATAGGTGAGTACTACTGTGTACTACTACTGTGTACTACTACTGTGTACTACTACTGTGTACTAATACTGCACCCCTGCACAACTGGCTATAGGTGAGTAATACTGAGTACTACTGAGTACTATGGACTAGTACTCAGTAGTACTCAGTGGCTTCTTTCCACACATACACAGATGACACATAACTTTATATTTCAGTGTCTTCACTGGTCTGATCCACAACCAGTACCATTAAACTGGACCACATCACACCCCAGTACCATTAAACTGGACCACATCACACCCAGTACCATTAAACTGGACCACATCACACCCAGTACCATTAAACTGGACCACATCACACCCCAGTACCATTAAACTGGACCACATCACACCCCAGTACCATTAAACTGGACCACATCACACCCAGTACCATTAAACTGGACCACATCACACCCAGTACCATTAAACTGGACCACATCACACCCCAGTACCATTAAACTGGACCACATCACACCCAGTACCATTAAACTGGACCACATCACACCCAGTACCATTAAACTGGACCACATCACACCCAGTACCATTAAACTGGACCACATCACACCCCAGTACCATTAAACTGGACCACATCACACCCCAGTACCATTAAACTGGACCACATCACACCCAGTACCATTAAACTGGACCACATCACACCCAGTACCATTAAACTGGACCACATCACACCCAGTACCATTAAACTGGACCACATCACACCCAGTACCATTAAACTGGACCACATCACACCCCAGTACCATTAAAGTGGACCACATCACACCCAGTACCATTAAACTGGACCACATCACACCCCAGTACCATTAAACTGGACCACATCACACCCAGTACCATTAAACTGGACCACATCACACCCAGGTACCAGGAAACTGGACCACATCACACCCCAGTACCATTAAACTGGACCACATCACACCCAGGTACCATTAAACTGGACCACATCACACCCAGTACCATTAAACTGGACCACATCACACCCCAGTACCATTAAACTGGACCACATCACACCCCAGTACCATTAAACTGGACCACATCACACCCAGGTACCAGGAAACTGGACCACATCACACCCAGTACCATTAAACTGGACCACATCACACCCAGTACCATTAAACTGGACCACATCACACCCAGGTACCATTAAACTGGACCACATCACACCCAGTACCATTAAACTGGACCACATCACACCCTAGTACCATTAAACTGGACCACATCACACCCAGGTACCATTAAACTGGACCACATCACACCCTAGTACCATTAAACTGGACCACATCACACCCAGGTACCAGGAAACTGGACCACATCACACCCAGTACCATTAAACTGGACCACATCACACCCAGGTACCATTAAACTGGACCACATCACACCCAGGTACCAGGAAACTGGACCACATCACACCCAGTACCATTAAACTGGACCACATCACACCCAGGTACCATTAAACTGGACCACATCACACCCAGGTACCATTAAACTGGACCACATCACACCCAGGTACCAGGAAACTGGACCACATCACACCCAGTACCATTAAACTGGACCACATCACACCCAGTACCATTAAACTGGACCACATCACACCCAGTACCATTAAACTGGACCACATCACACCCAGTACCATTAAACTGGACCACATCACACCCAGTACCATTAAACTGGACCACATCACACCCCAGTACCATTAAAGTGGACCACATCACACCCAGTACCATTAAACTGGACCACATCACACCCCAGTACCATTAAACTGGACCACATCACACCCAGTACCATTAAACTGGACCACATCACACCCAGGTACCAGGAAACTGGACCACATCACACCCCAGTACCATTAAACTGGACCACATCACACCCAGGTACCATTAAACTGGACCACATCACACCCAGTACCATTAAACTGGACCACATCACACCCCAGTACCATTAAACTGGACCACATCACACCCCAGTACCATTAAACTGGACCACATCACACCCAGGTACCAGGAAACTGGACCACATCACACCCAGTACCATTAAACTGGACCACATCACACCCAGTACCATTAAACTGGACCACATCACACCCAGGTACCATTAAACTGGACCACATCACACCCAGTACCATTAAACTGGACCACATCACACCCTAGTACCATTAAACTGGACCACATCACACCCAGGTACCATTAAACTGGACCACATCACACCCTAGTACCATTAAACTGGACCACATCACACCCAGGTACCAGGAAACTGGACCACATCACACCCAGTACCATTAAACTGGACCACATCACACCCAGGTACCATTAAACTGGACCACATCACACCCAGGTACCAGGAAACTGGACCACATCACACCCAGTACCATTAAACTGGACCACATCACACCCAGGTACCATTAAACTGGACCACATCACACCCAGGTACCATTAAACTGGACCACATCACACCCAGGTACCAGGAAACTGGACCACATCACACCCAGTACCATTAAACTGGACCACATCACACCCAGGTACCAGGAAACTGGACCACATCACACCCAGGTACCAGGAAACTGGACCACATCACACCCAGTACCATTAAACTGGACCACATCACACCCAGTACCATTAAACTGGACCACATCACACCCAGGTACCATTAAACTGGACCACATCACACCCCAGTACCATTAAACTGGACCACATCACACCCCAGTACCATTAAACTGGACCACATCACACCCAGGTACCATTAAACTGGACCACATCACACCCAGGTACCATTGAACTGGACCACATCACCCCCAGTACCATTAAACTGGACCACATCACACCCCAGTACCATTAAACTGGACCACATCACACCCAGTACCATTAAACTGGGCCACATCACACCCAGTACCATTAAACTGGGCCACATCACACCCAGTACCATTAAACTGGACCACATCACACCCAGGTACCATTAAACTGGACCACATCACACCCAGTACCATTAAACTGGACCACATCACACCCAGTACCATTAAACTGGACCACATCACACCCCAGTACCATTAAACTGGACCACATCACACCCAGTACCATTAAACTGGACCACATCACACCCAGGTACCATTAAACTGGACCACATCACACCCAGTACCATTAAACTGGACCACATCACACCCCAGTACCATTAAACTGGACCACATCACACCCAGTACCATTAAACTGGACCACATCACACCCCAGTACCATTAAACTGGACCACATCACACCCAGTACCATTAAACTGGACCACATCACACCCAGTACCATTAAACTGGACCACATCACACCCAGTACCATTAAACTGGACCACATCACACCCCAGTACCATTAAACTGGACCACATCACACCCAGTACCATTAAACTGGACCACATCACACCCAGGTACCATTAAACTGGACCACATCACACCCAGTACCATTAAACTGGACCACATCACACCCAGGTACCATTAAACTGGACCACATCACACCCCAGTACCATTAAACTGGACCACATCACACCCCGGTACCATTAAACTGGACCACATCACACCCAGTACCATTAAACTGGACCACATCACACCCAGTACCATTAAACTGGACCACATCACACCCAGTACCATTAAACTGGACCACATCACACCCAGGTACCATTAAACTGGACCACATCACCCCCAGTACCATTAAACTGGACCACATCACACCCCGGTACCATTAAACTGGACCACATCACACCCCGGTACCATTAAACTGGACCACATCACACCCAGTACCATTAAACTGGACCACATCACACCCAGTACCATTAAACTGGACCACATCACACCCCAGTACCATTAAACTGGACCACATCACACCCAGTACCATTAAACTGGACCACATCACACCCAGTACCATTAAACTGGACCACATCACACCCAGTACCATTAAACTGGACCACATCACACCCAGTACCATTAAACTGGACCACATCACACCCCAGTACCATTAAACTGGACCACATCACACCCAGTACCATTAAACTGGACCACATCACACCCAGGTACCATTAAACTGGACCACATCACACCCCAGTACCATTAAACTGGACCACATCACACCCCAGTACCATTAAACTGGACCACATCACACCCAGTACCATTAAACTGGACCACATCACACCCAGGTACCATTAAACTGGACCACATCACACCCCAGTACCATTAAACTGGACCACATCACACCCCAGTACCATTAAACTGGACCACATCACACCCAGGTACCATTAAACTGGACCACATCACACCCAGTACCATTAAACTGGACCACATCACACCCCAGTACCATTAAACTGGACCACATCACACCCCAGTACCATTAAACTGGACCACATCACACCCCAGTACCATTAAACTGGACCACATCACACCCAGTACCATTAAACTGGACCACATCACACCCAGTACCATTAAACTGGACCACATCACACCCAGTACCATTAAACTGGACCACATCACACCCAGTACCATTAAACTGGACCACATCACACCCAGTACCATTAAACTGGACCACATCACACCCAGGTACCATTAAACTGGACCACATCACACCCAGTACCATTAAACTGGACCACATCACACCCAGTACCATTAAACTGGACCACATCACACCCAGTACCATTAAACTGGACCACATCACACCCAGTACCATTAAACTGGACCACATCACACCCAGTACCATTAAACTGGACCACATCACACCCAGGTACCATTAAACTGGACCACATCCTTCTCAAATCCTTACATTTTCTTCCTGTGGGTCAAAGGTCACAGTTCTAAATCTTCCTCCTGGTCTATAAAGAACTAAACGGCCTTGGACCCAAATCCATCCCAGACCTGCTGGTTCCATATGAAGCATCCAGAGCCCTGAGGTCATAGGTCATCAGGAACAGATTTACTGTGTGTTCCAAAGATAAGAACGAAACAAAGTGAAGCAACATTGAGTTGTTCTGCTCCTCACCTGTGGAACAAACTACCTGAATACATGAGTTAACTAATACTGTTAACTACTACTACTACTACTACTACTACTACTACTACTACTACTACTACTGTTAACTACTGTTAACTACTGTTAACTAATGTTAACTACTGTTAACTAGTTTTAATACCTGAGGTCTGAGAACAACTGTTAACTACTGTTAACTACTGTTAACTAATGTTAACTACTGATAACTATTTTTAGATATTGTCCGTTAAAGTTTTGGACTGTTTTGGGGTAGGAAGTCCTTAGCAACGCATAATAATTTGTATCCGATTGACACAAATTGTTGACAGATGTTAAAGGACACTCTGATGGACATGTCACAGAAGTTTTATATATTATAATAATAGGACAGAAGTGTGACGTATTATAATCATTTGGCTTACACCATTGGACAGAACATTCAATATAAGCTTTTACCTCGTACCAAACACTTGGGTGTTTACCCACGGAACGGAGATCGTTTTGTTCGGCGAAAAGAGGTGGAAGTCGTCTTTGTCTTTGCTCAGCAATACCTGAACTTTTGTCACCGCTTAAATAATTGACTCAATAAACACCTTTATTGATTGGATTTCAATGTAATGACCACAGGAAGTGAACATAGAGGTGTTAAGGTACCGTTTTTTGATAAGGTGTAAACACTAATAACAAATCACCTTCCAGCCTAAATTTGGCTGTAGCTCTGAACGGCTCAGTGCGACTTATGCCTGGTTTGGTGGTGGGGGGTCACATATGTTTTGTGTAAAGCACCTTGAATTGTCCTGTACATGACACGTAATATACTCATACATGTGCTTTGCCTTACTACTACTGCAGGGTTTCCCCCAGTGTATGATGACCCCCCCCCAGCAGGACAGGAAGTGTCAAAATAAAAGCAGATTAATAGATGAAACTGTGGATCCTTAGTTTTATTTTGAAGGAGCATCATATCGTGCTACAGATGTCACTAATGGTGTGTGTTTTAACCAAAAATAAAGCCTAACCCTAACCCTCAGGCATACTAATCCCTTCTGTGCTACAGTGAATGTGTGGAACTACGTTCTCAGGTGTATTGATCTCTTCTTTCCCACAGCGTGGTGTCTCCGTAGTGAAGGCGTCAGTTCGGTTCTTCTGGGCGTGTCCAACACAGACCAGCTGATGGAGAACCTGGGTTCCATCAGGGTGAGTAATCCACTCCTGTCATTGGTTCTGACGTTACCATGAAGACCAGACAGTCACATCCTGTCTCCTCCCACAGGTTTTGTCTCAGCTGACTCCGCCCCTCATTGCAGAGATAGATACGTTACTTGGCAACAAACCGCCCAATGACAAGAAGGAGGTGTGAATCTGAGAGGCGGAGCTCAGAGAGAGGATGACAGCAGTTTGGAGGCGGAGCAAACAACCCTAACCCTAACAACCTGGAGGTGGAGTTTAAAATAGGATAAATACCACTAATGCTAATGCTAACCAGATGTTAAACTCCATCTATAGGATAAATACCACTAATGCTAATGCTAACCAGATGTTAAACTCCATCTATAGGATAAATACCACTAATGCTAATGCTAACCAGATGTTAAACTCCATCTATAGGATAAATACCACTAATGCTAATGCTAACCAGATGTTAAACTCCATCTATAGGATAAATACCACTAATGCTAATGCTAACCAGATGTTAAACTCCATCTATAGGATAAATACCACTAATGCTAATGCTAACCAGATGTTAAACTCCATCTATAGGATAAATACCACTAATGCTAATGCTAACCAGATGTTAAACTCCATCTATAGGATAAATACCACTAATGCTAATGCTAACCAGATGTTAAACTCCATCTATAGGATAAATACCACTAATGCTAATGCTAACCAAGTGTTAAACTCCATATATAGGATAAATACCACTAATGCTAATGCTAACCAGATGTTAAACTCCATCTATAGGATAAATACCACTAATGCTAATGCTAACCAGATGTTAAACTCCATCTATAGGATAAATACCACAAATGCTAATGCTAACCAGATGTTAAACTTCCATCTATTGGATAAATATCCCTAATGCTAATGCTAATGCTAACCAGATGTTAAACTCCATCTATAGGATAAATACCACTAATGCTAATGCTAACCAGGTGTTAAACTTCCATCTATAGGATAAATATCCCTAATGCTAATGCTAATGCTAACCAGATGTTAAACTCCATCTATAGGATAAATACCCCTAATGCTAATGCTAACCAGATGTTAAACTCCATATATAGGATAAATACCCCTAATGCTAATGCTAACCAGGTGTTAAACTTCCATCTATAGGATAAATATCCCTAATGCTAATGCTAACCAGATGTTAAACTCCATCTATAGGATAAATACCCCTAATGCTAATGCTAACCAGATGTTAAACTCCATATATAGGATAAATACCCCTAATGCTAATGCTAACCAGGTGTTAAACTTCCATCTATAGGATAAATATCCCTAATGCTAATGCTAATGCTAATGCTAACCAGATGTTGATGATGATGATGATGAAAACTTTATTGATCTCTACAAGAGAGAAATTCAAGTGTCCGGCAACGTACATATTCACACATGAGCACACCGTACCATAACAACAATAAACAATAAATAGCAATGGTAAAAAAACATTTTAAATATTTTAAAAACATTTTAAATATTTTTAAATATTTTAAGAATGTGAGTAAAATGTATATAAAATATAAAATCAAGGTCCTTAGGCAGATCTATTCAGGAGCCTGATGGCGGCAGGGATGAAGGACGTCCTGTAGCGCTCTGTCCTACATCGCAGTGAGAGGAGTCTGTTGCTGCAGGAGCTCTTCTGGGCTCAGACTATGTTGTGCAGAGGATGCCTGGAATTAGTCAGGATCCCCTGCATCTCGAAGACTGTCTCGACAGAGTCCACCGAGTCCCTCCTCCACATCACAGACGCACACCTCCCGATAAGCCGGTCCAGCCGGTCCAGCCGGTCCAGCCGGTCCAGCCGGTCCAGCCGGTCCAGACGGTCCAGACGGTCCAGCCGGTCCAGACGGTCCCTGTCCCTTGTGGTCATAGTGCCACCCCAACAGACAACCCCAAAGAACACGGCGCTGGCCACCACAGACTGGTAGAAGATATACAGCATGTCTGCCATCAAAGGCCCTGAGTCTTCTAAGGAAGAACCGTCTGCTCCGTCCTTTCTTATACAGGGCTCGAGCCGGTGCTGACCAGTCCAGTTGATGGTCCAGGTGTACACCCAGGAATTTGTAGGTGTCTACCACCTCCATTTTCTCACCGCCGATGGTAACAGGCTGATGGGAGGGGTTCCTACCAAAGTCAATGATCATCTCCTTGGTTTTTAAAGTGTTCAGGATGAGACCATTGTCCCTGGTCCAGGTGGTGAATCTGGTGATAAGGTCCCTGTACTCCCTCTCATGCCTTCCCTTCACGCATGCTACAATAGCTGTGTCGTCAGAATACTTCTGAACGTGACACGCTGTGGATGTGTAAGCAAAGTCAGCCGTGTAGAGCGTGAACAGGAAGGGCGAGAGCACAGTTCCCTGTGGTGCACCAGTGTTGCTCATCACCACTCTGGAAACACAATCCCCCTGCCGGACGTACTGCGACCTGTGGGTCAGGTAATTGTGGATCCAGCGAACAAGGACAGGATCCACCCCCATCCTCTCCAGCTTCCCCCTCAGTAACTGAGGCTGGATAGTGTCAAAGGTACTAGTGAAGTCAAAGGTACTAGTGAAGTCAAAGGTACTAGTGAAGTCAAAGGTACTAGTGAAGTCAAAGGTACTAGTGAAGTCAAAGGTACTAGTGAAGTCAAAGGTACTAGTGAAGTCGAAGAACATCACCCTCACATAGCCTCCAACACCATCCAGGAAGGAGAGTGATCGATTGATCAAGTACAGGACCGCATCGTCCACCCCCATGCTGTCCCGACAGGCAAACTGTAGGGGTCGAACAGTGCCCCCTCCACTTGAGGTCTGACCCACCGGAGTATCAGCTTCTCCAGAGTCTTCATTATGACTGATGTGAGGGCCACTGGTCTGTAGTCCTACAGCCCTGTGGGCTTTGCCACCTTGGGAACTGGCACTGCCAACTCCGACACACATTCCCTCAAGGGCCTTGGTGGTATTCCATCGGGTCCAGCAGATTTACCCCCCGAAGCCTCCTCAGCTCTGTGCACACTTCATCCACAGTCAAGGGTAAAACAACCTCGGAGGTGGCACAGCCAGGGGGTGGAGAGCAGGAGGTCACAGCCGCAGTGGTGGAGCAGCTGCCTGGTGGAGAGGAGGAAGTCCCAGCAGCAGAGGTGGGGTAGCCACCAGATGGACATGCATGGGTGGGAAGCGAGTCAAAACGATTATAGAAGCAGTTGAACTTATCCGCCTTGTCCTTGCTGCCCGTCACTGTGCATCCCTTCTCCTTGTAGCCGTGTAGATGTTGAACTCCATCTATAGGATAAATACCCCTAATGCTAATGCTAATGCTAACCAGGAGTTAAACTCCACCTGAGAATAATTACCCCTAATGCTAATGCTAATGCTAACCAGATGTTAAACTCCATCTGAGGATAAATACTGACACCAGACCAATAGTCACACAGTACCTGAAGGGAAAGATGAAAAGAGCTTTGAACCCAGGTCTGCACAGTCCACCTGAGGGACTCGACTTCAGCAGGTCTGGGTTGGCTGTTGTTGGGAGGATTCCCTTGCAGGACCTCCCCCCAGGTCTATCTTGTGTCCCCACCAGGCACATTCCCTCCGTGGCGGTGGGTCGTGACCAGTTCTGGGTCGAGCAGGAAGGTTCTGGGGGTGAAGGTGGCTCATGGTTCTGGGTTGAACTTTACAGGTCCCTCTGTCACTTCCTGGACTCACTGTGCATCTTTCCTTCTGCCAACCGTGTTGTATCATCAGGGCAGGGACCAGCCCACGTACAACAGGTGTCAGGGGTCAGCTGTGATGTCATCAACCCACCTGACCCATCTGGAAACAAAACCCACCTGACCCATCTGGAAACAAAACCCACCTGACCCATCTGGAAACAAAACCCACCTGACCCATCTGGAAACACAACCCACCTGACCCATCTGGAAACAAAACCCACCTGACCCATCTGGAAAAGAAAACCCACCTGACCCATCTGGAAAAGAAAACCCACCTGACCCATCTGGAAACAAAACCCACCTGTCCCATCTGGAAACAAAACCCACCTGACCCATCTGGAAAAGAAAACCCACCTGACCCATCTGGAAAAGAAAACCCACCTGACCCATCTGGAAACAAAACCCACCTGACCCATCTGGAAACAAAACCCACCTGACCCATCTGGAAACAAAACCCACCTGACCCATCTGGAAACAAAACCCACCTGACCCATCTGGAAACAAAACTCACCTGACCCATCTGGAAACAAAACCCACCTGACCCATCTGGAAACAAAACCCACCTGACCCATCTGGAAACACAACCCACCTGACCCATCTGGAAACAAAACCCACCTGACCCATCTGGAAAAGAAAACCCACCTGACCCATCTGGAAACAAAACCCACCTGTCCCATCTGGAAAAGAAAACCCACCTGACCCATCTGGAAAAGAAAACCCACCTGACCCATCTGGAAACAAAACCCACCTGACCCATCTGGAATAGAAAACCCACCTGACCCATCTGGAAACAAAACCCACCTGACCCATCTGGAAACAAAACCCACCTGACCTATCTGGAAACAAAACCCACCTGACCCATCTGGAAACAAAACCCACCTGACCCATCTGGAAACAAAACCCACCTGACCCATCTGGAAACAAAACCAACCTGACCCATCTGGAAAAGAAAACCCACCTGATCCATCTGGAAACACAACCCACCTGACCCATCTGGAAAAGAAAACCCACCTGACCCATCTGGAAAAGAAAACCCACCTGACCCATCTGGAAACAAAACCCACCTGACCCATCTGGAAACAAAACCCACCTGACCCATCTGGAAACAAAACCCACCTGACCCATCTGGAAACAAAACCCACCTGACCCATCTGGAAACAAAATCCACCTGACCCATCTGGAAACAAAACCCACCTGACCCATCTGGAAACACAACCCACCTGACCCATCTGGAAACAAAACCCACCTGACCCATCTGGAAAAGAAAACCCACCTGACCCATCTGGAAACACAACCCACCTGACCCATCTGGAAACAAAACCCACCTGACCCATCTGGAAACACAACCCACCTGACCCATCTGGAAACAAAACCCACCTGACCCATCTGGAAAAGAAAACCCACCTGACCCATCTGGAAACAAAACCCACCTGTCCCATCTGGAAAAGAAAACCCACCTGACCCATCTGGAAAAGAAAACCCACCTGACCCATCTGGAAACAAAACCCACCTGACCCATCTGGAAACAAAACCCACCTGACCCATCTGGAAAAGAAAACCCATCTGACCCATCTGGAAAAGAAAACCCACCTGACCCATCTGGAAACAAAACCCACCTGACCCATCTGGAAACAAAACCCACCTGACCCATCTGGAAACAAAACCCACCTGACCCATCTGGAAACAAAACCCACCTGACCCATCTGGAAACACAACCCACCTGACCCATCTGGAAACAAAACCCACCTGACCCATCTGGAAAAGAAAACCCACCTGACCCATCTGGAAACACAACCCACCTGACCCATCTGGAAACAAAACCCACCTGACCCATCTGGAAAAGAAAACCCACCTGACCCATCTGGAAAAGAAAACCCACCTGACCCATCTGGAAACAAAACCCACCTGACCCATCCGGAAACAAAACCCACCTGACCCATCTGGAAAAGAAAACCCACCTGACCCATCTGGAAAAGAAAACCCACCTGACCCATCTGGAAACAAAACCCACCTGACCCATCTGGAAACAAAACCCACCTGACCTATCTGGAAACAAAACCCACCTGACCCATCTGGAAACAAAACCCACCTGACCCATCTGGAAACAAAACCAACCTGACCCATCTGGAAAAGAAAACCCACCTGATCCATCTGGAAACACAACCCACCTGATCCATCTGGAAACACAACCCACCTGACCCATCTGGAAAAGAAAACCCACCTGACCCATCTGGAAAAGAAAACCCACCTGACCCATCTGGAAACAAAACCCACCTGACCCATCTGGAAACAAAACCCACCTGACCCATCTGGAAACAAAACCCACCTGACCCATCTGGAAACAAAATCCACCTGACCCATCTGGAAACAAAACCCACCTGACCCATCTGGAAACACAACCCACCTGACCCATCTGGAAACAAAACCCACCTGACCCATCTGGAAAAGAAAACCCACCTGACCCATCTGGAAACACAACCCACCTGACCCATCTGGAAACAAAACCCACCTGACCCATCTGGAAACAAAACCCACCTGACCCATCTGGAAAAAAAACCCACCTGACCCATCTGGAAACAAAATCCACCTGACCCATCTGGAAACAAAACCCACCTGACCCATCTGGAAACACAACCCACCTGACCCATCTGGAAACAAAACCCACCTGACCCATCTGGAAAAGAAAACCCACCTGACCCATCTGGAAACACAACCCACCTGACCCATCTGGAAACAAAACCCACCTGACCCATCTGGAAACAAAACCCACCTGACCCATCTGGAAAAAAAACCCACCTGACCCATCTGGAAACAAAACCCACCTGACCCATCTGGAAACAAAATCCACCTGACCCATCTGGAAACAAAACCCACCTGACCCATCTGGAAACACAACCCACCTGACCCATCTGGAAACAAAACCCACCTGACCCATCTGGAAAAGAAAACCCACCTGACCCATCTGGAAACACAACCCACCTGACCCATCTGGAAACAAAATCCACCTGACCCATCTGGAAACAAAACCCACCTGACCCATCTGGAAAAGAAAACCCACCTGATCCATCTGGAAACACAACCCACCTGACCCATCTGGAAAAGAAAACCCACCTGACCCATCTGGAAAAGAAAACCCACCTGACCCATCTGGAAACACAACCCACCTGACCCATCTGGAAACAAAACCCACCTGACCCATCTGGAAACAAAACCCACCTGACCCATCTGGAAACAAAACCCACCTGACCCATCTGGAAACAAAATCCACCTGACCCATCTGGAAACAAAACCCACCTGACCCATCTGGAAACACAACCCACCTGACCCATCTGGAAACAAAACCCACCTGACCCATCTGGAAAAGAAAACCCACCTGACCCATCTGGAAACACAACCCACCTGACCCATCTGGAAACAAAACCCACCTGACCCATCTGGAAAAGAAAACCCACCTGACCCATCTGGAAACAAAACCCACCTGACCCATCTGGGAACACAACCCACCTGACCCATCTGGGAACACAGGGGTCTAATGCACATGTGAGTCAGAGGGTCACCCACAAACCCCACGGGGCCCGGGTGCACATACGTACACACACACACACACACACACCCATTTTCTCCCTACTTTAGTCACATGACACCCTAGCCTCTGGTGTGCAGGGTTTATCAAACATGTCGTCATAGTAACAACCCTCTTCACTGTATATTTGTGTGTGTAGATTTAACTGTTTTTAATTTAGACTTCAATGAACATTTCAAATGTCTAAACGTGGTCATAACAACCAATCACATTTATTTATTTATTTATTTATTTATTTATTTATTTATTTATTTATTTATTTATTTATTTATTTATTTATTTATTTATTTATTTATTTTTATTTATTTATTAGAAGAAGAAGCTGAAACTTCTACTGTTCCTTCTGCTGCTGAGAACATTCTGGAATGTTTATAAAATGTTCTAGTTCTACATTCATGTTCTCCCACTGGTCTTCCTGTTAGACCACTTCCTGTCTGGCAGTTGCCATGGTAACCGGCTCAGTTTAAAGTTTGTAGCTCCAGGATTTTTCCAAACTTTACTTCCTTTATTTACTGCACAGAGGTCAAAGGTGAAAACCTCAGGTGTGTCTGATCCTTTTGTGTCGCTCATGTTAACAACACAATAAAATTATGCAACACATTCTGTGTGTGTGTGTGTGTTTAGTGTGTGTGTGTGTGTGTGTGTGTGTGTTTAGTGTGTGTGTGTGTGTGTGTGTGTCTTCTGTGTGTGTGTGTTTAGTGTGTGTGTGTGTGTGTGTGTGTGTGTCTTCTGTGTGTGTGTGTTTAGTGTGTGTGTGTGTGTGTGTTTAGTGTGTGTGTGTGTGTGTGTGTGTGTGTGTGTGTGTGTGTGTGTGTGTGTGTGTCTTCTGTGTGTGTGTGTTTAGTGTGTGTGTGTGTGTGTGTTTAGTGTGTGTGTGTGTGTGTGTGTGTGTGTGTGTGTGTGTGTGTGTGTGTGTGTGTGTGTGTGTGTGTGTGTGTATTTTTATCTTTTGGGGACATTACACAGTTACACCATGCAGACCTCTGACACTATGGGGGTGTAAATTCAAGTCCCCACGAGGGTTAAATATAAATAAAGGTCCCCACTAAATGATGTGACCCTATAAATACCTTTTTTTTTTACCAGTTTTTTTAAATTTATTTGTATTTATTTTTAAATATTTATTTCATGTATTTTTATGTATTTATTTTGAAATCATTGTTTTTGTATTCATTCATTTTTAAATATTTTATAATTTTTTTATCATTATTATTATTTTTGTATTTATTTTGAAATTATGATTTTTGGATTTATTTATTTGTATTTATTTTTCAATTAGATAATTTAAAATTGTTATTTTATTGATTTATATTTATTTAGACATTGTTTTTGTATTCATTTTACTTCTTAAATTTAAATAATTTTCAATTGTTATTTAATTTTGTTTATTTGTATTTATTTGTTTGACTTTTTATCTCATAATTCTGAAATTGTTCTCATCATTTTCACTTTTTTATATCAATTTAGATTTATTAAATGACAAAATGATGCTTTAAAAATCTATTTACCATGACCCAATGAAACACATCATTTCACACTAAGTCTCTTTCAAAGGTTTTAGTTTTGGATTTTTTTTTCTTCTTAAATCAATATTATTTCATCCATAGTAAAAAAAAAATGCAGTTTTACTTTTTACTTTATTACAGTTCAGCAGTTGTACTTTTTTTATTTTATTTCAGTAAAGCAGTTGAATCAGTACTTGTACATTTAGCTGTGAGTATTTGTTCACAGCAGTAGTTGTACTTCTACCTAAGTACAGAATGTGAGTACTTTGACCACCTCTGTTTATGATCGCCACTTCCCTACTGTCCGTCCTTGCCCTCTGATTGGCCGCTGGGGCTCGTCATTCCCGCACATGCGCGCTCTGTGGAGTCACCTTGCCCCGGTGCTGCCGCTGCACAGCTCCGGTTTTCGGGTCCTAGAGCAGGAGAACGGTCCGGTTCGGCCCAGAGGCTCATCCAGGCGGCACCGACACACCGACAGAAGGCGGGAAACATGACGGACAAGAAGCCTAAGACGTCCCCGAAGGCCATTAAGTTCCTGTTCGGAGGACTGGCCGGGTAAGCAGCGATGCTAACGCACATGCTAACGGCTAACGGGAATGTCAGCGGTCAAAGGGCTAACGGAGCAGCTCACGGGAAATGATCCCGTTAAATAACAC